>JASDDO010000022.1:9358859-10076214 GCA_030015575.1 Agapanthus africanus
ATTCCTTTAGGGATAATGAATAATACGTAAGAAGTTAGAATGAAAATACGGACCCTAACACCGTGAAATGTCACTCCTAATTAGTCTCTCCAAATCTGGAATTTTCCGTACACCTAACTTGTAAAAATCACAGTAATTTGGATACATACCGGAAGGACGTGTTCGAAGGCTCATATCGAAGCTGACTCGACACCCTAGAACCCCATGTAATTCATATTTTGTTCTTGTTTAAAAACGACAACGAAAACTATTTGGGAGTGCGGCTCAGGACTGCAGCACTGTTTGTCAGCACCTGGTTTAAGGCGCATTTACAACTCTGCATGGAAATGATTCTGTGCGGAACCCTATGCCGTTGCGAAGGATATTCTGTTAGTTAACTAATGGTGGTGGTTCCATTCGTTTTTACCAACGTCTGCTATTTTAGTTATATTTTACATCATCGATACGTTCTGCAGCCCCAAGCAGAGACAGAGCGTATACCCTGACCTTAAACAATCCATATCTTCCAGCACACAACGGATATTATCGATCCGTCTGGTGCGTTGGAAACCTAGTTTATAGACCTAAACTTTACCCAACTGTAGCGTAGCCTAAATATGATCCCAACATGATGGAAACGGTGTTACGAAACGTACTTTCAGTTCAGGAACTGAATTTCCAGCAGGGACACTTAAAAAGAAAGGACCGTAATTCGCAAACCCGAAGCCTGTTTGACTTGAAACAAATTTCGTTGGGTTGGTAATTGAGTTTACTTTCTACCCCTTTTGTATTATTTTGTTTAATTATGATAGTACGATTTAACGTGATGTTTCTAAGTTCCTAAGACGCGTAATGACCTGCATTGCATATGATTGGTTTAGCGGCATATTTCACATATTTACCTGACTGCAATACCTTTAGCGATGGCGAGTGTTCTTATTATTCTCAGTGTATAATGTATTGTTAAACATGAATGGAATCAGTTTAGTTGCGTCGGGCACGTCGTAAAAAGGCGTATGATTCGTGATAGTGAACGTAGTGAATAGTGAATAAAGCAGTGTTATTGGTGCGTGCTTGTACACAACTAGCTCATACTTATAGATACTGAAACCTGGAGAAAAGGGAGAAATCGAAGTGGAAATGAACTTGTATTTAGCAAGGTTAGCGATTTAGAGGATGATCATTCGAACATCGACTCTTATATATATTAGGTTTGGACTTGGTGGTCCAGCTGACAGGGTTATATCTCGGGCAACAGTAGGTCGTAGTCTCGGATACGCACGAGACCCTCGTTAAACATGATCACTCATTTCCGCAAACTCGATTTCAAATTTGACTTGGTGACCAGTAGAAACACAAGTCATACACTGCATTGATTATTGACATATCGATTACCGGCATTTATTGTCTCCACCGTTATTACTTTTATTTTCTTGCCCCATTATTGTTACCATAATATTGCTATTGTGTCGCCCTGACGACCTGAGTATGCATGCTCAGGGAATGGAGAGGACTCAGTCTAGGAGTCAGATCTACCATTCGAGCTCGTAGAGATCTAGACGGCAGTACCATTAGTACTTTTACCGCTTTCCATAAATCAATCTTGTATTCGTACTTGGTAGTAGTTTTCTTTTCTTTCGAACTATTGTAAACTGTGAACAATGAAATTTGATGTAATAAACTAGTGATGTGTTTTCTTTACTTCTGCGATGTGCTTACTAAATACCATGTTATGCTAAAAACCGAAGTGTGACTACGGCGGGATTGTTTCACTGACCATAGGAGCACGGTGGGCCTACTCGCCTCCGTATTCCGTATTTTAGGAAGCGAGACGTGATGAGAAGGTGATAGGAGCTCGGCTTGGGCTGTAGGGTGCTTGGTGTAGGCGATGAGGTGGCTGGAGCTGCGGTTGGGTGGCCGGTGATGGTAGCGCTGTTGGAGTTAAAATTTACATCCCGTTGTCCAAAAGTCAAAATCAAACGGCGGACAGGTAGGCCTAAACCAAAGCAAACGGACCCTACTGTCGAATTCAAGCCGGGCCCATGCCCAAACCTAAACCGAGCCTATGCCCAAACCTAAACCGAGCCTATGCCTAGACCGGCCCCATGCCAAGAATGTACAACAAATAAATGTAATATTTAAATAAATGTGAAATAAATTGGCAAAAAAACCAAATTTTTGTAAAGTCATAGCTCATGTGCAAAAAGAAATAAGCACATGGACATGAGATAGGCAAAATACCATTTTGTAAAGCCCAAAAGGCTGTGTAAATTTGCAAGCCTATATAAGGCAACATTATGATGAAATAAATAATAATTCATTTTCCTAAAAAATATTAGGATTTGTGCCTCCATCTTCTTTCCCTTAAGTTCTTCCTCTTTATTTCCAATTAAATCAAGAGCTTGGCTCTCTTTTTCTCAAAACTAAATAAAGTTTCACCACAAACCCATTGAAGGAGAATTTAACTCTCACATCAAATCCAAAAAGGGAAAATCTTTGCTATCTTTTTCTTCCTCCTCGAGTTCCAATTTGAGAAAGAGAGAAGAAAACCCACCTCTCAAGGCTCCATCAAGAAAGCAAAAGGATCTATTTTCATCACCCAAGATCTAAATCTTGGAGTTTCAAGAGAACCCATTTGAGTTTTTTCTCAAAAGAGAGGAGGAAATCTTTTAGAGTTCAACTCCATAATAAAAATTCTTTTAGGAGTTTAACTCCATTTAAAATTCTTTTAGGGGTTTAACTCCATTAAAATTCTTTTGGGCGTCTAACTCCAAAATAAAATCTTTTGGAGTTCAACTCTATATTTTAAAATCTTTGGGAGTTCAACTCCAAATCCGAGGGTTTAGCCCTCCCGGTCCACGCAACCCGAGCCCACACCCACATCCGTGCGCGCCCGCTGCGCGCTTGCGCTTCACCGCCTCACTTATGCTTTTTTTAAAATAAAAAAAAAATTTAACAAAAATGTTTCTTTGAAATAAAAATAATCTTTTGTCACAAATAGAATAAATTAAAAAAATGAAATGAGCACGCCCTTCTGCATTACTTTCAAATACCAACACCTCATATTGAGTTCGCATGATCAGTTTGACCCGTCAATCGGAGGTTTTTTGCTTCCAAAATGAGAGGTAATTAACGGCAGCTTAGTCCGCAGTTGCCGGAGATTTGGATCCTCATAATAAATAAACCCTTGACTACCGACTACCCCAGGCGGGGGAATATGTACATGCCTGATAAGGGCGCGCATTTCCATTGTTGGGGTCGAAATTTACTCCCCGGTTGACCAAGTCAAAATCAAAATCAACCCCAAGCCAAGTGGGCCCAAGCCCAGGTCAAGTGGGCCAATGCCCGGGTCGAGCCCGAACACGAAGCATCCGGCCTTCCGCCATGCCAAAGTAAAAATTTTGTAATAAATAATTTTGGTGTATTTCCCTTTTTTATTTTTTGAATAAACGTAAGAAAAATGGGCATAAAACCAAATTTTTGTAAAGCTCATGGCTTATATGCAAAAAGAAATAGCACATGAGGCATGGAATGGGCAAAATGTCATTTTTGTAAAGCCCAAGGGGCTATATGTAAAGTGTATAGCCTATAAAGGAAAAGATAATGAAAATATCTCAAGAACTTGTTTTCATTCTCCCAAAAAGAATCAAGATCTGTGATCTTCTCCTTCCTCAAGGTTCTAAAACCTTCTTTCTTTTGAATTAAATCAAGAGTTTTACTCTTCCTTTTCCAAAACAAAATAGTTTTTCACCACAAAACCCAGAAAGGGGAGCTTGGATCTCCCATCAAATCTCAAAAAAAAAGAGATTTTTAAAATCTCATACTTCTTGTTCTTCAATATCCAGCAGACCGAAGAGGAGGAATGAGACCCATCTCCAAAAATCCCACTTTGGGGAAGATCCAGGGCTCAAGGGAGAAGCCCCTTCATCAGATCCAAAAATATCTTAGGAGTTCAACTCCATAAGTCAAATCGGGAGCACAGCTCCCACTGCAGGGACCAAGTCCCTTTTTGCTGCTGGTGCCTAGCGCCCGCGTGCCAGGCACGTGGTGCGCTGGCGCTCTGGCGCACAGCGCCCGTGTGCCTGGCACGTGGGGCACTAGCTCACACATCCTTTGGATGCCCTTTCCTTTTTTTGTTTATATATATACTGTATATATATATACACACACGCACGCACATACTCCACGACACTGTCCCTGTTAGAAAAAAAATTCTAACGAGACGCTGCCCCGCACCCCTAGCCCCCTTGACCCCCAGCCCACTATCCGGGTAGCGGGACCCCCGTAAAAACTCTGCGGGGCCCCCGATATATCCAAAACCCCTTCAAAACACCACACTGCACATTGAGTTCGCATGACCAGTTTAACCCGTTAATCGGAGGTTCTCTCGCTCCAAAGGCGAGGGGTAATTAACGGCAGCTTAATCCGTGGCTGCCGGAGATTCGGATCCCCACAATCAATAAACCCTAGCCTACCCTAGGAAGGGGGAATCTGTAATGCGCCTGACAAGCGCGCGCGTATTCCCATCTCAATGGGGTGACGAAAAACACCCTGCAGATTCTAGCACGCCCGGTGGGACCAATCTCTCCTCCCATATTTCGGGTTAAACGTTCATGCGAACTCAATCAATATACATGTCCATATTTATACTAAAATCATGCTCTTTCATGCAGGTTTTCAAGCAATCAACTTTCAACGACAATGTCTCCCAAGAAGAATTCAGCTTCCAACGCGACTCCGATCTCGAACGTGGTCAAGATCAATGCTCGTGTGGTTCTCCCCGCAAGCCTCAGTCGATAGTGGAAGGAACTGCCCCGCCAGTTTGGTTCCGTCATCATCTACCCTGCCGGAAGCGCTCATCTGGCAGAAATCCCGGCAAAACAGGTGGCCAAGCCGGTCTCAAGGGGCAAGAGGCCGAACGTTGTGATCGCTAAGGCACCACGACCGAAACTTAAGACGGTGTCTGAACAACTCTCTGGTA
The DNA here is from genome assembly GCA_030015575.1 of Agapanthus africanus. NCBI lineage: Eukaryota > Viridiplantae > Streptophyta > Magnoliopsida > Asparagales > Amaryllidaceae > Agapanthus > Agapanthus africanus. Next base: position 9,363,820 of record JASDDO010000022.1, read on the forward strand.
CTCCAGCTGGGGGCAAGACTTCCGGTACAGAGGGTAACATCAAACGTTGCGGACGAGCTCAGGCGATGACTCCAACAAATGCACAATCAGATGTATCTCCAAAGTCCTCCATCGCCCGGTCTACGGCGGCTTCCCGGAGAGCCGCAACTAGCCAAGTGCTCAAAACAAAAAGGCTGAGACAGAAGCGGCTCAGGTATCGAGCCAACAAGAGGCCAGGACACCGGCTAAGTGGAATCTTATGAGGTTCCAAGAGCAGGGTTACTCCGCGACGACGGCTGAGTCAGCTGTAAAAATCAGCAATTCCTTCGAACCTCTGAAGTGGGTTCAGAAAAATGCTATGACCGCCAGAATCAAGAAGACAGCGGTCCGAACGTCGCTGCAAAGAGACGTGTCCCGGCCCCAACAGAAAAAGTATGACACTGTCTCTTCAAGAGTTTATCAGGCGCTCTGTGCCGCGCGAAAATAGCAGGACAAAACCAAAAAGGAAGCATCAGCACCATTCAAGAATCTGGCCAGGCCAGCCGCCTTCAGTCGACTGTCCGTTACCAAAACAGGAGGATCAATACAGCGATCCGTGAAATCAGCCGCCGATAATAAAAATACGGCTGGATATGTTATCCATACGGTCTATATGGCGGGTGGACGCCCCAGTTACAACCTTCGCAGCAAAAGGATGGGGCCACCACATCCCAAGCCCAATCTGGCTTGAATGTGGTTGCCGCTTCCCAAGAACAGCCGCCTCCGCTGGATGATGAAAACCCTCTCGATGAGGATGATAGGCAGAAAGACCCCTCAGTCCATGTAGAGTCAAGCTCGGACAGCGAGGAAAAGCCGACTTTCCGCCCCAGGACCGCGGAGCAAGAGCAGCTTCAAGAGCTTCGAAAACAGCTCAGGAGCAAGGATAAAGAGATGGCCAAGCTCTATTCGAAAATTGACGACCTGACGAACGTTGTGATGCAGCTTACGGCTCAAATTGCTCGAGCGCCTCCCAATCAAGCACAAGTCGCTACTCATGAGCCGGATGATGCCAATCCGAAGCGGCCGATGCCTGTCCCTTTGGGTCCAAGATTGGTCGAGCCACATGAAAGCCGGCCACATTCCGCTTCTGGGGACGCCTTAGCCCCAGATAGCACTATCCCGCTAACACAAGATCGGATAATGGATTTGGTCACCAGCAAGGTTAAAATATTGGTGGCCGAAGCTGAAGCTCAGAAAGAAATTGGCAGTAATGGGCGGCCATATCCCGCACAGTACGATCTGATCGAGTTCACGAACGGCTACGTCATTCCTAAGTTCGGAAGATTTGACGGGACGGAAAATGCAAATCAGCACGTCGCCCAATTTAAAGCATCGTGCGGAAATACAGGGGGCAATGATGCGCTCCTTCTTGGTCAGTTTGTCAACAGCCTGACCGATGTCGCTTTCGACTGGTACGCGAGTATACCAGACGAGTCCGTTATTACCTTTGCCCAAATGGAGTCTCTGTTTCGGTAAAGGTTCATGAGTGTCGGTGATAAAATCTCCATTGCTGACCTTGTGAGAACCAAGCCGGGGAAGAATGAAAGCAGCAACGACTTTATCGCCTGATGGTGTAATCTCACAGTCAAGTGCGAACCGCCGCTGGAGCAGGACTAGTCCGTCATCCTGCTCATTAGAAACCTCAGCAATTGGATGGTCCCATTCTTGTGTACAGCAAGCCTCAAGACGTTTCAAGAGCTAACCAAGAAAGTCCAAATGTTGGAATGCTCGAAGCAAGAGTCTATCCCGGACTCTCAGAAAGACAAGACTTGGAAAAGCAAGCGGGACGACAACCGTAGAAGCGGGAGTTCCAACAGTACCAACGTCTTCAATGCGTCCGACAATGATTCCACCTTGATTTTCCCATTTTCCCAGGTTTCAATATATGTTCATGTATCTAACTGGTTGTATATAAGTACGCATCCCTATCGCTTTTCAATTACTATCATTGTTCAATCAATTTCACTGTTCTATCATTTTCCTGGCATACTTAATACAATCAATCGATACCACTATCACTTGATAATAGACTATAAATACTAGGGTACCAACGTAAACGCTCACTAATCATTCCAGGTAAAACGGTCAAGCTATATAATGAGAATGCAGTAAAATACCCTAAGAATGTAACACGGGCATTCGGTGTTGTTCATGTTGTGAAAATCCCGGTTAATCATACATGTAGATTCAGGTAAAACAATATAAAAGGCGTAAACATTAAACTCAATTATCTAAGCAAAAAAATTAGTTTCGTGTCAATCGGGGTTCTGGTTAGATAGATACGATTATTTTAAAGAGGTTGTCCACTACTGAAATCCCAATTTCTGAACTGGAAGTTCAACTTCAAACACATTTTTATCTAGGTTACATCCAGTTTTAGGCGTTGCTACAGTTGAATATTATGTAGGGTTATCTATTAAAGTTCCAACGTAAAATACGGATCATTAATAGTCGTCATACACTAGGGGTTATATTCAATTCATCGTCACTACGTTTAAAATGAAACTGCAGAATTCTGTCGTATACACCAACAGTTTAAAACGTGTTATAAATATCAAACGACACTGAAATGCAATGAGCTCAGTACCATTAGAAATCTAATTCAATTCTATACGCTTCGATATATGGTTTCACGCACTTGCGCATTTAAAAGGGAGGTATAAATGTTCTAGAACGGGTAACGACGGAAATTCCTGCTCTGGACTGCAGTCCAGGGCCAGGAAACTCCTCAGTTTTGATCGTCGTATCGTAATGATATTCATCAACTATATCTATAGATCCATACATTATCTATTCCTCTTCGTAACGAACCTAAACACGCCACGATCCGATTTTCTTTGCAATTGATTATGAATTTTACACGGTGATGTACACGATAAATTTCAGATTTTGTAACGAATCTCGGTGGAGTCATTTCATCCTTGAACTATATAGGTCTATAATGAAGACCTCAAACCAATGTAAACAGCACGTAAAACAAGTTTTGAACTTGCCTTTGACAATGTATTGACGGCACGGCAGCAACGACGGTGGCGACACGATACGGGCACGACACACGCACGGCACAAGCAGTAGCATAGCCACCTAGGGCTCGACTATGGCGCGGTGGGGGCATGGGTGTTTAGTCTCGGAGCAACGGCGAGGTGTCTTCACCGGTTCGGCGGCGGCGCTGGGTCATGGTCGTAGGTGCTCGTAGGAGTATATTGGGGAGTTCCTAGTGAAGGTGGTGATGACGGCAAGGATCCGACGATGAGCGGTCGAGGCGGCGAAGAGGGTGAGCATGGGTTGCGGCTTGAGAGTGGAAGGGGTCGGTGATGAGGAGGTGATAAAGGCTCGACTTGGGCTGTAGGGTGCTTGGTGTAGGCGATGAGGTGGCCAGAGCTGGGTTGGGTAGCCGGTGATGGTGGCACAGGAGAGCTCGGGTTGTGGTGTGCGGAGGAATGAGGGAGGTGGTGCGAGGCTCGGTGTGGAGGTGTTGCAGTTGGAGGGGGTGTCGTGGAGGAGAGGTGGAGGGAGCTGGTGGTGGTGTCGTAGTGGTGGTCGGCGATGCTCCGACGGTAGCTTAAGACCATAGGTTGGTGAGTGAATTAGATAGAGAGGCAAGAACAAGATGAGAGGGAGAGACATGAACAAGATGAGAGGGAGAGACATGAGTAGCATGGAGAGAGAGTTTAAAGTAAGAGGGAGAGAATTAAAAGGAATTATGGAGATTTAATTTGGGAATTAAAATAGTTTTTAATGGGATTTAATGAGAATTTGATATGGGTGTTAATGAAAAAGTTATGGGGATTTAATGAGATTGATTTTGAATTTGAAAAGAAAAAGAGGAAAGTTGGGAGGGGTTGTTCTATGGGTTTGGGGATTTTGGAGATTGAGCTTAGGGCTTGAGTGAGAAAAAGAGGTAAGGATGATGGATGGGCTAGCTATGTAAGAGATTTTGGATTTAGTTATAGGAAATGATTGTTAGGGTATAGTTATAAGGATGTGAAAAATTATTATTAGGGAAAAATAATTGGATGAAAATATATGGAATAAATTAAATAGAAAAATATTGGGGGGAAATTATATAAAAATACGGATGATTAAGTACAAAGTAACCAGGTATTACAGAAAATACAAATCTTTTTTGTCTAGGTGGTTCTCCGTCTGCATGTGCCATCAACCATAATTGTGACCATTGAATTTCTCGATTCTTATTTTATCCTCAGCCATCTTTTAGTCTATATCACAACAAACTCTACTTGTCCTTCGGATCTGAGCCAACACCTTCAAAACTACAATCTAAGAAGATGGGGAAGAGAACATAAGCGTCGTTACCCATTATTAACCTAGATTGTAGAATCGAAAGACCCTTTGATTCCTGCCAGCCTGATACCAGTTGTTAGGAGATAACCTATGACGAAGAATCAACGCTACGACAAACAATCACGCAACAAACGTGATACCGACGGAAAATCACAAATAATAATAAAGGGAAGAATAGGAAAATAGAATCACAATCAAACCAGAAAAGACGAGGGATTTGTTAATGGGGTTCATCCACCGTATGGCTAACCCCCAGCAAAGCAGAATCTGCAAAGCCTACTATAATCTCGAATAATGTACACCCACGAGCAACCCTAGGAGATTTCTCTCAAATCTCTCTAGATCTAAACCGTCACCCTTTTAATACAATAGTCTTTCTTAATAGCAGTACATTAATCATATGAGGGGTACCTATATATAGGCAATCCCTAATCCTAGTTTAAACAGGAGATAAACTCAAATTACCATACTTAAGATTCGCGCAGATTTCACGTCAACAGACGTCTGAACAAGAAATGGTCAGCCGTCTGCCAACTCTTTATAAGGCTTCGTCTTCTTGAGCAAACGTCTCCACCTTTACCATCAGACGTCTGCCGCTGCTCTGGATCGGGCTTCGGCATCTCCGGACATCTACCATAGACGTATGGCTACGCTTTGTTCTTTTGGTTTCGACTTGACTAGACGTCGGCATCCTCTCCATCAAACGTCTGGCATTGCTCTGGATTTCTGACATTGCTCTCGTGCATGTCCAGACGTCTGTACTCCTCACATCAGACGTCTGCCGAAAGTTTCTTCACAAATTTTAACAAAACAATGAAACACGAAGCTAAATAGTAGACACATTAGCATGGATTAAGGATAACCGCATCCAAATACCATACAAAGCATGGAGTTATTTACAGGTATAAAGATCTCAACCAAACAGTAGGATGAGCATGCAACGAGCCGTTCCCTTTGTGTGCCTTCCATAATATCAACACTTTACTCAACTTTTGGAAAACTATCACAAAAGAAAAGGAGTGTCACCTTTTTTGACAACTGTTGTGGAAACTGAATTGCAATCTATTTTGTACTCCTTGATCATGTTCTCCTTAATTCTTGTTTTACTTTTCTTTTAGGGTGAATATGTTCATGAAAATCTTTTTGCATACCATGAGTTGTACTCTATAATAATTCTTAGGCTTAATTCCCAAAAATTTTGAAGCTGTGGCAAGTAGCAACCAAATTCATTGGAAATTACAGAAAACTACTAAAATGTTCGGACATCCTTAAACTTTTAAAACTAGTTTGATAGTTTATTGTATATTTAGTAAACATGTTTGGTAGTTTATTGATCATTTACGAAACAAGTTTTGGTTGTTTATTGAATATTTACTAAACAAGTTTAGTTGTATTTTGTTTATTAATTTTACTAGTTTCCATACACTTGGTAGTTTCATGTAATTTTCAAACAATTTGGTCGTTACTTGCCATAGCCCTTAAGTTTTTGGTAGTTTTTTTTTTTGGAATCGATCCTTACTTATTCCATAATTTCAAGGAGAGATCTCATCTGGCAAGGGTCATATATAGTCTATCCATATTCCTCAAAGGTAAAAGTTGCAGCAAATATCCAAAGTTATTGTGTGTATTGAGTAATATGTTTCTATATTATTGCACTTGCTAGCAGCTTAGGCACCCTATTTATGGCCAAAAGCCTGGGTTTCTTTTTTCTTTTCTTTTTTTTATCTTTTACTTTTTTTTTGTTGAGAAAAACCTGGGTTTTGCATTGCAATAGTGCTTGTAGATCAGGATATGGACCTGGGTTACTCTGATGCCCTAACTCTCCCTCAACACAAAACTCCGAAGTTGCTGTGAGTATTTGACCAGTATGGTACACCCAAAGAATATATAAAATTTATGCCGAGTAATCCAGAGATTTCATAATTATGTACTAGAACTATAAACAAGCGTCGAAATAAAATCATGCAATGAAAATTTTCAACCAATTACCTTCGACAGTCCCAACGAAGCCGCTGCAATTTGTGTCCTGAGCAATCACATTCAACTTTGTCCCACCAAGAATGTTAGGGTTTCCATTTACATCCTCGACCGCAAGCTCAATGGCGAGCCTCGCCGCCCTTCCGATTGTTGAATCAAATGTGAAAAGAGCTCCCACATTCACAACACTTGGCCTTGAAGGTGCAGTGGTGCCATTTTGGCTTGCACCCAAAGCCTCAACAAGAATAACCAAGGCACACAAAGCCGAAACCGACATCGAAACCAAACCCATTGCTAGAAATGGTGAATTGCTAGGGTTACAATGACATGGGTCCTAAAATTTCAAACCCCAAATGAGAAAATATAATAATTGAGAATCTAATGCTTGTGTCAAAGAATGGGTAAAAGGGTGAGGTTTTATAAAATGATCTCATGTGAGGAAACTCCAAGCTTCAATTGAAGTGCCTCAAGCCTCCGTTTTGCAAATTTGGAAATAAGGTACCTTTGGATTTTCACAACCCATATGAAGAAATCCAAGCTTTGATCAAAGATAGCTTCAGAAATGGATTTAAATAAGAAAATTAGAGAGACCCAAGTGAGGAAAATAAACAAAGCATGGAAACAACTGAGAATCTAATGGGAAAGTAAACAAAATTTGTAAATACAGAAAGGAGAAAGGAACCCAAATTAGTTGAAAAATAAAAATGCTAACTTTCATGAAAGCAACTGAGAATCTTGTAGTGGGCAACTTAAAGAAGTGGTCAAAAATGAGGAAATGCGAGAATTGGAACATCTGCAACTGTCATTTTTAATATTAATGAAGCATTTGATGCTAAAATGAGCAAGTTTGATATAGAAATACCTGAAGCTTCTTCTAGCTTGAGACCAAGTAGGGATTAGAGAGATAGGAGAAAGAGAAACCAATACTATTGGTTGCAACTTGCAAGGGTCATTCATCATTGAACAGTGAAGGGATCTCTTGTAGCCATGGAATTTAAGCCAAGAACCATTATTGCAGCAAAATAATAATAATAAATTAAAATAAAGACAAGTTTACCTGCAAGATATTTGTATCCCAAGTCAAGGAATCTCTCTTATGAATCTTTACAGTTTCTGTACAAGTTCAATTTTTTTTTTGGGGTTTTGAATAACAAGTGGTAACCTGATTGATGCAGTATTCAAAATCCAGACCTCTCGTTCAGCTGCAAGAAGGCTTCATCACTAGACAATAATGACATTCATAAATTTCTATGTTTTAAAACAAAGAAATTATAACCTTGTAATGCCCAAGGTTCCTGCGAATCGGCCCGAGGATTATCTTATGAATCGAGCATAGACAAAGAGATGAGTTCTTGTTGATGTGTGTGAAACTGTCTGTTTATCATGGATTCGAAAGAGGATCCACGTACGTTTAATTCGGAGGTCTCTTTTTCTCATTTACATCTAGTATGTATATGTGTGTTGTGTGAGTACAAAAAAGAATTGGAAATTTCCTACATGATATTTTTAAGGTTCTCTCGTCCAATGGCTTCTGATGTGATCTTCAATAGTGACAAATTTGCAAATAGTAAAAAGTTTTGCCTAAAAAATTTGGTTGGGTCTTATAGATCACTTGGTGTGTAGATTTTCAACCCATTTTTGGTCTCTTCCTAAATTTGAACATTAATTTTTTTACGCTGGGTACATAAATCAATAAGAAATATTAAAAGTGTTATGTATGACTTCCATTCTGATCCATGTTGATTTTCCATACATTCAAACTTATCTACAAGACAAGAGATAACATATTCAGATTTATCTACAAAGCAAGAGATAACAGATTCAGACTTATCTACAGGTAAGTTGGATATTTATTAGTTGGGAAATTAGTTATTTAGACTCATCTCTGGTATACTATACATATTGTAGTATTTTGTAACCTTAGAGATTGATACCTTTGAGATAGTTTTTTGAGAGAGAACTATTTGTGAGAGAGATTTGTTTTCGTCCACCGTCTGTACTCCTGCACTTTTGGTTATTAATAAAACTTCACCTTCGTCTAATTAGTAAGTTATCATATTTTCTAATTGCCTGTGGTTTTGTTTCTTCTCTATATCATTTGTTTCTTCGTAATGGTATTTGTCGCAACAAACTGGTACCAGACCTACTGTTGCGTTGTTGTGAGATTTTTGCTTGAACCATTAAGTCTTTGGTTTTGCGATCTAGGTCAACGTGTTAGTTATGTATATGCCCTAGAGGCCATTATTGTACATATGATGTATATTACAGTGGATGCTTGGATATATAGAGAGAGGACTTTCTTGCTCGATATGATAGTATGCTATCTGGTTGCATGTTGTCTTAACATGTTGACTTGTATTGGTTTACTGTCTTGCTCTCACATGTTGATAAAGCCCTTTGGGATATGTACTTGACTACTAGGACTATGATGAGATCATACTAGTGGGGCCAGGGTAGTCAACGAGTACATCCTATAACTGTTCCTAGTCGAGAGTGTATCGAGATAGGGCATCGATACACCAGAGCAGACTAGCGTATACGCATCTTGACCCATATGATTGGCGATGGATGATCCCATATCCATTGGTGTTTGACATCAAAGATGGTGTACGGGTGCTCAGTGGAGACTGGGTACACTGAACGGACTCGCCGAGAACTCCTAGATGGATTTATACCTATCGTCAGATAGCAGTTCTCTGGTAACACTGGTACAGGTTAGTCTGTAGACCCGAGATCGTCATAGAGTCTTGTATGATTCCCACTGTGCTTTGATTTCCACTTTACCACGTCCAAGAGGGCATGCAAAACGGTGGCTTTTGGGTACAGTCCCGAATCACATGGAGGCAATGAGCGATAGGAGGGGTTTCGTCTCTCCCTGTATAGGGAGTTGATGTTGTGCTGTGTTCGATTGGGTATAACTGGAAGTCCCTGGCCAGGGCTGATATGGAGTGCTACTGGTAAGTGTTATCAGTAGTTTCTCGACCTGTTATGAGCTTTACATCGGCACGACTTATCGGTTACTGGGGTCTGACGTTTACCACCCCTAAAGTGGATTTGCGACATATCAGACGAAGAGACCGGACTGTACGGGAGTGTTACTGATTGGATTCACAGGAGAATGTACAGGCTTGCTTGTTGATCTTCTGATCGCTCAATACCTGGGTGGGTGTTACGTTTAGCTGATCGCTTGCAGCTTGTGGGTGTTTAATATGATCATCACCTACTGCCGGCGTATTGATGATTCTTTAGAATCATATACAGAGGTTTCCTGGCTCAGGCAAAACAGAATAGGAGCACATATGTGATATGTGCGGGACCGAGACTAATACGATATGAGATACCGTATTCTATTCTCGCGATATGTGATATCGGGCGGGTATATGTGATATAGCCGGGTCATCGGATCAAGTGTTGATTCTATAAAATAGTACTTGTTATATTAGCCGATTGTATGTAATATAGCCGGATTATCGGATCAAGTGTTGATTCGATAATTTAATATATATATGAGATATATTACGTTACATTAACTAATATAAGCTCGCTTTATTGATTCTTTTTCTCACTTGGATAATACATTGATGTATATGCGATATATGTTAATTGTATTATTTTCTTTTGTTACAAAATATATTGTATATGTGATAAATAATATTGTAACATGTTAGGGTTACAAATGCAACATGGTTTTAGAGTTTAAACCTAGTTAGGGTTTGGATTAGGGTTAAGCTTTGGATGAGCTTTCATGAAGCTTCATAAAGGTTTGACTTTTGTCTCATCCTTTGATATTTTGTGAAGATATTTGTTAACCCAACCCAAACCCTTAACATATGGTTTATTCTCTACAAGGGTTAAGCCACTCATTCTTAACCCATGGTTGCAATTGTAACCACAACAATAATTCATTATTCATCACAAAAGGTTTAGCTTCTTCTTTTTGCTCTTGAAAAAGCTTGCTAGCTTTTTGAGTTGTAGTGATTAATAGTGAGAAATTGAAAACAAAAGAGAGTAATATTCCTACTTCATCATCCTCATCTATTCTAACCATTTAGATTAGGGTGTTCACTTCTCTAATTACTTCATTAGTGAAGTGTAAGCTTGGGTCAGAGATTCTTCAAGGTAGATCATCTTAGATCAAGAAGACTTCAAACAAGATGCATCATTCACCTCTTGGAGCCTCATGAGAGTCGGAATTCTTGATGATCGCAGCGAAGAGACCTCAACACGGAGCTTATGAAGTGAAGGAACGGACTACAAAGCTTGTAATCCTAAACTCTTAGATGTTAAGTTATTAACATATAGTTTTGTTTGATTCTCTAGTTAAAATTCCTAGGTTTAGCGTTATCTTCAATGGCAAAATTTTAACTTGGCATGGATGATGCCTCCTGAAACCTTGCTGTCGTTGTAGGTATCCCAACAGTGGTATCAGAGACTGGCTAGAGAATTAGACGGATTAGTGTAGGATTATGAAACCAAAGCAACTCCGAAACACCCGATGCAAACCCCCAGTTTCTGTCGAATTATTTTAAGTGTCAAATTTTTTTTCAAACAGTTGAAGAATATTGAATGAGATATAATATGAACACATACCAAAACCCAAACCCCCTGCTCGGATTTTGGCCGGCCAGAAGGCCAGAAAATCCGGCCTGCTCAGATTTCTGAGGGAGCTAGGGTTTGGTTTTTGGGTGGTGTTCAAGTCTCTGGGGTTTGGTACTTTTGGTATTGTTTTTTTTTGCTAAATTTGTATGAGATGTTTATTTACTCAAAAGGTAATGCGGAGCATTTCGTATTCGCAATTCTAGCTTTGTTTCGGTTTGTTTAGACAGTGTTAAAAAGTTCGAACGGATATCAATAACTCACTTTTTCCCCTGTCGGAAAATTTCCAAGTGTTGGATTTTTCCTTAGTTAAAGAACATTCAAAAATCGTGCAAGTGTCGCGGTGGACCCCCTAGAAAAACGAAACCTTAACTCGATTTTGTGACTGTCAAAACCACCACTAAACCCTAGGGTTTGTGGTGGTTTAGCGGTGCCACAAGTGAGGCGTTGGTTTGACCCTTCTACGGCTGGTTCATTGCTACTGTGGCATGTGATGGATGCTTTTAAACTAAGTTCAAGTGTTGAGCAATTGGGAAATTTTGAGTGTTTATTGAATCGATCGGAATGTTTAATATCGTCTAGCTTTTTCGGTAATGTGATACAATATGTGGAATTCATACAGTTAGGCATGAAATGCGAAGTATGTGATATTTCGGATTTATGATGTCTAAGGAGTTTGTGGATTCCAAATGTTGTAGTTTTACATTTTCTTTTCTGCGACCGTAAGTGTAATATGTGGTGTATCACCGGTTTCGTTGCTATACATCAACGACAATTGGGATACGCATATATACTTACGTTGATGACATGTGATATTATGTGTTGCTGTGATATGTTATATTGGATCGTTGTGTTCTGAATAGCCGGGGGTTTTATGTGAGATGAGGGTTTTTATTTTCATTCATATAAAATTTATTGTATGTAATATTCTTTTATTGGGGCACTTCCGGGTTGAGAATGATGTCACCATTGTATATTATTTACTTTTCCGCATTAGGTAGACCTAAGGAGGGGAGCAGAAGTAACCGGGTTCTAGGGTACAGTGGGAGGCCATCTCGAGGAGTCGAGACCGGGTCTCCTAACCCTAGAAATGGTAGGGTTGCTTTCCGCTCTCGTAGGGGTCTTGGGATGTGGGTTTGGCTATTCATCGTGACCGTGGAATCCGTGTTTTATAAAGGCTCAAAATAAAACACGGACCTTCTAATATATCCAATATTTCATATGATTTTTCTGCTGCAATGTTCTGTGATGAGATCATATTACTGCCTATACTATATATATATATGATGATATATAAATATTACTACTTTCGTTTCTTCTGTGATGCTTAGAAAGCATAAATGATGAGATTCATTAATGAGATTAATGAAAGAAAAGAAACCTAAAAGATGTTGTAGAATCAAATTTATAAAAAAAGGGTAGCTATAGTTCTTGCTTTGCATAGCGGTATTTATGAAATATCATGCACCTTATTCGATAAGGAAAGAGCCGAGATCCCTTCACCGGGAGTGACCTCTTTAGCAAAACTAGCAGATGCTACAAACTCACGGTTTAGTTTTTGATTGCTTCTATAGTTCTTGCTTTGTATAGCGGTATTTGTAAAATATCATGCACCTTATTCGATAAGGAAAGAGCCGAGATCCCTTCACCGGGAGTGACCTCTTTAGCGGAACTAGTAAAACCCCCAAAAACACTCATTTTCAAAATCACTTGTTTCTACAACGATATCAAGTTCATTACGCGAAAGGTTTTCTGAAAAACCTGTCGTAGCCCTCCGTCATTTCAGATAAGTTCTACTTATTATTCGTGCTGCGTTTGTTGACCTTGTCAAGGCATAGTGTACGGTAGCTAATTATTATTTATCTGCTAAAACATAAGATGTGCTTGGATTAGGGTATTCGTACGGCCTTGTTGACCTTTTCAAGGTTCATGCGGGTGGGTTTAATTCAATCGGGAAATGACGGGTTGAACTTGACTTGCGATTTATGATTGTTGACCTTGTCAAGGTCATAGATCGCTAGGGGAAAAATATTATCGGGAATTTCAAGTGTTGAAATTTGCAATGAGATTGCATACTTTCTATGGGATAGTTGGATCCTGATACCCACTACGAGTAAGAGTTACTCCTGGGAGAGTTTTACACAGGACGATTAGCCGATCAAGTAGATGTCTAGAAAGGTGTTAACGGGGTTAGACCTCTGGGAAAACGAGATTTATTTTAATTAGGTCCGTGCGAAAGCACGGGGAATCTCCCTCAAACTACCAACACTGGCCTGGCTGAAAGACTGGCGAACTTGTAAGGTGTAATTAATCCCGGCTAGTCTTTCTTTTTAGGGTTTGAAGGAAGATTTGATGAAAACGGTGGAGCCATCCTGATTAGATAAGATAATAACCAATCTAATTTTGCAAGAGCATACGCTAAAGTGTTTCCTTCTCTCTCTTGCTAGGTAGCGACCCTGTCAGGCCTTAATCAAGATAATAATATGGATGTATTGACTGAACTCGCTTGTTATACTGAGCACGGGAACGTTGGTCCGCTCCAACTTATAATTGTTATAAGTCCGAGCAGGGAATAGGAGAACATCTGGATTCTCACGCCGCCCAAACGAAGAACAAGCATGCTGATGCATCTTTTTCGGGTGTGTTAGTTATCGAGAACTGTTTCTCAGTTCACTCTACGTCCTGGGTATTAGATACCGGATCGGGATTCCACATATGTAATATGTTACGTGGGCTACGTAAAGGTAGAGAACTGGGAATGGGTGATCATTCCGTAAGAGTAGGGAATGGTGCAGATGTTGCAGCCAAGGCAGTTGGCGAATATCACCTTGTATTACCAAATGGTAATACATTGATTCTGAACGAATGCTATTACATTCCGACACTGATATGCAATCTTATATCAGTTTCTTTATTAAGTAAAGATGGATATAATTTTGTAGTACAGGATAATGTTATGAATATTTTCCTGGATCAAAAGTTGATTGGATTAGGCTCGCTAAATAATGGCATATACGTTCTAAATCAAACTACAGTTCTTAATATACAGAACACACACAAGAGGAAGAGTTCAGAAATGAATGAATAGACTAGGTCATATCACTGCAACACGACTAGCTAAGTTACATAAAGATGGATATTTGAATACGTTCGAATTATCATCTTATGAAACTTGCCATTCATGTCTCAAAGGAAAAATGACCAAAACTCCGTTTAGTGGACACGGAGAAAGAGTTACGGAACTCTTGGGACTGATACATAGTGATGTATGCAGTCCCATGTCTACACATGCCAGGAATGGTTCCTCGTACTTCATTATATTCACTGACGATCTCTCAAGATACAGACATGTGTTCCTGTTGAAACACAAGTCTGAAACTTTTGAAAAATTCAAAGAATATAAGCACGAAGTAGAGAACCAAACGGGTAAAAGTATTAAGATCCTTCGATCTGATCGAGGAGGAGAATACTTAAGCAATGAGTTTCTGGACTATCTAAAAGAGAATGGGATTCTCTCTTAGCTTACTCCTCCTTATACACCACATCACAACGGTGTATCGGAGCGGAGGAATCGCACCCTATTAGATATGGTGCGCTCTATGATAAGCACCGCTGAGTTACCTATTTCCTTTTGGGGTTATGCGCTTCAGACAGCAGCATACCTATTGAATCAAGTTCCATCTAAATCTGTACCTACCATACCATATGTGATATGGAGTGGGAAGAGACCATATCTTAAACGAGTTAATATATGGGGTTGTCCGACCTATGTCAAAAGGCAAAATCCGGACAAACTCGAGGCACGATCAGTTCTCTGCAAGTTTGTGGGATATCCAAAGAATTCTCATGGATATTTTTTCGACCACAATGAGGAGAAAAATGTGTTTGTTGCTCAACATGCGACCTTTTTAAAAAAGGAATTTCTTGCAAAAGAAATTAGTGGCGAAGAGGTAGAGCTGGAAGAAGTTCCAGCAGCACAGGCTACAACTGATGATTTAGTGGAACCAGAGGATTTCATAGTTCCCAACGAACCCCAGTCTCTCCGTCGATCTAGTAGGGTTTCTCATCCACCTGAGAGATACTACGGTTTTCTCATAGATGGTGGAAGTGAGAATTGCATCATGGAAGATGATGACCCGACTAGTTTCGAGCAGGCCATCACGAGTGGGGACTCTGTGAAGTGGCTGGATGCAATGCGATCTGAGATGGAATCCATGTACACCAACAAAGTATGGACTTTGGAAGTTGCTCTTGAAGGGGTAAAACCCATTTGGAGCAAATGGATCTTTAAGAAGAAACTTGGTGTAGATGGGAAAGTGGAGACTTTCAAAGCTAGACTTGTTGCAAAGGGTTTTCGTCAACGACCAGGTGTGGATTATGACAAAACCTTTTCTCCTGTGGCTATGCTTAAGTCCATCCGGATCCTTCTTGCCATTTCTGCATACCATGACTACGAAATCTGGCAAATGGACGTTAAGACCGCCTTTCTAAATGGTGATTTAGAGGAGTGTGTGTACATGACTCAGCCAGAGGGCTTCGTAGATAGTGGGAGCAGCGGGAAAGTGTGCAAGCTGCTTAAATCCATCTACGGGTTAAAGCAGGCATAGCGGAGTTGGAACATCTGTTTTGATGTAGTAGTCAAAGAGCTTGACTTCATCAAAAACGTAGATGAACCTTGTATTTACAAGAAGGTTGCAGAGAGTAAGGTTGTCTTTCTCGTATTGTACGTAGATGACATACTCTTGATAGGAAATGATGTTCCTATGCTGCACTCAGTCAAGCTCTTCTTATCACATAGATTCTCAATGAAAGATCTAGGTGATGATTCCTGCATTTTGGGGATTAAGATCTATAGAGATAGATCTAAAAGGATACTGGGATTGTCCCAATCCAGGTACATTGACACCATACTAAAGAGGTTTAGTATGGAAGAATCCAAGCGTGGGAACCAACCCACGATCTCTGGACTCACTCTCTCCAAAGAGATGTCTCCCAAGACTGATTTGGAGAGAGCTCGCATGCAAGGGATACTCTATGTTTCGGCAGTAGGCTCTATCATGTACGCGATGCTATGTACCAGACCCGATGTAGCATACTCACTAAGTGTAGTGAGTAGGTATCAAGCAGATCCTGGAGAGAGTCACTGGAAAGCTGTGAAGAACATTCTCAAGTACTTGAAAGGACTAAAGAGATGTTTTTGGTGTATGGTAACGGAGAACTCCAGGTGGATTCCTTTACCGATTCAAGCTTCCAAAGTGATAAGGACGACTCTAATTCGCACTCAGGTTTTGTCTTTACCCTCAATCGAGGGGCGGTGTAATGGAAGAGTTCCAAACAGGAAACCGTTGCAGACTCGACGATGGAGTCTGAATACATCGCTGCCAACGATGCTGCCAAAGAGGCTGTCTGGATGAAGAAGTTCATTACTGAACTTGGAGTGGTTCCGTCCATTGAGCATCCAATACCTTTGTATTGTGATAACAATGGAGCTGTGGCTTTGGCCAAGGAACCCAGGTCCCATCAGAAGTCCAGACATATTCTGAGGCGGTATCACCTGATCCGGGAGATAGTTGATCGCCGGGAGATCGAGGTCAGGAGAGTTGATACGAAGGACAACACTGCGGATCCACTCACGAAGGCCATACCCCAGATACAATTTGAGAGACTCTTCGGGATATTGGGTATGAGATACTACAACAGCTGGCCTTAGTGTAAGTGGGAGATTGTTAGTTATGTATATGCCCTAGAGGCCATTATTGTACATATGATGTATATTATAGTAGATGCTTGGATATATATAGAGAGGACTTTCTTGCTCGATATGATAGTATGCTATCTGGTTGCATGTTGTCTTAACATGTTGACTTGTATTGGTTTACTGTCTTGCTTTCACATGTTGATAAAGCCCTTTAGGATATGTACTTGACTACTAGGACTATGATGAGATCATACTAGTGGGGCCAGGGTAGTCAACGAGTACATCCTATAACTGTTCCTAGTCGAGGGTGTATCGAGACAGGGCATCGATACACCTGAGTAGACTAGCGTATACACATCTTGACCCATATGATGGGCGATGGATGATCCCATATCCATTGGTGTTTGACATCAAAGATGGTGTACGGGTGCTCAGTGGAGACTGGGTACACTGAACGGACTCGCCGAGAACTCCTAGATGGATTTATACCTATCGTCAGATAGCAGTTCTCTGGTGACACTGGTACAGGTTAGTCTGTAGACCCGAGATCGTCATAG
This sequence comes from Agapanthus africanus, assembly GCA_030015575.1. Lineage (NCBI taxonomy): Eukaryota > Viridiplantae > Streptophyta > Magnoliopsida > Asparagales > Amaryllidaceae > Agapanthus > Agapanthus africanus. The sequence goes on from JASDDO010000022.1 coordinate 9,380,971, forward strand.
AGTCTTGTGTGATTCCCACTGTGCTTTGATTTCCACCTTACCACGTCCAAGAGGGCGTGCGAAACAGTGGCTTTTGGGTACAGTCCCGAATCACATGGAGGCAATAAGCGATAGGAGGGGTTTCGTCTCTCCTGGTATAGAGAGTTGATGTTGTGCTGTGTTCGATTAGTTATAACTGGAAGTCCCTGGCCAGGGCTGATATGGAGTGCTACTGGTAAGTGTTATCAGTAGTTTCTCGACCTGTTATGCGCCTTACATCGGCACGACTTATCGGTTACTGTGGTCTGACGTTTACCACCCCTAGACTGGATATGCGACATATCAGATGAAGAAACCGGACTGTACAGGAGTGTTACTGATTGGATTCACAGGAGAATATACAGGCTTGCTTGTTGATTTTCTGATCGCTCAATACCTGGGTGGCTGTTACGTTTAGCTGACCGCTTGCAGCTTGTGGGTGTTTGATATGATCATCACCTACTGCCGGCGTATTGACGATTCTTTAGAGTCCTACACAGAGGTTTCCTGGCTCAGGCAAAACGGAGTAGGAGCACATATGTGATATGTGCGGGACCGAGACTAATACGATATGGGATATCGTATTCTATTCTCGCGATATGTGATATCGGCCGGATATATGTGATATAGCCGGGTCATCGGATCAAGTATTGATTCGATGAAATAGTACTTGTTATATTAGCCGGTTGTATGTAATATAGCCGGGTTATCGGATCAAGTGTTGATTCGATAATTTAATGTATAATTATATATGAGATATATTACGTTACATTAACTAATATAAGCTTGCTTTATTGATTCTTTTTCTCACTTGGATAATACATTGATGTATATGCGATATATATTAATTGTATTATTTTCTTTTGTTACAAAATATATTGTATATGTGATATATAATATTGTAACATGTTAGGGTTACAAATGCAACATGGTTTTAGAGTTTAAACCTAGTTAGGGTTTGTATTAGGGTTAAGCTTTGGATGAGCTTTCATGAAGCTTCATGAAGGTTTGACTTTTGTCTCATCCTTTGATATTTTGTGAAGATATTTGTTAATCCAACCCAAACCCTTAACCTATGGTTTATTCTCTACAAGGATTAAGCCACTCATTCTTAACCCATGGTTGCAATTGTAACCACAACAATAATTCATTATTCATCACAAAAGATTTAGCTTCTTCTTCTTCTTCTTGCTCTTGAAAAAGCTTGCTAGCTTTTTGAATTGTGGTGATTAATAGTGAGAAATTGAAAACAAAAGAGAGTAATATTCCTACTTCATCATCCTCATCTATTCTAGCCATTTAGATTAGGGTGTTCACTTCTCTAATTACTTCATTAGTGAAGTGTAAGCTTGGGTCAGAGATTTTTCAAGGTAGATCATTTTAGATCAAGAAGATTTCAAGCAAGATGCATCATTCACCTCTTGGAGCTTTCACGAGAGTCTGAGTTCTTGATGATCGCAGCGAAGGGACCTCAACACGGAGCTTATGAAGCGAAGGAACGGACTACAAAGGTTGTAATCCCAAACTCTTAGATGTTAAGTTGTTAACATATAGTTTTGTTTGATTCTCTAGTTAAAGTTCATAGGTTTAGGGTTATCTTCAATGGCAAAATTTTAACTTGGTATGAATGATGCCTCCCGAAACCTTGCTGTCGTTGTAGGTATCCCAACACAACGGTGGGTAACGACAACTACGCCGTGTTCCCCACTTTCTTAGATCGTGATTTTGAAGTTTTAGGATTCATTAGTACGCAAAGTATTATGATTTGATCTCACATCATGTCTCCGACAATCATGAAGTTCGATATTGAGAAGTTTGATGGAAATATAAGTTTTAGTCTGTGGCGAGTCCGTACGATTTCCGCGTTGACTCAAAAAAATTTGAGAAAGGCGATTCTTGGAAAGGATGTAAAGCCTTCCACCATGATGGAGGAAGCTTGGGAGGAGATGAATGAAAAGGCCATCACGGCTATCCATTTGTGTCTGACTAAAAAAGTTCCACAAGAAGTTTTGGTAGAAAACGGCGGCTAATTTGTGAAATAAATTGGAGGAGTTATATTTAAGGAAATCCCTCACGAATCGACTTCTGTTGAAGTAGTGTCTCTACACACTTCGTATGTTAGAAGGCGCTCCAATAAAATCCCACGTTGCTGGGTTTAATGCGATATTACGGATCTGAGTAAGATCGATATTATGATTGATGATGAAGATCAAGCTATTCTCTTATTGTGTCCATTACCACCCTCTTATAAGCACTTCCGTGACACCATGGTTTATGGACGTGACACGATCTCAATCAAGGATTTCAAGTAGAATTTGATGGAAAAAAAGAATATCAACAAGGAGTTGACTTCCACCAAAACGGATAGTTCATCGTCTGGCTTATTTGTTCGAGGGTAAGCAAAGAAGAGAGATCCGGAAGTAAATAGGAAGAAGTCATGGTCAAAATCCAAGGCTAAGAACGTGGCCTGCAATTATTGTAAGAAAAAGGGGCACTTCAAGATCGGTTGCTTTAAGTTGCAGAACAAACTGAAGCAGGAAGACAAATCGAAGGATTCTTCGGCTGAGACAAGTATAACGGAAGGAGAAGGTGATCTTCTTGTAATTCTTGACAGCGCACATCGATCCAAGGACGAGTGTGTTTCCCCCAATCAGAGCAAAGCACTGTTTGAAATTTAAATTTTGAAATGAAGCAGCGCTTCAGATACAGCGCCAAGTGCGCTGCGCCCTGAGCAGCGCACCACGTGCAAAGCACGCGTGCGCTGGATGACGGGGATTTAGTCCGATGTTGTAGGGTTGTCCCCAAGGGCGCGACTCGCCCTGACATATGTGCCACCCTAGGGTGTCCAAAGCCACCGGCGGCTGCACGAGTACTGTGGCAATAGAAGGTCGAAGGAGACCTTCTGAAGTCCAATTTACCTCTTCTACAGTATAATTGATCGGGGGTGCATCTGTATAAAGGATGGCAGAGATAGGCTCCGAGGGTGTCGCACAAGAAAAGCTCCGGCGGCCTCTGATAATTTGATCATACCATCTACCCCATAGGTGAAGATTCTTGTGCTCCGGGTCATGGTCCTTGATCAGCGCAAGAACCTCTCGGTCTACGGGCGCCTCAGGAGATCCGCCTTCTGAGCGGACGAACGGAAAAGAAGTGTCGAAAGACATGTCACCTGCGCGAAAAAGAACAAAAGTCAACCCTCAGTTCTATAATTTAAACTCTGACACTTGGTACTTTAAAATTCGTACCGCACTGCAGTGCCAGTAAAAAGGGGACCAAAGGGGGACCCACAAAATCTAGATGACAGTTCATCATTAATAAGACAGCCTCATCATTTGATGAGACTGTCAATTAAATGAGGAAATCCTCAATTGATTCTTATTTAATGAGAAATCCCTCGGGCTAAGTAAATCTCCCCTTGAGAGCAGTGCTCTGTGACAGAATGACACCTGTCAAGTTCTAATGATGAAGAAATAAAAGTTTCTTAAGAGCCTGGCTCTGTAAAGATGATGGAAAAACCCATCAGAAAAAAATTGAAATCAATTTTTTATATATAAATTAAAATTCTGAGATCTCCAAGATCTATGAATAAACTCTGTGAGTTCTTCATAAGAGATTAACAGATCTTTGTTATTCAAAAGAGCAAAGCTCTGTTAATGGGTCAAGAAACCCTCAAAAGGTTTTCTTTAGATCTAAGATCTATGAAGAGCAAAGCTCTGTTACTGGGTAAAACCCTAATAACATTTTTTTAGATCTAAGATCTATAAAGAGCAAAGCTCTGTTAATGGGTAAAACCCTAATAACATTTTTTGATCTAAGATCTATGAAGAGCAAAGCTCTGTTAATGGGTGAAACCCTAGATTATTAAAAGTTTTAATTTTTACCTAAATTTTGACAGAGTTCTGTCCTTAAGAAAGTTCTTAAGTCAAAAAGCTATGCTCTGCAAGAGAATAATAATTCTCAGAAGGAAGAAGATGAACAATGGTCATCTCAGAGGGCTAAGGGTCCTATTTATAGGCATTGAAATGCCTTTTCAATTTCTGAGTTGATCTAAGGGCGCAGATGCTGCCACCGTTGCACTCACATGTGGGCCACGTGAGCGCAACGGTGGAGGGGCATTTGTTTCCCCCAATCAGAGCAAAACTCTGTTTGAAATTTAAGTTTTGAAATGAAGCAACGCTTCAGATGCAGCGCCAAGTGCGCTGCGCCCTAAGCAGCGCACCACATGCAAAGCATGCGTGCGCTAGCGCTAGGTGCGCTGCGCTCTAAAGCAGCGCACCATGTGCAAAGCACGGATGCGCTGGCGCTAGGTGCGCTGCGCTCTAAGCAGCGCACCACGTGTAGAGCACGGATGCGCTAGCGCTGGAACTAAAAGCTCCCCACCGTTAGATCAAAGATCTAATAATAATGATAAATCATTAATTAAATTCTGTTAAGGAAAGACTTCTTAAAATCTTTTCAGATAACAAGATTGTGCTCTGTAAATCAAAGCACCATTGGATCAATGATCCAATGGTGATTAAAAATTACCAAAAGACAGAAGATATTCTGTATGGAAAGATTTATCAATCTTGTTAAAAACAAGTAGATTGCCTTCTGTAAATCAGGAGCCCTTGGATCAAAGATCCAACGATGGGAAATTCCCCAAATCAATTGGAGAAAAGATCTCCTTAATTGATTGAACAAACCAGCTTGCCCTATAAAAAGACCCCTAGACTTCAAGTCTCAAAACAAAATATATACAGAAGCATAGAGAGAAACCTCCTCAAAAACTTTGAGAAATTCAAAGAAAAAGAGCCAAACTCTCAGAGAAAGAAGATTCTTCTTCAAGGTAAAAAGAATGATGAACAGAGAGATGAAATCATCTCGTAATTAATTTAAAAAGAAGGATTCACTTCTTTAAAAGATCATAGATCTACAAGACAAAAGTCTTTCACAAAGAGATCAAAAGATCTCACCCTGAAAGAAGAAGAACATAATTCTTCTCACAGATCATGGATCTATAAAGGCAAAGCCTTTCATCAACATAAGAGATTGGAAATATCTCCTGCAAAATAAGAACTGTTGTTCTTAGATCTTGAGACAAAATCCCTTTTAAAAGAACATAAATTTGTTTCCCAGATCATAAAATTGATCAGATGCGCTTTGCGCTCTTGAACTGCGCTTCTGCGCTCTTGGACTGGCGCTCAGCGCGAAGCGTAACACGTGTCCCTCACGTATGCGCCACTTATCAAATGCGCTTTGCGCTTGATTGATACGAAAAATTGTGTTTGCAGTAACCGCAATCAATAACGGTGTCGCATGTAGCTAGACCGAGATGAGTACGGGTCGTCCTCTGGGAAACGTAGAACCTTTTATTTTTACTTTAGATGTGTTGAGAAAGAGATGGGGGATAAAGAATTTTATAGAAAGATTTCTAGATCTACGTTAAACAAGAATGTAAAATATAGATCTAGATTATTTTAAAGATGTAATTAATATAATAAGAGGGCTTGTAGGGTTCGTTAGGATTTAGTAGTTATGGACGATTAATTAAAAGTTACCATTTTTATCCATTAATAGATTTAGAACTAGAACGACGGTGATGCGTGTAGATTAGGGTTTCTGGAGGGAAAAGGAATCCCACTCTTAACCCTTATCTCGACACGGAACTCCGTTCATATCTAGCCTTTACCATAACAATCATTAATCTAATCTCTAATCGCGGTCGGAACTAGCAAAGAATTGCTGGCGCGCCCGATTAGGATGTTAATGATTCTTTTGATAAAGTTCCTAAACTTTATAGGACTTAAAAAGGGTTTAGTTATTTTTATCGTCCATTAGCCTACCCTAATCCTACGAACCCTAACAAGCGGAGAATTACTCGCGCATGTTGGGAGAAGAAGATGAAAAGACAGAGAGGGAAAACATAATGTAAAATGCAAAAGAATTAAATAAAACAACTATCTTTATTAATCAACTTGAACAATCTACACTTTGATTCTTAGAAAATGATTACAAAGACTAGCTTGCTTCTCGATCTCTTCCAAGAAGGTAGACGAACAGTTGATGATCAGTCTGGATGCGTGAGCCGTCTTGGACTTCGTGATCGCGTCGACTTGATAACTTTTCCAAGAGGCTCTCGGTGCCATTTTATAGTGCAAAGCCAGAATCTTTTAGTTGGAAACTTGGTAAATTTCAGCAGAGATTAACCCCAAAAAATCTTTTTCTCTAATTCCATAATATTGCGGCGGATCCGCGGCTCAGGGGGGTTTGGCCGCGGATCCGCGCTTGATGGTCGAGATCTCGTGACTGGAATTTTTGGGCTCGCATCTTTTGACATGTGGCAATCCTAGGCAGGGTGCCTAGAATTGCCACATGTCAAAAGATGCGAGCCCAAAAATTCCAGTCACGAGATCTCGACCATCAAGCGCGGATCCGCGGCTAAAACCCCCTGGGCCGCGGATCCGCCGCAATATTATGGAATTAGAGAAAAAGATTTTTTGGGGTTAATCTCTGCTGAAATTTACCAAGTTTCCAACTAAAAGATTCTGGCTTTGCACTATAAAATGGCACCGAGAGCCTCTTGGAAAAGTTATCAAGTCGACGCGATCACGAAGTCCAAGACGGCTCACGCATCCAGACTGATCATCAACTGTTCGTCTACCTTCTTGGAAGAGATCGAGAAGCAAGCTAGTCTTTGTAATCATTTTCTAAGAATCAAAGTGTAGATTGTTCAAGTTGATTAATAAAGGTAGTTGTTTTATTTAATTCTTTTGCATTTTACATTATGTTTTCCCTCTCTGTCTTTTCATCTTCTTCTCCCAACATGCGCGAGTAATTCTCCGCTTGTTAGGGTTCGTAGGATTAGGGTAGGCTAATGGACGATGAAAATAACTAAACCCTTTTTAAGTCCTATAAAGTTTAGGAACTTTATCAAAAGAATCATTAACATCCTAATCGGGCGCGCTAGCAATTCTTTGCTAGTTCCGACCGCGATTAGAGATTAGATTAATGATTGTTTTGGTAAAGGCTAGATATGAACGGAGTTCCGTATCGAGATAAGGGTTAAGAGTGAGACTCCTTTTCCCTCCAGAAACCCTAATCTACACGCATCACCGTCGTTCTAGTTCTAAATCTATTAATGGATAAAAATGGTAACTTTTAATTAATCGTCCATAACTACTAAATCCTAACGAACCCTACAAGCCCTCTTATTATATTAATTACATCTTTAAAATAATCTAGATCTATATTTTACATTCTTGTTTAACGTAGATCTAGAAATCTTTCTATAAAATTCTTTATCCCCCATCTCTTTCTCAACACATCTAAAGTAAAAATAAAAGGTTCTACGTTTCCCAGAGGACGACCCGTACTCATCTCGGTCTAGTTACATGCGACACCGTTATTGATTGCGGTTAACTACAAACACAATTTTTCGTATCAATCAAATGGCGCCGTTGCCGGGGATACGTGCGTAATTTTTTATTTTTACTATTTGTGTTGAATTCTCAGACGAGTCATATCATTATTAAAACAAAACTGCAAATTGCATATTTAACGATTTGTGTGTGAATTTTGCGAGGGAATCTGGAGTCGCGGACTTGAGAAAACAGGAGATCTAGGGTTCCGAACTTCTCTGGTATATTTCTTAACTCCTTCTCTCTCCTCTAAATACAATAAAATCTATTTTCTGCAGGATTCTTTGCAAAATCGCGCCGCTAAAAAAAAATTCTTTTTGCAAAAGTTTTGTGATTGGTTTTGTTTTGCATATTTTAATACGGACTTTAAGGGGCAAAGACCAAATCAAGATTAGGTGGGGATTTCATCACCCTTCCTAAGCCCCACAAATCACAAACCGAGCATATAGATCAACCCTTCATTAATTTAAAAAATATCTAGACCAGACTCTAAGGATTGTCGCGCTCAATAAGGACAGAGGAAGGTCGTGGGTAATCTATCGTTTATCCGCATTACTTTTGTAGTGCCTAGGCAAGTGTGACAAAGGCTAGTGGTTTTTAATTAGGCCCACGACGTGGTTCCTTCCCACTTACCTGGCACTTATCTGGCTACAAGGGTAGTACGGAGGTGGTAGAGGATTGATCCTGCGGCTTGTCCTTTGGAAGTCTAGGAGCGGTCTAAAGACTGGACCTAGGTGACCTTGGTTCTAGGGTTGCTTGTGCATCTTAGGGAGATTTGTCTTGAGTCCCACTTTTTCAAAACAAGCCAATTTTAAATCACACACACGCTGCCACTTGCACTAAACCCGCTTAGTGCATGCTCGGCTGTACACGGGATCCTAGTGCCCGTCTTGTCCGCGTTCCTGTTATCGACGCCGAAGTCGGTACTTCTTCATCTTCTTTTCCCCCACCACACACCACACCGACCGTGATGGACGGCACTCCATCTAATTATAACACCACGCTGCCACCGCCCGAAGGTGCGCAGAATCCACCGCGCATCTCTCTCTAAGAGAGATGCTATCCTATTCGTGGTCCTCTTCCCACTTGTCTATCTCTTCCACCACCTAACGGGGATAATTTTGAAATTAAACCCCACTACATCAACCTGCTGCCCAAATTTCACGGGCTTGAGTCGGAAGACGCGTACGTTTTCATCACCAAATTCGAAAACGTATGCGCAATGATGGGTACTTCACAATTGACCTTAGATGCTATGCGCTTACGTCTTCTCCCATTCACACTGTGCGACTTGGCAGAAAAATGGCTTTATAATACTGCCGCACACTCTATCGCTAATTGGGATGAATTCGTCGTAGCATTTCTTAAGAAGTTTTACCCAAATCATAAGACTGCACATGTTAGGAGCGAGATCAACCAGTTCACCCAGCTTCCCAATGAACCATTTTGGAAGTGCTTTGAACGTTTCAAAGATTTGCTTGTCCAATGCTCCCATCACGGAATACAAAGATGGGATTTATGTCGGATTATATATGAGGGCATTAATCCAGCGACAAAGCAGATGCTTGAAACAATGTGTCAATGCAATTTCATGTCTAAAGATGACGGTGAAGCATGTAAATATCTGGAAGACCTTGCTGAACACACGTTGCAGTGGGAAAGCGTAAGACCACCTTCAACTAAGGGAGGTATTCACCAGCTTGATGTTTCTATCGCAGTGAAAGCCGAAATGGCAGCGATACAGAAGAAACTCGATACTATTGAAAATAAGTTCTCAACATTCTCCCTAAATCAGGTCACGCTTCCTAAGACTGTCTGTGGTTGCTGTTCGGATTCTTCACACTTAACGGAAGAATGTCCTATGAATGCATCGTTTCAAGCTAATGCTGCTTTTCAACAGCGACCTAGAAATGATCCTTATTCTTCCACATATAATCAAGGATGGATGAATCATCCTAACTTTGCTTGGAATCAAAACCAACAAAGTAATTATGAAAGACCTCCTCCACAGCAACCACAACCACAGAATCAGCCCCCCTTTCAGTCACAAAATTTCCAAAATCCGGCCAACATTTCTACACCACAAGTGGCCGGTACTGACAACTCACTTGAACAAACTTTGGATATGTTCATGAAACAATCCATGCAAAATTTGGCTGAGATAAGGTCTTCTATTGATACCCTAACGAAAAACTCCTCCTCCCATGGTGAGAGTATTAAATCAATAGAAAACCAAATCAAACAGTTAAACACCGCAATGAGTGCGAGAGAGAAAGGGAAACTCCCATCTCAACCCCTACCGAATCCTGGTCATTCACAAAGTCATAATGTGAATGCCATTACTACGTTGAGATCGGGGAGAGTGCTGAATAACCAAGTGGGTGAGCAATTTGATGATAGTGACACATTTGATACCCCTTCTTCTTCTTCTTCCCCTAATTCGTCTAGTCCTCCACCTTCATCCGAGCCTATTCTCCGTTTTCCCCAAGGCTCGAACCCTTCGCCCATTCCGCCAAATCTATCTAAGTCGATGCCCACTCCAATTTTGGGATCGAATCCGTCGCCACAGTCTTCTCTACAAACGTTGGACCCAAAACTTATTGATCAAGCACCTTATCCAAACAGGTTAAGGAGCAACAGACCAAGTCCACAAATGGAGAAGATTGTGAAAATTTTAAGCAAGTTAACATAAACATTCCTCTCCTAGATGCTATTCAACAAGTTCCGTCATATGCGAAAATCCTAAAGGACTTGTGCACTAGGAAGAGAAAAGTTCAAGTACCTAAAAAAGTTTTCCTTGCGAGTAATGTGAGCATTGCTTTTACACAACAACTACCCAAGAAACGAAAGGACCCCGGAAGTCCTACAATTTCTATTTCCATTGGGGGTAAAAATATCAATCGTGCTCTACTCGATCTTGGTGCTAGTGTTGACTTGCTTCCGTATTCTGTGTATGAGCAATTAGGGATCGGAGAGTTAAAACCTGCGCATTGCACTATTCAGATGACCGATCGATCTATCACCCAACCAAGGGGTGAGCTAGAGGATGTGTTAATCAAAGTCGGGGAATTCATATTCCCTGTGGACTTTATCGTTATAGATACACAACCTGTAGCAAGTCCACGCAATCAAATTCCGGTAATACTCGGTCGACCCTTTTTGGCCACTTCCAACGCAGTAATTAATTGTAGAAACGGCTCTATGACCCTATCCTTTGGAAAGAAGTCAATTGAGCTTAACATTTACAGGTTTGGAAGTGAACCCTCCGAACCCTATGCTCATGTGTGTTCTGTCGAATTAATGGATATCGACAGCAGCGAATTTGATCAACCTCATGATACTGACTCTTTTCATATGTTGTTGTTTGACCCAACCATGTACTCTTCCACCGATTTGTCCGGGTCAACATCCAACACTAATGAGGAACCTTATATTGAGTCTGACGATCGCCCCATTTTTTCTAATGACATTATTTTTCGGGGTATCGATGAAAGCTTTGAGGAAATTTTCGCTGATGAACTCGCATTTTTACAAGACACGGGTGTTGAGATGAATCAACTCCAAGATGAAGAAATTGGACCTCCACCCCCTATTTTGGACAATCATGATAATGCGAGTAATCCATCATCACTATCACTGTGTTGTCTCTCCAAATTGAGACGCTATCCTTTTCCATTACACCTCTTGTCACCTCCCCACTTCTTCACATCAAAAGGTGACATGTTCTTCCACCAACCTTGGTACTTCATTGATAAAATTTTTGAATGGTTGGTGTTGACCTTCGGTCTTTGCAAAGCTTGGCATTGACCAATAACCTTGACCCCCTCATGTGATTTTAAAAGATTAAAATTGTTTAACTCAAGTTTGTGGGAGGGGTGGTATATTTTGGCTCTTGAAAGAAAATGATTTTTACAAAATTTTGAGCCTAAAATAAGTTTGGGGGAGGATTTTCACTTTCATATATTCTTTCCCCCATTAATAATTTCCTCCCAAGTCTATAGGTTTTTGAGCTTAACAGATGACATCAGTGAGGACACTGCTGTAAACAGGTTTGGGGGAGGTTTGTGCTTATTTACACATCAATTTGCATCATATTTTGCATAAGCACAACATTTTCAAAAATTTAAAATAAAATAAAAATTCTTTTATAACAAAAGAGTAGAAAGTTAAAAAAAAAATTACATCCAAAAGATAGGAATAGTTTAAGAAAACCAAGAAAATTAGAAGTTTTCTTAAACAAACTAGTAATAAGTAGTTATGAGCTATTGTCCCAAGGGTTAGTAAGATGAAGGAAGTCACTAATCTGAGGATAAAAATAAGTTTGAAAAATAGTTTCTATTCTGGAAGCCGAACATTTGAATGTTGATACCCTACTATATGCACATACACACGTCTTGAAACTCGGGATAGTAGAGGATACCTTGAAATGCTCTTGTCTAAAAACCAAAGTATGAAGGAAATGAAAAAAAAATGAAGAAAATATAAAAATGGTGAAAAGAAAAAAAATGAACACTGGTTTTGTTATCTCCAAGGCAGCAATAAAAAAATATAGCGAGGGTGCCTCTTCACCTAGTGCCCTAAGGCCAACTGGTCTGGGAGTCACTGCTAAGCCTTAGGTGGTGCAAGACGAGGAAAATATTATCACCTAATCAGCAAGCACATAAGTAATCGGTCTGTTAGTACCTCAAGAAGTATTAACGGTCACATGAAAATGTGTGAGCAAATCTTAATATTTATCAAATTAAAAAGTACTAAGGTAGATGAACAAGAGTATGATAGCTTGAATTGAATTTTCCGAGTGTAGGGATGTTCTTTACACACACGTGGGGTTATATGATCAATGTTTGGATGAAAGGTAGGAATGAAGAATAAAGACGATGTTTTATTGAAGGATGATGTGATTTCTAACATTTTTTCATGACTATTAAGATAGGGCTCATGACAACTGAAAAGCTAGTATAGTTGGAAACTCTTCTTTTCAAGGCCTTTCTTTTATGGTTCTTATCTTTATATGTAAATTTCACCATCTTTCTTTTGTTATTGGGTTTTGTGGGTAGAATCCGCTGAAAACCCTCAGGAGACAACACTCCTCCTACTAGGGACACCTAGAGGTTTAACGGCTTGTTGCACGTGCTCAGTGCAATCGTGTTTGCCTACGAAAATGTCCTTAGTTTTGTCCTTTCTTTTTCTCCTCTTAAATAAACTAGTTTGCTCGGGACGATCAAAGATAAGTTTGGGGGTATTTGTTCAGTTGATAAAACTGCACATTTGTATTACATTTTTCCTACCATTTTCATATTAAAAAAGAACTTTATTATAATATATTATATATATGAGGGTTTATGTGTGAAAACACCATTTTCCATGTGTTAATATATTTTAATTAGCATTTGGTAGAAAAATGTATGCAAATAAATTCATTGACCAAATCCTAGTAGAAATAAGCCTACTAAATATTATTTGAGATTATTGTGCAGAATTTTCCAAGTTGTTATGCAGAATTTATCAAACAAATCAAGTTGTTGAAGAAATCTTGCCAAATTAAGAAGCAAAACTTGGAGACCAAGTCTGGAAGCAACCGCGAAAAGATTTCCAAATTCTAAAGGTGCCAAGGATCGCCAAATGTCACATAGAGACAGCTCCTGAAAAATGATGGACGGCCATGATCATCAAGCCGCGGATCCGCGGCAATAGCCCCTTTATGCCGCGGATCCGCCGCAGATATAGTGAGTTGGGAGTTGAGGATTTTTGGGGAAAATCTTTTCTACATTTTACCTAATATGGAAGCAAATGATTCTGGCTTTACACTATAAAAAGGCACCGAGAGCCTCTTGGAAAAGTTATCAAGTCGACGAGATCACGAAATCCAAGACGGCTCACGCATCCAGACTGATCATCAACTGTTCGTCTACCTCCTTGGAAGAGATCGAGAAGCAAACTAGTCTTTGTAATCATTTTCTAAGGATCAAAGTGTAATGAATATTGTTGATTAATAAAGGTAGTTCTTTTTTTTATTCTATTTCTTCGTAGTTTAATTATGCATTTTCTCTCCATCTCTTTTTCTCCCAACATGCGCGAGTAATTCTCCGCTTGTTAGGGTTTGTAGGATTAGGGTAGGCTAATGGATGATGAACATCCCTAAACCCTTTTTAAGTCCTATAAAGTTTATGAACTTTATCAAAAGAATCATTAACATCCTAATCGGGCGCGCTAATAATTCTTTGTTAGTCCCGACCGCGATTAGAGATTAGATTAATGATTGTTTTGGTAAAGGCTAGATATGAACGGAGTTCCGTGTCGAGATAAGGGTTAAGAGTGGGATTCCTTTTCCCTCCAGAAACCCTAATCTACACGCATCACCGTCGTTCTAGTTTTAAATCTATTAAAGGATAAAAAGGGTAACTTTTAATTAATCATCCATGACTACTAAATCCTAACGAACCCTACAAGCCCCCTTATTATATTAACTACATCCCTAAAATAATCTAGATCTATATTTTTGCATTCTTGCTTAACGTAGATCTAGAAACCATTCTTCAAAATTCTTTATCCCTCCTCTCTTTCTCAACACAGCTAAAGTAAGATTAAAAGGTTCCACGTTTCCCAGAGGACGACCCGTACTCATCTCGGTCTAGCTACACGCGACACCGTTCTGATTGCGGTTAAACTACTAAAACACACTCTTTCGTAACAATCATCTCAAATAATATTTAGTAGGATTATTTCTACTAGCATTTGGTCAATGAATAGCGCTCTTAAAATAGCGCACTACGCTCGTGGGCTGGCGCTCAGCGCCAGGCGCACCATGAGTCACTCATGTGTGCGCTACTGAACTAATAGCGCTCTGCACTCAGGAACTAGCACTCTGCGCTCATAAACCGGCGCAATGCGCCCATCATCTGGCGCTTAACGCCAAGCGCGACATGTGTCCTTCACGTGTGTGCTACTCGGCAGAAGCGCACTGCGCTCTTTGACTGGCGCAAAGAGCCAAGCGCGCCATGTGTTGCGCTGATAGAACATAAATTATTCTTTAATAAGCTTAGAGCTGTGAGGAATGCTCAGCATTCAGTAAAACAAAAAAACACTGTCAGGGACAAGCTCAAATAAAGGCTCAACAACCAAAAATAAAATGTTAAACATTTTAAATTGATTGGACTTAGCCCAAGATTGGCCGTAAGTCCTCAACTCATATTAATTGAGCCCATCTGCTCAAAAATATTTAACAGATCTTAGTCCCAATTAGACTATAGGTCTCTCAACCCACATCGGTTTAAGGGTACATCTCTTTACTGCTCTGACATTTGTCGTTGTAATCCTTCAACGTCTTCAGAGTGGTGACGGGTCCCGACAACCATACATTTCATAGACTATGACGTCTTTAAACTGGACTGTGGGGTCCTTAAACCCATGGACTATGATGTCCTTAACCTCAGAGTGTGGGGTCCTTTAAAACCCATGGACCGAGATGTCCTTAAACTAACATCGGACCGAGATGTCCTTAAACTAACATCGGACCGAGATGTTCTTAAACTAACATTGGACCACCATGTCCCTAAACTGGTAATCGACCGCAATATCCCTAAACTAAACAATAGATTCCCAAATGCTCTTTTGTTGGATCTAAATGATCATGTTAAGTTGATCTTAGTCTAAAATTAGACTAATGTATCCTTAACGAACGTTTAAGTTGATCTTAGTCTCAAATGAGACTAACGTATCATTAAACCCAAACCCCAAACCCAAATCTAAGAAAATACAGATTTGGACTAATCCACGCCTACGGGTGACAACATAAATTAGTCTCCGTATACAATCCACGGGCAACCAAAAAACAAAACAAACACCCACGACACGAAGTGACCATCTGGAGAAGGAGAAAGTGGTTACCGCGATGCGGTAGTGAAATTAACTGCAGGGCTTGCGCCTGCAGGGAAGAGCGTCCCCACAATCAAAAACCCCTCAACGAGGGAGAATCTGACGAAGTCTGCTACATCGGCCGCATCCGTTTAAACCTTCGATACACGGTGTCATAAATCAACTTGGCATCTTCGAAGAGGTGGACGGATAGCGCCAATTAGTATCTGCCCTCGAAATTCAGGCAAGACGGACCTGCGCGGTCACGTCCCCGTTTTCGGCGGGGAACAGATTCTGGCATGCCCGGTGGGACCTTTTCCTCTTTCCACTCCACACTTCGTGTGTCGTGTTCGCGAACGAATCGCGGTTTGATATCGTTGCCCTTGGGTTCGAGTTACTAAGATTTGGTGTCTTGTTCCGTGCAGAAAACAGAAGATCAATGGCTTCAACCTGCACTAACTGCAACTGCAACTCTCGCTCCGTCCCGTCTGGAGGAGTGACTTACGGGCCCTAAGCGACCTCCATCTTCGCTATGCCGGTGGAACAGGTCACTCAGGCCACCACTGGATTGTTCTTCGGGACCATGCTCCCGCCAACGAGCTTCAGCACTCCTGTACCATCACAAGAAGCTCCTAAGAAGTCGGTCTTTCATCGGCTTGCAACTACTGCGGCCCCTCTCAACGGGTTGCCCAACTCCACTGCCTCAGTTTTCAACAGACTGGGCCAGAACGCTAACAAGCCCGCGATACCTGAAGCAGATATCCCAAAGCGGATAGCCATCCCGGCTCAAGCAGACGAAATTATCAGTGAGGCTTCTTCTGCCAAGAAGTCAGTCTTCACAAGGCTGGCCGTTCCGACTCCCGCTCCAGGCGAAGTCACCCCTGCACAGAGGTCCGTCTTTGACAGATTGGATATTGCTTCTCAACGAGCTTCGGTCTTTAAGAGGCTGACGCCGGCGGCGACCCTTCGCCAAAACAGGGGGCATGAGGAAGCCACCCCTACAGGTGAGACAATCCCAACGGCTCGACACGCTCGACGTCGTCACTGGCGCCGAGTAAGGAAGGCTGGGGGCAATTCCCCTTCCGGACTGACTCCGCCAGCTCCCATAGTGGAAATCAATGCTGCTGTTCCGACTGGGAACAACTTTGAACCGCTAAGGAGGGTGCGCAAAAACTCTCCGACTGTCGTGCTGAAGAGATCTGCTCCACCTGTGGAGAATGCTACAGAGAAGAAGCCGGAGCAGCCCCCTCAGTGGCTTTTTTCCAAAATTTACAAAGTCCGGCGACAGGTCTAGGAATCGGTGATTAAACAGGACTACTCTCGCTGGCCAAAGAAGCTTAAAGCTCAGCAAGAAAAGAGCCATCCCGTGGTACCACAGAAGATGTCATCCGCCTGGGTGCCCGCTGCAACGGCTCCCTCAACATCAACCGCTCACAAGAGAAGGAGGCCGGAGAAAACCCCTGTGACCGCGCCAAACCGCAAAGACGTTGAATCTAAACGCCCTAAGTTTGGGGGCATGGTAACACATACCGTTTATATGGCTTCCGGAAAAGAGGAAAGCCGTGTTTCTACGAGTCATAGATCGCTTACCCAATCGATAACGAAGGCTCAGGAACAACAGCAGCAAAAACTCCAGGAGATGCTGACTGCAATGGCCGCACTCACCGGGCCAAAAGAAAATCCAGAGACCTCGGAGCAGCGTCGGGAACAAGAAACTGATACTGAGTTCCTCCGAAGAATGCTCGAGAGGAAAGAAAAAGAGGCCGCGGAACAAGCGGCTAATATAAAACGAATGGCTCTTTTGTTCCAAGACATGGCCGGGCTGATGTTACAGCCGGAACCTCCAGCTGAAGACCCCCCGATCATCATTGAAGACGACAGAGGGGAGACATCGAACCCCCCTCCGGCTCTTTCAGCAGCCAAGGAGGAGACCATCTCCTAGGCCGCTCTGGATGATTACATTGCTCAGCAAATACGAGCTCACCAGGCGAATGAAGCGGCCGGGTAGATCGTTAAGACTGGACGACCCTATCCAGGCTGGTATGACCAAATAAGGTACCCGCCGGGATATACGATCGCCAAATTCCACGTATATAAGGGGACGGGAAATCTGCATCAGCACGTCGCTCAATTCAGAGCCTTATGTGGCAACACTGGAGGTGACGATAAACTGCTACTTCGCCAGTTCGTCGACAGCTTGTCGGAGACGGCGTTCGAATGGTACTCTGAACTCTCGAACGACTCTGTGAAGACATTTGCAGAAATGGATCTGTTGTTCACACAAAGATTCGTAAGCGCTAGCGAGCGTACTCCGATTACCGCACTAATTAATGCCAGGATGGAGCCAGGCGAAACTTGGGTTCAATACGTAATACGATGGTGGAATTTGTGGTCAAAATGTGAGCAGCGCATCGAAGAAGCGCCGGCAGTGGGCATGATCGTAGGCACTCTTGACCCTCAAGCGACCATTTTCTCAATTTATGATGTTCTTCAAGCCGACCACGTTCCAGGCCTTGATTGACAAACTGGCCCAAATGGACCAGATGGATCATAGACCGTCTCCTTCAAAGCCGGAGCCACGGAATGAAAAGGGCAAAGGGAAAGCAACCTTCATGGACAATGCTCAACAGCAGCCCAGTGGTCCAAAATTAACGGATCGCCTAGACGAGAGACGGCGGTACTATAATGAGAAAATAAAGCGCCCTTATTCGTTTCCCCGGGACAAAACGAGAAGATTGTTCGAGTTGGCGGTGCGCAACAGGCTCATTAATTTGCCGAATCCAAAACGCCCATTGCAACCCGGTGAGGCTAATGGTCCCAATTATTGCCCCTACCATCAAGCGGTAAGCCATCCAATCGAAGATTGCTTCGTCTTTAAAGGCTGGATCGAAGACCAATACCAACAGGGCAAGTTTACACTGTCCGAGAATTGGAAAGTAAATCCGCCTCAGCCACACGCTCTTAAAAAGGGGGACACACCGGGGGCATCATGCTCTTTTGCAGAAGAAGCTCCATGGGAGGTCGTTCTTTCAGCCAAGACTAAAAGAATGCTGAAGGATCTCCAAACATGCCCGGCAATCAGGTGGAAAAATCCACTGAAACCCGAGATCATCGAGGGAATGCTGAAACCACGCCCAACTCCCAAAATTGGTGGTGATAGTCAAAGCGCTCGCACCCAGCCGTCAAAATCTTCGAAGAAAAAGAAGAAGACCAAAATGCCCATGAAGCCTGATGACAAGCGCACGGAACTACAAAAATATATCGACGCGCTGGAAGAATATAACCAGAAGACGCGAACCCCGGTCACACTTCAAGAGTTTCTCAGCCACGTCCTTGAGAACGGAAATGACGACAATGGAGAAGACTCGTCGGATGAATCTGAGGATTATGTGGCAAGTTGCCATGTGATTTCTTACTCGTCAATAAATGATGAAGAAGCTCCTTATGCAGAGAAACTGGGGGCAGATCCTGAGCCGGAACTTCTAGGGCCATCAGACGAAATGATTGACGCATTTCTGAACGAAGCTCTTTTGAAAAGCAAAGCTGACCGGGAGCGCGAGATTGCCATATTTGAAAAGGCCAAACGTCGACGACTGGACGAAAGGGTTGAAACACTACCACCAGCTCAAGGCAATTCTATCGCAAATAAAAGCAGGTTCAAGACGAGGAAAAGGTTCACCAAGTCCATATCGATGGGAATGAAGCTGCCACCCTCCGAAGAAAACACTCCTGATGAAGCGGGTATACATCCTAGCTACTGCTTATATCATCGAAAGATTGCGCACCCCACCGAGGAGTGCAACACTTTTAAAAGCTGGTTACAGGGATATGTTGCTCACCGACAACATTTCAAGTGGATGAAACGCAAAACTCGTCGGGAGCAAAGAAATACGACCAAGGAGCGCAAAAGAACGACCGGCAACTGTCACATGGTCGACACTGGGGGATCACAAGTTCTCACCTTTGGGAATGATTCTGATGAAGAAATAGCTCTTGGCCCTCTCTTCAAAGAATCCATCTCGGGAAAAGAGGAAGATCCAAAGAGCTGCGAGAACATTCATCTGCGCAATCGTACGCTGCCCGAAAAGAATCTTGGGCCCGCGAACAGTGGGTCGAATAGAAAAGATAAAGAAAAAGAAAAAATCCCTGAGGACATCGCCCTAGAAGATCAAGTCGTCAAAGAGCTGACAGCTAAGGACCCGCCCAAGAAAAGTAAGGTGGATTACAACGTTCTTGTACACCTGAGGAAGATACCCTCGCAGCTAAGCATTCTCGATGCCCTCTTGTTATCAAAAGAGGCAAGAGATTCTTTGATCAAGGCGCTGCAAGAACCCGAACAGTTCCAAGCTTTCCTCGCCGAAGAAAAGATGAAGGACGAGCTGGAAGAAGTGCACACGACCGATATCACCTTCGGTGATGAAGATCTCCTCCTCGGGACGTGCGAGCATAACCGTCCCCTCTATGTCTCCGGATACTGTCATGATATTAAGATAGGCAAAATCCTGGTTAACAATGGGTCCTCTGTCAATCTTCTTAATGTGAGAGTGTTGAAGGAAATCTGCATGAGCGTTCAGCACCTCGCTCGTGATAAAATCACCATTTCCGAGTTTGACTCCCAGTCATCACGGACGCTTGGGTCTGTGATACCGATGTTACGCTTTGGGCTGCTTGTCACAGACATCAAGTTTCGTGTCATTGACGCTAAGACATGTTATAATGCTTGGCTCGACCGACCCTGGTTATACGAGTACAACATTATCCCTTCTACACAACATCAGTGTATGAAGTACTTCAAAGATGGTCTCGAGTACACTGTGACAGGGAAACTCAACCCATTCTCTGTGAACGAAGTCCTCAAATATGAGGATGCTAAATACTTCCTGCTGGATTTTGAAGACACAGAAAGATGTCGCAAACCGGAGGAAAAGAACAAAGCTATCACCACTATTTCCGGTCTTCGGGAGTGATACCGAGGAGGAAGAAGAGATAGTCTATTCGGGACCGTCCCAATGCAACAAGCCGGGACCGTCCATCCCTATGTTGATCTTCGGCAGCGAATCGGAAGATGAGGTCAATGCCGTATTTTCCATTCGGCCATCAATACAAGCCTTCGCTAGCGATGAGCGGAGTTTGCAAATTGCCATAGTTCAGCAAGAGCATTACAAAGAGCTTGACGCGCTTGATACCTATAGTGTGCAAGAACTGCAGACATTCTACGTCCCCCCCAGGCGAAGAGGTGAAAAGGCGATCCAATTCTACCGATCTACGGAAACCAAAGTGGAGAAAGAAGTCTGACATGGTGCTGACTCGATACTTGACAGACTTCAGCCCATCCGACTGCCCAGATACTACACAGAAGGATTGAAGAGGCTCTTGAGACGCCAAGGCATACCCCTTAAGCAGACTGCTCGACAAGATCAGTTCTACAACAGGATCTGGGATGTCCCAGGAACTCAACGAAAGCTGCCCAACGGGAGAATGGAAACGATCGGGCTTGGGTATGTTCAATCCAAGAAACGGGAGCGATTCCGCGACTGCTACGTCATACATGACTTCGATGAAGAAGGAGATGCTCTGTGGGAAGATGCTAACCCTGAACCAAAACGAGCTCCCGTCGTGAAAATACCAAGCCCGTCGTTCGAAGAACAAATGGACAAGCTTATAAGGGAAGCGGGTCAAAAGGTTCGAGACGATCATAATTGCGAAATGGCCATCTACGAGAAAGCCAGAACGCAGCGCTTCCTCTAGCAGGCCGTGGAGAATGATGATGCCCTTCATCTCCAACCCGTCACAAAGAAGACCGGGCACAGGGGAAAAAATAAACCAAAGAATGGAAAAAGCGTTCGACAGCGACAAAGTCCAAGAAGCCACGCAATCGAGAATCGAGCAACCAAGATTCGTCTCTTATAAAGAAGATGGGTCGAGAATATTCTTTTCCTCAAGACAAGACAAAGAAGATATTCGATCTTGTCATGAAACACCAGATGATGACACTCCCGGAGTCCAAGCACCCCGTGCAAGCAGACGAGGTCTCTCACCCAGGCTATTGTTCCTATCACCGAGCAATAGGACATTCTCCCGAAGACTGCTTCACCTTCAAGAACTGGGTCGAAGACCAATACCAACTCGGCAGGTTCGCTCTATCCAGCAGTTGGAGGGTAACCTCGCCGCAGAAGCATGAACCGAAAGCCACGGGAGTAGAGCCAGATCAACGTCGGGCTTGGAAGCGATCACGTACCTGTCACGTGATAACGCTGTCGGAAGAAGGACCTGAGGATATGGATGACCTTTCTTGGTGCTTCGAAAACAATAAAGATGAGGTGATCTCAGAGTTTCCACCGGCGCCAAAAGAGCTGGAAGATGGAATACATACTACTGCAGATAACCTCATGAAAATTGATTTGGGGACGGCAAGTGACCCACGGCCGACGTTCGTCAGTGAGCTGTTGTCTGAAGAAAGGGTGGCTACGCTAAAGTACGTGCTCATGCAGCATAAAGATTGCTTCGCATGGAACTATTCCGAGATGCCAGGATTAGATCCAGAGATTGCTGTCCACAAATTGGCAATATCCCCGGACGTCAAGCCGATCAAACAAGCACCGAGAAGAATGCGGCTCGAGCTTGAGATGAGCATCAACGCCGAGATCAAGAAGCTAATCGACTTCGGCTTCATCCAGGAAGTTCGGTAGCGTGACTGGATCGCCAACATCGTCCCAGTGATGAAGAAAAATGGGACGGTGCACATATATGTGGACTTTCGGAATCTCAATAAAGACTTCCCGAAGGACGACTTCCCAGTACCAGTCATTGAGCTGATGATAGATAATACGTCCACTCACGAAGTTTTCTACTTTATGGACGGCTCATCAGGATACAATCAGATAAAGATGCATCCCGAAGACCAGAAGCATACCGCTTTCTGGACTTCTTTGGGCATATTCTGCTACAAGGTGATGCCTTTCGGTCTGAAGAACGCGGCGCTACCTATCAGAGGGCCATGACGAAGATCTTTGATGACCTTATACACGAAATTGTCGAATGCTATATCGACGACCTCGTGGTAAAAAGCAAATCGCACGAAGAGCATTGGGAGCATATAAAAATAGTGTTCCAACGCCTTCGGAAATACAACTTGAAGATGAATCCTCTTAAATGCGCATTCGGAGTATCCTCAGGCAAGTTCCTGGGATTCGTCGTCTGACACCGAGGCATAGAAATAGACCCGTCGAAGATCAAGCCGATCATGGAAATACCTCCGCCAAGAACTCTCAAGCAACTGCGGTCTCTCCAAGAGAAGCTCGCGTATATCCGGTAATTTATAGCTAATCTCTCCGGCAAGTGCCGTCCTTACAGTCACCTAATGAAGAAAGGAACCCCGTTCGTCTAGGATCGCAAATGCCAAAGCGCACTGGACGAAATCAAGCAATACTTGCAGAATCCGCCAGTACTGGCCGCTCCCATTAAAGGAAAACCCCTCGTCCTGTATACAACAGCTCTCGAAGGTTCCTTAGACGCGCTGTGGGCACAAGAGAACGATCAAGGGAAGGAGAGAACCCTCTACTATTTGAGTCGAGTTCTCCTGGGGGCAGAACACAATTACTCTCCCATTGAAAAACACTGCCTAGCGTTGATTTTCGCAATAACGAAGCTCAGACACTATGCGTTGGCACACGAGGTCCATCTCATATCAAAGGTAGATCCTCTCAAATATTTGATGTCAAAGGCTATATTAACGGGACGGCTCGCTAAATGGGCGCTACTCTTAATGGAATTCTCGGTGACATACCGACCCCTCAAGGCAGTGAAAGGCCAGGCCATTGCTCAGTTGATAAAACTGCACATTTAATATGACATTTTTCCTACTATTTCTATATAGTAAAAGGTGTTTATTATAAATATAACACATATGAAGGTTTATTTCCAAAATTATTATTTTCATGTGTTTATATATTATAATTATCATTATGTAGGAAAAAGTAAACATATAATATCCATGTAACATTTGGTCTATTTAAATATACTTACCTTATTAAATATCTTTGACCAATTCTCTTAAAACTAAAATATCATGACAAATGGTTAAAGATAATATCTCAATAAAAACAAATTCTACTAACATTATTTATTGAGATAATTGTGCAGAAATTATTTCAGGACTGTAATCAAGGAAATCCGAGTTATCGAGATCAAGTCTGCCGAAATAGTAAAGTAAATTGAAGAAATCAATTCTGGCAGAGATATAGAGAAGATTTTCAGATTCCAGATACCAAAATAGTCTACATGTGTCACCAGAAGAAGCCTCAAGAGAAACGAACCCACGATCCCCCTAATCCACCGCGGATCCACAGCCAAACCCACCATTACGCCGCGGTTCCGCCGCACTTCTAGGATAGTTAGGGCATGCGATTTTTTTTGTTGGGATCTTAACCACTGGTTTCCATATTAGGAAACTAGGGTAGTTAGGGCATGAGATTTTTTCTGTTGGGATCTTAACCACTGGTTTCCATATTAGGAAACTAGGGTAGTTAGGGCATGAGATTTTTTCTGTTGGGATCTTAACCATTGGTTTCCATATTAGGAAACTAGGGTAGTTAGGGCATGAGATTTTTTCTGTTAGGATCTTAACCACTGGTTTCCATATTAGGAAACTAGGGTTCTGGCTCTGGGACTATAAATAAGGACCGAGAGTCTCTTGGAAAATTCATCACACCGACGAGATCACGAAGTCCACGACGGCTCAAGAATCCTGGTTGATCATCAACGGTTCATCTATCTCCTTAGAAGAGATCGAGAAGCAAACTAGTATTTTGTAATCATTTTCTAAGGGAACAAAGTGTAATTGATTCTGTTGATTGACAAAGATAGTTTTTTCTTATTCTATTTCTTTGTAGTATGATTTTCCTCTCTATCTTTTCTTCTCTCAACATGCACGAGTAATTGTTTGCTTGTCAGGGTTCATAGGATTATGGTAGATTAATGGATGATGAAGATTATTATACTCTTTTTACATCCTATAAAGTTTATAAACTTTATCAAAAGAATAGTTAACATCCTAATTAGGCGCGCTATCAATTCATTGATAATCACGACCATAATTAGAGATTAGATTAACAATTGTTTTGGTAAAGGCTAGACATGAACGGAGATCCATGTCAAGATAGGGGTTAAGAGTGGGAACCCTTTTCCCTCCAGAAACCCTAATCTACTTGCATCACTGTCGATCTAGTTTTAAATCTATTAAAGGATAAAAAGTGTAATATTTAATTAATCATCCAGGACTACTAAATCTTAATGAACCCTACAAGCCCCCTCTTTTAATATAAATCCTACATCCGTAGTTAATCTAGATCTATATTCTGAATCCGTGTTTGACGTAGATCTAGAACCTACAACCATTCTTCACCATTTTTTATTCTTCCTCCTTTCCTAGTCAACATGTCTAAAGAAAGATTAAAAGATTCCACATATTCCTGAGGACGACCCGTACTCATCTCGGTCTAGCTACATACGACACCGTTATTGATTGCGGTTAACTACTACACATAAAACAGATCAATCAAATGGCGCCGTTGCCGGGGACACGTGCGTAATTTTTTATTCTTACTATTTGTGTTGAATTCTTATTTGATCTATATCATAATTAAAACAAAACTGCAAATTGTATATTTAACGATTTGTGTGTGAATTTTGCAAGGAGATCTGGAGTCACAAACTTGAGAAAATAGAAAGACAGAGACATTCATTGAGATCCAGAGGAGTACAGAAGGCCACGGAGCAAAAATTCATCAACTGATTCTTCTTCCTTGAAATTTAAATTTTGAAATGAAGCAGCGCTTCAGATGCAGCGCCAAGTGCGCTGCGCCCTAAGCAGCGTACCACATGCAAAGCACGCGTGCGCTGGATGACGGGGAGTTAGTCCGATGTTGTAGGGCTGTCCCCAAGGGTGCGACTCACCCTGAAATATACGCCGTCCTAGGGTATCCAAAGCCACCGGCGGCTGCACGGGTACTGCGGCAATAGAAGGCCGAAGGAGACCTTCTGAAGTCCAATTTACCTCCTCTACAGTATAATTGATCGGGGGTGCATCTGCATAAGGGATCGCAGAGATAGGCTCCGAGGGTGTCGCACAAGAAAAACTCCGGCGGCCTCTGATAATTTGATCATACCATCTACCCCATAGGTGAAGATTCTTGTGCTCCGGGTCATGGTCCTTGATCAGCGCAAGAACCTCTCGGTCTACGGGCGCCTCAGGAGATCTGCCTTCTGAGTGGACGAACGGAACAGAAGTGTCGAAAGACATGTCACCTGCGCGAAAAGGAACAAAAGTCAACCCTCAGTGCTATAATTTAAACTCTGACACTTGGTACTTTAAAATTCGTACCGCACTGCAATGCAGTAAAAAGGGGACTAAAGGGGGACCCACAAAATCTAGATGACAGTTCATCATTAATAAGACAGCTTCATCATTTGATGAGACTGTCAATTAAATGAGGAAATCCTCAATTAATTCTCATTTAATGAGAAATCCCTCGAGCTAAGGAGTAAATCTCCCCTTGAGAGCAGTGCTTTGTGACAGAATAACACCTGTCAAGTTCTAATGATGAAGGAATAAAAGTTCCTCAAGAGCCTGGCTCTGTAAAAATGATGGAAAAACCCATCAGAAAAAAATTGAAATCAATTTTTTATATATGAATTAAAATTCTGAGATCTCTAAGATCTATGAACAAACTCTGTGAGTTTTTTATAAGAGATTAACAAATCTTTGTTATTCAAAAGAGCAAAGCTCCATTAATGGGTCAAGAAACCCTCAAAAAGTTTTTTTTAGATCTAAGATCTATGAAGAGCAAAGCTCTATTACTGGGTAAAACCCTAATAACATTTTTTTAGATCTAAGATCTATAAAGAGCAAAGCTCTGTTAATGGGTAAAACCCTAATAACATTTTTTTGATCTAATATCTATGAAGAGCAAAGCTCTGTTAATGGGTGAAACCTTAGTTTATTAAAAGTTTTAATTTTTAAATTTTGACAGAGTTCTGTCCTTAAGAAAGTTCTTAAGTCAAAGAGCTATACTCTGCAAGAGAATAATAATTCTCAGAAGGAAGAAGATGAACAATGGTCATCTCAGAGGGCCAAGGGTCCTATTTATAGGCATTGAAATGCTTTTTCAACTTCTGAGTTGATCCAAGGGCGCAGATGCTGCCACCGTTGCACTCACATGTGGGCCACGTGAGCGCAACGGTGGAGGGGCATTTGTTTCCCCCAATCAGAGAAAAACTTTGTTTGAAATTTAAATTTTGAAATGAAGCAACGCTTCATATGCGGCGCCAAGTGCGCTGCGCCCTAAGCAGCGCACCACGTGCAAAGCACGCGTGCGCTGGCGCTAGGTGCGCTGCGCTCTAAAGCAGCGCACCACGTGCAAAGCACGGATGCGCTGGCTCTAGGTGCGCTGCTCTCTAAGCAGCGCACCACGTGCAAAGCACGGATGCGCTGGCGCTAGGTGCGCTGCGCTCTAAAGCAGCGCACCACGTGCAAAGCACGGATGCGCTGGCGCTAGATGCGCTGCGCTCTACGCAGCGCACCACGTGCAAAGCACGGATGTGCTGGCACTAGGTGCGCTGCACTCTAAGCAGCGCACCACGTGCAGAGCACGGGTGCGCTAGTGCTGGAACTAAAAGCTCCCCACCGTTAGATCAAAAATCTAATAATAATGATAAATAATTAATTAAATTCTGTTAAGGAAATATTTCTTAAAATCTTTCCAAATAACAAGATTGTGCTCTGTAAATCATAGCACCGTTGGATCAATGATCCAATGGTGATTAAAAATTACCAAAAGACAGAACAAATTCTGTATGGAAAGATTTATCAATCTTGTTAAAAACAAGAAAATTGCCTTCTGTAAATCAGGAGCCTTTAGATCAAAGATCCACCAATGGGAAATTTCCCAAATCAATTGGAGAAAAGATCTCCTTAACTGATTGAACAAACCAGCTTGCCCTATAAAAATGCCCCTAGACTTCAAGTCTCAAAAAAATATAAATACAGAAGCATAGAGAGAAACCTCCTCAAAAACTTTGAAAAATTCAAAGAAAAAGAGCCAAGCTCTCAGAGAAAGAAGATTCTTCTTCAATGTAAAAAGAATGATGAACAGAGAGATGAAATCATCTCGTAATTAATTTAAAAAGAAGGATTCACTTCTTTAAAAGATCATAGATCTACAAGACAAAAGTCTCTCACAAAGATATCAAAAGATCTCACCCTGAAAGAAGAACATAATTCTTCTCACAGATCATGGATCTATAAAGGCAAAGCCTTTCATCAATATAAGAGATTGAAAATATCTCCTACAAAATAAGAACTGTTGTTCTTAGATCTTGAGACAAAGTCTCTTTTAAAAGAACATAAATTTGTTTCCCAGATCATAAAATTGATAAGATGCGCTTTGAGCTCTTGAACCGCGTTTCTGCGCTCTTGGACTGGCGCTCAGCGCGAAGCGTGACACGCGTCCCTCACGTATGCGCCACTTATCAGATGTGCTTTGCGCTCTTGAAATAGCGCACTGCGCTCGTGGGCTGGCGCTCAGCGCCAGGCGCACCACGAGCCACTCACGTTTGCGCCACTGAACTAATAGCGCAATGCACTCATGAACTAGCACTCTGCGCTCATAAACCGGTGCAATGCGCCCATCATTTGGCGTTAGCGCCAAGCGCGACACGTGTCCTTCACGTGTGCGCTACTCGGCAGAAGCGCACTGCGCTCTTTGACTGGCGCAAAGCACCAAGCGCGCCACGTGTTGCGCCGATAGAACATAAATTGTTCTTTAATAAGCCCAGGGCTATGAGGAATGCTCAGCATTCAGTAAAAGACAAAAACACTATCAGGGACAAGCTCAAATAATGGCTCAACAATCCAAAATAAAATGTTAAACATTTTATCTTGATTGGACTTAGCCCAAGATTGGCCGTAAGTCCTCAACTCATATTAATTGAGCTCATCTGCTCATAAATATTTTAACAGATCTTAGTCCCAATTGGACTACAGGTCTCTCAACCCACATCGGTTTAAGGGTACATCTCTTTACTCCTCTGACATTTGTCGTTGTAATCCTTCAACGTCTTCAGAGAGGTGACGGGTCCCGACAACCATACATTTCATAGACTATGACGTCTTTAAACTGGACTGTGGGGTCCTTAAACCCATGGACTATGATGTCCTTAACCTCGGATTGTGGGGTCCTTTAAAACCCATGGACCGAGATGTCCTTAAACTAACATTGGACCGAGATGTCCTTAAACTCTGCTCGCATCCATCAGTCCAAAGAAAAGGAACCCCCTTCCGGGTCAGTCCGGTCAGCGGTGCAGCGATACTCGAGAAATCCTGCACGAAACGGCGGTAATAACCAGCTAAGCCCAAAAAGCGGACCTCTGTCATAGATACAGGTCTGGTCCAAAACTGCACAGTCTCGATCTTCCTCGGGTCCATACGAATACCGTCTCCCGTCACCACATGTCCCAGGAAGTCAACTCTATCAAGCCAAAATGCGCACTTTGAGAATTTAGCATACAGCTGGTGTTCTCTCAATATCTGCAAAGAAATCCTTAAGTGCTGCTCATGCTCCTCACGACTCCTAGAGTAGACCAGAATGTCATCAATAAACACAATAATAAACTGGTCAAGGAACGGCCTGAAAATCCGGTTCATCAGATCCATGAACGCTGCTGGGGCATTGGTGAGTCCGAACGACATCACCAAAAACTCATAATGCCCGTAGCGTGTACGAAAAGCAGTTTTCGGAATGTCATCATTCCGAACCCGCAACTGATGATAACCCGAACGCAAATCAATCGTAGAGAAATGTTTCGCACACTGGAGCTGATCAAACAAACCGTCAATTCGAGGTAAAGTATACCTATTCCGCACCGTAACTCGATTCAATTGACGATAATCAATACACAACCTCAAACTGCCGTCCTTCTTTTTTACGAACAGAACATGAGCTCCCCAAGGCGAAACACTCGGACGCACAAGTCCGCTATCAAGCAACTCTTACAATTGATCTTTAAGCTCTTTAAGCTCCACCGGAGCCATCCGATAAGACGGTATAGAAATAGGCCCCGCGCCGGGAATCAGATCAATGCAAAACTCAATATCGCGCTCTGGCGGCAACCCAGGTAACTCATCGGGAAAAACGTCGGGAAACTCTCGCACGATAGGAACCCGGTCCAATGACTCTAATGTGGCTCCAGTATCTCGAATGAAAGCCAAGAATCCCCGACATCCTCTCCTCAAAAGCCGACTAGCGCAAAAGGCTGAAATCAAACTGTGAGGGGCGGCACCACGGCCCCCCTGCACAACCCGAACAGACTCGTCCGGAAAACAAAAACTGAATGTCTTCTCATGGCAGTCCACAGACGCAAAGCAAGCAGCTAACCAGTCTATGCCAAGGAGAACGTCGAAGTCCAACATATCTAGAAGGATCAAGTCGACGGACGAATCTCTATCTCCAATCCGAACGGCACACGACTGAAACACATGTCGCGCAACAAAAGAATAGCCAACAGGAGTAATCACAACAAGCGGCTGATCTAGCAAACACGACTCTCGGCCCAACCTTGGCAAGAAGTGTGTAGAAACATACGAGTGCATAGATCCCGGATCAAACAAAATATGTGTATCAAAAGAACATACAGAAAGAGTACATGAAACCACTGCATTGGACCCCTGCGCGTCCTGATGGGTCAAGGCAAACACCCGAGCCTGTCCTCTACCGGTGACTGGCTGACCTCCGCCTTTACCACCCCATCCTCTCGGAACAAAACCGCCGCGACCACGACCTCTCTGAACAGGGTTCTGAAGCGGAACAACAACAGGCATAAGAGGCAACTGTAACAACCCTAATTTTCTTATACACTTTTTTCTATACAAATTTTTAAATTATTTTTTTTCAAAATCCATAAAGGAGTATTTTAACCTGAGCACAATATATAAGTAATTATTTTGTTTTTAAATAACTTCATTTTTAGTGTACATAAAATTGTTATAAAATTAAAGTATACTTGGGGTATTTAATGTTACTATTACCACTTTAAGTAATTATTTCACACCATAATTACAAGAAGGAAATTGTAGCTCATTGGTAATACCTTGCACTGCTGAACCAAGCCACCAGAGTTTAAATCCCATACCCCACATTATTTTTAATATTGATTTTTTTTAAAACCTTTAGAATACCAAGAGTTTACACGTGCATATCTCACAAAAACCCCACTACACCCAAAAATGTAACACTTCCAGGAGTTAGATGAACCGTCGAGGGGGATCCTGGCCGCCAGACTCGGCCGGGAATCTGCCAACTCGGCCTTGACTCGGCCGACTCAGTGCCCCGACCGAGTCACGGCCGAGTCACCCCCGAGTCGGCCGATTCCGGCGACGGCCCCAACATGAAAGTTGCGTCTTTTCATATTCCCTATGCACCTGCAAAATTTCAGTCTCAGAACACTTCCAGAGCCTTTTAAAACCCCCAATTACTCCACTTTTAATACATTTTATCACATTTTTATTTTTAACTTTTCATCTACCCTAACCCTATAAATACCAACCCTACACACTACCCTCTCACCTCCAAAATCTTGAGCCACTCTCTCAAAAAATTTTCCAAGAAGAGTGTACGTTGAAAACAAGTTCGCGGCGAAGCTCCGACGAAATTCCAGCGGGAATTCCGGCGACGTTTTTAGAAACAACCGGCGACTTACCAACGCCTCGGCAACTTCTTTGTTTCCCCTACACTCCTTAGTATAGATCGAAACCCGTAAGTCCCATTCTATCCCCCTTTCTATTTCTTTAAAATACGAAATTACAAAACCCGACGGAATCGGAACAAATCCGATTTTCGACTCGGCTTTCTATAAAATTTCACTTCTAACCAATACATTTATGCCTAAACATCTTTATCTTGACTATTAAACTTTTAAAAATCAATTTGAACAAGTTTTCTCACATGAAATGATAACCTTTCCAATTCACCGTATTTTTTCACTTTAATACCATCATGTTTCAATTTCACATTTAACCCTTAACCTTACTATACATTTAAAGTAAAGCACGAGGTAATGACATACCTCCACACACACTCAAATACAACCCTAAACGACATCATCAAAACTCAGAATGCGATAAAACGAAACTTTCATTTAAATACCATAATCTTAATAAACCCATTCTTAAAAGTTTTAGATTTGATACACTTTTAAATAAATACCTTGTATTAAGAAATACGATAAGTTGTGGACATCGATCGTTTATCTAAACCTGACTTTGTGGTGTCTAGGCTAGGCAAGTGAGCTTAGGTAACTTTAAAAGGCCCGTCTCACGATTCGTGAGTGGATCCCTCCTTCCTCACTTGCACTTACCTGGCCACAATTGGCGGTGAAGAGGCAATTTGAGACTTCTAACGACTTGTCGTTTAGACCATTTAAAAATAGGCTAGTTGGCTTAGAAAACCCTAGAATCTAAAATACGGAAAATTACACCTTGCAAATAAATACCTTTTACTTTATAAAACCGTTTTCTAAAGGATTAGTATTTTACAATCTTTGCAAAGCGCCGCTACAACCCACATTTGGGGAACCCGTTAGGGATAGTACGGTTTATCGTGCACCCTCGGACTTAGTAGTGCGAGATTCAGACCTCCGCAAGGAGCATTCGGTCTCGAAAGGTTTAAAATACGACATCTTAAGAAAATGAGATTTTTGGAATATAAAATATTTATTAAAATTATTTTTGTATAAACATATGTATATTTATCATTTAAATACCTATTTTTATTATAATATAAATTTTCCACCTTTTTCTAAAAAGCACAAGAATAAAGTTTACACTAAAATACCATGAACTTCAAATAATCAATATTACAGATAAATACCCTTATTTATAAAACTAGGATATTTTCACTAGAAATGTCACAACATAAAATCCACTCTCATTACAACTCTAAAGACGAACAATAAATACTTGAGGTGTATTTTGAAAAGTATATAAAAGTATTTTTACATAAAACCCCCTCAAGTTTTATAAATTACCCTAAGGACCCTAGCAATTATAAGACCTCGATTCACATTTTTGATTGTCTGACTCGGGTTTTAGTCCGATTAATCTGACTTGAATATGATTCAAGTCAATCCATAATCTACAAGATTCCAATTCAATATGAACACATGAATTCATGAATACAATTATCAATTTATACACTTGACTGAACCGAACCATGGATATATATTCCTTTTACATGATTCTCAGTATTCCATTTACATGACTCTACGGTTATAACCATTTCCTGATATCATGGTTTCGGTCAGTCAGTCAATCGCTCATACAATCAATACAATTTTACAAGATAACAATACAAACAAGACATCGCGGGGTTTAAGGGGTAGATTGGTACGGAAGGTGTTAAAGGTGGCACGAGATGGTCAGATTTAAGACACCTAACATGAATCCAATTGACGTTGTTCCGGTCCTTCTAACGGAGCCTTGTACTCTATATTCCGTTTGCCCTGGTCTCTAGCATATAGAGACCCCTCTCGTATACACTGGCATTATTCTGTACCAAGTTACAAACAACATCGTTAATACAACATTACAACAATACAATACAATATTAAAAGCTACTCTCTCTCTCCTACTCTTTGTCTATTTCTCCCCTATCTTTGGAACTTACCGAGCGACCTGTTCGCTGACGACATTCTATTTCTTTCTTCTTTGAATGTCGTCAGGTGGTTTGGACCTGGCGGAGATCGAGCCATCTCAAGAAGACTTGGAGCAGTTTGCCGAAGACCCTGCACTTTAGTTCATTGTACACTTTTCCATTCAGTATTTTACATTTCCTGTTATGCCACTGTTTAGGCATCTTTTTATTTCAGTTGTATTTCCTTTTCATGCATTGTACAAAAGAATGTTAATAAATAAAAGTTGATGTTCTTTTTTATATCTTGTCTCTTGTGTATTTATTTTTATATTGCTTAGATACGCTTAGCGTATATACTTCTGAGTATATACGTAGCGGGCCTCGTCGCGTCCCCTTCACCGTACACCGGGAAATGGGGCGTGACAGGTTTTGTTGGTGGCCCAATACAGGTCAGAGCTGTATGAATCCCTATCATGCAGTTCTATTCTGCGTGAACAACCTAAACAATATAACATAAGAACCAGCAACTAAAACATTCTTTACAATTCATGTTCCTTGAATCTTGCAATTTCATGTTCCTTGAATCTTATCATTTCATGTACTTGAATCTGTCCTAACCCAAATTTTTCTTCAGGGTTATGGATTACCCGAACAACACCAGCACCAATGTCAACAACACACCTCCAGCACTGCCTCTCACACCTGCCGTTCCTGCTCCACCTACCGAGCAAACAGTGCTACTTGAGACGATCCGCAGCCTTCTCAAGGGACAGCAACAACTCCTGAACCGTCCCGTGACTGATGCTCCTGGAGTAAAGCAATTCAGGGCTTTACATCCGAAGCAGTTCTCCGGAAAAGGAAGCCCTCTTGAAGCGGAAGAATGGGCACAAAGCATAGAAGATGATCTGGCAGCAGCTCAAGTGCCAGACATAGCTTGGGTCCGTGTGGCGAAACTACAGCTCACGGACAATGCTCGCAACTGGTGGAAGGCGGAAGAAAACCGTCTTGTACAGCCTATTGAATGGAAGACTTTTCGCGAGAAGTTCGACACGAAATACTTCCCTGTGACTGCCAGGTTTGCCATGGAGCAGAAATTCATTCATCTACAACAAGGATCGATGTGGGACAAATCAGTAGATGAATACGACGCTGAATTCACCATGTTAAGCCGGTAAGATATGTCGCAATAGTTCAATTTTTAAATATCACATACTACACAGCTAACACAATCTTTAAACAGGTTCGCGGCACACTTGATACCGACGGACGAGATCAGAGCCCGTCGATTTCAACAAGGTTTGGATACAGAAATTTAGGCTGCTCTTGTTGGAGATAGTGCCCTCAGAGTCGATTATTGGATCACAGGCACGTGATTGCAATGATTGAGGGAGGACCTATCCGGGTAGGACAGTCTTACTCGAGATGATAGTATGCTATCTGGTTTACCTTTATCATCGTGTACTGCTTTAGGTAACATGACAGGTCGCTATTGCACGTTGATAGAGCCCCTAGGATTCTTGCTTGACTACCGGCAGTATGAGGGCGATCATATACGTGGGAGCTGGTAGTCTATAAGCACATCCTTAAAAGGTCCCTAGTCGTGGGAGTTTCGAGATAGGGCATCGATACTCCAGAGTAGACTAGTGTATACAGTCGAGACCCCGACGAGGGGCGGTGTCC
This sequence comes from Agapanthus africanus, assembly GCA_030015575.1. Classification (NCBI taxonomy): domain Eukaryota; kingdom Viridiplantae; phylum Streptophyta; class Magnoliopsida; order Asparagales; family Amaryllidaceae; genus Agapanthus; species Agapanthus africanus. The sequence goes on from JASDDO010000022.1 coordinate 9,415,607, forward strand.
GGTCTCACAAGCCACTGGTGTCAGTTGGTTCACCTAAGATGTATACGGTGCTTATTGGGTTATGAGTACACCGGACAGGACTCGCCGGGAACATGCTAGTTGGTCTTATACCTGACGTCAGATAGCAGTTCCCTGGTGACATGTGTACAGGTTAGTTCATTGACCTGGGGATCGTCATTTGTCTCGTGTGAGTTCCCACTGTACTTTGATTACTACCCTACCACGGCTCAAAGGAGTCGTGCAAACAGGTTTTAGTTGGGTACAGTCCCGAGCCACATGGAGGCAGTGAGCGGATCTTCAGGGGTTCGTCTCTCCCGGTATTGGGGGTGAGGTCGCGCTGTGTCTAGGAGAGCCATTACACGAAGACCTTGGCCAAGGCAGGAGATTTACTGGTAGGTATTCCAGTAGTATCTCAGGGTGTTCTGGGCTACACTCCGACACGACTTGTACCGCTTTTGGGGGTCTGACTTTTACCAACCCCCTAGGCCCGACATGCGATGCTCATAGACGAACGGACCGGACTGTACGGATATTGTCACTGACAGGCTCAGTAGGGTGTCAGGATGAGTTCGCTCATCGACGTCCCTTTTAGTCAATAGCTGGTGGCCCGTCACGTATTGGCTTATACCTCTGACGTGCTAGTGGTTAAATCCACAGCCATAGTATTGACGAGTCTTTAGAGTCCACCACACTTTCAGTTACTCAAGCTTTCGGGCGAAACGCTGTAGAGGCCGTATGGAGATATGGCAGGGTTCGATCAGATACGTGCGGTATTGCACGGATCGTGATCGGACGGTTTTTACTAGCCGGCTTTGGCTTAAGCCGGATCCTAGTATTTGATAGTGTAGTTTTGTCTCATTGCATTTGTATCCGGACGGAATACAGATGCGGGTGTGTATGCACAGTATCGGGGTTTTCCTGTAATTTATTATGGGACCAGTTTTCTGGAGTTGCCAGTTTGCATTCCGTTCCGGCCGGTTTTCCTTTGTTCTTTCCCGGCCGGACTTTTCCGATGGAGGGGGTTATTTGCAAGTTTGCAAATAACACATTGTGGAGGTTTTTCTTGCAAATGTATTTATTATGAAAGCATCTTTTGATACCATTCTTATCCATCATTATCACTTGCTTTTGGTTGATTAGAAGTGATTAGAGTTTGATGTGAGATGGTTATGATGATGTTTTGGATGTGGTCACCACTTGTGCTCCTACCATCACCTCCCTTCATGCTTCATATTCTTTCCTCCACCATTTCTAAGATAAAAAAAAAGTTTTTTCATGGTTGAGAGAGAAGAAGATGAGAGCTTCATTTTGAGAGTGTAGCATTTTGATCTCTTTTCATGTTAAGAAAAATGCAAGCACCATTTTTCTTATCTTGTTTCCTCCATCATCTTCAAATGGCAATGAACCCAAATGAGACATAGCCTCTACACTACACTTCCTACAGCAAATCTTGGACGCGTCGACTCGCCAGCTTCGCGCCCGAGTTGCCTCGGTATTGAGGTGGGAGCCCGTAAAAGATGCAGGCGATGTGGTGCCCTTCCGGCGAAGAGGCGACAACGAGGAGATGAAGGACGAAGCGTCCGCGGGAGATCGGAGTGGAGACAAAGACCGAAGGACTCGGATCATTCGGTATATCTCTTCCCCTTCTTGTACTTTGCTAGATCTAGTTTAATGGCCCGATCTGGGGTTTAGTGCGCGGTGGTGCCGGTTTGCTAAGTCCGCAAAATTAAAGTTTATCACCGCTTCCGCATTCCGGCGTCGGATTGACGGCCGGGGCGCCGCCGTGCACTTACAGTGGTATCAGAGCCTCGCCATTAACTTAGTCTAGCTTTGTTTGATGTGTTTTTCAGTTCCGATCGACCAAAATTCCAAAAACCCAATTTTAGTTCACATCAGTTTTCTGTTGAAATTTTTTGAAGTCTAAAATTTTTTCAGGTGGTCTCAGAATGATGTGCAGGGAGTTCTAAGAACTCTGGGAAAATTCGAGACAATGATCCCTCAGCTCGAGCGCGGAACCGCGACAAAACCCCCCTTGTTGCCGCGGTTCTGCCGCAGGTTGGTGGGATCAATGCTTCGAAATTCTCCAGTGGGCTTCTGGGCTGTAATTAGGGGATTTGGAATATTAATTTTGGGCCCAGATTTTCTGTGAGTGCTACAGTATTGCTTGGGGGCCCACTTGTTAATCTTTGATCGATCGGATATTTTAAACACATTATTTCACAGTATTTACATTATATCTGCGACCGTGAATGTCACTCGATCGGTAAATCCTGTCTAACTGCTATAGCCCGGTTAGACGGATTTGCGAACGTGACCTTCACGTTGATGTTCTATGTATTTGCTGTGATGTTGCGGATCGGTCGTGGGGGATAGCCTGGATGCAATGCTAGTACAGTTTTGTTGTATTATGTACATTTGATATTGCGGGGCGAGCGTCCGACATGTGGACTGCCGTCACTGCATGATTGTATTATTCTTTTGGGGCACGGCCTGGTTGCGGTCGATGTACCCGTTGTATGTATATTTTACTTTCTGTACTAGGATTACCCCGCGGTGGGGTGCACGGATAGCCGGGTTCTGGAGGGCAACAAGCCCGCATCTCATGGCATTGGGACGGAGGGGGCTTCACTCTAGAATTGGCGGGCTATTCGCCGCACTCGTAGGGGGTACAGGTTGACCCAGGAGGGGTGCCCAAGTTACCGGATTCCGTGAAGTGCTGGGTGGTCCATTCACGGCGCTGAAGGGGGCTGCCTCGCTTCAGGTTTTGGCGGGTAACTTGCCGCGCCCGTAGGGGTCTAGGATTTCATTGCACAGGCTATCCACACGACCAGGGGAACGTCGGGTTTTCAGTAGTGGCTCTGTGAAACCCGGGATCCTAGATATCTGTATTGTTCTGTGATGCTGTACATTTCTGTGATGTTGCATTTTTTATCACGCCTTGAGCGAATATAATATATTGGTATATATTAGTAGATGTTGTATATGTTTTTCATCCGCGCTAGTCCAGTCCCCGCTCTGCCGTTAGTAAGCTAACCTAACGGGTGATGACGGGACCCAGTGGCGAATGCGGATGGCATATACGTACGTCAGTATATTTTCGTTCTTTATTGGTGTGATCAATTGATGGGATTGCGTTGATTCGGATCAATGCAAGTTAAAACAAACCTAATCTGATGTTGTTGGAACACTTTTCAAAAAAGCTGTTATTGCAAAGACGTTCTCTTTTGTTTTGCATCGTGGTATTCAGTTGGAATATCCTGCTCCTCAGTCGACGAGGCAAGGGCCGAGATCCCTTCACCGGGAGTGACCCCTTGGACAGAAGTTTGCGTCAGGGCAATAACTTCACTATAGCCGATTGCTTTTGCTTTGCATCGTGGTATTCATTTGGAATATCCTGCACCCCATTCTACGGGGAAAGAGCCGAGATCCCTTCACCGGGAGTGACCTCTTTAGTAAAGGTTTTCGTCACTATATTTTCTAAAAAGCTATCCGTTCCTTCAACGATATCAAGTTCATTACGTTAAAGGTTTTCGCCAGAAACCATTCGTAGCCCTCCGTCGTTTCATATGGGTGGTCAATGGTATTCAAGCTGTGTATGTTGGCCAAAGTCAAGGCACAGTGATTGGTAGCTATTGGAGTATTCATATGCAGCATAGATAGATGCGTTGGTTTGGGACAGTCGTACTGCCATTTTGGCCAAAGTCAAGGGTATGTACGGGTGGGTTCAAATTAACCTGGAGAATGACGGGTAGAATTTGACATGTGACTTATGATATGTTGGCCAAAGTCAAGGTCATAAGAGCATGGGGTAGAAATCACATCGGGAGTTTCAAAAGTACTGAAACTTGCCAGATATGCGCATACCTTCTGGAGTGTGACACCGTGAGCGGATTCCGTCACGTTATCATGCAATGATAGTTGGATCCCGATTCCCACTGATGAGTTAGTTTACTCCTCGGATGACCCCGACTAATTCTTCTTTCAGGTTTGGAGGAGAATTTGAGGTACAGTGGGAGGTTTCCTGATTAGAAAAAGTGATAACCATTCTGATCTAGGATAGAGTGCACGCTGAGTGTTTCTTTTCTCTCTCTCTTTGGCAGCGACCATTGACCTGACCCTTGACTATGACTTAGTGACCAAGTTGACCGAACCTTCTTAACACTGGCTTTTGGATTGTCAGAGTTGCAGACCTCATTGCCACTCCTACTTTTACCCTTTTTTTTCCAAGACACCCCGTATTGCTACGAACGTCCACTTCCATTGGACAAAACCATCGTATGGTTATATACGAACTCGAAGGACTTCGAGGATGGTTTCTGGTTCTGGAGAAAACGGATAGGATTATTCAGTTGTCTTTTCTTTTCACCCTCTCTCAGGTTGCGAGTACTCCTTGGTTTAGGAGTAGTACACCTATTACGCAAATTGGATAGTCTTCTTCCAACCCATAGGCTGGTGCTGACCGGTAGGGAATGAAGAAAGCCAATTAGCCTAAACGGTGTACAGAAGGTATTAAGATTAAGACAAAGCAAGGGATTAGTAAGAGGGCAAAGTAAATTGCGACTGATATTCACGACCAAACCAAATATTTCTTCGCCAATCCTAAATCATCTTTGTATTTCTCCAGGACACTCCGTATCACTACGAAGATCCACAGTTTATTGGATACTCCATCGTATGGTTATATACGAACTCGAAAGGAACTTGTTCCAGTTCGGGGATGGATTCTGGTCCAGGAGAAATAGGAATAAGGTTTATTCGGTTGTCTTTTATCTTCACCTTCTCTCGCATTGCGAGTGCTCCTAGGATTAGGACAGTACACCCATTATGCTTATTGGATAGTTTTCTTCCAAACCATAGGCTGGTGCCGAACGGTAGGGAAGGAAGAAAACCAATTGGCCTGAAGGGGTGTGCAGAAGGTAATGACTAAAGACATATAAAGGGATTTGGAGAGGTGGCAAAGAATTATACGGTTATAGTTGTGAATCTGGATAATGGTAGAGGCATTACTAGGAATACCAGGATACCCCATCGAAACATTTCAATGTTTCAGTTCAACTGTGTACTGTTAAAAGAAAACTGATTTCCCGATTAGACACTTGCTCCAGGGTATGTATTTACCAGGTTTGATTCTCACATCTGTATGGTTTTACAGATGATGAGTGGGAGTAAGTTATTGGGAATTGGGTGATCATCCTCCTTATATCGGGATTCGTTGTAATCGGTGATATTTGAGGTGATCATCTGGCCTGTTTGCCGGTCGGCAAATATTTGGTTTTGAATATCCACTGTTGTGCACCAATTTCAAATTGATATATCTGTACGTCTATTTTCATAGAGTGAGATATACCTTTTGATATTATGTCGATGACATTTACCTATATCAGTGGATGGTTAGGTAAGGAGCATTAAACAGCGGTGTAATTCTTCTTAACCATAAGTACAGTTTTCAACCTACGACACACAGTGAAAGAGTTGTTAGACTCAGCGGACTTATACAGAGTATTGTATATTGTCCAGTGTCCATTAGGATAGAGGGGTTGGTCCTCTTACTATATTCTGTTTACTTTTAACTTCTCTAGTTCTTAGACATGTGTTTCGTAGAAACACAGGGTCTAAGTTTTGAGGAGTTATAGGTATTTGAATAGAGTAGAGAACCGGGTGTAGCGAGTATCGGGATTCTTCAAAGTGATCGAAGATGTAGATACTTGTGTATGGTATTCAGTTGATAGTAATGATAAAGAGAAATTGCTTCTCTTTCAGGTTACTCATAATTGGAAGCATTCCTAAGTTGAGTAACGCTGATCGGCCTCTCTCCATTTAGTTGACATGCACTGGAGACAGCTGCATGATTTGAATCTGGTTAAATTAAATCAGTGCCTCTGGTTCTATATTGGATATAGAACAGTTCATATCTTAACGATGTTAAGGTACGGGGAGTTGTCCGGCTTATGATTAAAACCAGACACTGGACAACTCAAGGCACGTTTTTGTAATGGCAGTTTGTGGGTTGACCCAGGCTATGACGAGGGTTGATTTTCTACCATCTGGCAGATCAATAGAAATATTGTTCTAGACTCGCCACAGTTTTATTAAAAATGGATTTTTTCAAAAACAGTAGTGGGAGTATGGTAGAACTGGAAGTGATTCCAGAACCGCAAATGATTACTGAAGATTTGATAAGAACCTAAAGATTCAATCTGGTTTGACATTCCATTGGCCACTCCGCAGAAAAGGTGGGTAACTTCAGGCACCCGAGAGGTACTCCGGTAGCCTCAAGGACGGTGACAGGGAAGTTCTTGTTTACCCACACTTGCCATTGTTGTTGTTCCAGGCTGCGAGACCCGGCAGGAGGATGAGTATAGCGTCGTTCTAAACTTGCTTTAGAAGTGCACGTCTATATGACTCTGCCAGAGGGTTGTCGTAGTCAGTGGGAGCAGCGGAAGCATTGGTGGACATCAGGCTTATGTCTATTTATAGACTAAAGCAGATGTAGCGGAGATAGATCATCTATTTCTGATGTGATAGTCATAGGTTTGACGTCATCAGAATAGGGGATGGATCTGTTGAGAAGGTAGTAGGAAGTGATATTCCTATACTACGATCGGTTATATTTTGGTCGTCACACAGTGGTTTCTCCACAAAGGACTTGGACATTATATCAGACATACTCGTTACTAGATCTATGGTTTTAGATCTAGATTTGGGTGGTTTCCCAATCAGGGTACTTTGACAGCATTCTAAGAATATTTAGAATGGACGACTCCTGGCACGGTAGTGTACCTGCAGGTGATAGAGTCACCCTCTCTAAAGGTGTCTTATAGACTAAAGTAGAGAGGGATGCGCATGATTGGCAGATCACTTGCTTAGGCAATTGAGTCAATCATGAGAGGTCAAGTACCACACCAGATGTTGTTCTTGCACTAGATGCAATAAGTTGACATTGATCCAATCCTGGAGAAACAGTCGGAAGCAGTTTTAGAACATAAGTGGATGTTCTAGGGATATGATAACGACAGCCTCATTTGGGAGACAATTATCATTCCAGGCTTCCAAGGTGACATGGACGACAAGGAGGTTGTCAGAGTTATATTTTTCCTTCTGACGAGGGGCAGTATTTTGGACAGGTGGTCCAAGGCAATACCGAGGGTGGCATGGCGCAGGAAACTGATTAAGTTCAGTTGACGATACAGTCTAAGAAGTTTGGATTTGGATTTCATTTATGAGCTAGGTCCCATCAGACATCCAGACATTTTAAGACATGTATTGCTCATTTCGGGAGATGGCTTTCTCCGCGAACATGAGATATAGAGAGACATAGAAAGAAACACCACAGGCAGATCCACTCACTGAGGCTATTCCTCGAACGCAATAGTTTCACAAACGAGTTTTGTGAGACTGACAAGTAGAGGAGTTGGGTGTTCGGTATCACACGGGCTGTGAGTATGCGACATTGCAATAATTAGCCTTGAGTGCAAGTGGGAGATTGTTGGAGATAGTGCCCTCAGAGTCAATTATTGGATCACAGGCACGTGATTGCAATGATTGAGGGAGGACCTATCCGGGTAGGACAGTCTTACTCGAGATGATAGTATGCTATATGGTTTACCTTTATCATCGTGTACTGCTTTAGGTGACATGAAAGGTCGCTATTGCATGTGGATAGAGCCCCTAGGATTCTTGCTTGACTACCGGCAGTATGAGGGCGATCATATACGTGGGAGCTGGTAGTCTATAAGCACATCCTTAAAAGGTCCCTAGTCGTGGGAGTTTCGAGATAGGGCATCGATACTCCAGAGTAGACTAGTGTATACAGTCGAGACCCCGACGAGGGGCGGTGGCCGGTCTCACAAGCCACTGGTGTCAGTTGGTTCACCTAAGATGTATACAGGTGCTCATTGGGTTATGAGTACACCGGACAGGACTCGCCGGGAACATGCTAGTTGGTCTTATACCTGACGTCAGATAGCAGTTCCCTGGTGACATGTGTACAGGTTAGTTCATCGACCTGGGGATTGTCATTTGTCTCGTGTGAGTTCCCACTGTACTTTGATTACTACCCTACCACGGCTCAAAGGAGTCGTGCAAACAGGTTTTAGTTGGGTACAGTCCCGAGCCACATGGAGGCAGTGAGCGGATCTTCAGGGGTTCGTCTCTCCCGGTATTGGGGGTGAGGTCGCGCTGTGTCTAGGAGAGCCATTACACGAAGACCTTGGCCAAGGCAGGAGATTTACTGGTAGGTATTCCAGTAGTATCTCAGGGTGTTCTGGGCTACACTCCGACACGACTTGTACCGCTTTTGGGGGTCTGACTTTTACCAACCCCCTAGGCCCGACATGCGATGCTCATAGACGAACGGACCGGACTGTACGGATATTGTCACTGATAGGCTCAGTAGGGTGTCAGGATGAGTTCGCTTATCGACGTCCCTTTTAGTCAATAGCTGGTGGCCCGTCACGTATTGGTTTATACCTCTGACGTGCTAGTGGTTAAATCCACAGCCATAGTATTGACGAGTCTTTAGAGTCCACCACACTTTCAGTTACTCAAGCTTTCGGGCGAAACGCTGTAGAGGCCGTATGGAGATATGGCAGGGTTCGATCAGATACGTGCGGTATTGCACGGATCGTGATCGGACGGTTTTTACTAGCCGGCTTTGGCTTAAGCCGGATCCTAGTATTTGATAGTGTAGTTTTGTCTCATTGCATTTGTATCCGGACGGAATACAGATGCAGGTGTGTATGCACAGTATCGGGGTTTTCCTGTAATTTATTACGGGACCAGTTTTCTGGAGTTGCCAGTTTGCATTCCGTTCCGGCCGGTTTTCCTTTGTTCTTTTCCGGCCGGACTTTTCCGATGGAGGGGGTTATTTGCAAGTTTGCAAATAACACATTATGGAGGTTTTTCTTGCAAATGTATTTATTATGAAAGTATCTTTTGATACCATTCTTATCCATCATTATCACTTGCTTTTTGTTGATTAGAAGTGATTAGAGTTTGATGTGAGATGGTTATGATGATGTTTTGGATGTGGTCACCACTTGTGCTCCTACCATCACCTCCCTTCATGCTTCATATTCTTTCCTCCACCATTTCTAAGATAAAAAAAAGTTTTTTCATGGTTGAGAGAGAAGAAGATGAGAGCTTCATTTTGAGAGTGTAGCATTTTGATCTCTTTTCATGTTAAGAAAAATGCAAGCACCATTTTTCTTATCTTGTTTCCTCCATCATCTTCAAATGGAAACGAACCCAAATGAGACATAGCCTCTACACTACACTTCCTACAGCAAATCTTGGACGCGTCGACTCGCCAGCTTCGCGCCCGAGTTGCCTCGGTATTGAGGTGGGAGCCCGTAAAAGATGCAGGCGATGTGGTGCCCTTCCGGCGAAGAGGCGACAACGAGGAGATGAAGGACGAAGCGTCCGCGGGAGATCGGAGTGGAGACGAAGACCGAAGGACTCGGATCATTCGGTATATCTCTTCCCCTTCTTGTACTTTGCTAGATCTAGTTTAATGGCCCGATCTGGGGTTTAGTGCGCGGTGGTGCCGGTTTGCTAAGTCCGCAAAATTAAAGTTTATCACCGCTTCCGCATTCCGGCGTCGGATTGACGGCCGGGACGCCGCCGTGCACTTACAGCTCTAGCCACGGGGAAATTTCTGACACATGAAGATGCTTTGGAAGCTACCCGCAGTTATGAGGCAGTGATAAAGGCGAGGGGCAGACCCCAATATGCCGGTTTGAAACGCCCTGCCACTCAAATAGCAGGAGGAGACTCTCCAAGGCCATCGTTTGAACCCAGGAGATCAGAAGAAACCAATAACCAGTCAAGTCCAGATTTCTGCTACTACTGCAGAAGAAAGGGACACTTTTGGAAGGACTGTAGGCGCGCAAAAGGCTTGTGTCTAATTTGTGGCGCATCCAACCACGGAATTGGGAACTGTCCTTACAATAGCAACTCAACTCACACACCCACCAACTACCCGCAGCGACCATCTATCCAGGCTCCTGCACCTCGTTATGCATTACCTGCTCCACCACCTGCACAGCCTACTCGTCAATTCCAACAAGCAATGAGGAACATGCCTAGAGGGCAGAGAAACAGGCCTCAAGGACAGAATGTGCTATCAGCTAGAAGGAATGTACCACGACGACAGACATTCATATTAGAAGCCGTAGAAGCCGAGACTGTAGGTCAAGGTAACACCGGTAAGCCTTTTTCACCACCGTATCATTTCTATACACTATCTATACTACAGTCACCAAATTTCCTTGAACTGTTACACTTTCCTTTTACAAATTTCGAGGACGGAATTTTTATAAGGAGGGTAGAATGTAACAACCCTAATTTTCTTATACACTTTTTTCTATACAAATTTTTAAATTAATTTTTTTCAAAATCCATAAAGGAGTATTTTAATCTGAGCACAATATATAAGTAATTATTTTGTTTTTAAATAACTCCATTTTTAGCGTACATAAAATTATTTTAAAATTAAAGTATACTTGGGGTATTTAATGTTACTGTTACCACTTTAAGTAATTATTTCACACCATAATTACAAGAAGGAGCTTGTAGCTCATTTGTAATACCTTGCACTGCTGAACCAAGCCACCAGAGTTCAAATCCCATACCCTACATTATTTTTAATATTGATTTTTTTAAAACCTTTAGAATACCAAGAGTTTACACGTGCATATCTCATAAAAACCCCACTACACCCAAAGATGTAACACTTCCAGGAGTTAGATGAACCGTCGGGGGGATCCTGGCCGCCGACTCGGCCGGGAATCGGCCGACTCGGCATTGACTCGGCCGACTCAGTGCTCCGACCGAGTCACGGCCGAGTCACCCCCGAGTCGGGCGATTCCGGCGACGCCCCCAACATGAAAGTTGTGTCTTTTCATATTCCCTATGCACCTGCAAAATTTCAGTCTCAGACCACTTCCAGAGCTCTTTAAAAACCCCAATTACTCCACTTTTAATACATTTTTATTACATTTTATCACATTTTTATTTTTAACTTTTCATCTACCCTAACCCTAGCCTAACCCTATAAATACCAACCCTACACACTACCCTCTCACCCCCAAAATCTTGAGCCACTCTTTCAAAAAAATTTCCAAGAAGAGTGTACGTTGAAAACAAGTTCGCGGCGAAGCTCCGACGAAATTCCGGCGGGAATTCCGGCGACGTTTTTAGAAACAACCGGCGACGAAGCAACGCCTCGGCAACTTCTTTGTTTCCCCTACACTCCTTAGTATAGATCGAAACCCGTAAGTCCCATTCTATCCCCCTTTCTATTTCTTTAAAATACGAAATTACGAAACCCGACGGAATCGGAACAAATCCGATTTTCGACTCGGCTTTCTATAAAATTTCACTTCTAACCAATACATTTATGCCTAAACATCTTTATCTTGACTATTAAACTTTTAAAAATCAATTTGAACAAGTTTTCTCACATGAAATGATAACCTTTCCAATTCACCGTATTTTTTCACTTTAATACCATCATGTTTCAATTTCACATTTAACCCTTAACCTTACTATACATTTAAAATAAAGCACGAGGTAATGACATATCTCCACACACACGCAAATACAACCCTAAACGACATCATCAAAACTCAGAATACGATAAAACGAAACTTTCATTTAAATACCATAATCTTAATAAACCCATTCTTAAAAGTTTTAGATTTGATACACTTTTAAATAAATACCTTGTATTAAGAAATACGATAAGTTGTGGACATCGATCGTTTATCTAAACCTGACTTTGTGGTGTCTATGCTAGGCAAGTGAGCTTAGGTAACTTTAAAAGGCCCGTCTCACGATTCGTGAGCGGATCCCTCCTTCCTCACTTGCACTTACCTGGCCACAATTGGCGGTGAAGAGACGATTTGAGACTTCTAACGACTTGTAGTTTAGACCATTTAGAAATAGGCTAGTTGTCTTAGGAAACCCTAGAATCTAAAATACAGAAAATTACACCTTGCAAATAAATACCTTTTACTTTATAAAACCGTTTTCTAAAGGATTAGTATTTTACAATCTTTGCAAAGCGCCGCTACAACCCACCTTTGGGGAACCCGTTAGGGATAGTACGGTTTATCGTGCACCCTCGGGCTTAGTAGTGCGAGATTCATACCTCCGCAAGGAGCATTCGGTCTCGACAGGTTTAAAATACGACATCTTAAGAAAATGAGATTTTTGGAATATAAAATATTTATTAAAATTATTTTTGTATAAACATATGTATATTTATCATTTAAATACCTATTTTATTATAATATAAATTTTTCACCTTTTTCTAAAAATCACAAGAATAAAGTTTACACTAAAATACCATGAACTTCAAATAATCAATATTACAGATAAATACCCTTATTTATAAAACTAGGATATTTTCACTAGAAATATCACAACATAAAATCCACTCTCATTACAACTCTAAAGACGAACAATAAATACTTGAGGTGTATTTTGAAAAGTATATAAAAGTATTTTTACATAAAACCCCCTCAAGTTTTATAAATTACCCTAAGGACCCTAGCAATTATAAGACCTCGATTCACATTTTTGATTGTCTGATTCGGGTTTGAGTCTGATTAATCTGACTTGAATATGATTCAAGTCAATCCATAATCTACAGGATTCCAATTCAATATGAACACATGAATCCATGAATACAATTATCAATTTATACACTTGACTGAACCGAACCATGGATATATATTCCTTTTACATGATTCTCAGTATTCCATTTACATGACTCTACGATTATAACAGTTTCCTGATATCATGGTTTCGGTCAGTCAGTCAATCACTCATACAATCAATACAATTTTACAAGATAATAATACAAACAAGACATCACGGGGTTTAAGGGGTAGATTGGTACGGAAGGTGTTAAAGGTGGCACGAGGTGGTCAGATTTAAGACACCTAACATGAATCCAATTTCCGTTGTTCCGGGCCTTCTAACGGGGCCTTGTACTCTATATTCCGTTTGCCCTGGTCTCTAGCATATAGAGACCCCTCTCGTATACACTGACATTCTTCTGTACCAAGCTACAAACAACAGTGTTAATACAACATTACAACAATACAATACAACATTAAAAGCTACTCTCTCCCTCCTACTCTTTGTCTATTTCTCCCCTATCTTTGGGACTTACCGAGCGACCTGTTCGCTGACGAAATTTTATTTCTTTCTTCTTTGAATGTCGTCAGGTGGTTTGGACCCGGCGGAGATCGAGCCATCTCAAAAAGACTTGGAGCAGTTTGCCGAAGACCCTGCACTTTAGTTCATTGTATACTTTTCCATTCAGTATTTTACATTTCCTGTTATGCCACTGTTTAGGCATCTTTTTATTTCAGTTGTATTTGCTTTTCATGCATTGTACAAAAGAATGTTAATAAATAAAAGTTGATGTTCTTTTTTATATCTTGTCTCTTATGTATTTATTTTTATATTGCTTAGATACGCTTAGCGTATGTACTTCTGAGTATATACGTAGCGGGCCTCGTCGCGTCCCCTTCGCCGTACACCAGGAAGCGGGGCATGACAGCAACGCTCTCTGAGGTGGAGAAGGTGGTAAGGTAACATGTGGTATAGCTGCCTCGTCCACAAGTGCCTCAGTACAATATCTGACTCGATGATGCAAACTCCCGCACCGGAAACATCCAGATGAAAACTGTTGACCCTCCTGGGGATAAGAGCTAAATAACCGGCTTTTCCCCAAGCCTCTACTACCCCCAGTACCTGAACGGAATCTATCACGGCGTCTAAACGTCTGCCTCCGTGCTGATACACCAGCACGAACCCTCTTCGGTTCCGGAACAACCGACGTCTCGAAAAGACGCTCCTCAACTAATAGGGCTGCGTCCACCGCTGCTGCATACGTGTCACAATGTTGTACGCTGATAGCTAGGAACAATTGGATAAGCAGGTCTTGAACAAATCTCTTGACCCGCATCTCCTCAGTAGCTACCAAATACGGAGCATACATAGACAGCTCGGTAAACTGCACATCGTACTCATCCATCATCATCCCCGGAGTCTGGTGTAACGACTCGAAACTGCGTACTCGAGCATCCCTGACGCTCTGCGGAAGAAAACGAGCAAGAAACACCGCTACGAACTCAGCCCAGATCATAGGAGAAAAACCTGCAACTCTGCCCTTCTCTAAATACTCGCACCACTTCTGGGCCAGACCCTCCAGACGAAAACTCACGAACTCTACCCATCTCGCATCGGAGCATCTCAGCGAACGACATATCCTGGCCATCCGATCGATAAACGACTGGGGATCCTCAGCTGCATCGGTGCCTGTGAAAACCGGAGGCTTCAACCTCATGAACTCAGATAACGATACGGTGATCACCTCTGTAGCTGTAGGTACAACTACCTGAACAGTAAGCACCATCGCGGTCCTCGCAACAGGTGGAACAACCTCCTGTCTCTGAGCTTGACTGGTCTCAACCAATGTCCCCATCATCTGGCGCATATCCTGCATACCGGCCTCAAGCCTAGCAATACGGTCCATCGAAAGTGGATTAATATACTCCTGCACAATGGGCGTACTGCCCGGGTCAGTCCTCATCTCAGACGGGTCAACTCTGACCTCGGCTCTCGCGGCCGCTCTCTGCGCCCTCATAGTCTTCGGCGGCATAAAGGCTGGAAAAGGAAACAGAATTCGATAAGGACATAGAAATCAAATCACAAGGATGTATATAATCACGGAAGGAATTTCAAGCAATAAGTTCTAAGGTCACTTAGGCGGAGTACCGTGTCGTAAGTATGCCGCGGAACATACACACTCTACGTCACTCTGCTTAAGCTACCTACTCCATCATACCAAGGTCATGCTACACTCCGAAAGGTAAAACCTAGCAGCTCTGATACCAACTTTGTCACGACCCAAGTTAGGCACATAACCGGCACTTAGACCACGTAACGTCAACAGGCGTAACGCAATTTAAGTAAACCGAAAACCCATCAATCTAAACCATTAAAAGAAGTAAAAGATAGAAACATTTGGAAATATCAAGCCAAAACCTTAAAGCTGAAGTTTGTTTTCATAAAAATTTCGGCAGCACCTCCTCTGTAAAAGCTAGCCCCGAAACAGGTACAAACATAAGATATAAGTAAAGCATCCCCAAACGGGAGGAAATCTCGCCCAAAAGCGGAAACAACCACCACAAACAGATATACGACGTCGTAGCGAAGAAACAACAAAAAAAGATAATCAACATAAACAAAGGCCGGCTCACACGAGCACGACACCCAGAGTCACAAGAATATACAATATCGATCCTCACAACTCGTCTCTAAGTCAATACATGAAGGTGGTAGATAGAGAGTACTAGATACAAAAGATATACAATGAACATCATCGGATAACCGCAAAACCCACCTATAGTAAAAGGCCTCACAGCCAACCGTAGCGGTATCCGCAAAAGTAGAGATAATAAGACGCCCTGCCGCGACTACTCTGAGGATCAGACCTGTAAAACACTGTGTCACAATGGGGTGAGTTACCAACTCGTGAATAGTAAATAACATCATACTGAAATCGCAAGTATGCACGAACAACGATAATCTATCACATGCAATCTGATAGCATAAGTATGGCAATATGGTTATGCAACAATCATGATCAAGGTACACCACCAGGGTACTACATCTACATGAATCAAATGCATATCAAATAAATCCTGAGTGTGGGATAAATAATAAACCTCATGCACAAATCATTAGCATGGAAAAACCCTGGTGTCCATCAACGACACTCTAAATCCCAAAATCCTTAGGCGCCGTCACCCGGACCGGCCCTCATATCCGTACATCTCATGAAACCTGAGTGTCCAACATCGATACTCGAAATATCATGAAATACTCGTGTCCAGCATCGACGCGTAAATCCACGTACCATGGGCTCCGTCTGCCCGGATCGGCCCGCGGGCTCCGGCAGTACGAATCGGCCCATATTCATCTCACGACTCCGGTCGATATCCTCCGGATAACCGCCAAGTCCAAAACTATCATCGGTAGGTAGTACTCCTCTTGCCAGGCTCATCGGCTAATCCATCGACATACCTTTCTTGCCCCGGGGTACCATACCGGGTCCACCATGAACCCGCAAACGGCCACATCCACTCCTCGCATCGGGTTTCTAACACAAGTCTCAGAACCGAGAAACTCATGGTGGACGCACTAAAATATCATATCAAAAGAAACCGGGTTTTCAAAACAATACACATTTCTTGAAATATCCCCGCGGTTCTCAAATCCAGAAAATCACATGAAATCCATATCTTAATGCGTAAATCTATGTAATATGATGTATGCAACATAGAACAGTAATATGAGCATATCAAGGGAAAATCCGCTATTTAAATGCATCAAGTTATTAAATATATCACGCGGTTCCCAATTATCCAAAAATCCAACGGAGCATCATATAAAAGTGAACATGTAGCTATAGCAAGGTATATGTATAAGCATGTAGGTATGCATGTATGCTATATTTCATAGGCGCAATCGCACAAGAATCAATATCTCAATGTCACTAACCAATACAACATCATATATGTATATGGGTTGTGCGTGTCATGGCAATTACCAACGGAGTGTGTGTAGCATACAATTAGTGCTCGTGCGACATGAACCGTCAATAATAGTGCGGTGTCCAATGGTTACAAGTCCAGGCATAACAAGTAATAATATGAAATGATGTTCATGTACAATCTCTATATATGTGTATATAAACATGCGGCTAATATCATATCATATCTAGCCCTGACGCTTAACACCATACGGGCGATTTTCCCGTAGATGTTAAATCTACTCACCGACGATGTCGAGCTAGGTAAATCCAGTCACCTGCTTCCCTTTCTTCGCAGCGTTCGAAGTCCCCGCCTGCGATCCTATTAACACAAAACATAACAAGTGCAAATCTCAAAAATCGACCAATATCACGTACAACTACGTTTGACCGACGCACCAACTCCAATCCAACTCTCAAGTGTCTGTCTAGTGGCTAACGTGTGTGGCGACACCCCAAAACCAACCCAGGTGCAGCAGCTACACAAGATTACGAACCGTGTCGGATAACGTAACACGCGTATTTAAAATATTAGATTATAGCAAAGTGATCCCAGATTTTCTATACTGTCAAAACCTAAAAATCAAGCAGTACCAAACACCTCTAAACAACTGCAGACAACTACCTTACAAAACCCAAGCCCCAACTCCCCCAAATACCCGAGGTCGCCGAATTTCCCTATGATGTCGCCGACCAAAACCGCCCAGGTGGGGTTCGTGCTTCAGGTGTATACTAAGGGTCACCAGTACAACACTACTACATTACTTGATTTTACAGTAAAAATTCCAAGTCATAGCAGATCACAGAGACTCCAATATGACACTAAAAATACGATATGTGCACAAAACTATACCTTTAGTGTTCTAAACCATAACTACAAGGCAACACAACAATATAAACACCTAATTATCAGTTAGGGGTCATTACCTAGCCACTCTTGCTCAAAAATCCACTCTTTCCAAGCTCCAAGTCAACTTAATGGCTAAAACATGACATGAGAAATGTTTTCATGGTGTTTAATGAAGTTTTTGCAAGGTTTTGTGATGAAGTAGTGAGGGTTTCAGTTGAGGGTTGAGGAGATGAAGAAATAATTGAGAAGAGATAAGAATGAAAGAGTGAGGAAAGATAATGATGAGAGAGTGAGTGTAGGGTGAGCATACCCTTTACATTTACTCTCTCCCTCACCTCTATTAATGCTAGCATTAATGCCCTCATGACTCACTTAGCCACCTCCCTCATTCCAAAACAAGAAAATATCTTTCACACAAAATATCCAAGTGCAAGGTTAAATCAAGGCATGGATTAGCTTAAGGTGTCATGGCTACTTAACAAGATTAAGACTAACTAACCCCCACACTAACATGCACAAGTGTGTGCAAGCCAAAACAAATAATAATAAAATATTAATTAATTGTTATAAAATGTGAGGAAACCAATTTTGTAAACTTTTCCTTAAAAACCCGCATTATCGATTAATTAACACTAATCGCATTCTAAGGTGTTACACACACAGAGGGTTTTCCCAATTTAGGCGACAGATATAGGAGCCGTACGTTGATACGTACAGGGGTCCGATTAAATACATGTACGTGATATACGGGCTTTAATCGGACGGTTGATAATACCAGCCTGCTTAGGATTAAGCCGGATTATTAAATCAGGTTTTGATTTAATAATTTGTGTATGTGTTTTGATACATATATTTCAGTATTATTGTTCACCATTTATTTTCTCTCTTTGGTGCTATCCGTATTTTTATACGGATACGCGTATGTGTAGCGATACATATACCGGGTGATGTATTCCGTATTTATATGGGAATGCTTCTGGAAGAAAAACACCTCATATTTGATTTCTTTTTAGAAAATTAAATAGAAATGAGGTGGAGAGTTATGAAGCATGGTGCATGCATGTAGAGAGGTTTGGCTTGACTCTTTTAAAATGATAAATTCATTTGGTTGCACTATTGATACATGGTTGTAAAAGAGCAAGTCATCCTCACTTTCAACACTTGATGGTTTTCCATTCTTCTCTTGAGCTCATGCTTCAGTTTTCCTCTTTTCCTTCTCCTTCTTCTTCTTGCTATTATTTTTTAGCATAGATTTAGAGAAAGAAATTTAGTGAAGTATTGCTACATCACCGACCATCCAAACCTAGCAAGTTTGGATCGTCGCTTAGAGCCTCCTCCGGATTCCCTCTGGTGGATCGTCTTCGACAAAAGTGATCGATTCTTAAGCGTGATCCCGGCGGCTACGAGCTTGGAGGGGTCTTCCTCAATTGGGTGGACAAGCGACAAAGATTGTATTTTCTCAACCATTGCACTCTTAGCTAGCTAGTTTAGGTCTATAGATCGAATCTTGGTTTTTTTACGGACGCTTGGTGTTCGCTAGAATTTTTGTTTCCGTTTCTGCCTCGGCCGCGGTTTCCGCGGCGCGGGCACCGAAACCCAACATGGTATCTGAGCCACTCCATAAACCTTAACTAGCTAGTTTGTACTATTTTAGAATTTTAATCGACGGGTTTTTTCGAATCACATTTCCATTTTACATGCTTACTGTTCGAATTTTAAAGTTGTTCAAAAAATTATTCTGGTTACCTTAAAATTATGTGCAGGCATTTTTAGAGGCCACGAAGAAAATTGGGCACTTGATCCCAAATATTGGCCGCGGAACCGCGGCTTAACATGCTCATTGGCCGCGGTTCCGTTGTCTTATTTTGGCCGTTGTGCCCCATTTTTTGGTGGTGTCTCTATTAAATGGAAATGTGATTTTTAGGATGTTTGGTTTTGGCCCAAATTTGTTTGAGTACTGGTTTGTACTTGGGGCCAATACGGAAAGTCCTGGTTGATCGAAATTTTGAATTTGTGTTTTTCAGTGCATATGTTATTTTCTGCGACCGTGAATATCATAGAGCGGTACAATCCGACTGGTTATTATATGTACAATCAGACGGGATTATGAACATGATATTCACGTTGATGTTCTGTGTTGCACTGATATTATGGATGGATTGTCGTGATGGATAGCCTTGTGTGCAATATTAGATATACAGTTTAGATTCATTTATATATTGTTTATTGCGGGACGAGCGTCCGACACGTGGACTGCCGTTTCTGCCAGTTTGTGTATTCTTTTATTGGGGCACGACGGGGTTGATGTCGATGTCACCATTGTATATTTTTTCTTTTCTATACTAGGATTACCCCGCGGAGGAGTGCTCGAATAGACGGGTTCTATACGGCAACAGGCCTGCATTTCATGGCATTGAGACCGGGGGCCTTACTCTAGAATTGGCAGGCTATTCGCCGCACTCGTAGGGGGTATAGGTTGACCCATGGAGGGGTGCTCAAGTTATCGGATTCCGTGAAGTGCTGGGTGGCCAATTCACTTTGTTGATTGGGGTTGCTTCATTTCAGGGATTGGCGGGTAATTTGCCGCACTCGTAGGGGTCTAAGATCTTCATTGCACCGGCTATCCATATGACCGGGGAATGTCGCGTCTCATTTATGGCTCAAATGAAACGCAGGGCTCTTAGTATTTCATATCGTTGTCCGCATGCTTGTAATGATTTTTATCTGCCTGTGATGACTTTTATCTGTCTGCGATGTTGATATATATATATATATATTATATATATATATTTAGTAGATGCTTCTATATATTTTGCATCCGCGCTAGTCCTGCCCCCGCTCTGCCGTTAGTTAAGTAATCTAACGGTGCATGACGGGGCCCCGTAATGAATGCGGATGGCATATAAAAAGCATGTTATTTTGGTTGTTTCTTTTGTGGCTTGGAAACACAAAATGATGGGAACACATTATCTGAATAATGCAAGGAAAAATAAATCTAAATGTTGTTGTCGGAACCAATTTTAACTACTCGGTTTTCTTCAAAACTCATGATCGTATTCTTTTACTTTGCATAGAAGTATTCGGTTAGGAATATCTCGCACCTCATTCTATGAGGGAAGAGCCTTGATCCCTTCATTGGGAGTCCGCACTTAAGCAAAGGTTTATGTTGCTGGTTTTAAAAAGCGGAGCTTAAACCACTCCATTTCAAATCCACTCGAGTTTCTTCAACGATATCAAGTTCATTACGTTAAAGGTTTTTCGCCAAAAACCAGCCGTAGCCCTCTGTCATTTCATATTAGTATTGTTTAGTATTCGTGCTGCGTATTTTGATCTTTAGTCGAGGCGTAGTGTTCGGTAGCTATATAATACTTTTCTGTTGCATAGTAATGGATTGGTTAGGATAGTTGTGTGATAGTTTTGATCTTTAGTCATGTGTCGTGCGGGTGGGTCTAATGCAATCAAGATAATGATGGGTATAACTTGACTAGGACCCTTTGGCATTTTGATCTCTAGTCAAGATCACTTGGGTCCTGGGGGCAAAAACCATATCGGGGGTTTCAAACATACGGGAAACTTGCCAAGCATGCGCATATCTTCTGGAGTATGGTGACTTGAGTGGATTCCGTCAAGTTATCACATGATGATAGTTGGGTCTCGATTCCCACTAATGAGTATGTATTACTCCTCGGGAGATGTTTCATTTCACAATTAGCTAACGTATTAGGTGTCTAAAATATGTTAACGAGGTTATGCCTCTGCGGAAATGAGGTTATTAATTGGGTCCGTGCGAAAGCGCGGAGGACCTCCCTCGAAGTACCAACACTGGCCTGGCTGAACGGTTAGCGAACTAGTAAAGTGTAAATGATCCCGACCAGTTCTCCTTTTAGGATTTGAAGGAGAAATCGAGAAAACGGTAAGAGCCATCCTGATCAGATAAAATGATAACTAATCCAATCTTAATAGAGTGCACGCTGAGTGTTTCTTTTCTCTCTCTCTGGTACAGCGACCCATGACTTACCTTAAAACTCATGAACCAAGTTAACCAAACCTTTTTACACCATTTGGTTTTGGCTTGTCTTGATTCGCGACAAAGCCACATATATCCCTGCCACTTTTACTCTACCCTTTGCATTTCTTCAGAACACGTCGTATCACTACGATGATCCATATTGCTTGGAACGGCCATCGTATAGTTACATACGAACTCGAAGAAGTTACTTCAGTCGAAAATGACCACAGGTTCTGGAGAAATTGAATAGAATTATTCGGTTGTCTCTTTCCTTTACCTTCTCTCAGGTTGCGAGAGCTCCTTGTATTAGGAGAGTACACCTGTTATGCTTATTGGACAATCTTCTTCCAAATCTTAGGCTGGTGCCGAAAGGTAGGGAAGGAAGAAAACCAAATTAGCCTAAGGACGGTGTACAGAAGGTAAGATGTAGAGACATATAGAGGGATTGAAGTGAGGACAAAGGAAATTACTACTGTCATAAATCTGGATAATGGAAAAGTCATTACTGGGAATACCTGACCATGCTCTATGAAACATTTTCATATTTCAGTATTTCTGTGTACTTGTAAAAGAGAACTGTTTTCCCAATCAATTCTGACTCCAGGGTATGTATTTACCAGATTTGGATCTCACATCTGTACGGTGTTACAGATGATGAGTAGAAGTAGAATATTGGGAAATGAACGATTTGATCCTAAATATCGGAATTCGTTACAATTGGTGATATTGCATTAAATCGCCTGGCTTTGCATGATGGCAATATTTGGTTTCGAATACCAAATTTTAAAACGAAATATCTGTAATTTTATTTTATAAAGTGAGATATACGTTTTGAAAATTGTGTTATAAACATTTACCTTTATCAGTTGAGAATAAGGTAAGGTGCATTGAATAACGGTGTAAGATACTTTTAACCAAGATACAGTTTTCAATCTACAAAACACAGAATTTGAGTTAGTATACTTTTGAGACTTATACATGAAAATGTATGTTGTCCAGTGTCCTTCGGGATAAAGGGTTGGTACTCTTACTTCATTCAGGTTTACCTATGAGTTCTCTGATTTTAGACACGCATTCGTAGTAATGCAAGGTCCAAAGATTTTGAGAAGTTTCTAGGTATAAGAATAAAGTAGAGAACCATACGATGGAAGTATCGGGATTCTTCGAGGCGATCGAAGATATAGATACTTATGCTAGGTATTCCATCATAGTAATATCGAGAACTTGATTCTCTCACAGGTTACTCATCCGTGGACGCGCTCCATGATAAGTAATGCTGTATTGGCCCTTTTTCATTAGGTAATATGCACTGGAAACAGCTGCATGAAATTTTGAATCTGGTTCCATCTAAATTAGTGCCTTGATTCTATATGGATATAGAACGGTTGCATATCTTGAGATTGTTAAGATATGAAGTTATCCGGTTTTTATTTAAAAGCAGAGTCCGGGCAAATTCGAAGCACGCTTCAGCAATGGCGGTTTGTGGATTATCCCAAGCATTCGCTAGGATTTTGTTTCTACCATTTTCAAGATCAATAATTACATTGTTCTTGACTCGCCACAATTTTATAAAAGGATCTTTTTGCAAAAGAAACTAGTGGGAGTATGGTAGAATTGAAAGTAATTTCAGGACCACAAACTGTAACACTCGAGTCCATTTATACCAATTCCAGTTCTCGTATTTCTTTATTCGTGATATTTCTTGATTTAACGTATTTTGGGTGCGAATGGTATTTTATATTTTACATTGCATTCGACCCGACCCGCTTGCTTGAACCTGTTTGATTCTTATTTATAGATTACCGTAACTTGTTGCATGGACACGTGCATCTCATGATTAGTACATACTGGTATTTTATCTAGTATCGCATCTTTTATCGCATAACATTTTAAGTCACGGAAAATAAATTAAAATTGCATTTCATAGCCTGCATGATACCCCTAACCCCGTGGTAGCGTCCGCGCATCTTGTTCTCGTCCCGTTCGGTGAAATGGACGTGTTTGGATGGCTACGCGCACGTACGTGCATCCGTTCTTGGGGGTATCCATTTTCATTAACTGAGCATTCATTTTGAAATTTGGAAATCGCATATATTTGTTCATATTTTAAATCTGGATTTTTAGACCCGACCCGGACGTGTTTTGGAGTAAATTTGTAATTGCCAAAATCTCAAAACGGACTAATATTATATTCTTTATATATATATATAAACTATTATTATTCTTTAACTAATTTATATTACTAAATCATTCCTATACGAACAGTTTAGTTTAATATATATATATATATATATATATATATATTATATATTTTTTTAGTTAAGCAAATCTTAACTGTGACCCCCCCCCTCTCTCTTCTGACTCTCTCTCTATCTCTCGTGACTCTTTCTCTTTCTCTCTCCTTTCTCTCTATTCTCTCTTTCTCTCTCCCCGCTACCCAACAAATTTCTCTCTCCTCCCCTCTCTCTCACTCCTTTCGATCTCTCTCTCTCCTCTCGATCTCTCTCATATCTCTCTCTCACTGTCTCTCTCTCTCTATAATAAATATATTTTTCTCCTTAACCATAATAAATTCCACACGTCTCTCTCTCTCCCCTCTCTCGTCATCTTCTTCTTTTTCCTTTTGTTTCCCCGCCTCATCGAACCCACGCCCGCGTGACGCCGACGCCGCCTTTCCCCTCGTCGCTGTCGCCGCCTTTGCCCTCGTCGGCATCACCATCTCCCCGACACCACACCACCACCTCACCTCCCTCTCTCCTCTGCTGCAAACCCATGACCGCGGCGACACCCATCACCTCCGATCCTCGCCGACGACTTCCTCGCCTCCACCTCGTCGTCGTCGTCTCTCCCCAACACCATAGCCTCCTCCCTGCACAACCCAAGAACCCTGCAAGAACCGAGCCTTCACCTCCTCCTTGCCATTTTCTTCTCCTTCTTTATCATTCCCGAGCCCTCACCTGCACCGCCATCGCCGGCGATCCCTCTTCGTCTCCATCCTCACCTTCTCACCGACCTCTCCTCTCCTCATCCTCTTCCATCAACTTCCTCTCTCTTCTTCCCTGGACAAGCCGTGCTTGCAACTCTCATCCCTGCAAGCCCTAATCCCCACTGCCATCGCCGGAAACTACCAACTCCGGTCACCCTCCTCCGACAAACCATCAACCCATCTCCTTTAACCATGCAGCCACCATCTCCCTTCAACCCTAAACCTGAGCACTCTTCAAACCCTAGCTCAAGCCATCATCGCCGATTCCACCGTTCATCGCCGTGATCTTCGCCTGCATCCCTGCCGAGAACTTCAACCCTAGCCAAGCAAGCCCAGAGCCGAGAAGATCCGGACCCGAGCTTGGTTCGGGCCGTGACATCACGTGTATCGTGTTCACGTCTCCGTGTCGTTCCGTTATCGTCGTACCCGGGGCAAGTGAAACTTGCTACATGCTATTTATAGTATTCCATATTTATTTGCATATATATTAAGCATGAAGTTTGAATTTGGTGCCCTATATTACATTTTACCCTCCGATGTCCGTTTATATCATTTTTGAGTTAATTATGAAAACACACCCAGTTGCATGTTAGATTACAATATTTTATGCCCACGCCTATATTTATATCGTAGTTCTTGGTCGTATAGCCATAGTACCCTTTAAATAGTTTATAACCGTTCAACACCCGTTTGCACCCATCTCGTCTAGTATACATATTATTGCATCAATAGATCACTTGAATGTATAACATTGAAATATTCACATTCCAAATTTGATAAAGTGTAGTTTAGTTAGCATTGGAATTTAACCCTAACTCTAATCGATAACCGTACATCCATATAGTTTTATCTGTACCTATTTGCATATCAAATTACATGTTCCAGTTTATTGTTATATTAGTACCCATGCTTGTTTTGTATACCCATGCTTATGCTAGTTTGATTATGAGCACCCACATGACATTTTGTGCACCCCTGACATGACTTGTTACACCTACTACTTGACACGACATGGTACCGTGCACCTCTCGACATGACAGGATACTTATATACTACCTAACTTGACCTGATGTATCATGGCTTTACCTGTTACCTGATCTTGTGACTAATGCCAACAAACCTGACATGTTGTCCTTACGGACATTTCCTGTTGTCTATCCAGACAAACTTGTACCTGCCTGATCTTGGGTTGGCATTAGCTCTAGATTACTTAATACCTGACTCGAACACATATGACTTGGGGGTATGGGGAAATAAATGATGAAACCTGACTTGTAACTCGACAGTTCTATACCTGTTCTGATCAGTCTTACGGGCTAGGCCAGCCCCGGAGTGATGCTACGGACATCACTCGTCATTACCTACCATCCTTTACTGCCTTGCGGCACGTCTCGGTTCAGCCCGAGAGTCATAGACCGTGATCCCGGGCACGCACGGGATACTATTGAGTTACATCGACGATTCATCAAATTGATTTCAAAGACTTGAGAGTAGTTAACCCAATAGACCAGTTTAGATTACTCACTGCACACTACCTTTCATTGCCCTGATTTATATTGCTGTTACACCAGCTTTACCAGTTATGATCATACTTGCATGTCTTGCTACCCTGTTTATATATTATTGCTTGATGTTATGACGCGCTGACGTCTGGGTTTTGCATGGCCCAGATCCTCTACCTTTGTTGCAGACTGATAAGGAGTATTGCCACTGTTAGACCGAGCGGCGAGGATCCTGTTGGTATGCAATTTTACTTTCCAGGTGTTTTATTTATTGGATCTTTTGCTTCTGCATATTATCATTTCTTGACTCATTTATTCTGGCTCATGGACATGTACTAGATAGTTAGTTTACTTTCCTGTTCTTGATATCTCTACAACCGTAATGTGACTGTGGAGGGATTTTTCCTATCCACAGGTAGCATGGTTGGCTATGTCATGTGCCTATCTTAGCGTACTCTGGGAAGCGCCGGTGCGTCGTTTCGTCGCCGGAAACTCCTTGGGTCGTTGCCGGAACTTTATCGGAGCTTCGCCCTTCGTTAACTCCACTTGAACACTATAGGAACTTGGAAATTTCTTGAAAGTTTTGGCAAGGAATTGTGGGTGAGGAGGGGTGAAATGAGGGTGGTATTTATAGGGAAAGTTAGGGTTTAGGGTGTTTAAAGAATGTATTGAAATATGCATTAAAATTGGATTAATTGGACATTTTATTGCTCTCTGGAAATAATCAGAGTAAACAAGTAATGTGGGGTTAGTGGTGTAGCTGAAAGGGTGCAGGGGGCAATGTTTGGGAGCATTTGGGACGGGTTGGACCGGCGGCCCCGGGCCTCCATGCACAAGTCGCCGGGTCTTTACCGACGGAGGGTGCTGGGTCTTGGGCCACGTGTCCTTGTCGGTTCAATTTCCCTCGTGCTTAGATTTATTTATTCTGTAACTTACCCTATTATGTGTAGTGCACGTGCAAACTCTTGGGCTTCTAAAAGATTAAAAGTATTTAAAATAAAAGGATATTGTGGCTGATGGGATTTGAACTCTGGTGCTTTGATTCAGCAGTGCAAGGTCTTACCAGTGAGCTACAAGCTCTTTCTTGCTGTTCTAAATCAAAACAAATACTTATACCTTTCACAGAAATTGTAAATACCCTAATTGTACATTAACTTTAAATGAAATTTATGTACACTGAAATTGGAGTTATTACAGTTGCTCAAGCAATTGAGTCAATCATGCAATGTCTTGTACAAAACTAGATGGATAATATATCAGGGATTCTGGTTTTAGATCTAGATTTGGGAAGTTTCCCAATTGGGTATTTGGACAACATTCTAAAAGTATTTTAGAATGGACAATTCCTGGCGTAGTGGTGTACCCGCAGGTGATGGAGTCACCCTCTCTAAAAAGGGATGTCTTTTGGACTGATGAAGAGAGGGACTGGCATGAATGACATATCATTTACTTAGGCAATTGAGTCAATCATGCAATATCATGTACAACACCAGATATTGCTTTTGCACTAGTTGCAACAAGTATATATTAATCCAATCCTCGAGAAACAAAGGGAAGCAGTAAAGAACATGAAAGGATGTTCTTGGTATAACATAACGGCAGACGAAGATCGATCACCGGTTATATATTCTCCTTAGGAGGATGTGGCATCAGTTGGCGTGCTTCATTATAGCCTACGGTAGCGTTGTTTATGACAGAGGAGGAGTATATATACGTTGTTGCGGCCGTTAAGAAGACGATCTGGTTGAAGGGGTTATTTTCGGAACTTGGTATTCCTAGGGATACCGTAATAGTCTACTGTAATATCCAAAGTGCTATTCACTTGACAAAATATCAGATGCATCATGATAGGACGAAGCACATTGACGTGAGGTATTGGTTCGTGCAGGAAGTCGTTGGGAAAGAAGAGATTATTGTGAAGAAGGTTGACACGGCAGATAATCTGTCCGACATGTTGACGAAGTCTCTTTCAGCTGTTAAGTTTGAGCATTACTTGAACTTTATTGGAGTGCATCGCAATCAAGGTTTTTTTTAATGAAGGTGGAGCTATTATTAATTTTGATAGAGGAGTTTATGGGAATGTGATCCAAGGTGAAGATTTGTTGTATATGCCTTCCATTCCGATCCCTATTGATTGCCCATACATTCAGACTTATCTATAAGGTAAGCGATAACATATTCAGATTTATCTACAAGATAAAAGATAACAGATTCAGACTTATCTGCAAATAAGATGGATATTTATTAGTTAGGAAATTAGTTATTCAAACTTACACTACTACAATAAGGGGTTGCCCCTACGGATATAGGATTCGCAGGGGCAACTTTTTATTGCCCCTCCGGATTAATTCGTAGGGCCATCGGTTTTCCCCTACGGTGCCCATCGTAGGGGCATAAATAAATTTAAAAATATTAAAATGTAATCTTTTATTTGGCCCTACGGAGCCGCAAAAGAAAGCCCTACGGATTAATCCGTAGGGGCAACAAAGGGTTATTTATTAAAAAAAAATAAAGCTCAGTAACTTCCTACCGCCCCCAAATTTTCCCACCAACTCCCACGCGATCGATTACCCGCCTCCTCCACTCTCTCGTCACCACACTCTCGTCCCCAAATTTCCCGCCATCGCCACCACACTATCGTCGTCATTGGCACCACAGTCTCGTCACCACACGCTCGTCGACCTCTTTGCCGCCGCCACGGTCTCGTCGAGCTCTATCCCCGACCTCTTCCATCTCGTCGAGCTCTTTACCGCTGGCAAAACTACTACTGGGGTGAGTTAATTTCCATTTTGAATTTATAATTATGCTTTTTTGTGTTATTGTTGATTTTAGGGTTAGGGTTCGGTTGATTGGGGGTTGATTAGGGTTAGGGTTAGGGTTAATTAGGTAGGGTTAGGGTTCGGTTTATTTTAGGATTAGGGTTATAGATAGGGCCGGTTAATTGGGGGTTAATTAGGGTTAGGGTTAATTAGGTAGGGTTAGGGTTAGGGTTAATTAGGTAAAATAGGGTTGGTGATGATTAGGGTTAGGGTTAATTAGATTAATTAGGGTTAATTTTGGTTTGGACCGGGGTTAATTTGGGTTGGGGTTTGAGTGATAATTAAGTTTAGATTAATTTGGGTTAGGGTTTGGGTTAGTGTTAATTTGGGTTAATTAGATAAAATAGAATGTATTTGTGTTAGGGTGTTGATTAGAGTTAATTTGGTTTAATTAGCTTAATTTTGGGTTGATTAGGGATAATTTGAGTTAGGGTGATGCTTAGGGTTAATTTGGGTTAATTGGATTAATTTTGGGTTAATTAAGGATAATTTGAGTTAGGGTGATGAATAGGTTTAATTTAGGTTGATTAGGTTTAATTTGGGTTAATTAGGGTTAGGGTTTAGGGTGCACTAGTTTTTTCAGTAGGATACTCGATGATAACGTAAACGTACAACTTTATCGTAAACATAAGAAAAATTTACCCTAAACTAAAAACTTTGAACCTTTAAAAACGAAACGTAAACGTAAAACCTATTCAAGTTAAATGTTCAAATTAAAACCAATATATGATACTCGATGATAATATGAAACTTTCATATTCTCATTGATACTCATATGTGAAAATAAAAGCGTGACTTAGTCCCCGTCTATCGGTTAACATACGTTCGATGTTCGTCGTGATATAGAACTATACAAAAGTTGTTAAATATCGGACGATATAGTTCGGTCCTAATAACCCTCGTGTAGTCTATGCGACGAGAAGATTCAATCGTATGATAACCGATAGATTTGTCCAGTGTGAACAAGTTAGGAATGTATAAAGCAAACACCTACATTCACTTGTGTTTTCATTCGTTTCGAGTTATTTCGTCGATACTTTTCTGCTGGTTCTCCGTGTACAAAGATAGATTAGATGTTCATTTCAACGTTGTTTCACAGCATTGAAATGATTATCTATTCTATTACAGTGTACTCGGAGAACAGCGGGGAGGTGCTGCCGAAATTTACTCGAAATGGATGAAAGCACAAACGAATGGGTGTCTGCTCTATACATTCTTAATGGGATAGAATCCTTACCCCCGACAGCCGAAACACACATATACAACACGAATACACAACAAACGTACACACAAAACACATACACACTAACAACCCTACAATTAAACGAAATCATAAATTGAAACACATATACACAAAATACAACTAATACTTGGGTATCTTCAAATCTAACTTTGTTTATCAATAATTTATTTTTTCCAACGACAAACTTGCCTCTACGGATTTTCTTCTTTGTCAGTAACCATCCCGTTCTTAGATTTCTCAATATAGTCACCATAACCTATAATTTATATGTTATACAGTCTAACATGGCCTATGAGTACATTAGAGTTAAGGACTGGATGTACGTAGATTAGCAAAAACGCATGTAATCTAAGTTTGTCACAGGAGTTGCTGCTTTCATTGAATTTGCACGCGCACATAATAAGATCGTGTTAGAGAATATTCTCTGCCCGTGCGATAGATATGGGAATATGGTCTGGCAGAAGGTAGAAATCATAGAGCTTCACATCGTTAAACATGGTTTTACTAGATTTTATACAACTTGGTTATATCACGGAGAATGACAAGAAGAAGACAGTAATGCGGTAGAAGAAGAAGGAGAAGATGGCAATGTGGCTGAAGAAGAAGAAGATGATAACTTCTTTCCAGGAGAAGAAATGGAGGATATGGTAAAGGCTGCCCTAGGTGATAGTATTCCTACCGAAGATGACATTCCTTCCGGTCAAGGACCACGTGCGGATAAGTATGAAAAGTTCATGAATGATGCTAGAAAACCAATTTATGAGAATGCAAAGTATTCCACCCTATCATGGTCCGTCCAACTTTTCCAGATTAAGTGCCTAAATGGATGAAGCAACAAGTCATACACGATGCTTCTGAAATTCCTGAAAGATTCTATGCTCTCGGGAAATAACGTGCCCGGCAGTTGGTACGAAGCCTAGAAGATGATGTCTGATTTGGGTCTGAAGTGTGAGAACATTCATACATGTCCTAAAGATTGCGTGTTGTACCGGAAAGAGAATTCAGATTTGAAAGAGTGTCCAATGCGCGGAGAGGCCAGGTATAAGCCGAAAGAATTTAATAAGAAGCCCGATATACCTGTCAAGATAGCACGATACTTTCGCATAACACAGAGGCTACAGAGGCTATTCAGGTTCAAGAAAACAGTCGAGACAATGATTTGGCATCACCGTACTGCTCCAAGTGAAGATGGAAAAATGAGTCATCCAAGAGATTCACCGGTATGGAAGAATTTTGATAGGAAACACGAAATATTCAGTAGTGATACTCGCAATGTCAGGCTCGGACTCCCTACTGATGGCTTCTGCCTATTCAACTATATGGCTGGAAGCCACAGCACATGACCCGTTGTAATGATAGTTTATAATCTGTCGTCTTGGTTGGCTATGGATCAATCCTGCTTTATGATGCCTCTTCTTATTGACATACCAAACTCACCGGGAAATAATATCGACATCTATCTCCGACCTTTGATCGATGAGTTAATATCTTTATTCATTTATGGTGTAGAGACTTACGATGCAAACACAGATACAACTTCCATACTGCGTACGGCTTTAATATGGACAATTGATGACTTTCTTGCGTATGGAATACTACCATGTTGTTCCGTACATAGTTACAAAGTATGCCCTTATTTCCATCAATATACAACATCGAAATGGTTGAATTTTAGCAGGAAGGTTTGTTATTGCGGTCGTCGGCGTTTCCTACCACTAGACCATCCCTACAGGTTAGATGCTGCTCACATTAATGGTCATCAGAAGCTTCTTGGGCTTCCAACCTCATTATCCGGAGAGGACGTGACTGCTCAGTGGGATGGTTAAAATAATATGACTTTCGGGATAGATCCGGCAAAACAGGTCAAACCACCCTACCGGAACAAGTTAAGTATTTTCTATGAGATTCGGTACTGGTCAACAAATTTAGTGCGTCATTATTTGGACGTCATGCACATAGAGAAGGGAGTATTCGAGCACGTATTCAACTTGTTTCTTTGTAAAAACGGAAAATCGAAAGATAACCTCCATACTTGGATGGATCTTCAGGACTGGGAAATTAGAAGTGAATTGAATCCTAAACCGATAGCGGGTAAACCAGGCAAGTTTTTACTTCCCAATACCGCATATCATATGTCTATAGGGTGTTTTTCATCACCCCATTGAGATGGGAATATGCTCGCTTGTCAGGCGCATTACAGATTCCCCCTGTCTAGGGTAGGCTGGGGTTTTATTGATTATGGGGATTCGAATCTCCGGCAGCCGCGGACTAAGCTACTGTTAATTACCCCTCGCCTTTGGAGCGAGAGAACCTCCGATTGACGGGTCAAACAGGTCATGCGAACTCCATGTGCAATATTGTGTTTTGAAGGGGTTTTGGATATATCGGGGGCCTCGCAGAGTTTTTACGGGGGTCCCGCTACCCGGATAGCGGGCTGGGGTCAAGGGGGTTAGCAGCCCCCTTGCGTGGTGCGGGGCAGCGTCCCGTTAGAAATTTTTTCTAACGGGAACAGTGTGGTGGAGTATGTGTGTGTGTGCATATATATATATATATATATATATATATATATATATAAAGGAAAGGGCATTTATAGGATGTGTGGGAGAAGGCGCTAGCGCCTCACGTGAGTAGCACGCGAGCGCTTAGGCGCTTGCGCAGGCGCGAGCGCCCCCACGTGCCTGGCACGCGAGCGCTCGGGCGTTAGCGATAGCACTTTGGGCGCCAGCGCCCCACGTGCCCGGCACGCGGGCGCTCGGGCGCTGGTGCTACGCCCCACGTACCCAGCATGCGGGCGCTCGGGCGCTGGCGCTTTGGGCGCGAGCGCCTCACGTGCCAAGCACGTGGGCGCTCGGACGCTGGGCGGCAAAAAGGGACTTGGTCCATGCACTGGGAGTTGTACTCCCAAAAAGAAATACTTATTATTTTGTGTGTATGTGTGTGTGTGTGTGTGTATATATTGAGGAGTTAAACTTCTAAGATATTTTTGGAGCTGATGAAGGGGCTTCTCCCTTGAGCCCTGGATCTCCTCCAAAGTGGGATTTTCGGAGATGGGCCTCCTTCTTCCTCCTCTGTTGGCCAGATCTTGAAGAACAAGAGGTATGAGATTTAAAAATCTCCCCCTTTTGAGATCTAATGGAAGTTCTGGGCTCCTCTTTGTGGGTTTTGTGGTGAAAAACTATTTAGTTTTGGAAAAGGAAGAGTAAAACTCTTGATTTAATTCAAAAGAAGGGAAGAAGGTTTTAAAACCTTTTGGAAGGAGAAGGAGGCACATGAACCCTAGTTTTGGGGAGAATGAAAAGTGTATCCTTTATTCATCATCATGTCGCCTTATATAGGCTTACACATTTACATATAGCCCTTTGGGCTTTACAAAATGGTATTTTGCCCATCCCATGCCTCATGTGCTATTTCTTTTTGCACATAAGCCATGGGCTTACAAAAATTTGGCTTTATGCTCATTTTGCTTACATTCATGCATAAAAAATTACATCAAAGTTATTTATTACATAATTTTTTATTTTGGTAAGGAGGAGGGCCGGCCGCTTCATGTTCGGACTCGACTTGGGCATAGGCCCACTTGATCTGGGCTTGGGCCCACTTGGCTTGGGGTTGACCTTGACTTTGACTCGGTCAACTGGGGTGCAATTTTCGACCCCAACAAAGTGCCCCCCATCAATAAATGCACACCACCTATGTGGGTCGTATGCATGAAATTGATGGATCTTCTTTCGCGTGGAAGCAACTTGCTTTGGTTCCCACTTTTTAGGATGCACTGCCCTTTTTACGACATGGACGGTCGACGCTTGACGCGTCTCCGAGATGGAGTGTCCGTAGTAGACGTTTCCCCGGCACGGAGTGATTTGGTTCTCTCTTTGTAGGAAGCCTGCACTGCCCTTTTTACGATATGGACGGTCGATGCTTGACGCGTCTCCGAAACGGAGTGTCTGTGGTAGACGTTTCCCTGGCCCGGAGTGATCTGGTTCCCTCTTTGTAGGAAGCCTGCACTGCCCTTTTTATGACATGGACGGTCGACGCTTGACGCGTCTCCGAGATGGAGTGTCCGTAGTAGACATTTCCCCGGCACAAAGTGATTTGGTTCTCTCTTTGTAGGAAGCCTGCACTACCCTTTTTATGACACGGACGGTCGACTCTTGATGCGTATCCGAGATGGAGTGTCCGTGGTAGACGTTTCCCTGGCCCGGAGTGATTTGGTTCCCTCTTTGTAGGAAGCCTGCACTGCCCTTTTTATGACATAGACGGTCGACGCTTGATGCGTCTCCGAGACGGAGTGTCCGTGGTAGACGTTTCCCTGGCCCGGAGTGATTTGGTTCCCTCTTTGTAGGAAGCCTGCACTGCCCTTTTTATGACATGGACAGTTGACACATGACGCTTCTCCGAGACGGAGTGTCCGTGGTACACTGCCCTTTTTATGACATAGACGGTCGACGCTTGATGCGTCTCCGAGACGGAGTGTCCGTGGTAGACGTTTCCCTGGCCCGGAGTGATTTGGTTCCCTCTTTGTAGGAAGCCTGCACTGCCCTTTTTATGACATGGACAGTTGACACATGACGCTTCTCCGAGACGGAGTGTCCGTGGTAGACGTTTCCCTGGTCCAGAGTGATTTGGTTCCCTCTTTTTGGGATGCACTGCCCTTTTTACGACATGGACGGTCGACGCTTGACGCGTCTCCGAGACGGAGTGTCCGTAGTAGATGTTTCCCCAGCACGGAGTGATTTGGTTCCCGCTTTGTAGGAAGCCTGCACTGCCCTTTTTACGACATGGACGGTCGACGCTTGACGCGTCCCCGAGATGGAGTGTCCGTGGTAGACTTTTCTCTGGCCCGGAGCAATTTGGTTCCCGATTTGTGGGAAGCCTGCACTGCCCTTTTTACGACATGGACGGTCGACGGCACTGAGTGTCTCTGGTTGTTCAACTTGTCCCCAGAACGGAGTGTCGCTGATCGACTTGTCCCCAGCGCGGAGTATTGCTGGTTGTTCAACTTGTCCCCGACACGGAGTGTCGCTGATCGAATTTTCCCCGGCACGGAGTGTCGCTGTTCGACTTGTCCCCGGCACGGAGTGTCACCGATCGACTTGTCCCCGGTACTGAGTGTCGCTGATGTTCGACTTGTCCCCGGCACGGAGTGTCGTTGATCGACTTGTCCCCGGCACGGAGTGTCGCTGTTCGACTTGTCCCCGGCACGGAGTGTCGCTGATGTTCGACTTGTCTCCGGCACGGAGTGTCGCTGATCGACTTTTCCCCGGCACGGAGTGTCGCTGATCGACTTTTACCTGGCATGGAGTGTCGCTGTTCGACTTGTCCCAGGCACGGAGTGTCGCTGATGTTCGACTTGTCCCCGGCACGGAGTGTCGCTGATGTTCGACTTGTCCCCGGCACGGAGTGTCGCTGATCGACTTGTCCTCGGCACGGAGTGTCGCTGGTCGACTTATCCCCGGCACGGAGTGTCGCTGGTTGTTCGACTTGTCCCCGGCATGGAGTGTCTTCGATCGACTTGTCCCCGGTGCGGAGTGTCGCTGGTCGACTTGATCCCGAGGCGGAGCATGATTCCGACAAAGAGGTCGCTATCCCGAGACGAAGCATGATTTCGACACGGGGTAAATTCTGGGACGAAGCATGATTCCGCCGCAGAGGTTATTAGTTTTATTTGATTTGGGTTGACATCAGCATCGCTACACTGGAATATGGTATCAGGAGCGAATCATCATCTGTCATGAGAGGATTTGGGGATTTGGTTTTGGTTTGGCATCAGCATCGCTACACTGGAATATGGTACCAGGAGCAAATCATCATTTGCCTTTGCTTATTGGGAGGCAATGGCTTAGAGGACAGGTTTAGATCCCAATCACCTAAGGCTTTTCAATTTTATGAGCCGTAAGGGTCCCATAAAAGCATTTTCTCCCTACGAGTTGTAAGGATCCCGTAGGCGCATTTTCTCCTTAGGAGTCGTGAGGACTCCCAAGTGTGTTTTTCCTTTGTGAGTCGTAAGGATCCCACGAAGGTGTTTTCTTACGAGTCGAGAGGATCTCGCAAGTTTTGTTCTCCTCATGCATCATGAGGACACATGAGTGGATTTCCCTCGTTCCCAGTTTAATGACTTAGGGGTCATCTGTTTCCAGTTTAACGACTTAGAGGTCATCTGTTTCCAGTTTAACGACTTAGAGGTCTATCGTGCCCAGTTTAACGACTTAGCGGTCATCTGTTTCCAGTTTAACGACTTAGCGGTCATCTGTTCCCAGTTTAAAGAATTAGAGGTCTATTGTGCCCAGTTTAACGACTTAGCGGTCATCTGTTCCCAGTTTAAAGACTTAGGGGTCTATCGTGCCCAGTTTAACGACTTAGCGGTCATATGTTCCCAGTTTAACGACTTAGCGGTCATCCGTTCCCAGTTTAAATACTTAGGGGTCTATTGTGCCCAGTTTAATGACTTAGCTATCATCTGTTCCCAATTTAACGACTTAGCGGTCATCTGTTCCCAGTTTAAAGACTTAGGGGTCTATTGTGCCCAATTTAACGACTTAGCGGTCATCTGTTTCCAGTTTAGAGACTTAGGGGTCTATTGTGCCCAGTTTAACGACTTAGCGGTCATCTGTTCCCAGTTTAAAGACTTAGGGGTCTATCGAATCGGAAGCTTGGAATTTTGGGGTAGGGGTCGGCATCAGCGTTGCTAACACTGAAGCACAGGTGCCAAGAGCAATTCATCATTTGCCTTTCGGCTTTATTTTCTTTATATATATATATACATATATATATCTTTTTATTTACACATTTTTACATCCCCAGTTTAACGACTTAGAGGTCGACCGTTCCCAGTTTAATGACGTGGTGGTCAGCGGTTCCCAGTTTAAATACTTAGAGGTCTATCGTTCCCAGTTTAACGACGTGGTGGTCAGCGGTTCCCAGTTTAAAGACTTAGAGGTCTATCGTTCCCAGTTTAACGACGTGGTGGTCAGCTGTTTTCAGAGAAAGGCAGATGTCTGAGAGAATCAGTTCCCTGAAGGACTTCGGTCTTTGTTTGTATGGAATTGGCGTTCGCAGCTTGATTGTTTGTTAACACGCCACGGGACAATGATATTTCTCCCGCCTTGTATTGTTTCTTGACCCAATCCTTGAAGATGCAACAGTCTTCAATAGTGTGTCCCAGCACTCGGTAGTACGGGCAAAAGTTGGGATGATCAGTCCTGTTCGCTTCACATAGCTTTTTTGGTTCCGGTAGCCGCAAGCCTTTCTTCAGAGTATCTTTAAAAATTTTATGGACCTTGTCCCTTCGGAAAGAGTAGACCTTATTTCATCTTTCCTCCAAAGTTGGCTCTCAAGATTTGTTAGTCTTTGCTCCGCCCGCTCTCTGCTTATCCAAAGAATCGGTGTTGTTGTCGCTTTTCCGGTTGTTGTCCCTCCGATGTCTCAGTCTGTTTATGAATTGGAGATTTTGAGTGGACTCGGGCTTTGAGCATTCCAACATTTGAACTTTCTTGGTCAGCTCTTAGAATGTTTTGAGGCCTGTGGTGCACAGGAAAGGTTTCATCCAGTCGTTCAGATTTTCTATAAGAAGACTGACAGATTGGTCTTGCTCCAACGGCGGTTCGCATTTGATAGAGAGATTGCGCCGTCGGACTATAAAATCCATGTTGCTTTCGCTGTTCTTTGGTTTGGTCCTTACAAGGTCAGCAATGGTGATTTTATCGCTGACACTCATGAGCCTTTTCTTGAACATGGATTCTATTTGAGCGAACGTCGTGATCGAGTCATCCGGTATGCTTGCATACTAATCGAAAGCAACATCGGTCAAACTATTGACAAACTAGCGGAGAAGGAGCGTATCATTGCCCCCAGTGTTCGCATATGATGCTTTAAATTGGACAATATGCCGGTTCGCATTTCCCGTCCCATCGAACCTTTCAAATTTCGGGACGACATAGCCAGTAGGAAACTCCACAAGATCGTACCGAGCAGGGTATGGTCTCCCGCTACTACTGACCTCTTTTTGCTCTCTGGCTTCGGCTACCAATGTTTTGACTTTGTTGGCAACCAAATCCATGATTTGATTTTGAGTTAGCAGGTTGTTGTCATCGGTAGCCAAGACATTTCCCGAGATAGGATGCGACTGACTTTCGTGCGGTCCACCCCACCTTTGGATTTGAGGGAATAGGCGTCGGCTGTCTCGGGACACCGTTTCCCGGTTCATGAGTAAAACCATGCGCTTGATTGGGCGGCTGAGAGGCAAGTTGGGCCGTGAGCTGTAAGATGGCATTTGTCAAGTTGTCAATTTTGAGTAGAGCTTGGCCATCTCTTTGTCTTTGCTTCTGAGTTGCTTTCGGAGCTCCTGGAGAAGTTGCTGCTCCGCGGTCTTAGGATGGAAAGTTGGTTCATCTTCGCTTTCCGAGCCCGACTCCTTACGAACTGAGGGTTCTCCCTGCTTATCAGCCTCACTGGAAGGGTCTTCATTACCTTCCAGAGGAGGCTGGTCTTGGAATGTGGCAGCCATATTCACACCAGATTGAATTTGAGATGTAGTGGCCCCTTCCTTGCTCTTGTTGCGCGTGCCTACCATGAAGACAATGTGGACCACATATCCAGCCGTCTCTTTATCATTGGCGGGGAGCTTAAAGAAGACACCCGATTGAGCAGTTGTTAGGAACACCGCTGGAGCTTGCCCGAGATGCCTTGTTGCTTTGTTGGTGTTGAGGGCCTTGCCCCCAGCTGGGGCTAAGGAAAGTCGTTCGAACACCGACTTGCGTTTGGGTAGTGGTGCCCTCAAGATCACCACATTTGGCCTCTTGCCTTTCGAGGCCGGTTTGTCTGTTACCGGAGCTTGAGGAGCTGGGATGGCGTTAGCTGACATGAACAGAATAGAGCCAAATGGTAGCGGCGGCTCCTCCCATTTTTTCCTGAGACTGGCCGGAAGAATCGTCCTGGCGTCCATTTTCATCGTGTAGGAGATGGGAGCTGTGTCGAGAGCCGAGCTGATCCTTGGAGACATGGTTGAGGCTTGATCGCTTGAAGTACTACATAAAAGAGCATTATTTTAGCATAAATATCGATATGTATATTTATTGAGTTCGCATGACCGTTTAACCCGAAATATGGGAGGAGAGATTGGTCCCACCGGGCGTGCCAAAATCTGTAGGATGTTTTTTGTCACCTCATTGAGATAGGAATACATGCGCACTTTACGGGCGTACTACAGATTCCCCCTGCCAAGGATAGGCCGGGGATTAATGATTGTGGGGATCCGAATCTCCGGCAGCCGCGGACTAAGCTGCCATTAATTACCCCTCGCCTTTGGAGCGAGAGAACCTCTGATTGACGGGTCAAACAAGTCATGTGAACTTAATGTGCAGTGTTATGTTTTGAAGGGTTTTTGGATATATCGGGAGCCCCGCAGAGTTTTTAGGGGGGTCCCACTACCCGGATAGCGGGCTTGGGGTCAAGGGGGCTAGCAGCCCCCTTGCGGGGTGCGGGACAGCGCCCCGTTAGAAATTTTTTCTAACGGGGATAGTGTTGTGGGGGGTGTGTGTGTAAAGGAAAGGGCATCCAAAGGATGCGTGAGAGAAGGCGCCATTGCCTCACATGCGCAGCATGCGGGCGCTCGGGCGCTGGAGCTTTGGGCGCTAGCGCCTCACGTGCCCGGCACGCGGGCGCTCGGGCGCTGGCGCTAGCGCCTCACGTGCCCGGCACGCGGGCACGCGGGCGCTCGGGCGCTGGCGCTAGCGTTTTGGGCACCAGCGCCTCACGTGCCCGGCACGTGGGCTCTCGAGCGCTGGCGCGAGCGCTTTGGGCGCTAGCACCTCACGTGTCTGGCACATGGGCGCTTGGGCACTGGACGCTGGTAGGAAAAGGGACTTGGTCTCTGCACTGGGAGCTGTGCTTCCGATTTGACTTATGGAGTTGAACTCCTAGAAAGAAAGACTCTCTCTTCTTTTTTTTTTATATGGAGTTAAACTCCCAGAAACTTTGATTTGTGGAGTTAAACTCCAAGAAATCCTTGTAAATGCTCAAGAGGACCCCTTTCTTCTCCTCTGAGTCTTGGATCTTCCCAAAATGGGGTCTTTGGAGATGGGTCTCCTTCTTCCTCCCCTCTGTTGACCGGATCTTAGAGAAAAGGGAATGAGATTTAAAAGTCTCCCCTTTTCGAGATCTAATGGAAGATCTGAGC
This sequence comes from Agapanthus africanus, assembly GCA_030015575.1. Classification (NCBI taxonomy): domain Eukaryota; kingdom Viridiplantae; phylum Streptophyta; class Magnoliopsida; order Asparagales; family Amaryllidaceae; genus Agapanthus; species Agapanthus africanus. The sequence goes on from JASDDO010000022.1 coordinate 9,455,802, forward strand.
TCTCCTTTGTGGGTTTTGTGGTGAAAAACTATTTATTTTTGGAAGAGAAAGAGTAAAACTCTTGATTTAATTTAAAAGGGGAAGAAAGTTTTAGAACCTCAAGGAAGGAGAAGGAGGCACAAAAATCCTAGAGTTTGAGAGAATGAAAAGTCTATCTTTATTCATCATCATGTTGCCCTATATAGGCTTACACATTTATATATAGCCCCTTGAGCTTTACAAAATGACATTTTGTCCATCCCATGCCTCATGTGCTCATTTCTTTTGCACATAAGCCATGGGCTTTACATAAATTTGGCTTTATGCCCATTTTGCTTACATGCATGCATAAAAAATTACATCAAAATTATTTATTATATGATTTTTATTTTGGCATTGAGGAGGGCCGACCGCTTCATGTTCGGACTCGACTTAGGCATGAGCCCACTTGATCTGGGCTTGGGCCCACTTGGTTTGGATTGACCTTGACTTTGACTTGGTCAACCGGGGTGCAATTTTCGACCCCAACAATGTCACAACCGGAGAAGAAAAGGTTCTTGCAAGTGTTATATGATTTGAAAGTTCCCACAGGTTTCTTAGGATCATTTAGCAAGAAAATAAAAATTGTGAAAGGTAAGATCGAATGGGCTGAAAAGTCATGATCACCATATTATTATGGTGCACCTTCTCCAATTAGCCCTCAGGACTTCCTTTCCCTAATCGGTTGGTCTAGTAATCAATGACCTTTGTTGCTTTTTAGATAATTTTACGCTAAAACCCTGGATGTTGTGACGCTGGAGAATCTAGAAAATTCTATTTCATTGATACTTTGCAAGCTTGAGCGTGTTTTCCCACCGTCATTCTTCGATATCAAAATACACCTGACGGTTCATCTTGCAACCGAGGCTAAGTTAACTGAACCGGTACAATATCGATGAATGTATCTCGTCGAAAAGTACATGAAATTTTTCGTTTCACGCAATTTTTAAAATTATTGTTGCCCTATATGCCCGTATTTATTTATTTAACATATTTTTCTTTAGGTATCTCTACACTCTAAAAAAGTATATACGCAATAGAAATCGACCAGAGGGTTCTATCATGAAAGCTTATCTTCTAAATGAAATAATCACATTTTGTTCCTGCTATCTGGACGAGAACATTGAGACGAAGCTTAACCGGCCTCGGAGAATTTAGGACGGGCCATATGATAAAGCAGATTATAAGAGAGTAGACACTATATTTATCAACAAGATATATCGGTTTATCCTCCTTAATAGCGTATGTCTTTAAAAAATTATAGACTATGTTTTTTTGGATTAATTGTTATATTTGTGTTTGTGTGTGTATGAAATGATATAATATTAATATCATAATTTATTGTTGAGAACGTAATTCATATTACTGAGGTACGTGAGGGGCATCCGGATTGGAATGATGAACGGTTGGAAAAATATCAGCAAGATAATTTTTGCGATTGGGTTGCCGATCATGTAAGTTGTTCGAATAACATGTTATTGCTACCAGTCTTAATCTAAACTTATATCATTATGTATTTGTCGTAAAATTTGTTTTGTCAGATCCACGATCCGAACTTGTTTGCATAATTAGAGAGAGATTCAAGATATTTAACTCAGTTTCCTAGTATGGAGGTTGTATATTATAAAGGATACGGTGTCCTTGGATACAAATTTGAAGTTAAGGACATAGAAACATCTCGAACCACTCAGAATAGTGGGATTGCGACGGTAGGATCGGATGGTGTGATTTATTATGGATACTTAAATTGCATGCTTGGCATCCAATATCCCGGACGATCAGAACCGTTTTATATATTTCAGTGTACTTGGTACGATATACGAACCGATACAGATAAGTGGAGAAACAATCTCGGAACTTGGAAAGATGAATATAGATTGACTAGTGTGAACACACTTTGATTTTACGGTAAGGAAGATCCATTTATCTTTTCGAACCAAGCGTTCCAAGTATACTACTCAAAGTGCTTGAAGCATCCGGGATGGAGTGTCGTATGCTGTTGGAAACCCATGGATGTTTACGATATCCCAGAATTCGAGGATCGTATGGAGGACAGCAATGAGGATGAAGAAGAGAGAAGACTTAGAGTGCTCCGACCGTCTGTTTCAAAAGACAGGCTATCTTTGGCTGATCATGAAGTTACGTGGGTTAGAAATGATATCGATGATGAAATCCAAGTAGATATGTCTAACGCGTCCACGAAACGAAAAAGGTTCTCAGTAATGTTATATTATTACTTCACATTTCTACGATCTATACATATATTGCATGCATATGTAATGATTGTATTCTTATCTAGATTTGATGACGACGATCGGAGCAGCGAGGGGCAGCAGGAGCACCAACTGCGGCAGAGCCAGAGGCAGAGCAGTTCTGCCGCTGATTAGATGATTTAGCGTGCTTGCGCTTTCTAAAAGATAGATCAAAAATATTTGTAACCGCAATCAAGAACGGCGTCGCTTTGCAGCTAGCCGGTGAGTACGGGTCGGTCCACAGGGATTTTGTGAATTTCCTAGTCGCGCTTACGAGTTAATTCCGAAGGGTGTTCGGATTAATTATTAAATCTAAAAACCTAATTAATCTATACTAATTATCTAGATCTATTTTTGATAGGGCTAGGTTTAGGGATGATTTGGAAATGCTAGTAAATCTCAACGCTTTCTTTACCCGAATGAAGATCTGTGAGGAGTTATGGTAATTATCAATAAAGTGGATTAGATCCGTTCGGGAAGGTGATCCTTTTTCTAGGTTCTTGTCCTTCCTTTAGAGATCCTTACCCTAACCTCCATGGAAAACATCACACCCGGGCCTTTATACTACAGTATCACCGCTACCTCGAGGGATAGAGTGCCGTAGGGAGCGGTATGTGCATGTATGCATGGAGTCCTATTGTAAATATTTGGTGGGTAAGAAAGGGATGAGACATCTCATCTCTCAAAATCCTTCCCCAAAGCTAACTCTAAACAAGTTCCTAGGGCATGAAATTAAATCTACCTAAGGCAAGGAATTTAAATCTACACTAGGGCAAGAAATTAAATTACTTACAGATGCATCTCTCCAATCATCCATGCAGGTTTGTCAGATCTGAATTTCTGAATGGAGAAGAAACACCGATGCTCTCCAAAAGATTTCTAAATTTTATTCATTAAAGGGAGGCATGAAGAGTTACAATGATTAGAGTTCCTATTTATAAAGAATAGGAAACCCTAGGGTTACATTTGATCTGCATGTCTATAATTACAAAAATAGCCCTATAAAGACCAGTCAACGCCGCCACAAAAATATGGTGAAATTTATTTCCTCTGATTGCCCTATACTGCCGCGGAACCACGGCCCAAGGCCTGGTTTGGCTGCGGTTCCGCGGCCAATTAATGGAATTGGGCTCTTTAAATTCCTGGTATGGTTCATTTCATTTTGGGCTTCATGTTTATTCAGGTCTTTTCTCAATTTGGTTTTTGGGTTTTTCCAGATCTTCTAGTGAATTCTTGCAGTGGACTTTAACCGTGTCTTCGCGATCTTGGACCTTGCATTGCCTTAATTTTATCTTTGATGTGGGCTTGATCAAGAGTCTTCTGTTTGTTGGTCGAAGTCCACTTTTGCATCATCTTTACATCGTTTTCACTGTATTTTGTCCTAGAACCTGTAACCTGTAACATATAGCAGACATGCGTCAAAAGCACCCGTTTATTTATAAAAAGAATAAGAATGGGGAATATAATAATGCAATAATATGGTGTGAACAAATACCCCCAAACTTATCTTTTGCTCGTCCTCGAGCAAACTTATTTTTATTCACTAAAATCCTAACCTAGCCGCACTTTCGCAGGGAAACGCGATTGCACTGAGCTCGTGCAACAAGCCGTTAAACCTCTACGTTTCCCTAGTAGGAGGAGTGTTGTCTCCTGAGGGTTTTCAGCGGATTACACCCACAAAATCCTATCAACTCGGCCCATTGACTTTTGTTCTCCAATTAGGTTTTCTATCTAAGAAATTCTATTATCGTTGACCCGCAAATTATCCACCCACATTCATCACACTTCCTCATCATTTAACTTAAGATTATATATGTTATGTAGACTTACTTAGTTTTTGGCATTTCTTAAGTTTTCCTTCTAGGGTTCCATCTCCACTTAGGAATTTTTATCAACTCTACTAAAGATACAAGTTTTATTCTTCATTCCTTTCTCTCATCTAAACTCTAATCACATATCCCCACGTGTGTGTAAATATCACCCCTACACTTAGAAATTCAAATCAAGCAATCGTACTCTCGTCCATTGTCCAAAGCACTTATTAATTAGTGAATTTTTAAATGAAATTTGCTTACACATCCTTCATGCGACCATTAATACTTCTTGAGGTACCGACAACCGATTACAAGATGCGTTAGCACTTTAAAGCGTACTTCCTAATTTTGCAACACCCAAGGCTTTTAGCAGTGACTCCCAAACCAGTTGGTCTAAGGCACTAGGTGATGAAACACCCTCGCTAAATATTTTTCTATTTTTTACAGCCTTAAGTAATCACAAAAACCAGTGTCCATTTTTTTTTTCTTTATTCACTTTTTTTTCTTTTATTTTCTTCGTACTAAGGACTTTAGACAAGAGCATTTCAAGGTCTCTTCTACTATTCCAAGTTTCAAGGTGCGTGATTGTGCAAATTGTAGGGTATACATTTTCAGAATCTAGGCTTAAGCGAGGAACTATTTTTCAAACTTATACTCTAATAAGAACATCAATACTCTTCCCTCATTTTGACTTAGCCCAAGAAGTGAACCCAAAATTTGCCTATTTCTAAATAAACTACAAAGTCATATACTTTCTACCGTTAAACTTTAAGGACGGTTATCTTTAGGGTTTTTAATTCACTAAGTCTAAGATCTAGTTGTTCCTAGCCAGTTAACCTATTTGTCAAACTCAAGTCAATTAGCCAAAATTGAATACATTAATTTTTATAATTTTTGAAAATTTTCAAATTTTTATGGGTTTTCAAATAAGTATGCAAATGCAAAAAAAATATGTACAAATGAATGCGAAAGAAGAAGACGTACCGAGCATACCCCCAAACTTGAACTTGACGGTGTCCTCACTGTCATGCTAAACCAAGAGGGTCAAAATGCCGATACTCCCCTGTTTATTTATTTATAATTTTTTTATATTTTTAATGTTTTGAAATTTTTATTTAATTTTTTTTTTATAGAAAAGAAAACAAAAAATATATACATATATACAAAGATTCCCCCAAACTTAAGTTGGCCTTGCACAAGCCAAAAGTTAGCACCAACCATTCAAAAATCTTATCGTGGAAATGGTATAGTTGGTGCAAGAAAATGAGAAGCACGCGAGACCGTGTGGAAAGAAGAATGGTAGAATATAGTCTCGGTGGGGGAGAAGAATGGTGAAAAGAAGAAGGAAGTGGAGTACGATCTTGAGAGTGTAAATTGAGTGAATAAATTAACGCAATATGTGATGACCGATATGTTATAAGCGATTGCGCTAACCTATCAACCCGTCGGGAAATGGGGTCAAATCCCTCAAGATTCGCAAGAAAACATGGGTACGCCGAACTTGGTATAGGAGATGAAAGCGTAACGGTCATTTGTTCGGTCGGAACGAAAGGAAGTGAATTAGGGATAGTATCTTTCTCACCGTAGTAAACTGTTTCGAACTTGAAAGATTCCATTAATGGTTCGAAACTACTATAATCAACCGAGTCTGATGGCTCATCTGAAAATGTAAAGGACTCAAACTCGGGCGGTGAGTCATCAGTATCGTCCGAAAAAGTGAAACACTCGTAAGTGTTATCGTCTGTGAGGACTGTGTCAGATTCAAAGGAAAAATTTTCAAGGCCACAGTCTTCAAGCGTGGTCGGAACGATGGAAAGGAGGGAGGGTGATTTAGTTAAACGTTCAAGAGGGTGAATTGGAAAATCAGACACATCAAACAGAAATGAATCAACCTCAATATGATCCTCAAGACTCTTCTCGATACTATCCTCAATATTCAACTCATCCATGCCATTATCATCAAAATCTAGACGCATATGAGATTCGGGAGAAACATTTAATAACTCAGGATGATGATTTGAACATAAAATTTCAAGCAAATCGACAGGTTCATCATCCGAAATATTCCCGGCGTCTATATCCTCAATCAAGTGAAAATCAATTTCTTTAGACACCTCATCAGCATGGATATGTATCGATTTAGGTTCTAAAGTGGAGGTGTAAAGATCGAAAGAATTAGGTGCGGTTTCACTCGAAAGGGGCTCCTCACAATTTGGCAAATCAAACACTACAAAATCGCACAACTCGTTTTTATTTTGAACTTGTGAATCATTTAGGACATTCGATGGAAAACTGGAGTTGTGGGCTTCAATTGGGTAAAGGTAGGTTTGATTTGGAAATCCTCTCTCATTCTCACTCTGTCCAACTGCCGTCTCATACATTGAAAAATTTGGAGCTAACGGGACACTAGCTACCGGTTCACTAGGTTGCTTAAGGGCGGCCATAGACGCTTCCACATTCCTCATCATTTTATTTGTTGCAGCAATATATGCCTCCAACGACTCTTCCAAACTAGACTTGGGTGGTGAGGGGGTTTCGGTAAAAGATTCAAAATTGTTTGGATATGTGAAACTCCCAAAAGGCTGTGTAGGAACAGGGTCTAGTGACGGTGGGAAAGTCGGGTAGGACTGGTAGGAAGTGGGTGATTGGACAGGGGTAGGATCAACATATGGATAAAAAGATGAATAGTCGTGTGGGCCCCTAAAACTAGATGAGTGGAGAGGGGTGAAAGATTGGCTGCGAGATTGAGCAATATGCTCAGCAATAGACATCGGCTTAGGAGTGACAGAAGGACTTGAAAAAGTGGTGTCAACATACAAAGGTGGTAAAGGTTGACTTGGTTGACACAAAGTGGGTTGAAAAGTCGAACTGTTTCTCCTAGACGCTTCTATGTGATCTTTCAAAGATTTTTTAGGCATGGAGGGATCGTTTTTAAATTGACCGAACAAATTGACATATGACGCAAAATTAGGTTCGGGATACCAAAGTTCGGCTAATGATTTATTATGTGGGGTACCCATGTTGGAAGAATGAGAAAAGAAAGAAGGTAGGTGGTGCAAGTGGGGTGCAAGGATTTCTTTGCAGCTAAAAAATTTTGCAAGTTTCTATAAAATATTTGTACTTTTTATTTTCATTTTTCATTGATTTTTTTCTCTCTTTATTTGGAAAAATTTTGTTGCAAAAAGATTTTAGAGAAAATATATGCAACAGCAAAATATTTTATAGAAAAGATATGCAACAACAAAATATTTTATAGAAAAGATATGTAACAGCAAAATATTACTTGCAATCAATTTAGTTCAAGCGGGGCCCAAAAATCCTGCACAAGACTGTTATATGGAAGGGAATATATTTTTGAGCGCAAAGAAATCCTGCAGGCAAATTTACAGAAGATATATCAAGATTTGCAGAGGAGGAGAGAGAGAAAACTCACAGAAATTTGCAGTGGCAGAACTGTTTTTTTTTTTAATTTTCTTTTATTTTGTCGTGCTTCTGACTTTTTTCCAGGCTCTGAATCGACCAGGCCGCGGCGGTTCCGCGGCTGAAAGGGGGATGGCGCGGCGGTTCCGCCGCGTGTTGGTCGGTTTGGCAGGTTTTTTTTTTTTTACTGGAACAGATCACCACGGTTAACTTGTAGACTCGGTCCTCCAAATTTTTTCTATTCCTCGGTTGTTGTGATCTTCTATTGTTCCGATCTGTTTTTTCCTGTTTTGATCTCTGTAGATTTCTAGATCCGAATTTGATCCTGCAAAGATTCACCAAAAAAAACAAAGTATCCCTTCCAAAAATAATAAAAAATATATATATTTATATTTTTTTTTTGATTTTTTTGATTTTTCTGATTTTTTTTATAAATTTTGATTAACCCGAAATTGCGAAAAGGAAAGTTCTACGCCATCCCCGGCAACGGCGCCATTTGATTAGATGATTTAGCGTGCTTGCGCTTTCTAAAAGATAGATCAAAAATATTTGTAACCGCAATCAAGAACGGCGTCGCTTTGCAGCTAACCGGTGAGTAGGGTCGGTCCACAGGGATTTTGTGAATTTCCTAGTCGCGCTTACGAGTTAATTCCGAAGGGTGTTCGGATTAATTATTAAATCTAAAAACCTAATTAATCTATACTAATTATCTAGATCTATTTTTGCTAGGGCTAGGTATAGGGATGATTTGGAAATGCTAGTAAATCTCAACGCTTTCTTTACCCGAATGAAGATCTGTGAGGAGTTATGGTAATTATCAATAAAGTGGATTAGATCCGTTCGGGAAGGTGATCCTTCCTCTAGGTTCTTGTCCTTCCTTTAGAGATCCTTACCCTAACCTCCATGGAAAACATCACACCCGGGCCTTTATACTACGGTATCACCGCTACCTCGAGGGATAGAGTGTCGTAGAGAGCGGTATGTGCATGTATGCATGGAGTCCTATTGTAAATATTTGGTGGGTAAGAAAGGGATGAGAGATCTCATATCTAAAATTCCTTCCCCAAAGCTAACTCTAAACAAGTTCCTAGGGCATGAAATTAAATCTACCTAGGGCAAGGAATTTAAATCTACACTAGGGCAAGAAATTAAATTACTTACAGATGCATCCCTCCAATCATCCATGCAGGTTTGTCAGATCTGAATTTCTGAATGGAGAAGAAACACCGATGCTCTCCAAAAGATTTCTAAATTTTATTCATTAAAGGGAGACATGAAGAGTTACAATGATTAGAGTTCCTATTTATAAAGAATAGGAAACCCTATGGTTACATTTGATCCGCATGTCTATAATTACAAAAACAGCCCTATAAAGACCGGTCAACGCCGCCACAAAAATATGGTGAAATTTATTTCCTCTGATTGCCCTATACTGCCGCGGAACCACGGCCCAAGGCCTGGTTTGGCCGCGGTTCCACGGCCAAATAATGGAATTGGGCTCTTTAAATTCCTGGTATGGTTCATTTCATTTTGGGCTTCATGTTTATTCAGGTCTTTTCTCAATTTGGCTTTTGGGTTTTTCCAGATCTTCCAGTGAATTCTTGCAGTGGACTTTAACCGTGTCTTCGTGATCTTGGACCTTGCATTGCCTTAATTTTATCTTTGATGTGGGCTTGATCAAGAGTTTTCTGTTTGTTGGTCGAAGTCCACTTTTGCATCATCTTTACATCGTTTTCACTGTATTTTGTCCTAGAACCTGTAACCTGTAACATGTAGCAGACATGCGTCAAAAGCACCCGTTTATTTATAAAAAGAATAAGAATGGGGAATATAATAATGCAATAATATGGTGTGAACAGCCGCCCAGAGAGCTGCGTAGGGAGCTTCATAGGTCCGGTCTTGCACCCCGATCGGTATCCCCTTCGGATGGCTCCTTCCGTGTGGACTTTGCCACACCTCCAGGTATATTGCACGCATATTCATTTTGAATGTAATATTATAGATATACACGCATATTTATTTCAAAATTACTTATATAGTCAATGTTTAATTGTCTAGCTGTTGGTGGTTCGTCCACATCAGAGGCAGATGCCACTACCGCACCTGCAGGTATGTTTATATATCCTATAGTGCATGCATATTGATTTAGAATGTTATATCATAAATATACATACATTCTTTTTGCTCTTACTTAGATAATCATTTTTTGATTGTCTAACTGTAGGTGGTGCCTCCACATCTCGGGCAAAAGCCACCACCGCACCTGCGTGTATGTTTATATATCCTATATTGCATGCATATTGATTTAGAATGTTATATTATTGATATACACATTCTTTTTGCAATTACTTATATAATCTATTTTTAATTTTCTAATTATAGGTGGTGGTGCATCCACATCTAGCGCAGAGGCCACTCCCGTCACTTCCGTACCCTCCGCTTAGTCTACAGGTTAGTATGAATAAATATAAAATAAGGAGTTCATTTTACATATCCTCTAAGAATAAAAATGAACTTCATGTAATTTTATCGTCAATGTATATTTTCTAGTTAGAGGGGATGCGTCCACGTCCGGGTCACCAGCTGTTCCTCACCGGAGGAACTATCGTCCCGCTCGTGTTGCTGTCCGGGCCCAGGCTCGTGCTGCTGTTGCCGGAGGTATATATCGCACTTTAGTTTTCGTTAATCCTTGATTTATTAATACCACTTTGTCTTAATATTGCTTGTCTTGATATTTTTTGTAGATGCATGGCAGCCCCATCCCGAGAGGGGGACTCGAGGGCCGAATCAGTCCCACAGGCTGAGAGCTGATAGAGTTATAGGAATGCACCATTCCCCCTCTTCTTTACCCCCGATTATCGCTATACTGGAGATTATGACGAGAGGTTCATACGGTATATGGGGGATGAGTGTTGCATCCTAAAGAAGTATCCACTTCACGTTGAGTGGGCCGATCAGCACCGGCGCTCATTTGCTCTCTTCTGGGATCAGGCTCAGTTATTACTATATATTTTCATTTGACTTATCCAATATATTTATTATTATTTAACACTTGCAATTTAAATACATTATTTTTTGTATTTGCAGTTGGATTACGACTTTCAGCCTATACCCGACCCTGATCACCATGAGAGAGTACTCGATCTTCACGCTCTGTACCAGGGCCTTATGAAGAACATGCAATCAAAGGTCCGATACAATAGGAACGAGCAGAAGATCGACTGTTATTCCCTATGGATGGCGACCCCCGAGGTCGAGAGAGCGGCTCTCCTACATACTTCGGCCTTTGCGAGAGTCGACGTTGATACATGGCCTCTCTTGTGCCAATATTTTGACTCTCAATGCAAATAGGTTTGTAATTTAAATGTAATTTATTGTTTAGTATATAATTTATTTTTTTGTGCTGCTTAATTAGAAAACTAAATCTGAATGTGTTGTGCAGAAATATGCCGATCAAAATAAGGAGAATAGGAAGTCGGCGAAGAGGGGTCGCCCCACTTATACAGATGGCTCGAGGAATATTACTCGTGCTATGGAGGCATCGATAAATTACAATAGATCTATTTTGATACAATGTAATATTAGGAGTTATTTTATAATATATGTAAATTTTTGGTGAATTGCAGAGAGCTCAGACCCTGACGCAGGGTGGTACACTGAGCGTGCTGACCGCGTATCTTGCCGTCCATGACATCTCGACATATCCCACCACGGGCGAGCTTCGATTCCCCATCACTGCTACCCAGGAGTATCGCGTAAGTGTTAATATTTATTCTAATTCGAATGAAATTTTTATTTTGAAAAGTTCAAATTTAAATGATATATTTATATTTTAATGGTTAATATGGGTGGTGGAGCGGGTGGTGGAGCAGGCGGAGGCATCGGGGATCGATTTTAGTGAATAGACCGATCCGATGCTACTGACCTCAGTCCCAGACGCCGCACACGTAGGGCACCATGGGGGTTGGGAGAGAGGCCGGGGACTGGGTCCTAGCAGGGCCCATATGAGGTTGGCCTCCACTCCAGCGGTTACTTCCCCTAGCCTCGTGAGCGACGTCTGGAGCATGATGTTGCCTCCTTGAAGACCACTGTCGAGGTGTTGAAGGAGTTATTGGTACATATACTGCTTAATAGTAAGATATTATATCACATCATAGATAGTAAGATATGCAATATTAGTTGCCTGAGCTTATTTGGTTGTAGACTTAGTTTTGATTAATCATACTTGCATAAAACTATCTAATTAAAATAAACTACAATTTTCCAAACTAGATATCCAAACGAGGCCTTAGTCTCTAAGTATTCTTAGATTAGGGTTTCGCAATAATCTGATAATGATACGATTCGACTAAAATCTAATACACCGTTCTTACTTGTTTATTACACACAAAATTTAACAGATGCGACAGCCTATTTCGGCTGTTGCTCCACATGCATCTCCTTCGGTTGCGACTCCGCAAGCCACTATCTCAGCTGTGGTTGTGCAGGCCACTCCTGTAGCTCCACAGCCCGCTCAGACTCCCGCACAGTCCACTCTTTCATTTGTCGAGTTTTTGACGACTCAGGGCTGCACCAAGAAGCAGATGTGCCAGATTACGGCGTTTATCGGAGCTGGACCGAGCTAGGATAGATTTTTTTTAATATATTTTTGAGGATGTATGTACATATCTGATACATATTTTATATATTTTGGACGATATTGATGGTTGTTTGCTTATTCACAATGATTTAGATTGATATTGTATTCTATTTGTTTATTTCTTTTATATATTATGCGTGAGATGTTGATTATGAATATTTCTGTATTTGGTTATATGATGTATATATTATTGTGCACAGGACGGGGAAAAAACAGGAAATCCATTTTTAAAAAACCCTAATATTTTGTCCATACGGATTAATCCGTAGGGCTATCTGTTGCCCCTACGGGTTAATCCGTATGTGCAATGTTTGCCCTTACACAGTTCGCCGCAGAGACAAAATATCAGGATACATTATATTTTGTCCTTATGGACTCAGTAACATGGGTAAAACTTGCCCCTACGAATTAATCCGTAGAGGCATTTATCAGGCCTTACGGATAAATCCGTAGGGGTAAGTGTCACGTCCCGCTTCACGGTATACAGCGAAGGGGACGCGACTGGTCCGCTACGTATTTACTCAGAAGTAAATACGCTAAGCGTATCGAAGCAATATAAAAGTAAATACACAAGAGACAAGATATATAAACTGAACAGCAACTTTATTTATTAACATTCTTTTGTACAATGCATGAAAAGTAAATACAACTGAAATAAAAGCGATGCTTAAACAATGGCATAACAGGAATGTAAAGTACTGAAAGGAAATGTATACAATGAAACTAAAGCGCTGGGTCTTCAGCAAACTGATCCAAGTCTTCAGCAGTCGGCTCAATCTCTGACGGGTCCAAATCACCTGATAACATTCAAAGAAGAAAGAAAGAGAATGTCGTCAGCGAACAGATCGCTCGGTAAGTCTCAAAAATAAGAGGAGAAATAAAATAGACAGAGAGTAAGAGAGAGAGAGAGAGTAGCTTTTACAGTTGTATTATATTGTTATATTTTTGTATTTAGTGTTAACGTTGTTTGTTCAGTTGATAAAACTGCACATTTGTATTACATTTATCCTACCATTTTCATATTAAAAAAGGACTTTATTATAATATATTATATATATGAGGGTTTATGTGTGAAAACACCATTTTCCATGTGTTAATATATTTTAATTAGCATTTGGTAGGAAAATGTATGCAAATAAATCTATTGACCAAATCGTAGTAGAAATAAGCCTACTAAATATTATTTGAGATTATTGTGCAGAATTTTCCAAGTTGTTATGCAGAATTTATCAAACAAATCAAGTTGTTGAAGAAATCTTGCTAAATTAAGAAGCAAAACTTGGAGACCAAGTCTGGAAGCAACCGAGAAAAGATTTTCATATTCTGAAGGTGCCTAGGATTGCCACATGTCAAAAGATGCAAGCCTAAAAATTTCAGTCACGAGATCTCGACCATCAAGCGCGGATCCGCGGCCAAACCCCACCTTGGGCCGTGGATCCGCCGCAATTCCAGGGAGTTAGAGAATGAGATTTTTTGACATAAATCTATGATAAATTTTACCAAGTTTTCAACAAAAAGATTCTGGTTTTGCACTATAAAATGGCACCGAGAGCCTCTTGGAAAAGCTATCAAGCCGACGCGATCACGAAGCCCCAGACGCTCACGCATCCAGGCTGATCATCAACTGTTCGTCTACCTCCTTAGGAAAGATCGAGAAGCAACTAGTTTTGTAATCATTTTCTACGGAATAAAGTGTAGATTGTTCAAGTTGATTAATAAAGGTAGTTATTTTATTTAATTCTTTTGCATTTTACATTATGTTTTCCCTCTCTGTCTTTTCATCTTCTTTTCCCAACATGCGTGAGTAATTCTCCGCTTGTTAGGGTTCGTAGGATTAGGGTAGGCTAATGGACGATGAAAATAATTAAACCCTTTTTAAGTCCTATAAAGTTTAGGAACTTTATCAAAAGAATTATTAACATCCTAATCGGGCGCGCTAGCAATTCTTTGCTAGTTCCGACCGCGATTAGAGATTAGATTAATGATTGTTTTGGTAAAGGCTAGATATGAACGGAGTTCCGTGTCGAGATAAGGGTTAAGAGTGGGATTCCTTTTCCCTCCAGAAACCCTAATCTACACGCATCACCGTCGTTCTAGTTCTAAATCTATTAATGGATAAAAAGGGTAACTTTTAATTAATCATCCATAACTACTAAATCCTAACGAACCCTACAAGCCTTCTTATTATATTATCTAAGTCTCTAAAATAATCTAGATCTATATTTTACATTCTTGTTTAACGTAGATCTAGAAACCATTCTATAAAATTCTTTATCCCTCCTCTCTTTCTCAACACATCTAAAGTAAAAGTAAAAGGTTCCACGTTTCCCAGAGGACGACCCGTACTCATCTCGGTCTAGCTACACGCGACACCGTTATTGATTGCGGTTATTCTACAAACACTTTTTCGAACCAATCAAATGGCGCCGTTGCCGGGGATACGTGCGTAATTTTTTTATTCTTACTATTTGTGTTGAATTCTTAGACGATTTATATCATTATTTATACAAAACTGCAAATTGCATATTTAACAATTTGTGTGTGAATTTTGCGAGGGAATCTGGAGTCACGGACTTGAGGAAACAGGAGATCTAGGGTTCGCAATTCTCTGGTATCTTTTCAACTCCTTCTCTCTCCTCTCAAATCCAATAAAATCTATTTTTTGCAGGATTCTTTGCAAAATAGCGCCGCTCAAAAAAAATCTTTTTGCAAAAGTTTTGTGATTGGTTTTGTTTTGCATATTTTAATACGGACTTTAAGGGGCAAAGACCAAATCAAGATTAGGTGAGGATTTCATCACCCTTCCTAAGCCCCACAAATCACAAACCGAGCATATAGATCAACCCTTCATTAATTTAAAAAATATCTAGACCAGACTCTAAGAACTGTCGCGCTCATTAAGGACAGAGGAAGGTCGTGGGTAATCTATCGTTTATCCGCATTACTTTTGTAGTGCCTAGGCAAGTGTGTCAAAGGCTAGTGGTTTTTAATTAGGCCCACTACTGTGGTTCCTTCCCACTTACCTGGCACTTACCTGGCTATAAGGGTAGTACGGAGGCGGTAGAGGATTGATCCTGCGGCTTGTCCTTTGAAAGTCTAGGAGCGGTCTAGAGACTGGACCTAGGTGACCTTAGTTCTAGGGTTGCTTGTGCATCTTAGGGAGATTTGTCTTGAGTCCCACTTTTTCAAAACAGCCAATTTTAAATCACACACACGCTGCCACTTGCACTAAACCCGCTTAGTGCATGCTCGGCTGGACACGAGATCCTGTGCCCGTCTTGTCTGCGTTCATACTATCGACGCCGAAGTCGGTACTTCTTCATCTTCTTTTCCACCACCACACACCACGATCGAGATGGACGACACTCCATCAAATTATAACACCACGCTGCCACCGCCTGAAGGTGCGCAGAATCCACCGCGCATCTCTCTCCAAGAGAGATGCTATCCTATCTGTGGTCCTCTTCCCACTTGTCTATCTCTTCCACCACCTAATGGGGATAATTTCGAAATTAAACCCCACTACATCAATCTGCTGCCCAAATTTCACGGGCTTGAGTCGGAAGACGCGTACGTTTTCATCACCAAATTCGAAAACGTATGCGCAATGATGGGTACTTCACAATTGACTTTAGATGCTATGCGCTTACGTCTTCTCCCATTCACACTGTGCGACTTGGCAGAAAAATGGATTTACAATACTGCCGCACACTCTATCACTAATTGGGATGAATTCGTCATAGCATTTCTTAAGAAGTTTTACCCAAACCATAAGACTGCACGTGTTAGGAGCGAGATCAACCAGTTCACCCAGCTTCCCAATGAACCATTTTGGAAGTGCTTTGAACGTTTCAAAGATCTGCTTGTCCAATGTCCTCATCATGGAATCAATAGATGGGATTTATGTCGGATTATATATGAGGGCATTAATTCAGCGACAAAGCAGATGCTTGAAACAATGTGTCAATGCAATTTCATGTCTAAAGATGACGGTGAAGCTTGGAAATATCTGGAAGACCTTGCTGAACACACGTTGCAGTGGGAAAGCGTAAGACCACCTTCAACTAAGGGAGGTATTCACCAGCTCGATGTTTCTATCGCAGTGAAAGCCGAAATGGCAGCGATACAGAAGAAACTCGATGCTATTGAGAACAAATTCTCATCATTCTCCCTAAATCAGGTCACGCTTCCTAAGACCGTCTGTGGTTGCTGTTCGGATCCTTCCCACTTAACGGAAGAATGTCCTATGAATGCTTCGTTTCAAGCTAATGCTGCTTTTCAGCAGCGACCTAGAAACGACCCTTATTCTTCCACGTACAATCAAGGATGGAGGAATCATCCTAATTTTGCTTGGAATCAAAACCAACAAAGCAATTATCAAAGACCTCCTCCACAGCAACCACAACCACAGAATCAGCCCCCCTTTCAGTCACAGAATTTCCAAAATCCGGCCAACATTTCTACACCATAAGTGGCCGGTACTGACAACTCACTTGCACAAACTTTGGATATGTTCATGAAATATTCCATGTAAATTTCGGCCGAGATGAGGTCTTCTATTGATACATAACGAAAAACTCCGCCTCCCATGGTGAGAGTATTAAATCATTAGAAAACCAAATCGCACAGTTAAACGCCGCAATGAGTGCGAGAGAGAAAGGGAAACTCCCATCTCAACCCCTACCGAATCCTGGCTATTCACAAAGTCATAATGTGAATGTCATTACTACGTTGAGATCGGGGAGAGAGCTGAATAACCGAGTGGGTGAGCAATTTGATGATAGTGACACATTTGATACCCCTTCTTCTTCTTCTTCTTCTTCCCCTAATTCGTCTAGTCTCCCACCTTCGTCCGAGCCTATTCTCCGTTTTCCCCAAGGCTCAAACATTTCACCAAATCTATCTAAGTCGATTCCCACTCCAATTTTGGGATCGAATCCGTCGCCACAGTCTTCTCCACAAACGTTGGACCCAAAACTTATTGATCGAGCTCCATTTCCAAACCGATTAAGGGCCAACCGACCTAACCCGCAAATGGAGAAGATTGTGGAAATTTTTAAGCAAGTTAACATAAACATTCCTCTCCTAGATGCTATTCAACAAGTTCCGTCATATGCGAAAATCCTAAAGGACTTGTGCACTAGGAAGAGAAAAGTTCAAGTACCTAAAAAAGTTTTCCTTGCGAGTAATGTGAGCACAACTTTTGCACAACAACTACCAAAGAAACGTAATGACCCCGGCTGTCCTACAATCTCTATTTCTATTGGGGGTAAAAATATAAATCGTTCTTTACTCGATCTAGGCGCTAGCGTCAACTTGCTTCCTTATTCAGTATACGAGCAGTTAGGAATAGGAGAGTTAAAACCCGCCCATTGTACTCTCCAAATGGCAGACCGATCTATCACCAAACCTCGGGGCGAACTAGAGGATGTGTTAATTAAAGTCGGGGAATTCATATTTCCCGTGGACTTTATTGTTTTAGATACACAACCTGTGGCAAACCCACGCAATCAAATCCCGGTGATACTTGGTCGACCCTTCCTAGCAACTTCTAACACTGTGATTAATTGTCGTAACAGTTCTATGAACTTATCCTTCGGGAAAATGACAATTGAGCTTAATATTTACAAGCTAGGAAGTCAGCCATCAGAACCTTCTGCTCATTTGCTGGACGTTTGTTCCATCCACGAGATAGCTTCCGAAAGCTGCATGGATGAGGAACTTTGCTTTAATGTTCTCGACAACACTAATGAGACATCGTTTGATCTTGCACCACTTCACAGTGAGGATATGTTCAATGAGTCCGACCTTGAGATTGAACCCGTTAACTCGTTGCAAAAGTCAGCAGCACTTTCCGAGTCAATATCTTATGCAAGTTTTGAACCTCTTAAGGAGTCCGAATATCATTCCGTTACCCCTCCTTCTATTGTCTCTCCGCCAATTCTTGATCTCAAACCGCTACCTTCTCATCTTAAATATGCATATTTAGGAGAGAATGAGACTTTGCCAGTGATTATATCCGCTTCTCTAGCCGTAGAGCAAGAGAATGCACTTTTGGCAGTGTTGAGATCGAATCGGGAAGCATTTGGTTGGACAATGGCTGACATCAAAGGAATTAGTCCCTTAATTGTTGAACATCACATACATCTGATGGATGAAGCCAAACCAACCCGAGACCCACAAAGACGGTTAAATCCCGTTATGAAGGAGGCGGTAAAGAAAGAAATCGTCAAGTGCCTTGATAGTGGAATAATTTACCCCATATCTGATAGTCAATGGGTAAGTCCAATTCATGTGGTCCCTAAAAAGTCTGGCATCACGGTCATCACTAATGAGGCAAATGAGTTAATCCAAACACGCACCCAAACTGGGTGGCGCGTATGTATTGATTACAGGAAACTCAATGCCGCGACGAGGAAAGATCACTTCCCTCTACCTTTCATTGACCAGATGTTAGAACGATTAGCGGGACACGAATACTACTGTTTCTTGGACGGATACTCTAGTTATAACCAGGTCCCCATCGCCGAAAAGGATCAAGATAAAACCACTTTTACTTGTCCTTTCGGAACTTTTGCTTATAGACGCATGCCCTTTGGCTTATGCAACGCTCCCGCTACATTTCAGCGGTGCATGATGGGGATATTTTCAGATATGGTGTAAAATTTTCTAGAAATTTTTATGGACGATTTCTCCATTTTTGGGGACTCCTTTGAGGACTGCCTTCGTAATCTTGACGCGGTTCTTACCCGCTGTAAGGATAAGAACTTGACTTTGAATTGGGAAAAATGCCATTTTATGGTCCAAGAAGGTATTGTACTTGGACATATAATTTCACGAAAAGGCATTGAGGTTGACAAAGCTAAAATAGATGTCATTCATAACCTCCCTCGTCCCAACTGCGTCAAAGATATACGATCCTTCCTTGGTCATGCAGGATTTTATAGGAGATTTATTAAGGACTTTAGCAAAATTGCTAGACCCTTAACCCTTCTATTGGCTAAGGACACTACATTTCACTTCGATTCGGATTGTGAGGCTGCTTTTGAATCGCTTAAAGAATCACTCACTACAGCCCCCGTTCTATCATCTACGGATTGGAACCACCCGTTCGAGCTTATGTGTGACGCATCAGATTTTGCTATTGGTGCTGTATTGGGACAGCATATTGATAAGATGCCACATGTAATTTACTATGCAAGTAGGACCTTGAATGATGCACAAATAAATTACACAACTACCGAGAAAGAACTCTTGGCAGTTGTATTTGCATTAGAGAAATTCAGGCCCTACTTGATTGGCTCGCCTATTGTGGTTTACACAGATCACTCCGCCCTACGACATCTTTTAACGAAGAAGGATGCAAAGGCCAGGCTAATACGTTGGATCCTATTGTTACAAGAATTTGATCTTGTCATCAAAGACAAGAGTGGATGTGAAAACGTTGTAGCCGACCATCTTTTACGCATCACTTCTTCGCCAACTGTGACCGTGCCAATAAATGACTCATTTCCCGACGAACAGATCTTGAATGTATCCTACGAACCTTGGTTCGTGGATATCGTGAACTATCTTGCGACGGGACTTATACCTAGCGATTGGTCGAAACAAGACAAACTTCGATTTTTATCCCAAGTAAAATATTTTTACTGGGATGAACCATATCTATTCAAGTATTGTTCCGATCAAATCATTCGCAGGTGTGTCCCTAACGATGAATTCAAGAGCGTGTTATCATTTTGTCACGATCAGGCATGCGGCGGTCACTTTGGACCTCGAAAAACAACGGAGAAAGTTTTGCAATGTGGCTTTTATTGGCCAACATTATTTAAAGATGCATTTGAACATTGCAAAACTTGTCCGCGATGTCAGCATTTGGGTCGGATTTCACGAAGGAACGAGATGCCGCTCCAACCTATATTGGTTGTGGAAATATTTGATGTTTGGGGTATTGATTTTATGGGCCCTTTTCCCAACTCCTTTGGGAATATATATATCTTGTTAGCGGTTGATTATGTCTCGAAGTGGGTGGAAGCTATACCGTGTCGCACTAATGACAACAAAGTTGTCATTAAGTTCCTTAAAGAAAATATCTTTTCGCGATTCGGACACCCTCGCGCTATCATTAGCGACAACGGGACACATTTCTGCAATAGGTCTTTCGAGGCCTTGATGCGGAAATATTCAATCTCTCACAAGCTTTCTACGCCCTATCATCCCCAAACAAGCGGGCATGCTGAGATATCAAATAGGCAGATCAAACAGATATTGGAGAAGACGGTTTCGAAAAACCGTAAAGATTGGTCAACCAAATTGACGGATGCTCTTTGGGCATTCCGCACCGCTTATAAGACCGATCTTGGTATGTCTCCATACCGCCTTGTGTTTGGGAAGGCATGCCACCTTCCTGTCGAGATCGAACATAAGGCAATGTGGGCTATTAAAGAGCTTAATTTTGATCTTGATCATGCAGGCAGCTATCGGAAGCTGCAATTGAATGAGCTAAGCGAACTCCGCGATGAAGCTTACGATAATGCGGTGATAGTAAAGAACAGGACTAAAGTGTTCCACGATAAAAATCTTTCTAGAAAAACCTTCACATCGGGGCAACAAGTCCTTCTTTATGATTCCCGTCTCCATCTTCATCCGGGTAAGTTTAAATCTCGTTGGAAGGGACCTTTTGTGGTGCGGTATGTACACCCGCACGGGGCAGTTGAGGTCGAAAATTTGAAAAACGGTTCAATTTTTAAAGTAAATGGGCATAGATTAAAACCGTATTTTTCTGCTGACCCCGCGGAGGAGCTCCTGTTTTTACAGGAGCCGCTTTATCAAAACTAAATTTCCTCCGCCTCACCTCCATGTTTTTTAACATTTTCTCATTTTAAGAATGAAGGTGAGTAAAAATGGATTTGATTGAATATCTGTGCGTGTCAAAGAATAAGTTTGGGGGAATTTTTCATTTAACTATTATTTTACCCCTTGTATCTCTCCCTTAGTATACAGGTCCATATTCTCAAAAGGCTACATCAGTGAGGACACTGCTGAAAACAGGTTTTGGGGGGAGGTTTGTATTCACTGAATTATCTTTGACACCGGGCATTAAAATTTTTTTTTTAACAAAAGAATAGAAAGTGAAACATTACATCCAAAAGATAGGAATAGTTTAAGAAAACCAAGAAAATTAGAAGTTTTCTTATACGAACTAGTAATAAGTAGTTATGAGCTGTTGTCCCAAGGGTTAGTAAGATGAAGGAAGTCACTAATCCGAGGATAAAAATAAGTCTGAAAAATAGTTTTTATTCTGGAAGCCAAACATTTTGAACGTTGATACCCTACTATATGCACTTACACACGTCTTGAAACTCGGGATAGTAGAGGATACCTTGAAATGCTCTTGTCTAAAAGCCAAAGTATGAAGGAAATGAAAAAAATGAAGAAAATATAAAAATGGTGAAAAGAAAAAAAAATGAACACTGGTTTTGTTATCGCCAAGGCAGCAATAAAAAAATATAGCGAGGGTGCCTCTTCACCTAGTGCCCTAAGGCCAACTGGTCTGGGAGTCACTGCTAAGCCTTAGGAGGTGCAAGACGAGGAAAATATTATCACCTAATCTGCAAGCACATGAGTAATCGGTCGGTTAGTACCTCAAGAAGTATTAACGGTCGCATGAAAAGGTGTGAGCAACCCTAAGTATTCATCAAATTAAAAAGTACTAAGGTAGATGGACAAGAGTATGATAGCTTGAATTGAATTCTCCGAGTGTAGGGATGTCCATTTCACACACCTAGGGATATATGATCAATGTTTGGATGAAATAAAGGAACGAAAAATAAAGACGATGTTTTATTGAGGGATGATGTGATTTCTAACATCTTTTCATGACTATTAAGATAGGGCTCATGACAACTGAAAAGCTAGTATAGTTGGAAACTCTTATTTTCAAAGCCTTTCTTTTATGGTTCTTATCTTTATATGTAAATTTCACCATCTTTCTTTTGTTATTGGATTTTGTGGGTGTAATCCGCTGAAAACCCTCAGGAGACAACACTCCTCCTACTAGGGACACCTAGAGGTTTAACGGCTTGTTGCACGTGCTCAGTGCAATCGTGTCTGCCTACGAAAGTGTGTTTAGTTTTCTCCTTTCTTTTTCTCCTCTTAAATAAACTAGTTTGCTCGGGACGATCAAAGATAAGTTTGGGGGTATTTGTTCAGTTGATAAAACTGCACATTTGTATAACATTTTTCCTACCATTTTCATATTATAAAAGGACTTTATTATAATATATTATATATATGAGGGTTTATGTGTGAAAACACCATTTTCCATGTGTTAATATATTTTAATTAGCATTTGGTAGGAAAATGTATGCAAATAAATCTATTGACCAAATCCTAGTAGAAATAAGCCTACTAAATATTATTTGAGATTATTGTGCAGAATTTTCCAAGTTGTTATGCAGAATTTATCAAACAAATCAAGTTGTTGAAGAAATCTTGCCAAATTAAGAAGCAAAACTTGGAGACCAAGTCTGGAAGCAACCGAGAAAAGATTTTCAGATTCTGAAGGTTCCTAGGATTGCCACATGTCAAAAGATGCAAGCCCAAAAATTTCAGTCACGAGATCTCGACCATCAAGCGCGGATCCGCGGCCAAACCCCACCTTGGGCCGCGGATCCGCCGCAATTCCAGGGAGTTAGAGAATGAGATTTTTTGGTATAAATCTATGATAAATTTTACCAAGTTTTCAACAAAAAGATTCTGGCTTTGCACTATAAAATGGCACCGAGAGCCTCTTGGAAAAGCTATCAAGCCAACGCGATCACGAAGCCCCAGACGCTCACGCATCCAGGCTGATCATCAACTGTTCGTCTACCTCCTTAGGAAAGATCGAGAAGCAACTAGTTTTGTAATCATTTTCTACGGAATAAAGTGTAGATTGTTCAAGTTGATTAATAAAGGTAGTTATTTTATTTAATTCTTTTGCATTTTACATTATGTTTTCCCTCTCTGTCTTTTCATCTTCTTTTCCCAACATGCGTGAGTAATTCTCCGCTTGTTAGGGTTCGTAGGATTAGGGTAGGCTAATGGACGATGAAAATAATTAAACCCTTTTTAAGTCCTATAAAGTTTAGGAACTTTATCAAAAGAATTATTAACATCCTAATCGGGCGCGCTAGCAATTCTTTGCTAGTTCCGACCGCGATTAGAGATTAGATTAATGATTGTTTTGGTAAAGGCTAGATATGAACGGAGTTCCGTGTCGAGATAAGGATTAAGAGTGGGATTCCTTTTCCCTCCAGAAACCCTAATCTACACGTATCACCGTCGTTCTAGTTCTAAATCTATTAATGGATAAAAGGGGTAACTTTTAATTAATCGTCCATAACTACTAAATCCTAACGAACCCTACAAGCCTTCTTATTATATTATCTAAGTCTCTAAAATAATCTAGATCTATATTTTACATTCTTATTTAACGTAGATCTAGAAACCATTCTATAAAATTCTTTATCCCTCCTCTCTTTCTCAACACATCTAAAGTAAAAGTAAAAGGTTCCACGTTTTCCAGAGGACGACCCGTACTCATCTCGGTCTAGCTACACGCGACACCGTTATTGATTGCGGTTATTCTACAAACACTTTTTCACATCAATCACTGTTGTTTGTAGCTTGGTACAGAAGATGTCAGTGTATACGAGAGGAGTCCTACTTACACCGGGGACTTTGGTAACCTGTAGTACAAGGCTCCGTCGATAATACCACAGAACAACGGTATGGATGTAATTACGTCTTAAGTGACCACCTTGTGCCACCTTTAACATATTCCGTACCAGTCTACCCCTTAAACCCCGTAGTGTTATCTTGATTGTATTGTCTTGTATTGTAAACTGTATAGATTGTATAATTGGATAACTGACTGAAACCATGATATCAGAAAACAGATGTAACCATAGAATCATGTAAATGGAATAACTGGAGAACCATGTAAATGGAATGTATATCCATGATTCGGTTCAGTCAAGTTGTATAGGTTGATAATTGGATTCATGGATTCATGTTAAATTGTAATCTTGTAGATTGTAGATTGTACTTGAATTATATTTAAGTCGGATTATAATGAGACTCAAAGTAAATTTAAGTCCTGATTGTTTTTATTAATTTGTCGACCTTAGATAGGCAAACACCCACTTCTCCGGCTCCCTGAGGCTCAAGAGATTGGTCCCACTTAAACCTATGTTTACTAGGGTCCTTAGGGTAATTTATAGAACTTGAGGGGTTTTTATGTAAAAATACTTTTATATACTTTTCAAAATACACCCCAAGTATTTATTATTCGTCTTCGTAGTTGTAATAAATGTAGATTTTATATTGTGATATTTCTAGTGAAAATATCCTAATTCCATAATAAATGGTATTTATTTGTAATATTGATTATGTGGGATTCATGGTATTTTAGTGTAAACTGATTCTTGTGACATTTTTAGAAAAAGATAGAATATTTAATATAATTCAAATTAGATATTTTTGAATTACATATACATATATTTATATGAAAATAAATTTTAATATATTTATTATATTCTAGAAATCTCATTTTTCTTAAGATGTCGTATTTAAATCTTTCGAGACCGAATGTTCCTTGTGAAGATCTGCATCTCGCACAACTAAACCCGAGGATGTGCGATAATCCGCACCATCCCGAACGGGTTCCCCAAATGGGTTGTAGCGGCGCTTTGCAAAGATTTGTATAAATACTAATCATTAAGGAAAACGGTTTTTATTAATTATGGTATTTAAATAAAAAAGTATCGTTTTCTCGTATTCTATGTTCTAGGGTCTCCTAAGTCAACTAGACTGCTCCTAACTGGTCCAAAGGGACAAGTTGTGAGATACCTCAAATCGCCTCTTCACCACCAATTGTGGCCAGGTAAGTACAAGTGAAGAAAGGAGGGACCCGCTCACGAATCACCGTGAGACGGGCCTTTTAAAGTTACCTTTCTCACTTGTCTAGCCTAGACACCATAAAGTCAGGTTTAGATAAACGACTGATGCCCACAACCTTATCCTATTTTCATAATAAGTGGTAGTTATTTGTAAAGATATATCAATACTAAATCCTTTAGAAATGGCTTTATTTAGTAAAGGGTATTTAAATGAAAATGTTTGTTTTCCCGTATTCTGAGTTCTCGAAGGTATCGTGTTAGGTTGTATATGAGTGTGTGAGGAGGTAGGTCGTTACCTCGTGATCTACTTTAAAGGTATAGTAAGTTTAATGGGGTTAAATGTAGAATTGAAACGATGTGGTATTTAAGTGAAAAATACGATAAATTGAAATAGCAATCATTTCATATAATGAAACTTGATCAATTTGGTTGATTAGTGTTTAATAGTCAACATGAGAGAGTTTAAGCATAATTGTATTAACGAGAAGTGAAGTTTTATGTAGAAACAGAATCGGAAATCGGATTTGTTCCGATTCCGTCGGGTTTTGTAAATCCGTATTTTTTAGAATAGAAAAGGGAGATAGAAAATGGGACTTACGATTTTAGGACACACAAGAGGGTGAGAGGGAAGTAGTGGAATCACCAATGTGTTGCGTCGTCGCCGGGAGTTCCTAGAACGATCGCCGGAAGTTCCGCCGGGAAATCGCCGGAGCTTCTCCTCAAGCTTGTTTTCAAAGTACACAAGTTTTCTTGAGATTTTGAGAGAGTTGGCTCAGAATTTTGGGATGAGAGGGTAGAGAGTAGAGGTGTATTTATAGGGTTAGGCTAGGGTTAGGGTAGGTGTAGGATTTTTAATTAAAAAATGTAAAAAAGATAGGAAATTCATTAAAAATTGGAGTAAATGGGGCGTTCTGACTTCTCTGGAACCGATCTAGGAATTTAAAGTATGCAAGGGGTATAGAATGCCAAGAGCCCCAACTTTTGTGTTGGGGACTCGGCCGTCCGACCGAGTCCGGCCAGCGGCGCCGGCCCGAGTCAGCCGGTCCGCCGGCCGACTCGACCGAGTCGCAAGGTAGGGAGGTGGGGGTCTCGAGATGTAGGCTATGGTACTTTCAGTTTTTCAAGTTCAGTTCAAAATTTAGGAGTTATCTCAGGTGGACTGTTGGGCTTCTATAAAATTTAAACAAAATAAATATTAAAAATAATGTGGGGCATGGGATTTGAACTCTGGTGGCTTGGTTCAGCAGTGTAAAGTATTACCAATGAGCTATAAGCTCCTTCTTGTAATTAAATTGCTAATTAATTACTTAAGTCTTGTGCTCGGCAATAAATACCCCTTTATGGATTTTTGAAATTTTTTTGTAAAAACTTGCATATGAAATTTAGGGTTGTTACATTCTACCCTTCTTAAAAAAAATTCGTCATCGAAATTTGTAAAAGGAAACAGATTCAAAGAAAGTTTGGTGACTAACGTACTAACAGTATATGAAAAATAGTAAGGTGGTGCAAGTGTTTAAAATGTGAAAGAGTCTTACTAGTGTTACCTTGGTCAACTGTCTTGGCTTCTACGGCTGCTAAGGTGTAAGCTTGTCGCCGTGGCACGTTCCTCCTAGCTGGAGGCATATTCCCCTGTACTCGAGGCATGTTTTTCAGTGCAGGAAATCCACGTGGAGGTGGTGCTGGGAATGCAGGACGAGTTGCAGGAGCCTGGATAGCTGACTGCTGCGGGTAGTTGACGGGTGTGTATGCTGGGTTGCATCTATAAGGACAGTTTCCAATTCCGTGATTGGACGCGCCACAAACCAAGCATATCCCCTTTGCGCGCCTATAGTCCTTCCACAAGTGTCCTTCCCTCTTGCAATAAAAGCAAAAATCAGGTCTTGGTCGATTCTTGGCTTCTTCCAGTCTTCTGAGTTCAACAGCTGGCCTTGAAGAGGCCCCTCCTGCCATTTGAGTGGCAGGGCGTTTCACTCTTGCAGACTGAGCTCTGTCCCTTGCCTTTATCACTGCCTCGTAACGGCGGGCAGCTTCCAGAGCATCTTCATGAGTCGGAAATTTCCCTGTGGCTAGTGCAGCCTGGATTTCCGTGTCCAAACATTGTTGAAATCGACGGGCTCTAATATCATCCATCGGTATCAGGTGTGCCGCAAATCTGTTACGGTCTTGTGTTAGCTGTGTAGTATGTGATATTAAAAATTTGAAATACTGTGACATATCTTACCGACTGAGCATGGTGAATTCAGCGTCATACTCATCTACTGACTTGTCCCACATCGAACCTTGTTGTAGATGAATGAACTGCTGTTCCATGGCAAACCTGGCAGTCACAAGGAAGTACTTCACGTCGAACTTACCGCGAAAAGTCTTCCATTCAATAGGCTGATCAAGACGGCTTTCTTCCGCCTTCCACCAGTTCCGTGCATTGTCCGTGAGTTGCAGCTTTGCAACTCGGACCCAAGCTATTTCTGGCACTTGTGCTGCTGCCAGATCATCCTCGATACTTTGAGCCCATTCCTTAGCTTCCAGTGGGCTCCCCTTTCCCGAGAACTGTTTGGGATGTAAAGCTCTGAATTGCTTCACCCCAGGTGCTTCAGCCTCAGGACGATTCAAGAGCTGCTGCTGTTCCTCTAGGAGGCTGCGGATTGCCTCAAGCAGAACCGTTTGCTCGTTGAGTGGAGCAGGAACGATAGGTGTGAGTGGTAGTGCTGGAGGTGTGTTGTTGACATTGGTGCTGGTGTTGTTTGGTGAATCCATAACCTTGAATGAAAAATTTAGGTTAGGACAGATTCAAAGTATATGATCCAAAGAATAAGAAATGATTGGATTCAAGGAACATGATTGTAAAGAATGTTTTAGTTGCTGGTTCTTGTGTTATATTGCTTAGGTTGTTCACGCAGAACAGAACTGCATGATAGAGTTTCATACAGTTCTGGCCTGCATGGGCCACCAACAAAACCTGTCAAGCCCCGCTTCCCGGTATACGGCGAAGGGGGCGCGACTGGTCCGCTACGTATTTACTTAGAAGTAAATACGCAAAGCGTATCTAAGCAATATAAAAGTAAATACACAAGAGACAAGATATATGAACTGAACAACAACTTTATTTATTAACATTCTTTTGTACAATGCATGAAAAGTAAATACAACTGAAATAAAAGCGATGCCTAAATAATGGCATAACAGGAATGTAAAGTACTGAGAGGAAATGTATACAACGAAACTAAAGCGCTGGGTCTTCAGCAAACTGATCCAAGTCTTCAGTAGTCGGCTCAATCTCTGACGGGTCCAAATTACCTGATGACATTCAAAGAAGAACGAAAGAGAATGCCGTCAGCGAACAGATCGCTCGGTAAGTCCTAAAGATAAGAGGAGAAATAGAATAGACAGAGAGTAAGAGAGAGAGAGAGAGAGTAGTTTTTACAGTTGTATTATATTGTTATATTGTTGTATTTAGTGTTAACGCTGTTGTTTGTAGCTTGGTACAAAAGATGCAAGTGTATACGAGAGGAGTCCCACTTACATCGGGGACTTTGGTAACCTGTAGTACAAGGCTCCGTCGATAATACCACGGAACAACGGAATGGATGTAATTCTGTCTTAAGTGACCACCTTGTGCCACCTTTAACATATTCCTTACCAGTTTACCCTTTAAACCCCATAGTGTTATCTTGATTGTATTGTTGTATTGTATTGTCTTGTATTGTAAACCGTATAGATTGTATAATTGGATGACTGAACGAAACCATGATATCAGTAAACGGATGTAACCGTAGAATCATGTAAAAGGAATAACTGGAGAACCATGTAAATGGAATGTAAATCCATGGTTCGGTTCGGTCAAGTTGTATAGGTTGATAATTGGATTCATGGATTCATGTTAAATTGTAATCTTGTAGATTGTAGATTGTACTTGAATTATATTTAAGTCGGATTATAATGAGACTCAAAGTAAATTTAAGTCCTGATTGTTTTTATTAATTTGTCTACCTTAGATAGGCAAACACCCACTTCTCCGGCTCCCTGAGGCTCAAGAGATTGGTCCCGCTTAAACCTATGTTTACTATGGTCCTTAGGGTAATTTATAGAACTTGAGGGGTTTTTATGTAAAAATACTTTTATATACTTTTCAAAATACACCCCAAGTATTTATTATTCGTCTTTAGAGTTGTAATAAATGTAGATTTTATATTGTGATATTTCTAGTGAAAATATCCTAATTTCATAATAAATGTTATTTATTTGTAATATTGATTATGTGGGATTCATGGTATTTTAGTGTAAACTGATTCTTGTGACATTTTTAGAAAAAGATAGAATATTTAATATAATTCAAATTAGATATTTTTGAATTACATATACATATATTTATATGAAAATAAATTTTAATATATTTATTATATTCTAGAAATCTCGTTTTTCTTAAGATGTCGTATTTAAATCTTTCGAGACCGAATACTCCTTGCGGAGGTCTGCATCTCGCACTACTAAGCCCGAGGATGTGCG
The DNA here is from genome assembly GCA_030015575.1 of Agapanthus africanus. Taxonomy (NCBI): domain Eukaryota; kingdom Viridiplantae; phylum Streptophyta; class Magnoliopsida; order Asparagales; family Amaryllidaceae; genus Agapanthus; species Agapanthus africanus. The sequence continues at coordinate 9,485,392 of JASDDO010000022.1, forward strand.
ATAATCCGCACCATCCCGAACGGGTTCCCCAAGTGGGTTGTAGCGGCGTTTTGCAAAGATTTGTATAAATACTAATCATTAAGGAAAACAGTTTTATTAATTATGGTATTTAAATGAAAAAGTGTCGTTTTCCCGTATTCTATGTTCTAGGGTCTTTTAAGTCAACTAGACTGCTCCTAACTGGTCCAAAGGGACAAGTTGTGAGATACCTCAAATCGCCTCTTCACCGCCAATTGTGGCCAGGTAAGTACAAGTGAAGAAAGGAGAGACCCGCTCATGAATCACCGTGAGACGACCCTTTTAAAGTTATATTTCTCACTTGTCTAGCCTAAACACCATAAAGTCAGGTTTAGATAAATGACTGATGCCCACAAGCTTATCCTATTTTCATAATAAGTGGTAGTTATTTGTAAAGATGTATCAATACTAAATCCTTTAGAAATGACTTTATTTAGTAAAAGGTATTTAAATGAAAATGTTTGTTTTCCCGTATTCTGAGTTCTCGAGGGTATCGTGTTAGGTTGTATATGAGTGTGTGAGGAGGTAGGTCGTTACCTCGTGATCTACTTTAAAGGTATATCAAGTTTAATGGGGTTAAATGTAGAATTGAAATAATGTGGTATTTAAGTGAAAAATACGATAAATTGAAATAGCCATCATTTTATTTAATGAAACTTGATCAATTTGGTTGATTAGTGTTTAATAGTCAACATGAGAGAGTTTAAGCATAATTGTATTAACGAGAAGTAAAGTTTTATGTAGAAACCGAATCAGAAATCTGATTTGTTCTGATTCCGTCGGGTTTTGTAAATCCGTATTTTTTAGAATAGAAAAAGGAGATAGAAAATGGGACTTACAGTTTTAGGACACACAAGAGGGTGAGAGGGAAGTAGTGGAATCACCAATGTGTTGCGTTGTCGCCGGGAGTTCCTAGAACGATCGCCGGAAGTTCCGCCGGGAAATCGCCGGAGCTTCTCCTCAAACTTGTTTTCAAAGTACATAAGTTTTCTTGAGATTTTGAGAGAGTTGGCTCAGAATTTTGGGATGATAGGGTAGAGGGTAGGGGTGTATTTATAGGGTTATGCTAGGGTTAGGGTAGGTGTAGGGTTTTTAATTAAAAAATGTAAAAAAGATAGGAAATTCATTAAAAATTGGAGTAAATGGGATGTTCTGACTTCTTTGGAAACGATCTGGGAATTTAAAGTATGCAGGGGGGTATACAATGCCAAGAGCCCCAACTTTTGTGTTGGGGACTCGGCCGTCCGGCCGAGTCCGGCCGGCGGCGCCGGACCGGCCGACTCGGCCGAGTCGCAAGGTAGGGAGATGGGGGTCTCGAGATGTAGGCTCTGGTACTTTCAGTTTTTCAAGTTCAGTTTAAAGTTTGGGAGTTATCTCAGGTGGACTGTTGGGCTTATATAAAATTTAAACAAAATAAATATTAAAAATAATATGGGGCATGGGATTTGAACTCTGGTGGCTTGGTTCAGCAGTGTAAAGTATTACCAAAGAGCTACAATCTCTTTCTTGTAATTAAATTGCTAATTAATTACTTAAGTCTTATGCTCAGGCAATAAATACCCCTTTATGGATTTTTGAATCTTTTTGTAAAAACTTGTATATGAAATTTAGGGTTGTTACAGTAAGTATCAGGCCAAACGGATAAATCCGTAGGGGCAAATATTTTATTTCATAAACCAATAAATTAAATAAAGATTATGTCCCTACGGAGTACTCCGTAGGGAAAAATGTACCTACGGAGTAAGACGTATGGACAATTATTACTTCGTAACGGCATGTTTAGGACGAAGACTTGCACCTACGGTTTTTCCAACTACGGGGGAATTTTATGCCCCTACGGATATATCCGTAGGGGCAGTGGTTTACCCCTACGACTAAATTCTTAGGGGAAACCCATTATTGTAGTAGTGGTATCTCTAGTTATTTAAACTTATCTCTTGTATACTATATATATTGTAGTATTTTGTAATCCTCGAGATTGATGCCTTTGAAATATTTTTTTGAAAGAGAACTATCTGTGAGAGGGATCTGTATTCATCCACCGTTTGTACTCCTCCATTTTTGATTATTAATAAAGTTTCGTCTTTGCCTAATTAGTAAGTTCTCGTATTTTCTATTTGCCTGTGGTTTTGTTTCTTCTCCATATCGTTTGTTTTGTCTTCATAATCATATTTGTCGCAACATAAGGCATCAAAAAACATCTTTAATGTGTACGAGAGTCTCCGTTGTTGCTGCATATGTAGATACCAACTGGTCTTTTCACAAACCATTACATGCTTTTATTGAACATCAAGTATTGCTTAACGAACCTTCATCTTAAATGATGTAAAAGTATGTCGGTTAAAAAGACAGTAATTGAAGTTATTGTTGAAGCTAAGTGAGTTGATTACACTGCTCATTGCATTTAATTATTGTAATGTAAATTAGCAAATTTTTCTTCAAAAAATAAAATGTATACTAGAAAAACTCAAATGGAGACGAAGGACCTTTAAATCGATAGCTACATCTTCCTTTCGTCTCTTCTTCCGCTGAGTTTTGAAGCCATGGATTCAAGCAGATAGATTCTATCACATGAATCCATTCTTATGTCCGCGTTTACAACTTTTGGCAAATTAATAATATAAAAGGAGAGTTTATATCTTGCTTTAACTTAAGTTCTTGCTTATTTTATAGTTAATCCGGGGCGGATCCATATAGCCTCCGGCCGAAGCAACTGCTTCCATTAGGGTTGCATTCGGATCTGATAATACTCATAAGTGGGAACTTCTCAGACCATGACATGTGGCAGATGACGTATCCCGAGTCTCCCAGAAACAGGGCAAGCACCATGCATTGGAGGCATTCCTCGGGCTATCGTCCCGAGATATAACCCAACCTTCTATGGATCCATGAACACTCCTATGCACTCCTTATAAATGACCATGGGCTCGCCTCCGAGCATTCCTACACGCCGAGCTTCCTCAGCCCTCCCAGCTCGCCTTCGAGCTATCACAGAACCGAGTTTCCTCGGCTTCTCGCTCGTCTTGAGCCCCCCGCCGAGCTAAGACTCCCCGGTTCTACCGAGCAACCAAGAATGCAGGGCCCAAGCGCCTCCGCTACTGCTCCGCGGATCTCGCCAGACACGAGATATCCGCCACCCCACGATCCCGCATTCCATTCCGCCGTATCCCCCCATTAACAAGCGTATCTCGTCATTAATGGGGGGTCCCGCCATTCAATCAGGAGTAACGCCGGAGGCGTAACCGACGGCGAAGATCTCACGCCAGCTCGTTCCATGCGACCACTATAAAAAACCCTCTCCCAGACGACTCAGGTAACACAATTTTATTCCAATAAGTCTCTACTCTGCCCAAATTTCTCGGCTAACTTGACCGTCGGAGGGTCCACAGTGGTACAACCACCCCGGGACTTCTTTTGCAGATAGCTCGGCTTCACCTCAAAACAAGCCCACTGAGATCCACACGCTCAAGGAGACAACCCTCAACACCAATCTCAGTCGTTCATCAACCCACGTGACAGATCGACGGAGGACAGAATCTGAAGGAGATCCCAACCTCCATCAGTTGGCGTCGTCTGTGGGAACTCTGACCTTGTTCCTTCCACTCATCGAAAGTTGACCTTTCGTTCTCGACTTCACGGCGAGCGAACACCGTGATGATCCGAGCACAAGCCGTCGCTTTCCCCACAACGGAGGCACGGACGGATCCACCCCTCCCTCAAACGTCATCCACGCCCTCTCGACATGGATTGACAAGCTCGCGTTCATAGTGGATGCCCTTGTCCACGTCCAAACGGCGGGACCAGCCCCCCAGGTCGCCGTTCCCCTTCTCAGGGATCACGACCTCCGCAGAGGGGGAGATGACACCGCCCACGCTGGCATCACTGAACAACGTCTTGCTCTCTCCGGCGACCACAGGTCCCCCGCGGCGACCGATTTAATGACCCGCTGGGCCCCACACGGCTCCACGCCGTGGTCTCATGAAAGAACTCATCGCCTCGAGGCCCATCGCGTTCCCGTCTCTCCCGAGGAGGTGTCGGTCAGCTCGTCTGCTCCCAGGCATGGCCGGCACCCTCTCCCTCCACGCGATCGAGCGGGCGGCACTCCTCGCGAAGACTCAAGGATGACCTCGCCAGGGGACCTGAGGAATCTGATAGAATAGAATCGGAGTCGCAGCCAGGCACAGACCACAGGTGGGAAGGGCTACTACTTTGACTATGCCAAATCCTCGGGGTACCACAACCGTCTCGACGCCCTTAAAAAGAAAATCGAGGGTATACATCGGGAAGGTCATCCATCGAGCGAGAGGGCCAGGTATGCCACCGACTCGCTTACAAAGCCCTTCACCGAAGAGCTTCTCACTGCACGCTTCTCGTACAGAAACAAACCTCCCAAGGTAGCCCTCTTCGACGGGAAGTCCGACCCGAAAGACCATCTGGACGCATTTACGGCGGGCATGAGCTTCCAGGATAACTCCGATGCTGCCTAATGCTGCGCATTTCCCGCCACTCTCATCCGGGCTGGACGGGACTGGTTCCGAAGACTCACACCACGCTCCTTCTCTACCTTTGATGAGCTGGCCGCCCAGTTCCTCGGACATTTCGTTGGGAACAGACGACAGAAGCGGACCGTCGATTACCTCTTCACTATAAAAAGCGGGGACAAGGAATCCTTTAAAGGATACGTCACTCGCTTCTACAATGCTCTTCTTGAGGTTTTCGAACACCGGGATGAAACTGTCATCACCGCTTCGAGGTCAGGTCTTAGGCACAAGGAGTGGCTCCGCTCCTTTGTATTAGCGCAACCTAAGACCATGGCCGAGGTAAAAGCTTGGACCGAGTGAGAAATCCAACTCAAGTTTGAGCTAAACGCAAACCTACCCCGGGGCGACCAGGCCGACCAAAAGAAGAGGGCAGAGAAAAGAAGAAGAAGGTCGACCGGCCAAAGCCATACTCCCCGAAGTTTCAGGAGTATACTCCACTCAACATCTCTCAGACCGAGCTGTTAGAGGAGGCGAAGGGCGAGCGATTCTTCAAGCTCCCTCCAGTCACCAGTAGAGCGGCTAAACGAACCCGAGGCCTGTACTGCGCCTTCCATAGGTCGCAGAGACACCCGACCAAGAACTGTAAAAAACTCCGCGACTATATCGAGGAGTTAATCCGCTCAGGCCACCTGGTGAAATACCTGTGGGAAAAACGAAGGCAGACAGGGAGCACGACAACCATCCCCCTTCCGGCGAATTAACGATCGGCCAAATCATGGCCGTTTCTTTGCGGTGTGCACATGGAGCCGGTGAGATTCGCCGCCTCCTACCCGTCGAGGGAACAAGAGACCAGCCCCGGAAGAAATGAAAGACCACTAAGCCATCATCTTCACTGATGAGGACCTCCACGGTATATCCTTGCCTCACAATGACCCTCTCGTGATTACGGCACGGGTACACCGCTACGAGGTTCAAAGGATATTGGTCGGCTCAGGAAGCTTGGCATATATCCTTTTTTATGACTGCTTCTAGCGTATAGGGCTCGGCCCATCAGACCTACAGCCAACCACCCACATCCTATCGGGGTTTACCAACCACTCCATCCTGGTCGATAGAGTGGTTACCTTCCTCCTTAACATTGGGGAAGTGGGCCGTACGAGGACCGTACCGGTGGAATTCATCGTCGTCAGGATCCCCTCATCCTACAACATCCTCCTGGGACGCCCGACGCTAAACTCCCTTCGGACTCAAATCTCGACCTACCACCTCATGATCAAGTTTACGTTGGATCAAGGTAGAATAGGCCGGGCATACAGGAACCAGTGAATCGCCAAGATTTGCTTCATAGCGACATCCACCACGGAAGAGCAAGGCGACGACCTCGGAAGCGCAAATGATTTCCAGGGGTCCTTGGATACTCGCAACGAACAAAAGAAAATCTGAGGGGCCCCGGTAGAGGCGCTAACAGAGGTCCCCCTCGTCGAGGGGAACAAGGAACGAACTGTCCAGATCGGATCCCTTTTAACGGGAGCCCGGTGCGAAGACTTGATCCACTTTCTCCGAGGAAACTCGGACATGTTCTCCTGGGTGCCTGCTAACATGCCCAGGATCGACCCCAAGGTGATCTCACACAAGCTCGGGGCCGACCCGACAGCCCGACCTGTCATACAAAAGAAGCGAAGTTTCGCTTCGATCAAACAAAAGGCGATCGAGGACGAGGTCGACAGGTTGCTTGCAGCCAACTTCATTCGAAATGTGTCCTACTCGGAATGGCTGGAGAATATGGTCATGGTTAAAAAGGCGAGCGGGAAGTGGCGCATGTGCGTCGACTTCACAGATTTGAACAGGGCCTGCCCGAAAAACAACTATCCCCTCCCTCGGATAGACCAGATTGTGGACAGCTCGGCAGGCTACGAATTGCCCAGTTTCATGGACGCTTTCTCCGGCTACAACCAGATCCGTATGAACCCGGCAGATGAAGAACTTACCGCGTTCACCACGGACCGGAGGGGTATACTGCTACAAAGTGATGCCCTTCGGCCTAAAAAACGCCGGGGCTACATACCAGCGCATGGTTAACAAAATGTTCAAACCGCAGATTGGGAGGAACATGGAGGTTTACGTCGAAAACATGCTCGTGAAATCAACCTGTAACAACCGAGTTCAATTATACCAATTTCTGTTGCCGTATGTGTTGTTTGTGGTGTTTATTTCATTTATCGTGTTTGGATGCGAATGGTAGTTTACTTTACGTTCGACCCGCTTGCTTGAGCTTGTTGTTTCATAGTTATAGAATACCCTAGCATCACGTATTTTTGCATATAACAATTTAAGTCACGTAAAATAATTTAAAAATGCATGACATGGCTTGCATGATACCCCTAACCCTGTGGTAGCATCCTTGCATCGTGTTCTCGTCCCGTTCAGTGAAACGGACGTGTTTGGATGGCTACGCGCATGTACGTGCGTCCGTTCTTGGGGATATGCATTTCTGTTACATAATCTTTCATTTTAAATTTTGGAACCTACAAATAAATTTCGTATTTCAAATCCAAAATTTTGGACCCGACCCAGGCGCATTTCTGAATTATTTTGTATCCCGCCAAATTCTAATTATTTTAAATTTCTTTAATTAGTTTAATGTTTTTTTAACAGCTTATGATTCTTTTATAACTAACGAAATATTCTAACAGTTAAAATCTTTTTATTTTCCAACTCTTTCCCCATCTTTCCTCCCCTCTGAGCCAATCAAATCCTTCCTCATTTTGACGCCGGGCCCCATGAGCTCTCTCTCTCTTTCACTTTCTCTTTCTTTCTCTTTCTCCTAGTCTCTCCCTTTCTCTCTCCCCTTTCTCTCTCCTCTCGCTCTCTCTCTCTCTCTCACTCCTCTCGTGTTTACTGTGCATATCTCGAGTCGGGTCACCGCCTTCAGCTATCGTCACCTCCCTCTTAAAAATCACTCCTTCTTCCTTTTAAAAAACATCCCGAGCGCCATCACGAGAGACCCATCCTAGCTCCGTCGCCTCCATCAACCCTAACCATATTTCTTCTTCTCCTCAACCCTCGTCGACACCCTCCTCATCCTCTCGTCACCCTCATCTCCATCATCTCCTTCTTCTTCCTTCTTCCCGAACCCATTGCACCCAAAGAAACCCCGAGAGCCTTCTCCACCACCACCACCTTATCACGTCGCCGACCATCTCCCATCGCCACCGCCATCTCCTCCCTCTCCTACACTCTCTCTCCAGCACCAGAACCTTGCACCTAAACCCCCAACCGACTCCAAACCCTAGCTGCAACCCTAGCCGCCAAGAAACTGCACACCCCTGCACGTTACCTAGTCGGAGCTCCGTCGATCTCACCGCCACCATCTCGTCTCCCCGTTACGTTACCAGTCCAACCCCAGTGAGTCTTCTCTCTCTCTCGTACCTCCTTTCTTCTTCTCTGTTCCTCCTCTTCTTTCTTCTGTGTCTTTTTCTTTTCTGTAAAAATCTTTTAACCTCTGTAGTTCGCTGGAACTCCGACGACGGCGACGATCACGACGACCCAGCAGGCACCTCTGACTCGTGTGTTTCCCCCGTATGTTGTTTGGACTCAATCTGTGTACCATGCGCGCGTCGCGACTTTTCTCGTAGACTTGAGACATTCCGTATACCGTATCGCGATCCGTCGAGGCAAGTAAAACTTGCTACATGCTATCTATATGTTTTTTATAACTAGTTATTTGCATATTAAACCTATAGATCGAATCTAAAGTCACGTGTTCCAATTTAACAGTTTGATGTTCCGTTTATATCTTTTAGATTCAGAACTTGAAACATACCCATTGCATTTTAGTTTATCATACATGGGACCCCCATCCATATTTAAATCACATAGTAATTACCTGCATAGCCCACAATACCTTTTAATAGTTTCTACCCTATCGGACACCCGTTTGCATCCATCTAACCTATTTTTATATATAATTGCATCAATAGGTCTTTTAATACATGTTAATGTGATTTTAATATTCCATATTCATTTAAGTGTATGATACTTAATGTTGGAACCATAACCCTAACTCTAATCGATAACCGTAATCCATATAGTTTAATCTGTACCTATTTGCATATCATATTACAATGTTCCAGTTTATTGTTCTATTAGTACCCATGCTTGTTTTGTATACCCATGCTTATGCTAGTTTGATTATGAGCACCCACTTGACATCTTATGCACCCTGACATGACTTGTTACACCTATTACTTGACACGACATGGTACCGTGCAACTCTTGACATGACATGACACCTATATATATTACTTGATCTGACCTGATGTACCATGCCTTTACCTGTTACCTGATCTTGTGACTAATGCCAACAAACCTGACCTGTTGTCCTTACGGACATTTTCTGTTGTCTATTCAGACAAACCTGTACCTGCCTGATCCTGTGTTAGCATTAGCTCCAGATTATTTAATACCTGACTTGAATACATATAACCTGGGGGTATGGGGAAATCAATGATGAAACCTGATTTGTAACTCGACAGTTCGCTACCTTTACTGATCAGTCATAGAGGCTAGGCCAGCCTTGGGATGTTGCTGCTGACATCGTCCATCGTTATCCACTACCTTTTTAGAGGCTAAGCCAGCCTTGGGATGATGCCATGGACATCATTCATCGTTACCCCTTTTTCCTTTAGTGCCTAGCGGCATGTCTCGGTTTCAGCCCGAGAATCTTCACCGTGATCCCGGGCACGTACGGGATACTATTGAGTTACATCGATGATTCATCGAATTGATTTCAGAGACTTGAGAGTAGTTAACCCAATAGACCAGTTTAGATTACTCACTGCACACTACCTTTCACTGCCCTGATTTATATTGCTGTTACACCTGCTTTACCATTCATGTTCATACTTGCATGTCTTGCTACCCTGTTTTTATACTATTGCTTGATGTTATGACGCGCTGACGTCTGGGTTTTGCATGGCCCAGATTCCGTACCTTTGCTGCAGTCCGAGCAGGAGTACTTCAGTCAGCAGGCTGAGCAGTGAGGACTCGTTAGTAGTTAGTTCTTTATTTTCAGTATTTTCATTCCTGATGTGAGCCCGCATTATGGGACATACATTCCAGTTATTCTTGTATTGGATCTTTTGCTTCCGCATTATTTTATTCTTGACTCATTTTATTTTGGCTTATGGACATGTGTTAGATAGTTTATTATTGTTCTTGATATCTTTACAGCCGTAATGTGACTGTGGAAGGATAATTCCTCTCCACAGGTAGCATGGTTGGCTATGTCACATGCCTACCTTAGCGTACTCTGGGAAGCGGGGCATGACATGGTTCTTTTGGTATCAGAGCCATAGGTTATAGGTTTATCGGGTTTGATTCTTTTGTAGTTGGATATTGGACCCAATACACGAATCAGAATACTCGTGATTAGGAAACATGTCCTGCCACCTTACCGTGTTACCATTCTTGAATCTTAATCTCCTCCTGATTATACTTTTACGATATGCAAACCTCCTTTGTATATTGAAGCGAAACCTGGTTTCCTTTTGGTTATCTCTAGAACTTAGGCGACTTGAGTGGAGTTATGTGATTGTAGCTATGATACCGCGGCATGGTTACAATGCGGTACTCTATTTAAGTAACTTGGAGTTCTAGCCTTGATTCATATCCTTAACCTACATTTTGAATCTGTTATCATGCTAATCCTTGGGTGCTTTGATTTCAGGAATATGGCAGACAAGAATCTGAAAACGTATCTAAGGCGTGTTGACGAAGCCGCTATACTTGGAGTAATACGTGGGATGTTGGAGAACCAAAGGCGGCAAACCGAGCTGAATCAGCAGCAAGCTGACTCTTTACAGGAAGGTTTACGGACCGTTCAGCAGTCCGTGAACAATGTTGTGGCCAGACAGTGGATCGTGTGGGAACCGTAGCATATTTCAGAAGATTGGGTCCGTCTGTCTTTACTGGTTTGGAGGAGCCGTTGCCAGCGGAGCTGTAGTTGGTTGACACGGAGAATTTACTCATTGCGGCACAGATCCTCGAAGATAAGAGAGTGGATGTGGTACGCATCCAGTTGGTGGATTACGCCCGTGAATGGTGGCTTGTGGAAGAGACCCGCTTGCCCAAGCCGATCAAGTGGGCGGATTTTTCAAAGATTTTCCTGGAGAAGTTCTTCCCGCGGACTGCACGAGAGGAAATGGAAGAGAAGTTCATCAGTCTAAAGAAGAACGGTGCACCTGTAGATGTACATGCAGCTGAGTGGACGCGGCTCAGTAGATTCGCTGGACCTTTAGTTGCCAACGATACTGATAGGGCAAGGAGGTTCATGCGCAGTTTGGATGTGGACCTCCAGAGACAGATTGTCTCCTTGGGTTTGACCACTTTCTATCAGGTACTTACGGCGGCCCGAGAACAGCAGAGCCTATCTGTGAAGACTGGGAGTACACAACAGACAACAATTACAGTACGGAAGCTGGCTTTTGCACCGAACCGAGCACATGGACACAGAGGTATTCCAGTGAACCGTCATGGCGTAACACCTATGAAGAAGCCTGCTGTCGTTGATCAAAGAAGGAGCGTGATTTGTAACTACTGCCATTTACCCGGACATGTGCAAAGAGATTGTCGAAGGAGGCAAGGACTTTGTTTGGTTTGTGGATCGGCGGATCATACTATTAACGCTTGTCCGTCGAAGATTCGCACAAAGGATGATCTTCAGAAGCCGCCGCAGAAATCGTTTCCAGGACAGAAGCAGCTGACTCAAGGACCCAATCAAGCTCGAGCTTTTACCCTGACGGCTGAGGAAGCTAAGGCTTCAGGATAAGTTGTTTTCGGTATTCTACTTGTTCATGGTTTTCCCGCATTAGCGTTATTTGATTCTGGTGCATCCCACTGTTTTATGTCGTCCAAGTTCATTGCTACACTCTCGATCACTTGCACGACCCTGTCTAGTTTCTGGAACATACATGTTTACCCCAATCAGAGCAAAGCTCTGTTCAAATTCCAAGGTGGAAAAAGAAGCAATGCTTCTGTTCTTTCTCTAATCAGAGCAAAGCTCAAAAAAAAAAAAAAAGCGCGCAGCGCAGTTCTGCGCTGCGCGACACGTGTCAGCGCAGCGCAACTGCGCTGTGCTAGAGAGAGAAAAAAAAAAAGCGCAGTTGCGCGCTGCGCGACACGTGTCAGCGCAGCGCAGCGTGCGCTGCGCTCAAAAAAAAAAAAAAAAAAAAGTTTCGCGCAGCGCAGTTGCGCGCTGCGCGACACGTGTCTGCGCAGCGCACAGTTGCGCTGCGCAGCCAACCAACCCACAAAAAAAAAAAAAGCGCACAGCGCAGTTGCGCGCTGCGCGACACGTGTCAGCGCAGCGCAACTGCGCTGCGCGCCACGTGTCAGCGCAGCGCAACTGCGCTGCGCGACACCAAAAAAAAAAGAAAAAAGGAATGCGCGACACGTGTCAGCACAGCGCGACACGTGTCACGCGCTGGGGCACTGCGCCAAACAGAATTAAAAGATTTAAGAAATCTTTTCTGTTCTTGTTAAAACAAGAAGATTTTCTTCTGCAAAGCAGAAGCCCTTGGATCAAAGATCCAACGGTGGGGAAAATTCCCAAATCACTCAGAAAAAGATTTCTTTAACAAATTTAACTAATTTATGGGCACTATAAAAAGGACCCCAGACCTCAATTAAAAAGGAGGAACATTTTTCTAAAAGAAAAAAGAGAGAGAGAGAGAACTCTGAGAAACTCCTCAAGAACAAAAAAGGTAAAAACCTTTAGAAAAAGAGAAAGTTCTCTTATGAACAGATCATAGATCTAAAAAACAAGATCAATGATCTTTAATAAAAATAAAATAAAATAAAATAGTGCTTTGCACTTTTATGAACCTTTGGTTCTCTGAGATAAGAAAAACAAGAAAAACTTGTTTTTTCTTAGAAATAAATCAAATAGTGCTTTGCACTTGTTTTATGAACCATCGGTTCTTGAACCTAAAAGGTTTTTAAATTAATAGTGCTTTGCACTTCTTATGAACCACTGGCTCTCTAAAACAAGAAATAAAAAAAAACAGAAATAAAAAAATAGTGCTTTGCACTTTTATGAACCTTCGGTTCTTGAAATAAAAAGAAAAACTTGTTCTTCTTTGATCTAAATTAGATCAAGAAATCAAATAGTGCTTTGCACTTCTTTTATGAACCGTTGGTTCTCGAATCTAAAAAAATTCTCAAATTAATAGTGCTTTGCACTTATGAATTTGCACTGTTGTGCTTTTTGATTGGCGCAATGCGCCTGATAAATGCAAGGCATTTCTTAAAGGGCCAGGCCCAAATCAAAAAAAACCTAGTGGGCCTAATTAAATTGCAAGGCAATAAATGGGCAGAGCCCAAATAAATTGATGCTTTGCATCCTTTATACAAGGGCAGAGCCCAAATAAAATTGATGCCTTGCATCATTCCTAAAAGGGCAGAGCCTAAAACAAATTGATGCTCTGCATCATTTCTGGGCAAGGCCCAAATAAAAATAAAAAAAGAAATGCAATGCAAGAGCAAATAAAATGTTGAACATTTCAACTGGACTTAGCCCAATTTTGGCCATAAGTCCTTAAATTAAATTGACTGAGCAAAATTGCTCTTCTAAATCAATTTACATCCGGTTCGAGGGTACATCTCTGAACTCCTTTGACATCCGTCGTTGTAATTCCTCAACGACGTCAAAGAGGTGACGGGTCCCAACGACCATACATCGATATGGACTGCGGGGTCCTTAAACTCGTGGACCGAAACGTCCCTAAACTAATATTGGACCGAAACGTCCTTAAACTAATATCGGACCGAAATGTCCCTAAACTAATATCGGACCGAAACGTCCCTAAACTAATATCGGACCACCACGTCCCTAAACTGGAATAATGGACCACTACGTCCTTAAACTGGCGACGGACCGGAACGTCCCTAAACTAATATTGGACCGGAACGTCCTTAAACTAATGTCGGACCACCACGTCCCTAAACTGGAATATGGACCACTACGTCCTTAAACTGGCGACGGACCGGAACGTCCCTAAACTAATATCGGACTGAAACGTCCCTAAACTAATAATGGACCACTACGTCCCTAAAACTGGCGATGGACCACTACGTCCTTAAACTGGCGATGGACCGAGACGTCCTTAAAACTAATATCGGACCGGAACGTCCCTAAACTAATATTGGACCGAAACGTCCCTAAACTAATATCGGACCGAAACGTCCCTAAACTAAACATAGACCACCACGTCCCTAAACTGGCAATGGACCTCCACGTCCTTAAACTGGCGATAGACCACCACGTCCCTAAACTGGCACAATAGAGCCCAAATGCTCTTTTGTCGGACCTAAACGGTCCCGTTAAGTTGATCTTAGTCTCAAACTGGACTAACGTATCCTTAACAGACGTTTGAGTCGATCTTAGCCTCAAAAATGGCTAACGTATCCTCCAAACAGACTTTAGTCCCAAATTGGACTATGAATCTCCCAAACTGGAACAATAGGGCCCAAACGCTCTTTTGTCGGATCTAAACGATCACGTTAAGTTGATCTTAGTCTCAAACATGACTAACGTATCCTTAACGAACGTTTAAGTTGATCTTAGCCGCAACGCGACTAACGTATCCTTAAACTAAAAATACCAAACCCAAATCTAAGTAAATACGGATTTGGACTAATCCACGTCCTACGGGCGACGGCATTACTCAGTCTCCGTATACAATCCACGGGCAACCACAAACAAAACAAACATACACGACACGAAGTGAAATTCTGGAGAAGGAGAAAGTTGTTACCGCGATGCGGTAGCGTAATTAACTGCAGGGGCTTGCGCCTGCAGGGAAGAGCGTCCCCACAATCAAAAACCCCTCACCCTGAGGGGGAATCTGACGAAGTCTGCTACATCGGCCGCATCCGTCTAAACCTCCGATACACGGTGCCATAAATCAACTTGGCATCTTCGGAGAGGTAGACGGATAAAACCAAATAGCATCTGCCCCGAACCTCAGGCATGGATGTCCTAACGTCTCGGCCGCCGTTCGGAGGGGAACAGATTCTGGCACGCCCGGTGGGACCTCTTCCTCTTTCCACTCCACACTTCGTGTGTCGTGTTCACGAACGAATCGCGGTTTGCTGTGATTGCCTGTGGATTCAAGGTACTAAGATTTGGTGTCTTGCTCTATGCAGAAAACAGAAAATCGATGGCTTCGAACTGCACCGTCCGCAGCGATAACTCTCGCTCCGTCATTGCTGGAGGAGTGACTTATGGGCCCCAAGCGGCCTCCCTTTTCAAAATGCCGGTGGAGCAGGTGGTTCAAACCACCACTGGACTATTTTTTGGGACCATACTCCCACCAATGAGCTTCAACGCCCCAATGACATTGCAAGAAGCTCCAAAGAAGTCGGTCTTCGATCGACTTACCACTGCCGCGACCCCTTTCAATAGGTCGCCCAACTCCACTGCTTCAGGTTTTAATGGATTAGGCCAGAGCTCCATCGGGCCCATGAAGAAGACTGCCATACCAGAAGGCGTTATTCCGAAGCGGATAGCCATTCCAACTTCTGTTCCTGGCAAAATCACAAAGGTTGCTTCCCATGTTCAGAAGTCCGCTTCTGACAAGTTGGCCGTCCCCGTTCAACGGACGTCGATCTTTAAAAAGCTGGTACCGGTATATTCTGACCAACACAGGGGGCATGAGGAGGTCACCCCTATAGCTGAAACAACTCCATCAGCACGACATGCCCGACGTCGCTACTGGCGCCGAGTGAGGAAGGCTGGGGGCAACTCCCCCTCTGGACTTACTCCTCCAACTCTAATGGTGGAGATCGATACTGCTGTTCCAACCAGGAACAGCTTTGAGTTGCTGAACTCGGTGCGCAGAAACTCTCCTGCTGCGGTGCTAAAGCGAACTCCTTCATCTGTGAAGAATACTCCAGAGAAGAAGTTAGAGCAGCCCCCTCAACGGCTGTCCTCTAAAATTTACAAAGTCTGGCGACAGGTCCAAGAGTCGGTGATCGATCGAGACTGCCTCCGACGACAGAAAAAGATGAAGGTTCAGCAGGGGAAGGATTACTCTGTCAAACCACAAGAAACAAAAGCTACTCGGGTGCCCACTACAACGGTTCCCTTAACTCCAATCACTCAAAAAAGGAGGCCGCAAAAAGCCCCTGTGTCTTCGGCAAATCGCAAAGACACCGAACACAAACGCCCCAAGTCTGGGGGCATGGTGGTGCACACTGTTTATATGGCTTCTGGAAAGGAGGAAAGCCGCACTTCTACGGGCCACCGACCGCTCACCCGATCCGTGACGAAAGCCCAGGAGCAACAACAAAAGCTTCAGGAAATGATGAATACAATGGCTGCACTCACTGAGCCAAAAGAAAGCTCTGAAACGTCTTCGGATGAGCGTCAAGAACAAGAAACCGACGCTGACTTTTTACGCAGAGTTCTCGAAAAGAGGGACAAAGAAGCTGCAGAGCAGGCGGCTAACATAAAGCAGATGGCGCTCCTCTTCAAAGATATGGTAGGGATGATGTTACAGCCGGACCCTCCTGCTGAAGATCCTCCGATCGTCCTTGAAGACGACAGGGGAGAAACGTCAAATCCTCCGCCGGCTCTATCAACAGCCAAGGAGGAGGCAATCTCCAAAGTTGACCTAGATGAATATATAGCTCAGCAGATCCGGGTTCATCAGGCAAACGAAGCGGCTGGGCAAATTGTTAGAACCGGACGACCGTATCCGAGCTGGTATGACCAAATCAGTTACCCGCCAGGATATACGATCCCTAAATTCCACGTATATAAAGGGACAGGGAATCCGCATCAGCATGTCGCTCAATTCAGGGCCTTATGCGGCAATACTGGAGGCGATGACAAATTGTTGCTACGTCAATTCGTCGGCAGCTTAGCAGAAACAGCCTTTGAATGGTATTCGGAGCTACCTAACGACTCTGTCAAAACATTTGCAGAGATGGAACTGCTATTTACACAAAGATTCGCGAGTGCTAGTGAACGCACCCCGATAACAGCACTGATAAATGCCAGGATAAGGCCAGGCGAAACGTGGGTCCAATACGCAACACGATGGCGAAACCTATGGTCGAAATGCGAACAACGCATAGAAGAGGCACCTGCGGTAGGCATGTTTGTGGGCACTCTCGATCCGCAGGCGACCATCTCGCAATTCATGATGTTCTTCAGACCGACCACCTTCCAGGCCTTGATCGACAAATTAGCCCAAATGGACCAGATGGGCCATAGACCGTCTCCTCCAAGACCCGATCCCCGAAATGAGAAAGGAAAAGCGATCATCGTCGCCAACGCTCAGCAACAGTCGAGCAACTCAAAGCCGGTCGCTCGCCAAAACAATGTGCGTCCACGCCCATCCCTCGAAGAGAGGCTGGGACGTCCTTAATCGTTTCCGCAGAATAAAACGAGAAGACTGTTCGAGCTGGCCGTGCGCAACAGACTCATTAATCTGCCGAGTCCAAAGCGTCCGTTGCAGCCAGGCGATCTTAATAATCCCAATTATTGCCCTTACCACCAAACGGTAAGTCACCCGATTGAGGATTGTTTCGTCTTTAAGGGATGGATCGAGGATCAATACCTGCAAGGCAAGTTCACGCTGTCTGAAAGCTGGAAGGTAAACCCCCCACAGCCGCACTCTCCAAAGAAGACGGACACGCCGGGGGCAAATTGTTCTTTCGTCGAGGATGAAAACGATGGAGAAAACTTATCGGATGAATCTGAATACTGCGTAGCGACTTGTCATGTGATTTCTCATTCACTGACGGATGATGAGGAGGATCCTTGCGCTGAGAAATCAACGGCGGACCCTGAAACAGAAATTCCGCGGCCGTCAGACAAGTTGATCGATGCCTTCCTAAATGAAATTCGTCTGAAAGCGAAAGCCAATCAAGAGCATGAAATGGCCATACTGGAAAGAACCAAGGTATTCCCGTCAAATCAAAAGCCATACACTGCGGGTAAAAACAAATTCAAGACGAGGAAACGGTTCGCCAAAGCTCTATCAGTAGGAATGAAGTTACCGCCCTCTGAAGAAAATTCTTTCTCTGAGGTAGAGATGCACCCTAACTTCTGTTTATATCATCAGAAGATCATACATCCTACCGAAGACTGCGAATCCTTTAACTGTTGGTGGCAAGGGTATGTCGCTCAAAAGCGACACTTCGACAGGACAAAGTGTGAAGCTTGTGGACATCAGAAAAATGCGATAGATGAGCGCAAAAGAGCCACCGCCGACTGTCATATAGCCGACTTCAAGGGATCACAAATTATCACCTTTGGAAGCGACTCTGACGAAGAAGCTACCCCCAACTCTTCCCTCGGGGAATCTATTTCAAAAATAAAGGAATTGAGAAGCTGCGAGAACGTTCAGTCGTGCAATCGCATGCTACTCGGAAAAAATCTCGGCCCCGCAAACAACGGAGCGAACAAAAAGGATAAAAGAAAAGAAAAAAGGCCCTCGTCGCCAGCGCTCACCAACAATCAGGTGACCCTAGACCGGTTGCTTGCCAAAGCAACAAGCGGCAATCCCTCCAGGAAAAGTTGAAACGTCCTTACTCGTTTCCGCAAGATAAAACAAGGGGACTGTTCGAGCTGGCAGTGTGTGACAGACTCATCAATCTGCCGAGTCCAAAACGTCCGTTGTGGCCAGGCGACGTTAATAATCCTAATTATTGCCCTTACCACCAAACAGTAGGTCACCTGATCGAGGACTGCTACGTCTTCAAAAACTGGGTTGAAGACCAATACCAACAGGGCAAGTTCGCGTTGTCCGAAATTTGGAAGGTGAACCCGCCACAACCGCATGCTCCGAAAAATATGGACACGCCGGGGGCATCATGCTCATTCATAGAGAAAGCCTAACGGACCACTACGTCCTAAAACTGGATAACGGACCGAAACGTCCTTAAACTAACGACGGACCGCAATATCCTAAAACTTGCAAATGACCGAAACGTCGTTAAACTACTATCAACCCGCGGCATCCTCAGGTCGGCGTGGTAAAAAGAAAAAAAAGAAAAAGAAAAAGAAAAAAAAGAGAATAAAAAAAACGGTATGTCCACAAGCAAAATGGGCACGGATGAAAACCCGAAAGGGCTCCGTGAGTAAAAACAGCAGGACTACCGGCGAGTGTTTGTGAAAACCCGAAAGGACGCAACCTCGTTGAGAAACACTTATAGGGTCCTCTCGACCCTGTAAGGAGAAACCACCTGCGTGAGATCCTTACGACTCACAAAGGAACAACACACTTAGGGATCCCCACGATTCCTAAGGAGAAAATACACTTGCGAGATCCTCACGACTCGTAAGGAGAACTCTCTTGTGAGACCCTTACGGCTCATAAGATTTGAAAGTCTTAAGTTACAGAGGCCTAAATCTGTGCTTAAGCAACCCCCACAACTTTCGACATTGCCCTACAAGTGGTCCGATATTGGCCCTTGTATACAATCCACGGGCGCGAATAAACATTTCCCTAACCAAGTCTCATCCGTGACTGGGGATATGTCCACACGGTGAACAACCCTTGTGAGTCCTCTCGACTCATAAGGAGATAACACTCTTGTAAGATCCTTACGACTTATAAGAGAACATACACTTAGGAATCCTCACGATTCCCAAGGAGAAAACACACCTACAAGATCCTCACGACTTGTAGGGAGAAATACCTTTGTGAGACCCTTACGGCTCATGAAGTCAAAAGCCTTAGCCGACAGGACCCTTAACCCTGTTTACTAAGCTACCTTTGTTCAACATCGACAGAGGCAAATGATGATTCGCTCCTGGCAATATCCCAGTTGCAGCGATGCTGATGCCTAGACCGGTATCAAATTCCAAGTCCTTTTACGTCAAATGATGATTCGCTCCTGGCAATATTCCAGTTGCAGCGATGCTGATGCCTAAATCGGTATCAAATTCCAAGTCCTTTCATGGCAGATGATGATTCGCTCCTGGCAATATTCCAGTTGCAGCGATGCTGATGCCTAAATCGGTATCAAATTCCAAGTCCTTTCATGGCAGATGATGATTCGCTCCTGGCAATATTCCAGTTGTAGCGATGTTGATGTCTAAATTGGTATCAAATTCCAAGTCCTTTCATGGCAGATGATGGTTCGCTCTTGACAATATCCCAGTTGCAACGATGCTGATGCCTAGACCGGTATCAAATTCCGAGTCCTTTCACGGCAAATGATGATTCGCTCCTGGCAATATTCCAGTCGCAGCGATGCTGATGCCAAGATTAGTATCAGATCCCCAATCCCCTACTCGCAAAAAAAAAAAAAAAAAATCAGCGAGCCAAAAAAAAAATATGCATACGAAATAGCCAAAATGATGGGGCAACTTGCAAACAAAATCAACAAGTAAAAATGTATGCACGAGTAAAAAGAAAAATAGCCGAAATGATTGGGCAACTCGCAATAAAAAAAACAGCGAGTAAAAATAAAATAAACAGTCGAAATGATTGGGCAACTCGCAATAAAAAACAGCGAGTAAAAAGAAAAAACAGCCGAAATGATTGGGCAATCGCGACCTTCGCGATATAAAAGCTGAAATGATAGAGCATCACAAAAAAAAAAAAAATGAAAGAATGAAACTTTTGCCCTACAGGTGAAATCACATCGATCCCTGTATACAATCCAGGGGCACAAATAAAAAGGGAACAATACCTTCCCAACAGGCTCCACCAGAAAGCGAAGCCAAATCTCGACGGTTCATAGATAACCTAGAGACCTTCTCGACATTTGTCGCAATATTACAGACACGATGTCAACAAATGAAGCGAATGAAGATCCCGAGCTTCAGGGTCTCGACGTCAACATCGACAACTTAGAGATCACCAACGGCGTTTCTCCTTACTCCAACCAGATGCAGACATGACGTCAACAACTGACCTCAGAATCGCAACGAAACGGAACCATGACAAAGTCCCTAGTTCCAAATCTCAATGGCCACATCTACATCCTGGAGACCAACAACGGTGTGCCTCCTCATTCCAACAGGACACAGATGTTACACCATCAAGCGGAGCGATGGCAAAAATCCCAGCTTCACCTCAGCATTCGTCTCGATACAGTAGACGCAATGTCAACAACGGCGTTCCTTCGCAGTCCAGCAGGATGCAGATGCAACGTCAACAAAAGACCCCATGGTCAGTAAAGCGGAGCGACGGCAAAACCCCAGCTTCACCTCAGCATTCGTCTCGATACAGCAGACGCAATGTCAACAACGGCGTTCCTTCACAGTCCAGCAGGATGTAGAAGCAACGTCAACAAGAGACCCCATGGTCGAAACAAGCGGAGTGACGGCAAAATCCCAGCCCCACCTCAGCATTCGTCTCGATGCAGCAGACGCAATGTCAACAATGGCGTTCCTTCGTGGTTCATTAGGATGCAGATGCAACATCAACATAAGACCCCATAGTCGAAACAAAGCGGAATGATGGCAAAATCCCAGCTCCACCTCAGCATTCGGATACAACGCCGACAAAAGACCTCACGGTCAAAACAAAGCAGAGCGGCGGCAAAATCCCAGCTCTACCTTGACGTTCATCTCAACACAGCAGATGAAATGTCACCCCAGCGTTCTTTCCCCAGCAGGATTCGGACGCGCCAAAGCAAATGAAACGAAGGCCAAATTCCTAGCTTCATACGTCTTGATGGCAAGTCATAAAAAGCCTGAAAGACAATCGGAGATCATCTCGCACCAGCTTAGAGTGATCACCACCTCGACGTTCGTCTCGATACAGCAGACGAGAGGTCCTTCCTCCAACAGGATCCGAACACACCAAAGAAAACGAAGCGAAGGCCACATTCCTAGCTTCAACGTCTTTACGGTAACTCACATAAAACCGGAAAGACAATCGGAGATCATCTCGCACCAGCACAGAGTGGTCACCACCTCGACGTCCGTCTCGATACAGCAGACGAGATGTCGACCCTAGCGTTCTTCCTCCAGCAGGGATTCGGACGTGACAAAGCAAACGAAGCGAAGGCCACATTCCTAGCTTCAACGTCTTTACGGTAACTCACATAAAACCGGAAAGACAATCGGAGATCATCTCGCACCAGCACAGAGTGGTCACCACCTCGACGTCCGTCTCGATACAGCAGACGAGATGTCGACCCCAGCGTTCTTCCTCCAGCAGGGATTCGGACGTGACAAAGCAAACGAAGCGAAGGACACATTCCTAGCTTCAACGTCTTTACGGTAACTCACATAAAATCGGAAAGACAATCGGAGATCATCTCGCACCAGCACAGAGTGGTCACCATCTCGACGTCCGTCTCGATACAGCAGACGAGATGTCGACCCCAGCGTTCTTCCTCCAGCAGGGATTCGGACGTGACAAAGCAAACGAAGCGAAGGCCACATTCCTAGCTTCAACGTCTTTACGGTAACTCACATAAAACCGGAAAGACAATCGGAGATCATCTCACAGAAAGTGGTCACCTCCTTGACGTTCGCCTCGATACAGTAGACGAAATATCAACCCCAGCGTTCTTCCTCCAACAGGATTTGGACACACCAAAGCAAACGAAGCGAAGGCCACATTCCTAGTTTCAACGTCTTTACGGTAACTCACATAAAACCGGAAAGACAATCGGAGATCATCTCGCAGCAGCACAGAGTGGTTACCACCTTGATGTTCGTCTCGACACAGCAGGCGCAACGTCATCAAACAAACGGAGCCACGGCAAAATCCCTAGTTCCAAACCTCGGCGGTTCACCAGCAACCTAGAGACAACCTCGACGTCCGTCTCGATACAGCAGACGAGATGTCACCCCAACGTTCGTCTCGACACAGCAGACGCAACGTCATCAAACAAATGGAGCCACGACAAAATCCCTAGTTCCCACCGCGACATTCGTCTCGATACAGAGGACGCAATGCCAGCAAACGAAGCGAAGGCTAAATTCCTAGCTTCAGGGTCTTAACGGCAAGTCATATAAAACCGGAAAGACAATCGGAGATCATCTCGCACCAGTGTGGAGTGGTCACCACTTCGACGTCCGTCTCGATACAGCAGACGAGATGTCACCCCAACGTTCGTCTCGACACAACAGACGTAACGTCATCAAACAAACGGAGCCACGGCAAAATCCCTAGTTCCAAACCTCGGCGGTTCACCAGTAACCTAGAGACAACTACGACATTCGTCTCGATACAGAGGACGCAATGCCAGCAAACGAAGCGAAGGCTAAATTCCTAGCTTCAGGGTCTTAACGGCAAGTCATATAAAACCGGAAAGACAATCGGAGATCATCTCGCACCAGTGTGGAGTGGTCACCACTTCGACGTCCGTCTCGATACAGCAGACGAGATGTCACCCCAACGTTCGTCTCGACACAGCAGACGTAACGTCATCAAACAAACGGAGCCATGGCAAAATCCCTAGTTCCCACCGCAACATTCGTCTCGATACAGCAGACGCAATGCCAGCAAACGAAGCAAAGGCCAAATTCCTAGCTTCAGGGTCTTAACGGCAACTCATATAAAGCCCGAAAGGCTATCGGAGATCATCCCCACACCAGCGCGGAGTGGTTATGACTCATCGGGGCTCTCCAAAATGAGCCTAACCTCAAGTAAAAAGCGGCATGGCAAATTCCTAGCGCTTGCTCTTCTGACGGTCAAACTGCCAAGGAGGATTGCTTGAAGACGTCTTGTCCAGCCCCCGAAGGGATCAGAGACACGGCAGTCGCAGGGCTACTCGAACAGCACGATTGCCTATCGAGGACTATATCAGCTTATGCGACGGTACGATGGCCAAAACCCTAAGTACCACCAACCTTAACGGGCTTCTGTCGTAAAGAGCAGAGGTTAAATGCGACGTTAAGATGTTCTTGCGAGATCTGCTCGATCCGTTTCGACTCGTGAGGAAATTGATACCTTTGCGAGATTTTCTCGATGCGTCTCGACTCGTGAGATAAAGCCTTAGGCAGTAGGGATTAAAAAACCTGTTTCCTAAGCACTGGGACCCTGCAAGTCGGCCCAAAACGGTCTCTTGCATACTATCCACGGGTCACACTCTCCAAAGTCGAATCTCGATAAGGAGGGAAACAACCGCTTACGGGTCCTCTCGACTCGTAAGAGGGAAAACTCTCTTATAGGATCCTTACGACTTATAAGAGAAAACACACTTAGGAATCCTCATGATTCCCAAGGAGAAAATACACCTACGAGATCCTCACGACTCGTAGGAAGAAAAGTCTCTATGAGACCCTCACGGCTCATAGAGTTGAAAAGTCTTAGGCAGCAGATCTGAACCTGCGGCCTAAGCCCTCGCTATCTCATGAAGAAATCAAGAAGCTTACTCTATTACCTGCTAATTGTGACGACATGCTGAGAAAGAGGAAAAGCAACAGAAAGAGCACCCGATTTACGTTTGATCAAGCGTCCAAGACGTATTCATTCATGCATGGGCAAAAAGACTCAGGACAAAGATATATAATAAAGACAAGCTGGGATAAAAAAAAATTCCATTAATATTGCCCGAAGTTCTTACAGTCATAAAAACAATAAACGAAAGTTATAATGGAATAACCTCAGATCTAGGGCATGGATTGAGGAATTCAAAAGCGATCATATCTATGACTTTCCAAGCCTCGCAGACCATCCTAGTGTGCTTCCTTTCGCGAGCACAAGCGTCAGGGTCCCTCCCGATGTCTTCCACCCTCTGATAAGCAGCGAGTATGGCAAACTGTTGAAAGATCTCGTACAAGAGGTCAATAAGACTGTCTCGCCGTCTCTTCGAGATAAAGTTCAATAGGTACACAGAGTGCACCTTTTCCTCAGCGGCATCCAACGCCTTAAGCGGCACACCGGAACAGAATAGGGGAAGCGCTTCCCAGATAGCTCCCACGATAAGTTTAAGAAGAAAAGAACGTCGGGGAAGCAGTGGACCGTTGTATACGTCGAAGCGACTCATTATTTCAGCACACTCCTCGTTTGTGAATTCCCGATTTCGAGAGCGGCCAAGTTGGCGGATGCCCTCATGAGAGATGATCTCGTTAAGAGCATACATATGGGCGTCCATTGTTCCTATGAAAGAGGATCAACAGAATTATCAGAAAGACTGATTAAGCAAAACGATATAATGCACTGAGGAATAAAATACCATCTTTAAGTTCCAAGATCCATGAAGAATTCTTAAGAGTTCTTCTATATGATTTAGGAGGAGCAAAGCTCCATTAATGAATTAAGAAAATCTAAGGAAAATCTTTCAGAGAGCAGAGCTCTATGGAACCCTAATAGGGTCTCCTTTAGTTCTCTTTAGATCCCTTTAAGACCTGTAGAGCAAAGCTCTGCTAAGTGAAGCCCTAAATAGATTTCCTTTAGATCGGAGATCTATTGAGAGCGATGCTCTATCAATGAAAATTAATTTAATTTAATTTAATCCAAATTAAAATTTTCACCTAAAAGTTTTAAGAGTTTAACTCTTAAAGTTTTTGAAAATAAAGAGCAGGGCTCTGAGTTCTGAAAGTAAAATTTTAGAGAAAAGAATTATCTAAGGGACCAAAGGTCCTATTTATAGACATTAAGTGCCCTTTCAGCTTCCAAGGGATGGCGCGACGGTTCGGAGTCTGTCACCGCTGCGCTCACGTTAGGAGGCCACGTAAGCGCAACGGTGGGGGGGCATTTGTTTACCCCAATCAGAGCAAAGCTCTGTTCAAATTCCAAGGTGGAAAAAGAAGCAATGCTTCTGTTCTTTCTCTAACCAGAGCAAAGCTCAAAAAAAAAAAAAAAAAAAGCGCGCAGCGCAGTTCTGCGCTGCGCGACACGTGTCAGCGCAGCGCAACTGCGCTGCGCAAGAGAGAGAGAAAAAAAAAAGCGCAGTTGCGCGCTGCGCGACACGTGTCAGCGCAGCGCAGCGTGCGCTGCGCTCAAAAAAAAAAAAAAAAAAAAGTTTCGCGCAGCGCAGTTGCGCGCTGCGCGACACGTGTCTGCGCAGCGCACAGTTGCGCTGCGCAGCCAACCAACCCACAAAAAAAAAAAAAAAGCGCACAGCACAGTTGCGCGCTGCGCGACACGTGTCAGCGCAGCGCAACTGCGCTGCGCGACACCAAAAAAAAAAGAAAAAAGGAATGCGCGACACGTGTCAGCACAGCGCGACACGTGTCACGCGCTGGGGCACTGCGCCAAACAGAATTAAAAGATTTAAGAAATCTTTTCTGTTCTTGTTAAAACAAGAAGATTTTCTTCTGCAAAGCAGAAGCCCTTGGATCAAAGATCCAACGGTGGGGAAAATTCCCAAATCACTCAGAAAAAGATTTCTTTAACAAATTTAACTAATTTATGGGCACTATAAAAAGGACCCCAGACCTCAATTAAAAAGGAGGAACATTTTTCTAAAAGAAAAAAGAGAGAGAGAGAGAACTCTGAGAAACTCCTCAAGAACAAAAAAGGTAAAAACCTTTAGAAAAAGAGAAAGTTCTCTTATGAACAGATCATAGATCTAAAAAACAAGATCAATGATCTTTAATAAAAATAAAATAAAATAAAATAGTGCTTTGCACTTTTATGAACCTTTGGTTCTCTGAGATAAGAAAAACAAGAAAAACTTGTTTTTTCTTAGAAATAAATCAAATAGTGCTTTGCACTTGTTTTATGAACCATCGGTTCTTGAACCTAAAAGGTTTTTAAATTAATAGTGCTTTGCACTTCTTATGAACCACTGGCTCTCTAAAACAAGAAATAAAAAAAAAACAGAAATAAAAAAATAGTGCTTTGCACTTTTATGAACCTTCGGTTCTTGAAATAAAAAGAAAAACTTGTTCTTCTTTGATCTAAATTAGATCAAGAAATCAAATAGTGCTTTGCACTTCTTTTATGAACCATTGGTTCTTGAATCTAAAAAAATTCTAAAATTAATAGTGCTTTGCACTTATGAATTTGCACTGTTGTGCTTTTTGATTGGCGCAATGCGCCTGATAAATGCAAGGCATTTCTTAAAGGGCCAGGCCCAAATCAAAAAAAACCTAGTGGGCCTAATTAAATTGCAAGGCAATAAATGGGCAGAGCCCAAATAAATTGATGCTTTGCATCCTTTATACAAGGGCAGAGCCCAAATAAAATTGATGCCTTGCATCATTCCTAAAAGGGCAGAGCCTAAAACAAATTGATGCTCTGCATCATTTCTGGGCAAGGCCCAAATAAAAAGAAAAAAAGAAATGCAATGCAAGAGCAAATAAAATGTTGAACATTTCAACTGGACTTAGCCCAATTTTGGCCATAAGTCCTTAAATTAAATTGACTGAGCAAAATTGCTCTTCTAAATCAATTTACATCCGGTTCGAGGGTACATCTCTGAACTCCTTTGACATCCGTCGTTGTAATTCCTCAACGACGTCAAAGAGGTGACGGGTCCCAACGACCATACATCGATATGGACTGCGGGGTCCTTAAACTCGTGGACCGAAACGTCCCTAAACTAATATTGGACCGAAACGTCCTTAAACTAATATCGGACCGAAACGTCCCTAAACTAATATCGGACCGAAACGTCCCTAAACTAATATCGGACCACCACGTCCCTAAACTGGAATAATGGACCACTACGTCCTTAAACTGGCGACGGACCGGAACGTCCCTAAACTAATATTGGACCGGAACGTCCTTAAACTAATGTCGGACCACCACGTCCCTAAACTGGAATATGGACCACTACGTCCTTAAACTGGCGACGGACCGGAACGTCCCTAAACTAATATCGGACTGAAACGTCCCTAAACTAATAATGGACCACCACGTCCCTAAAACTGGCGATGGACCACTACGTCCTTAAACTGGCGATGGACCGAGACGTCCTTAAAACTAATATCGGACCGGAACGTCCCTAAACTAATATTGGACCGAAACGTCCCTAAACTAATATCGGACCGAAACGTCCCTAAACTAAACATAGACCACCACGTCCCTAAACTGGCAATGGACCTCCACGTCCTTAAACTGGCGATAGACCACCACGTCCCTAAACTGGCACAATAGAGCCCAAATGCTCTTTTGTCGGACCTAAACGGTCCCGTTAAGTTGATCTTAGTCTCAAACTGGACTAACGTATCCTTAACAGACGTTTGATTCGATCTTAGCCTCAAAAATGGCTAACGTATCCTCCAAACAGACTTTAGTCCCAAATTGGACTATGAATCTCCCAAACTGGAACAATAGGGCCCAAACGCTCTTTTGTCGGATCTAAACGATCACGTTAAGTTGATCTTAGTCTCAAACATGACTAACGTATCCTTAACGAACGTTTAAGTTGATCTTAGCCGCAACGCGACTAACGTATCCTTAAACTAAAAACACCAAACCCAAATCTAAGTAAATACGGATTTGGACTAATCCACGTCCTACGGGCGACGGCATTACTCAGTCTCCGTATACAATCCACGGGCAACCACAAACAAAACAAACATACACGACACGAAGTGAAATTCTGGAGAAGGAGAAAGTTGTTACCGCGATGCGGTAGCGTAATTAACTGCAGGGGCTTGCGCCTGCAGGGAAGAGCGTCCCCACAATCAAAAACCCCTCACCCTGAGGGGGAATCTGACGAAGTCTGCTACATCGGCCGCATCCGTCTAAACCTCCGATACACGGTGCCATAAATCAACTTGGCATCTTCGGAGAGGTAGACGGATAAAACCAAATAGCATCTGCCCCGAACCTCAGGCATGGACGTCCTAACGTCTCGGCCGCCGTTCGGAGGGGAACAATACACACTGGGAATGGGAAAATCATATCTAGTGGAGAGTGTAAGGATTGTGCAGTTGTTGTTTGCGGACTGGAGCTTTTTGCAGATTTCTTGGTGATTGATACGGGCAGCTATGAAGTCGTCTTAGGAATGGATTTTCTCGGCACTTTCCATGCTCACATTGATTGTAGGGCAAAGAAAGTAATTTTCCAGATTCCCGGACATCCCGAGTTTATCTTCACTGGAGGAAGCAGTTCTGTCGGGCCAGTCGAATTTAGGGCTAGGCCGACAGCTAATGTTCTTTCGTCGATGGAGGTTGCTCAAGATGAAACGCCAGCTGTTGTTCGAGATTTCATGGACGTTTTTGAAAACATGTCAGGTTTACTGCCAAAGCGAGACGTGGAGTTCGCGATTGATCTTGTTCCTGGTGCAGCGCCAGTCTCTAAAGCGTATTATCCAATGGCACCAGTTGAGTTGGAAGAAGTTAAGAAGCAGGTTACAGAATTACTTGAGAAGGGTTGGATTCGAAGCAGTAGCTCGCCTTGGGGAGCTCCAGTTATTCTAGTCAAGAAGAAAGATGGCACAAGGAGAATGTGCATCGATTATCGAGATTTAAACCGGGTGACTATTAAGAACAAGTACCCGATCCCTCGCATTGGAGAATTATTTGAGCAGCTTAGTGGCGCGAGGGTATTCTTGAAGCTGGATTTGAGATCCAGATATCATCAGGTCCGAGTGAAAACAGAAGATATTTGCAAGACGGCGTTCCGAACTCGGTATGGACATTACGAGTACTTAGTGATGCCCTTCGGAGTAACGAATGCACCGGCGATATTCATGGACTTGATGAACCGAATCTTTTCACCATTCTTGGACCAGTTTATTGTGGTGTTCATTGATGATATTCTGGTCTACTCGAAGAGTAATGAAGAGCATGCAGAACATTTGAAGATCGCACTGCAGACGTTGAGACAAGAAAAATTATATGCAAAGATGAGCAAGTGCGAGTTTTGGCTGGAAGAAGTAAAGTTTTTGGGGCATGTCGTGTCTGGCGATGGAATCGCTGTTGATCCCGAAAAGATTGCAGCAGTTCGAGATTGGCCGATTCCGAAGAATGTTGCGGAGATAAGAAGCTTTCTTAGACTCGCCGGGTATTACAGAAGGTTCGTGGAGAACTTTGCTCGTCTGGCGGAGCCGTTGACCAAGCTTACGTGCAAGGAGGTACCATTTGTGTGGATGGATAGGTGTGCATCAGCTTTTGAGGCGTTGAAGCAGAGATTGATAACCGCTCCTATTCTGACCGTGCCAGACAATTCCGGAGGATTGGTGATTCAAAGCGACGCATCTGGGAAAGGATTGGGATGTGTTTTGATGCAGCATGGAAAGATTATAGCATACGCATCAAGACAATTGAAGACCCATGAGAAGAATTACCCAACTCATGACTTGGAGCTTGCAGCTGTGATCTTCGCTTTGAAGATTTGGAGACACTACCTTTTGGGCGAAAGGGTCAAGGTTTTCACCGATCATAAAAGCTTGAAGTATGTGTTCACGCAGAAGGAGCTTAATATGAGGCAACGTAGATGGTTGGAGCTGATGGCTGACTACGATCTTGATCTTAAGTACCATCCGGGGAAGGTTAATGTCGTGCCGGATGCGCTCAGTCGGTTACCAGCAATTCAGACGTTGACTACACAGAAGGAACTCATTGAAGACTTTCAAAGATTTGCTGTGGAGGTTGTGCTACCGCATTCTTCGGGACAGTTGATGCAGCTACAGGTACATTCATCGTTGATCGAGAATATTAAAGCAGCACAGTCGCAGGACCCTAGATTGCAAAAGTTTCGAGAACAGGTTGAAGCCGGACTTCGAACTGACTTACCGATCCATGAAGATGGTTCGTTGGGATATGGTAGCCGTTTGTGTGTTCCAAAGGGGATACTCGCGAAGAACTTATGAAGGAGGCGCACAGTTCAGCATATTCCGTACATCCAGGAGGCACGAAGATGTACCGAGACATACGACAACATTTCTGGTGGGAAGGCATGAAACGGGAGATTGCCCGCTTTGTGGAAAAATGCTTGGTGTGTCAGCAAATTAAGGCTGAACATCAAAGGGTTGCTAGTTTATTGCAACCACTTCCGATTCCTCAGTGGAAGTGGGAACATATAACCATGGATTTCGTGACAGCTCTACCGCGGAGTCCAAAAGACAACAATGCAGTTTGGGTGATTGTTGATCGTTTGACCAAGGAAGCTCATTTCATTCCTTTTCAGGTTGGTCAATCAACAGAAACTTTGACAGAACGGTACATGCAGGAGATTGTAAGATTGCATGGAGTACCGGTGAGCATCGTGTCCGACCGTGACACTCGCTTCTTATCACACTTTTAGAGGAGCTTACAGGAAAGTTCGGGGACTCGATTGAAGTTTAGCACAGCTTATCATCCTCAGACAGATGGCCAGTCGGAGAGAACGGTCCAAACTCTTGAAGATATGTTGAGAGCTTGCATGTTGGACTTCAAGGGTTCATGGGAGGATCATCTACATTTAGTGGAGTTTTCTTACAACAACAGTTTCCAGGCAACTATACAGATGGCTCCATTCGAAGCTTTATATGGTCGCAAGTGTCGTTCACCTGTTTGTTGGGACGATGTCGGTGAACGAAGATTGTTGGGATCGGATTTGGTTGTGCAGACAGTTGATAAAGTTAACACCATCCGGAATCATATGAGAACAGCACAAGACTGACAGAAGAGTTAGGCAGATACGTCGAGAAGACCTCTAGAGTTCGCCGTGGGTGATTTGGTATTCTTGAAGATATCACCGACTAGAGGGGTGATTCGTTTCGGAAGTCGAGGAAAGCTCAGTCCTCGATTCGTCGGACCTTTTGAGATTTTGGAGCGTGTTGGTGAGGTAACGTATCGATTGGCGTTGCTGCAATCCTTGGTGAATGTTCATGACGTGTTTCACGTATCTCAACTCCGTAAGTATGTTCGAGATGAAACGCATGTGTTAGATCATTCGGAGCTGACTGTACGTGAAGACCTGACTTTTGAGGAGCGACCGATTGCGATTGTGGATCGAAGGGAAAAGGTTCTTAAGAACAAAGTTATCCCCCTTGTACTTGTTTCTTGGGGTAATCGCTCACATGGAGAGCCAACTTGGGAATGAGAAGATGAAATCCGGCAGAAGTTTCCCTATCTTTTCTTGTAGTTTGTTGGTCGTTTATCCTTTTGTGTTCTTGGAATTTCGAGGACGAAATTCTTTTTGTAGTTGGGTATAATGTAACAACCGAGTTCAATTATACCAATTTCTGTTGCCGTATGTGTTGTTTGTGGTGTTTATTTCATTTACCGTGTTTGGATGCGAATGGTAGTTTACTTTACGTTCGACCCGCTTGCTTGAGCTTGTTGTTTCATAGTTATAG
This sequence comes from Agapanthus africanus, assembly GCA_030015575.1. Classification (NCBI taxonomy): domain Eukaryota; kingdom Viridiplantae; phylum Streptophyta; class Magnoliopsida; order Asparagales; family Amaryllidaceae; genus Agapanthus; species Agapanthus africanus. Next base: position 9,517,056 of record JASDDO010000022.1, read on the forward strand.
AATACCCTAGCATCACGTATTTTTGCATATAACAATTTAAGTCACGTAAAATAATTTAAAAATACATGACATGGCTTGCATGATACCCCTAACCCTGTGGTAGCATCTTTGCATCGTGTTCTCGTCCCGTTCAGTGAAACATATGTGTTTGGATGGCTACGCGCACGTACGTGCGTCCGTTCTTGGGGGTATGCATTTCTGTTACATAATCTTTCATTTTAAATTTTGGAACTTACAAATAAATTTCGTATTTCAAATCCAAAATTTTGGACCCGACCCGGGCGCATTTCTGAATTATTTTGTATCCCGCCAAATTCTAATTATTTTAAATTTTTTTAATTAGTTTAATATTTTTTTAACAGCTTATGATTCTTTTATAACTAACGAAATATTCTAACAGTTAAAATCTTTTTATTTTCCAACTCTTTCCCCATCTTTCCTCCCCTCTGAGCCAATCAAATCCTTCCTCATTTTGACGCCGGGCCCCACGAGCTCTCTCTCTCTCTTTCACTTTCTCTTTCTCCACGGTCTCTCCCTTTCTCTCTCCTCTCGCTCTCTCTCTCACTCCTCTCGCGTTTACTGTGTATATCTCGAGTCGGGTCACCACCTTCAGCTATCGTCACCTCCCACTTAAAAATCCCTCCTTCTTCCTTTTAAAAAATACCCCGAGCGCCATCACGAGAGACCCATCCTAGCTCCGCCGCCTCCATCAACCCTAACCCTATTTCCTCTTCTCCTCAACCCTCGTCGACACCCTCCTCATCCTCTCGTCACCCTCATCTCCATCATCTCCTTCTTCTTCCTTCTTCCCGAACCCATCGCACCCAAAGAAACCCCGAGAGCCTTCTCCACCACCACCACCTTATCACGTCGCCGACCATCTCCCATCGCCAACGCCATCTCCTCCCTCTCCTCTCCTCTCTCTCCAGCGCCAGAACCCTGCACCTAAACCCCCAACCGACTCCAAACCCTAGCTACAACCCTAGCCGCCAAAAAACTGCACACCCCTGCACGTTACCTGGCCGGAGCTCCGTCGATCTCACCGCCACCATCTCGTCTCCCCGTTACGTTATCAGTCCAACCCCAGTGAGTCTTCTCTCTTTCTCGTACCTCCTTTCTTCTTCTCTGTTCCTCCTCTTCTTTCTTCTGTGTCTTTTTCTTTTCTGTAAAAATCTTTTAACCTCTGTAGTTCGCTGGAACTCCGACGACGGCGACGATCACGACGACCCAGCAGGCACCTCTGACCCGTGTGTTTCCCCCGTGCGTTGTTTGGACTCATTCCGTGTACCGTGCGCGCGTCGCGACTTTTCTCGCCGACGTGAGACGTTCCGTATACCGTATCGCGATCCGTCGAGGCAAGTAAAACTTGCTACATGCTATCTATATGTTTTTTATAACTAGTTATTTGCATATTAAACCTATAGATCGAATCTAAAGTCACGTGTTCCAATTTAACAGTTCGATGTTCCGTTTATATCTTTTAGATTCAGAACTTGAAACATACCCGTTGCATTTTAGTTTACCATACATGGGACCCCCATCCATATTTAAATCACATAGTAATAACCTGCATAGCCCACAATACCTTTGAATAGTTTCTACCCTATCGGACACCCGTTTGCATCCATCTAACCTATTTTTATATATAATTGCATCAATAGGTCTTTTAATACATGTTAATGTGATTTTAATATTCCATATTCATTTAAGTGTATGATACTTAATGTTGGAACCATAACCCTAGCTCTAATCGATAACCGTAATCCATATAGTTTAATCTGTACCTATTTGCATATCATATTACAATGTTCCAGTTTATTGTTCTATTAGTACCCATGCTTGTTTTGTATACCCATGCTTATACTAGTTTGATTATGAGCACCCACTTGACATCTTATGCATCCTGACATGACTTGTTACACCTATTACTTGACACGATATGGTACCGTGCAACTCTTGACATGACATGACACCTATATACATTACTTGACTTGACCTAATGTACCATGCCTTTACCTGTTACCTGATCTTGTGACTAATGCCAACAAACCTGACCTGTTGTCCTTACGGACATTTTCTGTTGTCTATTCAGACAAACCTGTACCTGCCTGATCCTGTGTTGGCATTAGCTCCAGATTATTTAATACCTGACTTGAATACATATAACCTGGGGGTATGGGGAAATCAATGATGAAACCTGATTTGTAACTCGACAGTTCGCTACCTTTACTGATCAGTCATAGAGGCTAGGCCAGCCTTGGGATGATGCTGCTGATATCGTCCATCGTTATCCACTACCTTTTTAGAGGCTAGGCCAGCCTTGGGATGATGCCATGGACATCATTCATCGTTACCCCTTTTTCCTTTAGTGCCTAGCGGCATGTCTCGGTTTCAGCCCGAGAATCTTCACCGTGATCCCGGGCACGTACGGGATACTATTGAGTTACATCGATGATTCATAGAATTGATTTCAGAGACTTGAGAGTAGTTAACCCAATAAACCAGTTTAGATTACTCACTGCACACTACCTTTCACTGCCCTGATTTATATTGCTGTTATACCTGCTTTACCATTCATGTTCATACTTGCATGTCTTGCTACCCTGTTTTTATACTATTGCTTGATGTCATGACGCGCTGATGTCTTGTATGGCCCAGATTCCGTACCTTTGCTGCAGTCCGAGCAGGAGTACTTCAGTCAGCAGGCTGAGCAGTGAGGACTCGTTAGTAGTTAGTTCTTTATTTTCAGTATTTTCATTCCTGATGTGAGCCCGCATTATGGGACATACATTCCAGTTATTCTTGTATTGGAACTTTTGCTTCCGCATTATTTTATTCTTGACTCGTTTTATTTTGGCTTATGGACATGTGTTAGATAGTTTATTATTGTTCTTGATATCTTTACAGCCGTAATGTGACTGTGGAAGGATAATTCCTCTCCACAGGTAGCATGGTTGTCTATGTCACGTGCCTACCTTAGCGTACTCTGGGAAGCGGGGCATGACACAACCTCATCGGACGAGCACACCAAGGATCTTGGCGAGATAATCGACATCCTCCGCAAGTACAAAATGAAGCTGAATCTAGCCAAGTGCGCGTTCAGAGTCACTAGCGGGAAATTTCTCGGGTTCACAGTTACCCACCGAGGAATCGAAACTAACCCGGAGAAGATCAAGGCCATTCTCAACCTTGCCACGCCGAAGAGCAATGTGGAGATCATGCGACTCACGGGGAGAGTGGCCGCTCTTAGTCGCTTCATGTCGAGATCCGGAGAAAAGTGCCACCCATTCTTCAAAGCCCTAAGAAAGATCCCAAGGTTCAAATGGTCGGAAGAGTGTCAAAACGCTTTCAAGCAACTCAAAGTGCACCTGGAAACTCCCCCACTACTCACCTGGCCAATCGAAGGAAACGAGCTGTTACTATACCTTGTGGTATCCAATCATGCTACTGGCTTGGTGCTCGTCCGAGAAGTCGAAGGATTACAGAAGCCGGTTTACTACGTAAGCCATGTCTTCAAAGACGCGGAAACAAGGTACCCAGCCATAAAAAAGATAGTCTTGGCGCTTATCGCCGCCTCAAGGAAAATACGGCACTACTTCTAGGCATACACTATGTTCGTCCTCACCGAGCGGACTATAGGTGTTATTCTCGCCTCCCCCCGAATCGTCCGGTCGTCTGGAAAAATGGAAGTGGGAGTTATCCCAATTCGACATCAAATACCGCCCCAGGCAAGCCATCAAAGCGCAGGTTCTGGCAGACTTCGTTGTCGAGTGTACTATCCCCAACAAGGAAGCAGCGTCAGCACTCGTCCCCAGGTCCCAACCCTCGGTCGAGGAAGTACTTAACTCGGTCCCCGATTGGGTCCTCTACGTCGATGGATCCTTTACCGAGGAGGGGAGCGGTGCCGACCTTATCATTCGATGCCCGAACGAGGAAGAAATGGAGTACTCTTTGAAACTCGGGTTCAGAGCGTTAAACAACGCCGCGGAATACGAGGCCTTGCTAGCCGGGTTGAGAATCGCTTCCAGAATGAGGCTGAAGACGATCCGAATTCGCAGCGACTCCGTCCTAGCCGTCGGCCAAGTGACCGGGCGCTTTGAGGCCCGAAAGCCGCTCATGGTGAAGTACTTAGCCGAGGTAAGGAGACTACGAAAAAATTTCGACAAAGTTCAAGTGGAGCGGATTCCTCGGCACCTGAACGCCCAGGACGACGCCCTGAGCAAGCTAGCATCTTCCTATACGGCCAATAATAAGAGGAATATCCTCTTTGAAGTCTTGCTGCGGCCCAGCGTGGAAGACAGAAAGGCGACGCTTCAAGTATACACTACTCAGGAGGAAGGCCGGGATTGGACGAAGCCCCTCATAGAGTTCCTGAAGGAGGGTACACATCCAGAGGACCGAGAAGAAGCGCGCCGCCTTCGAGCTAAAGCCCTTCATTTCGTCTGGAGCAATAGAAACCTTTACAAGAATTCATACATACAGCCTCTGCTCCGGTGCGTCGACCCCCATGAAGCCGACTACGTCCTGCATGAGATACACGAAGGAGTCGGTGGAGCGCATCAAGGGGCCCGTACCTTAGTTCAGAAGACGCTGCTCCAAGGGTATTATTGGTCGAAGAATCACCAAGACGCTCAAAAGCTCTTCAGAAGATGCAAAAGATGTCAACTCCATGGCAGTATACCCCATCTTCCAGCTACCGAGCTAACGGCCCTCACCCCCCTGGCCGTTTGCCCAATGGGGGATGGACATGGTGGGCCAACTCCCCACTAGTACGGGCGGGCACAAATGCATCCTCGTCGCGGTAGACTATTTCACGAAGTGGATTGAGGCCGTCCCCATCAGAAAACCAGACGCCACTACGACCATCAGATTCCTGCAGAACAACGTAATCTCCCGATTCAGGATCCCGAGGTGCATCGTTACCGACCACGGGACGAATTTCGAAAACGACAAAATCATAAAGTTCTTCAATGAATACCACATACTAATGAAGTTTACAGCGGTCGTGCATCCTCAATGCAACGGGCAGGCCGAGGTACTAACCGAGACGTCATCCGAGGTCTTCGAACTTGTTTAGAAGGAAGGCAGGGCAGCTGGGTCGAGGAACTACCACGGGTGTTATGGGCCTTACGCAAATCGAAGAAGACGCCCACGGGAGAGACCCCCTTCAGCCTCTACTACGGTACCGAGGAAATAGTCCCAGCGAAGATCGGACTGCTCAGTTACAGAGTCGAACACTTCGATGACAAAGCAAACACCTCGGCGCTCCGGACTAATTTGGACATCTTGCTAGAGAAGCGGGAACGGGCACAGATCAAAGCCGCCGCTTATCAACAAAAAACTGCTCGCTACTACAACGCACGAGTTAAGCATCTCTCCTTCAAGACGGGAAATTTTGTCCTGAGGCGGAACGGATTTATAGACCAAGGCAAGCTGCACAAGTTCTTCCCGAAATGGGACGACCCATTCCTCGTCTCTGAAGTATTGCCCGGCGGAGCCTATCGCTTACAAGACGCGGGAGGGCGCAAGTTTCTTCGGTCCTACAACGCTGAGAAACTCAAACTATACAAATGAATGCATTTTCTTCTTTTTGAAGCAATGTAATTTTTATTAAGTCTCCCAAGTTATAAGAGACTTCCTCCATAAATTCTGTTCCCTTTCACGGTTCCGAGATCCCTAAATTCGTTTTTGAGAAAACACGCAAAAATACTAAAGGGATAAAAAAGAGACAAAAGCATATCGGAAAAAAAGAACTTTATTCATTGAGGGGTATTTTGGGCTCCTCAGCCTTACAAAAAATATTACAGCAAAGGGGGCCGGGGGTTAAGAAAGCACTGCTGGTGTTCCCGCCAAAATTTTCGGCCAAGAGCTACTTGTTCCCTTACAAAAAAGGGGGAGAATCCTAAAAAAAACAGGCATCACGTGTAAACCTTCGATACATGGTGCCATAAATCAAAAACCCCTCACAATGAGGGGGAATCTGACGAAGTCTGCTACATCGGCCGTATCCGTCTAAACCTTCGATACATGGTGCCATAAATCAACTTGGCATCTTCGGAGAGGTGGAACCAAATAGCATCTGCCCCCAAATTCAGGCAAGACGTCAGTCTTCCCGGCTTTCGGCGGAGAACAAATTCTGGCACGCCCGATGGGACCTCTTCTTCTTTCCACTCCACACTTCGTGTGTCGTGTTTTTCTCGTGATCATATAATCGCGGTGTGTATGTTTGTGGTTGCCCTTAGGGGAGGGGATACTGAAGTCGGCGCTTCGTCTCTATGAAGAATGGCGTTTGTTCCCACCTTAGCAACTCAGGCTCTGTCATATCTGGTGGAGTCAAGTACGGGCCACTTGCAGGCTCAAATCTCTGCAATCCGGTTTTTCAAGAAATCAACGGGCTTCTCTTTGGATCGATGCTCTCACCTCCCACCCTCGGAGCCTCAACGCCGATGGAGGAAGCCCAGAGGAAATTTGTCTTCCATAGGCTGGTTCCCCAAGCTGCAACTTTGCCGACAGAATCAGTCCTCCAACAACTGGCACCTGCCAAGGACCAAGGTCGATGCTTGGGGCAGAATATTTAGGCTCTCAAAGGAAACATGGGGCATGCTCGGCAAAATCCTGAAGCTAGTCAAATCCTGGCCGTAAGAAACGGTCGACGTCGATATCAGCATCATACAAAATGAGCTGGAGGTAGTTCTCCGTATGATCCTATTTCAACCCCAGTGGTGAATGTTGTTGTTCCAACTGGGAACAGCTTCAAATTGTTGTGAAGGGTCAGACAAAGTTCTCCTACCGCAATATTGAAGAAGTCTCCGCAGCCCATGGAGATCCTACGTGAGCAGAAAACAGTTCACTCCCTGAAACAACTTTCCTCATCTATATATAAGGTGTGGAAGCAGGTGAAGGGGACTCACCCCAAGACGGATCCTGATACAGCGGTTCCTCCCAAAACCAAAGCGGCTTTTTACAACAAGAGGCCCAATAAAGCTCAAGTGTCCAAAGCAAACTCCAAACACCCCAAGCCTAGGGGCATGGTAGTTCACATAGTCTATGTGGTGAATTCCAAAGAAGAAGTTCGAGCTTTTACTAGTCACCGAACTCAAACTCGGTCCCTGACAAAAGTTCAACTGCAAACGTGAAAAGCTGCAGGATATGCTCGCTCAGGCGGCAGCAAATGCTAATCCATCGCCTAAGGAAAGTCCCGAGGACGCACCCGAAGAAAGAATAGAGAAGGAGTCGGATATTGATTTTCTAAAGTGCGCTCTGAAAAAGAGAGATGAAGAAGCGGCAGAAATGTCCACTAAAATGAATCATATGGCCCTTCTGATTCAGAATATGGCTGGAATTATGGTTCAATCGGAACCACAAGCGAATGAACTGCCGGTAGTCACTCTTAAAGACAAGGGTGACATTTCAAATTCTCTATGAGTCTCATCAACAACCGAAGAGGAAATGTTCTCAAAAGCAAAACTGAACGAATATGCCTTTCAGCAAATCAAGACTCACTACACCAGTGAAGCCGCAAATAGATCAATCAAGACCAAACGACCGTATCCGACATGGTACGATCAAATACACAGTACCCGCCAGAGTACACACTTCCAACGTGCCACATGTACAAAGGAACTGGGAATCCTCGCCAGCACATTGCGTGATTTGAACCCATGTGCGGCAATACTGATATAATTCTCCTCTGACAGTTCATCGGCTGTCTGGCGGGCATTACTTTCGAATGTATGCGGAAATCCCGAATAACTCCATGAATACCTTCGACAAAATGGAGATGCCCTCCTGTCAGAGATTCGCTAGTATGAATAAACACACTACTGTGACGGCACTAGTCAACGAAAGGGTTAGACCGAATGAGACTTGGGTTCAATGTGTCACCAGATGGCAAAATCTCTGGTCAAATACAAGCAACGCATCGATGAAGTTGCAGTCATGGGAATGCTCATAACTACCCTTGACCCAAATTCAAAGGCGTCCTTGTACATGGCCCTCTTCAAGCCGACCGCCTTCCAAGAGCTCATGGATAAAAGGACTCGATTGGATCAGCTGAGTCAAGACCCTTCATCATCTGATGAAGATGAATGAAAAGCGGAGGTAAGGTGGTATTTGTCGCCGACGCTCAACAAAAAAAATGAGCAACTTTGAAGCAACCTGTTACCAAAATAGCGACAGTGTGGGTACTCGCACCCCTGAGGTATACACAGGGGGCATATTTCTCACTGGAGGAAGAATCTCTACGTAAAATGGTCCTTTCTTCTTAAAGAATAGAAATGATATCAAGGGGCTTACAAACGAGTCCTGCAGTCAAGTGGAATATCCCACTTGAACCCAAAAAAAAGGTATGTCCACAAGAAAAATGGGCACGGATGAAAACCCGAAAGGGCGCCGTGAGTAAAAACAGCAGGACTACCAGCGATGTTTGTGAAAACCCGAAAGGGCGCAGACTCGTAAAAAAAGGGTATGCCTACAAGCAAAATGGGCACGGATGAAAACCTGAAAGGGCGCCGTGAGTAAAAACAGCAGGACTACTGGCAAGTCTGTGAAAGCCCGAAAGGGCGCAGACTCGTAAAAAAATTCATGCACACTGGCAAGATCCTCTCGACCTTGTAAGGAGAAAATACCTGCGTGAGATCCTTACGACTCACAAAGGAGCAACACACTTAGGGATCCCCATGATTCCTGAGGAGAAACGCACTTACGAGATCCTCACGACTCGTAAGGAGAAACACCTTCTTGAGACCCTTATGGCTCATGCAGTCAAAAGCCTTAGTCGACAGGATTCTAACCCTGTTTGCTAAGCCATCTTTGTTTAAGTCGAAAAAGTCAAATGATGATCTCTCCTGGAAATGTCCCAGTGGTAGCGATGCTGATGCCTAAATTGGTATCAAATTCCAAGTCCTTTCACGGCAAATGATGATTCGCTCCTGGAAAAATTCCAGTAGCAGCGATACTGATGCTAAGATTGGTATCAGATCTTGAGTTCCATACTTGTTAAAAAAAACGGTACGTCCATAAGCAAGATAGGCACGGACGAAAACCCGAAAGGGCTCCGTGAGTAAAAACAGCAGGACTACCGGCGAGTTTGTGAAAACCCGAAAGGGCGCAATCTCGTTAAAAGACACTTGCAAGGTCCTCTCGACCCTGTCAGAAGAAAATACCCGTGTGAGATCCTTACGACTCACAAGGGAGCAACACACTTAGGAATCCCCACGGTTCCTAAGGACAAAACACACTTACGAGATCCTTACGACTCGTAAAGAGAATTCCCCTTTGAGACCCTCACGGCTCATAGGATTCAAAAACCTTAAGCTACAGGTATCTGAACCTGTTCTTAAGCCGTCATACACCCCGATTTTGCCCTACAAGCGGTTCAATGTTGACCCTTGTATACAATCTACGGGCACGAATAAATATTTCCTTAACAAAGTCCCACGAGCGACTAGGGATATGCTCACACGGTGAACGACCCTTGTAAGTCCTCTCGACTTATAAGGAGAAAACACTCTTGTAAGATCCTTACGACTTATAAGAGAACATACACTTAAGAATCCTCACGATTTTTAAGGAGAAAACGCACTTACGAGATCCTCACGACTCGTAGGGAGAAATACTTTTATGAGACCCTTACGGCTCGTAAAGTCAAAAGGCCTTAGTCAACAGGATCCTAACCCTGTTTGCTAAGCCACCTTTATTCGACATCGACAGAGGCAAATGATGATTCGCTCCTGGCAATGTTCCAGTGGTAGCAATGCTGATGCCTAAATCGGTATCAAATTCCAAGCCTTTTCACGGCAAATGATGATTCGCTTCTGGCAATATTTCAGTCGTAGCGATGCTGATGCTGAGATTGGCACCAGATTCCAAGTTCCACACTCGCGATAAAAATTCAGCGAGCCAAAAATGCATATGAAATAGCCGAAATGATGGGGCAACTCGTAATAAAAATCAGCGAGTAAAATATTTGCATACAAAACAGCCGAAATGATTGGGCAACTCGCAATAAAAAGCAGCGAGTAAAAAAACAGCCGAAATGATTGGGCACCGCGAAAAATAGCCGAAATGATTGGGCAATCGCGACTTTCGCGATATAAAAAGCTGAAATGATAGAGTGTCGCGGAAAGAAAACAAAAAAAATACAGATAAAAAAATGAAATTTTTTCCCTACAGGCGAGTCTATACCGACCCCTGTATACAATCCATGGGCATAAACAAAAAGGAAACCACATTCCCCCACCAGACTCTGTCAAAGGGAAAGTCAGATCTCGACGACAACATCTGCATCTCGGAAGATCAACACTGTGTTCTTTCTCAACTCCAGCAGGATGCAGACGCAATGTCAACAACCGACCTCAGGGTTGCAACGAAATGGAGCCAGAGCAAAGACCCTAGTTCCAAATCTCGACAGCAATATCTACAGCCTAGAGACCCACCATGGCGATCCTCCTCATTCTAGCAGGATTCGTATGCAACATCAACGAAATGGAGCCATGGCAGAGTCCCCAGTTCCAAGACTCTACGGTCCGCAGACAACTTAGAGTCAACCAATGACCTCCCCGCCGGATCAACGCTCCGTCTCGAAAGTAAGTCAACCAACCTCCGAGGAAATCAGTGTCCTTAGAAAATACCTCGATTCAGGGAAATCAGCGTCCTTGACGAGAGCATCTCGATTCGCGTCGACCCGTAGAGAAATCAGTGTCTTTGCAGGAATACCTCGATTCGTCTCGACCTCTAGGGAAATCAGTGTCCTTTGCAAAGCCTCGATTCAGGGAAATCAGCATCCTTGGCGAGAGCATCTCGATTCGCGTCGAACCGCAAGGAAATCAGTGTCTTTGCAGGAATACCTCGATTCGTCTCAACCTCCGGGGAAATCAGCGTCCTTGGCAAAACCTCGATTCAGGGAAATCAGCATCCTTGGCGAGAGCATCTCGATTCGCGTCGATCCGCAAGGAAATCAGTGTCTTTGCTGTAATACCTCGATTCATCTCAAACTCTGGGGAAATCAGCGTCCTTGGCAAAACCTCGATTCAGGGAAATCAGCGTCCTTGGCGAGAGCATCTCGATTCGTGTCGACCCGCAAGAAAATCAGTGTCTTTGCAGGAATACCTCGATTCGTCTCAACTCTGAGAAAATCAGTGTCCTTGGCAAATACCTCGATTCAGGGAAATCAGCGTCCTTGATGAGAGCATCTCGATTCGCGTCGACCCGCAAGGAAATCAGTGTCTTTGCAAGAATACCTCGACTCGTCTCAACTCCGAGGAAATCAGTGTCCTTGGAAAAACCTCGATTCAGGGAAATCAGCGTCCTTGGCGAGAGCATCTCGATTTACGTCGACCCGCAGAGAAATCACTGTCTATGCAGGAATATACGACGTCAGCGAAACGGAGCCATGGCAGAGTCCCTAGTTCCAAGTGTCGACGACCATATATACAGCCTGGAGACCCACAACAGTGTTCCTCCTCATTCCAGCAGGATTCGGACATGAAAATCAAGCGGAGCCATGGCAAAGTCCCTAGTTCCAAAGCTCGACGACATTCGTCTCGTTATAGCAGACGCAACGTTAGCAAAGCGGAGCCGTGGCAAAGTTCCCAGTTCAAGGACTCGGCGGTGCACAGACAACCGAGAGTCAACCCATGACCCCGTCGCGGAAATACGTCAGTAAATGACCCCGTCGTGGAAATACGTCAGCAAATGACCCCGTCGCGGAAATACGTCAGCCAATGACCCCATCGCGGAAACACGTCAGCCAATGACCTCGTCGCGGAAATACGTCATCCAATGACCCCGTCTCGGAAACACGTCAACCAATGACCCCATCACGGAAATACGTCATCCAATGACCCCGTCGCGGAAATACGTCATCCAAATGACCCCGTCACGGAAATACGTCATCACATGACCCCGTCGCGGAAACATGTCAGCCAATGACCCCGTCGCGGAAACACGTCATCCAATGACCCCGTCGCGGAATCACGTCAGCCAATGACCCCATCGCGGAAATACATAATCCAATGACCCCATCGCGGAAATACGTCAGCACATGCCCCTGTAAGTCCACGTTACCTCTCCCGGTTCTTTCGGGCTTGCGGAAATGGTGAAAAACGATTTTTAAGGTTTGGGTAACATGGACTACAAAAACGGATCTTGGCTAAACTACACACTAGAAACCTAACAAGAGATTTGTCTACTCGGTTAGGGGTTATACCTCACTTGAACTCCTTATTCTTGAACTCTTTGTAGTGGTTGGATGGTGCTTTTCTCGTCGCCTTCTTCCGTCAAAGATGGATCCATCTGAGGGTTCAACCTTGGGCTCCTTTCTCGAACTTTGAGAGAACTAAGGTCTTTGGCTTGCTAGACCTTCAACCCTAGAGTGAGTAGAGAGTGGTTTAGAGTGTTTTATCTCAAGGAGAGATTTCTCAACACATGAGAATGAATCTCCTTGAACTAGAGGAGGAGGAAGAAGAAGAGAGGAGAGAGAATCAATATGATAGAATGAGATGGTATTTTTTACAACCATAACATATATGTGATTTATCTAATAATAATATTAATTGAAAATGAAAAAGGTGATGGAGAGTTTGAAGAGACCATTATCATATCACAATAAATGTATTTTGCAAAGATCAAAGAGCATCTTGAAAGGTAATGATGATGGTCAATGTTTCAAGCCTAGTCAACTAGTCAACCTTGATCAACAAGTCAACAAACCCAACCATGACTCAATTTCATTTAATTAATAATATTAATTGATAAATCACAAGATCATTAGGGTTTGGAAAAAGACGACTGTCAACAGTGCATATACACCCGTTCCAAAACCCTAATGAAAAACCTCTTCCTCCGCCTCAAACAACTGTGCATACACACCCGCATTCATGTTCCGAGGAACATGAACACAATGAGATAAAACTAACCCCAAAACATATACTAGGATCTGGCTCAAACCAGAGCCCGCTAGTAATATCCGTCCGGACGCCAAACGTACACAAGTGCGCGGATGAGAACGAACCCTGTCGCAAAACCATGCGACCTCTACTCTGTTTTGCCCAAAGGCGAATAGCCCTCTGTGTGGGACTCTAAAGACTCGACACTACGCTGGCAGTGGGTTTAACCAGAGACCGCAAGCGGCACTAGCTGTGCGTAATGGTCCCCAGGTAGATGCCGATAAGAAGACGGACGAGGTGAAACCCATCTGAACTCCTACTGAGTCTGAATGTGACAATCTCCATACAGTCCGGTCTGTTCGTCTGATACATCGCATGGCGGGCCTAGGGGGCGGTAAACGCCAGTCCCCTTATCGCGGTACAAGTCGTGTCGGAGTGAAGCCCAGAACACCCTGAGATAACACTGGAAACCTACCAGTATATCTCGCTTGCCCTGGCCAGGGACTACTCGTGTAATGGCTCTCCTAGACACAGCGCGATGTCAACCCCCAATACCGGGAGAGACGAATCCTGTCTAACCGTCACTGCCTCCAAGTGCTTCGGGACTGCACCCAACAACTACCTGTTTGCACGACTCCTTTGATCCGTGGTAGGGTAGTAATCTAAGTACAGTGGGAACACACTCGAGGCGAAGTGACAGTGTCAAGTCAGCGGACTAAGCTGTACTCATGTCACCTGGGAACTGATAACTGACGATAGGTATAGTACCAACCAACAGTTCCCGACGAGTCCTGTCCAGTGTACTCGTAGCCCAACGAGCACCCGCATAATATCTCCAGTACGACGTACTGATGGCTGTGGGACAGACCATCTCCCACACTGGGATGAGAAGCGCATACGCTAGTCTACTCCGGAGTATCGATGCCCTCTCTCGATAGTCCTGCGACTAGGGACCTGCATAAAGATGTGCTTGTAGATTACCCAGCCCCCACTAGTATGACTGCCATCACAATGCTGGTAATCAAGCAAAGATCCTAAGGGCTCCACTAATGTGTATAAGTGATATAGTAAAATAAACACATGTACACATTGAAGTAGAAACAAACCAAGTAGCATACTACTATATTGAGCAAGATTGTCTATACAACTGTGAATATCCCAAGCTTCCATTAAGTAATATACAAACTAGTATGATACAGTAATGGCCTCTAGGGCATATACATTAACAATCTCCCACTTGCACTAAGGCCATGTACTGGCGTATCGAAGACCTATCATCTCGATCAGCCGCTCGAACTGAGTCTGGGGTAAGGCCTTTGTGAATGGATCTGCAGTGTTATCTTCTGAAGCAACCCTCCGAACCTCGATCTCCTTGCGATCCACGATCTCCCTGATCAGGTGATACCGCCTCAAGATGTGTTTGGATTTCTGATGGGACCTGGGTTCCTTTGCTAAAGCTATAGCCCCGTTGTTGTCGCAATACAGAGGTATTGGGTCAACAATGGACGGAACCACCTGAAGTTCTTTCAAGAACTTCCTTATCCAGACGGCTTCTTTTGCGGCATCAGATGCAACGATATATTCCGCTTCCATAGTCGAGTCAGCAACGGTTTCCTGTTTGGAACTCTTCCAACACACCGCCCCTCCGTTGAGGGTAAAGACAAAACCCGACATGGACTTGGAATCATCCTTGTCACTCTGGAAGCTGGAGTCAGCAAAGGCCTCAATCTGGAGGTCTTTTCCGCCATACACCAAGAACACCTCCTTAGTCCTTCTCAGGTACTTGAGAATGTTCTTTACTGCTATCCAATGTTTCTCCCCTGGGTTTGACTGATACCGGCTTACTACACTCAGTGCATAAGCTACATCTGGTCTGGTACATAACATCGCATACATTATAGAGCCTACCGCAGAAGCGTAGGGTATAATAGACATGCGAACCCTTTCCAAATCAGTCTTGGGAGACATCTCTTTGGAGAGGGTGATCCCGTGACAAGCCGGTAGATTACCGCGCTTGGAATCTTCCATACTGAATCTTTTCAGTATGGTGTCGATGTACCTGGACTGTGAAAGTCCCAGTATCCTCTTGGATCTGTCACGATAGATCCGGATCCCCAGAATGTATGAGGCATCACCCAGGTCTTTCATGGAGAACCTGTGTGACAAGAACCCCTTGACAGATTGTAGCATAGGAATGTCATTTCCTATTAAGAGAATGTCATCCACGTATAAAATGAGGAATACTACAGTTCTCGCTACAAATCTACTATAGATGCATGGTTCATCTGGATTTTTGATAAAGCCAAATTCCTTGACCGTCTCATCAAAACAGATGTTCCAACTCCGCGATGCCTGCTTTAGTCCATAGATGGACTTAAGCAACTTGCACACCTGTCCGCTGCTCCCACTCTGAATGAAACCCTCTGGCTGGTCCATATAAACACATTCCTCTAAATTTCCATTTAGAAAAGTGGTCTTTACGTCCATCTGCCAAATCTCATAATCGTGGAAGGCAGCAATGGCAAGAAGGATCCGAATGGATTTCAGCATAGCTACTGGAGAAAAGGTCTCGTCATAGTCCAAATCAGGTCTTTGACGAAAAAACCAGTCTAGCTTTATAGGTCTCAACCTGTCCATCTACACCAATCTTCCTTTTGAAGATCCACTTGCATCCTACGGGTTTTACCCCATCTGGAGCAACGTCCAACGTCCATACTTTGTTGGTGTACATGGACTCCATTTCGGTCCGCATTGCATCCAGCCATTTTACCGAGTCAACGCTCTGAATGACTTGCTGGAAGCTAGTCGGCTCATCATAATCAATGATGCAATCCTCTCTATCCCCATCTATGAGAAAACTATAGTATCTCTCGGGCGGATGAGACTGCCTACTACTCTTGCAGAGCGGCGTAGGAATGTCATTTTCTTTTGAACCCTCTGGTTCCACTAAGCTTTCAGTAATAGTCCGTGGTTCTGCAATTTCTTCCAGTTCTATTGCGCTCCCACTTATCTGATTTTCCAAAAATTCAGTTTCCAAGAAGTGGGCATGACGAGAAACATGGATCTTTTGTTCCTCTTCGTAATAGAAAAAATATCCCTTGGAGTTCTTTGGATATCCCACAAACTTGCACTGTACTGAGCGTGCCTCGAGCTTGTCCGCATGCTGCTTTTTGACAAAAGATGGACATCCCCATGTCTTAATGTGATTAAGATAGGGTCTCTTCCCACACCACATCTGATATGGTGTAGTAGGCACAGTCTTAGTTGGAACTCGGTTCAAAAGGTATGCAGCTGATTCTAGTGCATATCCCCAGAATGATCGCGGTAACTCGGCGTTACTCATCATGGAACGTACCATATCCAATAGGGTCCGGTTCCGTCTCTCCGATACACCGTTATGTTGCGGAGTGTATGGAGGAGTAAGCTGAGAGAGAATTCCATTCTCTTTTAAATAGTCCAGGAACTCGGCACTCAAGTATTCACCACCTCGATCCGATCTTAGAATCTTGATACTTTTGCCGGTTTGTTTTTCTACTTCATTCTTATATTCCTGGAATTTTCCAAAGGTTTCGGACTTATGTTTCATTAAGAAGACATAACCGTACCTTGAAAAGTCATCCGTAAAAGTAATGAAGTAAGAATAACCGCTTCGCGCATGTATAGACATTGGACCGCACACGTCGCTGTGTACGAGTCCCAAGAGCTCGCTCGCTCTCACTCCGTGTCCAGTGAACGGAGTCTTTGTCATCTTTCCTTTGAGACAGGATTGACAAGTGGCATACGATTGATATTCGAACGGATTCAAATATCCTTCTGTATGTAACTTCGTCAACCTTCTCTCATTGATGTGACCCAGTCTACAATGCCATAAGTAAGTCTGATTTATTTCCGGAGACTTTCTTTTGTGTGTATTCTGGACATTGAAAATCTGTGGTTGGTTTAATACGTATATTCCATTGCTTAATGTACCTGACACAATCAGAACTTGATTAAGGTGAATGTTTACAACATTACTTACAAACGCAAATTCATAACCTTCTTTAGAAGTCAAAGATACAGAAATGATATTACAAGTTGCGTTGGGTACAAAATAGCAATTACGCAAAACCAAAACGTGTCCATCTGACAACCCCAGGAGATAGTCCCCCATGGCCTTAGCATCCATGCTAGCTCCGTTTGCAACTTTGAGGGTCATGTCACCTGCCTTCAAAACCCTACGGTTTCTCAACGCCTGCAAAGAATTACAGGTATGAGATCCTGATCCGGTATCCAATACCCAGGAAGTAGAGTTTATAGATAGACAGTTTTCAATAACATACACACCTGAAGCTGAAGCCGCAACATGCTTCAGTTCCTGTGTTCTGGCTTTCCAAGCCTTGCAATCTTTCTTCCAGTGTCCACTCTTGTGACAGTAAAAGCATTCTTCTTTATCCACAAGTTTCCCCGCTACCTTTGTTGCTTTCGCCTTTCCCTTCGTATCCACTTTACTAACACCGCCCCTTGGTTTGGCGGGGGCTTTCTTCTTCTTTCCCTTGGCTTTCGCCCTGGACTTAGAAGAGGAAGATCCTCCTACAAACAAAGTGGATGTTTCCCTACCTTTCTGTAGTGTGCCCTCTGCACTCCTCAGCATGTTGAGGAGTTCTGAAAGTTCAACTTTCTTTTCTTGTAAGTTGAAATTCAGGATGAACTGGGCGTAAGTGGAAGGAAGGGACTGAAGAATCAAGTCCGTATAGAGCTCATTCTCCAACGTGGTCCCAAGGTCCGCGAGCTCCTCAATGAAGCCAATCATCTTAAGCACGTGTTCCGCTACCGATGATCCGACGACTAATCTTGCCGAAAACAACTTCTTCGACACTTCGTATCTTGCGATACGAGATTGCTCTCCATACAGTTCTTTTGTATGGAGAAATATGGACTCGATGTCCATATTCTCATGCCTCCTCTGATGTTCGTTGTCCATAGAGGCAAGCACAAGGCACTTGGCCTTCGCGCTATCTATCTCCCAAGTCTTACGGATTTCCTTATCCGCGACGCTGGAGGTGGGACCTGGGACGGGGGGAGCTTTGGTGGTAAGGAGATACCCCAACTTGTCGTAAGTGATTGCCATCTTGACATTCCTGAGCCAATCTTTGTAGTTTGGCCCTGTCAGTATGTTTTTATCTAGTAGTAACTTAAGTCCAGTCATGATGAATGGTCGCTGCAATTAGGAGAGAGAGAAGAAACACTTTAGCACGATGCTCTTGCAAGTTTAGAGTGGTTTTTAATTTGTCTAAACAGGATGGCTCCCACTGTCTCTCGAATCCCTCCTCAAACCAAAAAGGAAGAATTAGTCAGGATCAATTTCACCACACAATACTTGCTTAACCGTTCGGCCAGGCTGGTGTCGGTACTTCGAGGGAGGTTTTCCAACGCTTTCGCGAAGTTCCTTAATTTAAGAACCTCTTTTCCCTGAGGGCGTAGCCCCGCTAACACCTTTCTAGACACCTACTAGGTTTATAGCATTGATCGTTTAGTGAGAAATTTCCCGAGGAGTAGCATATACTCACAGTAGGATCGGGATCCAAATATCATTGCGTGGCAAAACTGAAGGAATCCTACCAGAATCATCACACTCCAAATGGTATGCATCGCTAGCAAGTTTCAGTTCTTTTGAAACTCCCGATGTGGATTTTTGCCCCATTCTCTTATGACCTTGACTTTGGCCAACAAATCATAAGTCACATGTCAAGTTCTACCCGTCATTCTCTAGGTTAATTTGAACCCACCCGCACCTACCCTTGACTTTGGCCAATAAGGCAGTACGACTGTCCCAAACCAACACATCTATCTATGCTGCACATGAATGCCCAATAGCTACCAATCACTATGCCTTGGCTTTGGCCAACAAACATAGCTTGAATACTATTGACCATCCATGTGAAACGACGGAGGGCTACGAATGGTTTTGGCGAAACCGTGAACGTAGTGAACTTGATATAATCGATGGAACGAGATAGCTTTTAAAAGGAGTGGTTTAAGCTCCGCGTTTAAAAGTTATTTTGAAAAGAAACCGAGTGGTTTTGAAAGTGTTCCAACGACTTTTACTTGGTTTATTTTTCTTGCATTAGTTCTTTTAATGCATGTTATTCTTGCATTAGTTCTTTTAATGCGTCCCATCATTTAAACCTACCATTGCAGAAAACAACCAAAATATGACGTACGCTTATGCCATTCGCATTCGCCACGGGGCCCCGTCATCACCCGTTAGGTTACTTAACTAACGACAGAGCGGGGGCTGGGCTAGCGCGGCTGCAAAATATAAGCAACGTCTAAATAATATCATACATAGATATATTGCAATGATAGCCATTTCAGATCACAGATGAATACATTGGATATACTAGGAATCCGCAATTTGTACGAGCCTGTAACGAAAAGCGGATTACACGGTTGCGATGAATAGCCAAAACCCCACCCTAGACCCCTACGGGTGCGGCAAACTACCCGCTAAATATCCGAAGTGGAGCAACCTCCCTCAACGACGTGAGTAGGCCACTCGGCACTTCGAGATACCCGGTAGTTTGTGCACCCCACCTTGGGTCTATCCTAGGAGCAAATACAGTAAAAAGAAATTATAGAATGACGGCTACAACCCCGACCCGGTTGTGCGGCCAAAAATAATATTACATCAATTTACATATTACAAGAATTGAAAGATAAACAAAAACTCTCATCTCACAATTCCCCCCGGCTATTCATCCGCGACAATCCAACAAATTCATATACACAAACCATCAACATCACAGATCACAGATATGTATAACCCCCACTAATCGACGTATAGAGATTAGTAGACATTCAATACATATAAAACATTACAGATATAACCATTAGCCAAAGTCTACAGAAAATCGACAAAAATACGGATTTGTAGCCACCCCAAAAACAAACTTGTTCTCTGGAAAATCTGGGCAGAAACAAACCATCCCAAAAATCCCAAAACACCCCCAGAAACAAACTGCAGGAGAAACGATCCACGGCCGAGTCAAGTCGGCCGCGGAAGCGCGGCGACTTGGTCGGCTCGTGCGATCGTTTTTCTTGCTTGTTTATAGAAAAGCCTGAGCCGATTTTTAAGACATGATTTTTTATTTTTTAGAGCAGAAAAAAATCGGCAACAACTAGGGTTTTCCGGGGTGTTTTGCGGTTTTTTCGTTCGGTCGATATTCTAAATTCTTTGCTAACATGCTAGGGTGTGTTTAGTTAGGCTCTGATACCACTGTAAGTCCACGTTACCTCTCCCGGTTCTTTCGGGCTTGCGGAAATGGTGAAAAACGATTTTTAATGTTTGGGTAACATGGACTACAAAAACGGATCTTAGATAAACTACACACTAGCAACCTAACAAGAGATTTGTCTACTCGGTTAGGGGTTATACCTCACTTGAACTCCTTCTTCTTGAACTCTTTGTAGTGGTTGGATGGTGCTTTCCTCGTCGCCTTCTTCCGTCAAAGATGGATCCACCTGAGGGTTCAACCTTGGGCTCCTTTCTCGAACTTTGAGAGAACTAAGGTCTTTGGCTTGCTAGACCCAACCCTAGAGTGAGTAGAGAGTGGTTTAGAGTGTTTTATCTCAAGGAGAGCTTTCTCAACACATGAGAATGGATCTCCTTGAACTAGAGGAGGAGGAAGAAGAAGAGAGGAGAGGGAATCAATATGATAGAATGAGATGGTATTTTTTACAACCATAACATATATGTGATTTATCTAATAATAATATTAATTGAAAATGAAAAAGGTGATGGAGAGTTTGAAGAGACCATTATCATATCACAATAAATGTATTTTGCAAAGATCAAAGAGCATCTTGAAAGGTAATGATGATGGTCAATATTTCAAACCTAGTCAACTAGTCAACCTTGGTCAACAAGTCAACAAACCCAACCATGACTCAATTTCATTTAATTAATAATATTAATTGATAAATCACAAGATCATTAGGGTTTGGAAAAAGACGACTGTCAACAGTGCATATACACCCGTTCCAAAATCCTAATGAAAAACCTCTTCCTCCGTCTCAAACAACTGTGCATACACACCCGCATTCATGTTCCGAGGAACATGAACACAATGAGATAAAACTAACCCCAAAACATATACTAGGATCTGGCTCAAACCAGAGCCCGCTAGTAATATCCGTCCGGACGCCAAACGTACACAAGTGCGCGGATGAGAACGAACCCTGTCGCAAAACCATGCGACCTCTACTCTGTTTTGCCCAAAGGCGAATAGCCCTCTGTGTGGGACTCTAAAGACTCGACACTACGCTGGCAGTGGGTTTAACCACAGACCGCAAGCGGCACTAGCTGTGCGTAACGGTCCCCAGGTAGATGCCGATAAGAAGACGGACGAGGTGAAACCCATCTGAACTCCTACTGAGTCTGAATGTGACAATCTCCATACAGTCCGGTCTGTTCGTCTGATACATCGCATGGAGGGCCTAGGGGGCGGTAAACGCCAGTCCCCTAATAGCGGTACAAGTCGTGTCGGAGTGAAGCCCAGAATACCCTGAGATAACAATGGAAACCTACCAGTATATCTCGCTTGCCCTGGCCAGGGACTACTCGTGTAATGGCTCTCCTAGACACAGCGCGATGTCAATCCCCAATACCGGGAGAGACGAATCCTGTCTAACCGTCACTGCCTCCAAGTGCTTCGGGACTGCACCCAACTACTACCTATTTGCACGACTCCTTTGAGCCGTGGTAGGGTAGTAATCTAAGTACAGTGGGAACACACTCGAGGCGAAGTGACAGTGTCAAGTCAGCGGACTAAGCTGTACTCATGTCACCTGGGAACTGATAACTGACGATAGGTATAGTACCAACCAACAGTTCCCGACGAGTCCTGTCCAGTGTACTCATAGCCCAACGAGCACCCGCATACTATCTCCAGGATGACGTACTGATGGCTGTGGGATAGACCATCTCCCACACTGGGATGAGAAGCGCATACGCTAGTCTACTCCGGAGTATCGAAGCCCTCTCTCGATAGTCCTGCGACTAGGGACCTGCATAAGGATGTGCTTGTAGATTATCCATCCCCCACTAGTGTGACTGCCATCACAACGCTGGTAATCAAGCAAAGATCTTAAGGGCTCCACTAATGTGTATAAGTGATATAGTAAAATAAACACATGTACATATTGAAGTAGAAACAAACCAAGTAGCATACTACTATATTGAGCAAGATTGTCTATACAACTGTGAATATCCCAAGCTTCCATTAAGTAATATACAAACTAGTATGATACAGTAATGGCCTCTAGGGCATATACACTAACAGCCCCGTCGCGGAAACACGTCATCTAATGACCCCATCGCGGAAACACGTCAGCCAATGACCCCGTCTCGGAAACACGTCAGCCAATGACCCCATTGCAGAAATACGTCATCCAATGACCTCGTCGCGGAAATAAGACAGTAAATGACCCCGTCGCGGAAATACGTCAGCCAATGACCCCATCTCGGAAATACGTCATCAAATGACCCCGTCGCAGAAATACGTCATCCAAATGACCCCGTCGCGGAAATACGTCATCCAAATGACCCCGTCACGGAAATACATCATCCAACATGACCTCGTTTCAGAAATACGTTAGCCAACAACTCTGTCGCGGAAATACGTCATCCATATGACTCCGTCGCGGAAATACGTCATCCACATGACCCCGTCGCGGAAATACGTCATCCAAATGACCCCGTCGCGGAAATACGTCATTCAAATGACCCCGTCACAGAAATACATCATCCAACATGACCCCGTCGCGGAAATACGTCATCC
The DNA here is from genome assembly GCA_030015575.1 of Agapanthus africanus. Lineage (NCBI taxonomy): Eukaryota > Viridiplantae > Streptophyta > Magnoliopsida > Asparagales > Amaryllidaceae > Agapanthus > Agapanthus africanus. The sequence goes on from JASDDO010000022.1 coordinate 9,539,761, forward strand.
AAATGACCCCGTCGCGGAAATACGTCATCAAATGACCCCGTTTCGGAAATACGTCAGCCAATGACCCCGTCGCGGAAATACGTCATTAATTGACCCCGAATGGCTAAAGTCAATACTGACCCCGTAGAAAAAGCCAAAGTCAACCCCTGACCCCGTGGAACACGGCTAAAGTCAATCCTGACCCCGTGGAAAATGGCCAAAGTCAACCTTCGACCTCACCGTTAAAACAATGCTTTGATTCGGGAGCAGATCAACTCATCAATCACTTACGAGTTCTCTCGACTTGTAAGGAAGAAAATCCTATTGTGAGATCCTTACGATTCTCAAGAGAAAAACACACTTAGGAATCCTCACGATTCCTAAGGAGAAAATACACCTACGAGATCCTCTCGACTCGGAGGGAGAAAAATCTTTATGAGACTCTCACGGCTCATAAAGTTGAAAAGTCTTAGGCGGCGGATCTGAACCTGTTTCCTAAGCCATCGCCGCTCTACAAGAAGGTCAAGACGGACCATCCGCGGGCCACATTTGCCAAGGCCACATTCGCCAATGAAATAAAAAAGCTACTTACGGGTCCTCACGTGTAAGGGAAAATACCCGAGTGAGATCCTTACGACTCACGGAGGCGATGAACACATAGAAATCCTCATGATTTCTAGGGAGAATTTACACCTACGGGATCCTTTCAACTCGTAGGGAGAAAAACTTTCTTGAAACCCTTACGGTTCATGAAGATGGAAAAAGTCTTAGGTTACAAGGACCCTAAACTTGTCTCTTAAGCCATCAATTCTATTACCATACGTAACTCTACAGTACTTCACCCACGTACATGTTTACGTAGGCAAAGTGGTGGGGGTATTTGTTCCCGCCAAAATTTTCGGCCAAGAGGTACTTGTTCCCTTACAAAAAAGGGGGAGAATCCTCAAAAAAACAGACATCACGTGTAAAATACATGAGCGATCATATGCAAAGTATATAAGCGCTGAATATAAATCACCAATGGCCAAACAGGCCTCACGTGTAAAACACGTGAGCGCTCATATGCAAAGCATATGAGCGCTGAACATAAACAGGCTAAAACCCACACTAGGGGTCACGTGTTAAACACGTGAGTGCTTTTGCCGATCACATGCAAAGCATGTGAGCACCCTAATTTAAAATGTTCCTATCAAATTCTAGAATTAAATTCTATTTGGGAAATATTTTCTTAATCTTCCTTAAACTAGAAAGATCTTCTCTGTTAAACAGAGAACCCTTGGATCAAAGATCCAGCGGTGATCACTTGGTAGAGTAAAAAATCTATCATAGGAAAATAGTTTCCTAATCTTATAACAAGAATAAAATTCTATGTTAACAAGATATCCATATTAAGAAAATACATTTCTGATCTTGTTAAACTAAAAAGATTTGATAGAACAAAATTCTAATCTTGTTAAAACTAACAAGATATTCATAATCTTGTTAAACAAACAAGAAATCTTCTCTGTTAAACAGAGAGCCATTGGATTAAAAATCCAATGGTGAATAAAATTCACCAATTGATCTAAAAGATCCTGAAATCGATCATGATCTCTCAATGAGGGATTCCCTTAACAAATTGATTCTTTTTCCTCTCATATAAATAAGTGCAAGGAGAGGAACAGACAGAGGGGGAGGGGAAGAAAAATAGAGAGAGAATTTAATTCTAAAGAAGGGGAACCCCTCCCAAAAGCTCCCATAAAAAGAGAATTTAATTCTCAAACCAAGAGTTTATCTCTTATAAAAGAACTTAGTTCTTCCTCTGGTTAAGATCTGCAGAAGCGGATCTCCTCACAAGTTGAGAATTTAATTCTCATCGGGGAGATTCTGTCATGCAAATTCAAAACCTAGGGGAAGGAACTGAATCCAAAAGAATTTAACTCTTACAAAAATATATAGGAATTTAATTTCTCTGGAACTAGGGTTTAACCGTTTAAAAAGAATTTAATCCCTACAAAGAACAAAAGGAGAACTTGATCCCTCGGAACCATAGAAGAACAGCCTGATGATTCATTAGCATTCAAACGCTACATAAAAGCTCACGTGATCCCACGTGAGCATCTTTGAGGAACAAAGAGGGAAAGAATGAAATCTAGCCACGTGACCCCACGTGACCTTTGAGAAGTGCTCGGCACTTATAAAATAGAAAAGGGAATAAACCCTATTTTTGGAGCGCCTCACGTGACCCCCGTGAAGTGCTCAGCACTTATAAAAGATAAAAGGGAATAAACCCTATTTTTGCAGCGCCCCACGTGACCCTACGTGACCCCTGAGAATTGCTCAGCACTTATAAAAAAGAACATGGAATAAACCCTATTTTTGGAGCGCCTCACATGATCCCACGTGTGCACCTCAAATTCTTAGTGTTTAACACTATTTCGAGCTCCTCACGTGGGAGCATGTGAGCGCTGATTATACACTACTGTTTAACACTACTTTAAGGCCTCACGTGGGAGGACGTGAGCGCTAATCATATATTAGTGTTTAACACTATGAGAGGCCAGTATCAACCAAACTTAGATCAAATCTCCCGAGGGCAATCAATCGAGCCCCCATGCTCAGGGTCCCCCAAACCAATCTCAGTCCCAAAGATAGCTAATGAGCTACTAACAGATGGCATCTGAAATGATGTTCATCCCACCATGATCTCTCCCCTCGATCTGGAATTTGGTTCAAGGGTACATCTCTCCACACCTCCGATACATGTCGTTATAATTCTTCAACGTCTTCAGAAAGGTAGAGGGTCCCAATAACCAATAACTTTTGGCGCACCACCGAACAAGCTTTTAAAAAAGCGGAGTAAATCTAAAACACATCACAATTTGGAGGCGCCTCACGTAATCTCTTGATAGTGCTTAGTACTCAGAAAAAGAAAAGGAGAATAAAACAAAGGCAATTTTCATTCTTCAGAGTGCCTCACGTGATCTCACGTGACCCAATAGTGCTTAGCACTCAGAAAAGGAAAAAGGGAATAAACCCCAAGATAGCTCCCATTTTGGGGGCACCTCACGTGTTCCCACGTGACCCCCAAACAGGGAGAAAATTCCAAAGACAGCGCTCGCATATTGAAGGCACCTCACGTGTCTGCATGTGACTGTTTGATGAACCAAGTGCTTAGCACTTATAAATGAGAGTGGAATAAAATCCAGAGAACAGTTCTCACCTCGGGCGCCTCATGTGTTCACATGTGAACCAAGTGCTCAGCACTTTTATATATATATACGAGGGAATAAATTCAAGGAACAATGCCCACTTCGGGGCCCCTCACGTGTTCACATGTGAGCTTCTCCAAAGTCCAGTGTTTAACACTGATTCAATACTTAGCACTATGGGATGACTAAAGGAAATCAACCTTAGCTCAAATTAGCCAAGTCTTCCGAAGCCAAGACCCTTTTTGTCACCAAGCAACCGAGCCCCCATGTTCAGGTCTTCCCAAACTAATCCTAGTCACAAAGATGACTAGTGTTCTTTTAACATATGACATCTAAATTGATGTTCATCCCATTTCCCAAATCGGGATATTGGTTCAAGGGTACATCTCTTCACTCCTCTGATATATATCGTTGTAATCCTTCAACGTCTTCAGAGAGGTGACGGGTCCCGACAACCAGACATTCCACGGATTATGAGGTCCTTAAACTCATGGACTACGATGTCCTTAAACTACCGCGGACTATGAGGTCCTTAAACTCATGGACTATGATGTCCTTAAACTTTACAGACTATGATGTCTCTAAACTATCATGGACTGTGAGGTCCTTAAACTCATAGAGTATGATGTCTTTAAACTTTACAGACTATGATGTCTCTAAACTCCATGGACTATGATGTCCTTAAACCCACTGGACCGCAAAGTCCCTAAACTAAAACAATAGAGCCAAAATGCTCTTTTGTGGAATCTAAATGATCCTGTTAAGTAGATCTTAGTCTAAAATTAGACTAATGTATCCTTAACAAACTGTTAAGTAGATCTTAGTCTAAAATTAGACTAACGTATCCTTAACAAATGGTTAAATTGATCTTAGTCTAAAATTAGACTAACGTATTCTTAACAAATGGTTAAGTTGATCTTAGTCTAAAATTAGACTAACGTATTTTTAACAAACGTTTAAGTTGATCTTAGTCTCAAATGAGATTAACGATCCTTAAACCCAACCCAAAACCCAAATCTAAGAAAATACGGATTTGGACTAATCCACGCCCTACGGCCGACAACACAAATTAGTCTCTGATACAATCCACGGGCAACCAAAAATAAAACAAACATACATGACACGAAGTGACCATCTCGAGAAGGAGAAAGTGGTTACCGCGATGCGGTAGCGTAATTAACTGCAGGGGCTTGCGCCTGCAGGGAAGAGCGTCCCCACAATAAAAAACCCCTCACAATGAGGGGGAATCTGACGAAGTCTGCTACATCGGCCGCATCCGTCTAAACCTTCGATACATGGTGCCATAAATCAACTTGGCATCTTCGGAGAGGTGGACGGATAAAACCAAATAGCATCTGCCCCCAAATTCAGGCAAGACGTCAGTCTTCCAGTCTTTCGGCGGAGAATAGCTGGTGGTACTCCGAGGAGATTTCCGTCAGCCGAGCCCTAGCTTCTGTGGCCCGCTCCCTGTCATGATGCCCGCAGACCCAAGATGCCATGGATGGGCCAGAGGCCACACCCATCGGGCAGGAGTCGGCGATCAGCCTCTTCTGGAAACACTCCAGAAGAAGAGCCACCGAGAGATCCCGCCTACTCTTCTAGATCAAGCCGAAGTGATGGAGCGTGTGCAACTTGCCAATCGCCTCGTCCTGCAGCTGCTCAGACAAGGCATTGTTCAGACCCAGGGACATCCTCCAAATCGCTTACATGAGCAATTGGAGGAGAGGGAATCGCCGAGGGAGTAGGCGGCTGAAGTGGCTCTCCATGCGCTCTATCACCCATTGGTACGTCTCCTCGGTGCACTCCGGGTCATAAAGGTACACGTCGTCGAAGGAAATGATCTCTTTGATGCTGTAAATAAACCCGGCCATTTTTCAGAAACGCAAGGGTTGGTTTATTTGACCAAAATGCCTTCGCTATTTATAGCCCCAAGCAAATCCCTAAAGGCCGAAGTTTTCGCACGCAGAAACGTAAATCATGGGATATTTAGAAATTTCCCAATACGGAGCTACCGCGTGGCGACCATGCCGTCCTTCACGGGCCCCCAAGCGGTCAATGGGAGTTAGAACGACGCGCACTACGGAGCGACGCGCCTCGCCTAAGCGCTTCTGCCACGTGTTGTCCGCGACGGTATCTCTTCTAGGGTTTACGGGTCAAGGGAGACTGGCCGACACCTCATGAGGCCACCGAGCAGCTTCCCTGCTTGGTTAATCCTTAGCGGGTACATTCCTACCCACCTACGCTAAGGATTGAAGCCCTCCTCACGAGGCCACCGAGCAGCTTCCCTGCTCGGTCAATCCTTAGTGGGCACATCCTGCCCACTTACGCTAAGGATCGAAGCCCTCCTCGCGAGGCCACTGAGCAGCTTCCCTGCTCGGTCAATCCTTAGTGGGTACATTACTACCCACCTATGCTAAGGATCGAAACCCTCCTCACAAGGCCATCGAGCAGCTTCCCTGCTCGGTCAATCCTTAGCGGGCACATCCTTCCCACCTACTCTAAGGATCAAAGCTCTCCTCACGAGGCTAACAGACAGCTTCCCTGCTCGGTCAATCCTTAGCGGGAACTTCCTGCCCACCTACGCTAAGGATCGAAGCCCTCCTCATGAGTCCACCGAGCAGCTTCCCTGCTCGGTCAATCCTTAGCGGGTACATTCCTACCCACATACAATAAGGATCGAAGCCCTCCTCACGAGGCCACCGAGCAGCTTCCCTGCTCGGTCAATCCATAGCGGGTACATTCCTACCCACCTCCGCTAAGGATCAAAGCCCTCCTCACGAGGCCACTGAGCAGCTTCCCTGCTCGGTATATCCTTAGCGGGCACATCCTGCCCACCTCCGCTAAGGATCGAAGCCCTCCCCACGAGGCCACCGAGCATCTTCCCTGCTCGGTCAATCCTTAACGGGCACATCCTGTCCACCTAGGCTAAGGATTGAAGCCCTCCTCACGAGGCCACTGAGCAGCTTCCTTGCTTGGTCAATCCTTAGCGGGCACATCATGCCCACTGATGCTAAGGATCGAATCCCTCCTCACGAGGCCACTGAGAAGCTTCCCTTCTCGGTCAATCCTTAGCGGGCACATCCTACCCACCTACGCTAAGGATCGAAGCCCTCCTCACGAGGCCACTGAGCAGCTTCCCTGCTCGGTCAATCCTTGGCGGGTACATTCCTGTCTACTTCCGCTAAGGATCGAAGCTCTCCTCACGAGGCCACCGAGCAGCTTCCCTGCTCGGTCAATCCTTAGCGGGCACATCCTGTCCACCTAGGCTAAGGATCAAAGCCCTCCTCACGAGGCCACCGAGCAGCTTCCTTGCTCAGTCAATCTTTAGCGGGCACATCATGCCCACTGATGCTAAAGATCAAATCCCTCCTCACGAGGCCACCGAGCAGCTTCCCTGCTCGGTCAATCCTTAGTAGGCACATCCTTCCCACCTACGCTAAGGATCAAAACCCTCCTCACGAGGCCACCGAGCAGCTTCCCTACTCGGTCAATCCTTAGCGGGTACATTCCTGTCCACCTCCGCTAAGGATCGAAACTCTCCTCACGAGGCCACCGAGCAGCTTCCCTGCTCGGTCAATCCTTAGCGGGCACATCCTGCCCACCTATGCTAAGGATCGAAGCCCTCCACACGAGGCCACCGAGCAGCTTCTCTGCTCGGTCAATCCTTAGCGGGCACATCCTGCCCACCTATGCTAAAGATCGAAGCTCTTCTCACGAGGCCACCGAGCAGCTTCCCTGCTCGGTCAATCCTTAGCGGGTAGATTCCTATCCACTGATGCTAAGGATCGAAGCCCTCCTCAAGAGGCCACCGAGCAGCTTTCCTGCTCGGTCAATCCTTAGCGGGCACATCCTGCCCACCTACGCTAAGGATCAAAGACCTCCTCACGAGGCCACCGAGCAGCTTCCCTGCTCGGTCAATCCTTAGCGGGTGCATTCCTGCCCACTCACGAGGCCACCGTGAAGCTTTCCTGCTTGGTCAATCCTTAGTGGGTACATTCCTGCCTACCTCCGCTAAGGATCGAAGCCCTCCGCTAAGGATCGAAGCCCTCCTCATGAGGCCACCGAGCAGCTTCCCTGCTCGGTCAATCCTTAGCGGGCACATCCTGCTCACCTATGCTAAGGATCGAAGCCCTCCTCACGAGACCACCGAGCAGCTTCCCTGCTCGGTCAATCCTTAGCGGGCATATCCTGCCCACCTACGCTAAGGATCGACGCCCTCCTCACAAGGCCATCGAGCAGCTTCCCTGCTCGGTCAATCCTTAGCGGGTAGATTCCTACCCACTGATGCTAAGGATCGAAGCCCTCATCAAGAGGCCACCGAGCAGCTTCCCTGCTCGGTTGATCCTTGGCGGGTACACTCCTACCCATCGACGCCAAGGATCAATGCCCCACCAAGGGGCAACTGCGCAGATCCCTTCTCGGCTAACCTCCGAGTGGTGAATTCTTACCATCCTAAGACGGAGGTATGGGAACCGCATCAAGGGAAAGCCGCAGACGCCGACCAACTCTGACTTGACTGTTGTTCACCTAACGCTAAGAACCGACTCTAAGGAATGGTTGGATACCGACCTTCTTACTCGGAGGAGTCTCCTGATGTATCATAAGTGAACGATCGTCACTTCGACTCTGGGGGCGGGAGGACACCGGTCTTCTTGTACTTGATAACTAATTGGCTTACACTCGATGCGCGATCGTCATATAAAAGGTCGATCATTGACCTACGGCCTAACATTTGCATCGAGGAAGAGACCGAAAAACTCAAGTACACACGCAAGAAAAACATTGCCACGTAGAGGAAGATAAACCCGGTTTTATTTATGTTCTAAAAGCCTTTACAGGGTATTCTGGGCTCCTCAGCCTTACAAAAATTTCCCGGAGGCTTAAAAGACTTTTCTCGAATAAAATAAAAAAATGAGGAACTCAGGCAGCAGGCTCCGCCGGGACCTCGCCTTTTTTGGCACCGCCCTCAAGGGTTAGGGTTTCTGCTTCCGTAGCCGCCCTGCCTGTGGCGCCAGCCGCCTACGGCGTTTCCACCGAGAGAGGGACCCGAGCACGGAGCTCACCGTCGGAAAACTCTGGCATTAACTCCTTGACAGCATCAAGGGCTGCATGCCAAATGATAGCGGAGGTTTCGCCGAGGTCGGCGTAGAACTGGTCTGACACCTTGTACGTGTCCACCGACTTGTGGGCCCGAAGCTCGGCGATCTTCACCACCTCAAGCGCAACCTCGATTTCCCTCTTATTGGCGTCCCTCGCCTTCTTCATTAAGGCGTAGCACTTACCCAGCTCCTCCAACTTGCCCTCCACGGCTCAGCGGGACTCGATTATGAGTCGGTAGGACTCTTGGCACTTGGAGATCGTGAGCTCCCCAACTGCCAACCGGGTCTTAAGGGCGGCCGTCTTCTCCTTCTCCTGCTGCAGCTAAAGGCGCAGATCCTCCACCTATGAAGAAGATTCCCACGCCTTCCTCATGACCGGGGCGATCTCCTCAGCTTCCATGTTGACGACGATGGCGTAATGTTGGAGGACCTAAAGGAAGCAACAGACGGATTTAGAGGTGTCCGGGCTAAGAGAGGGCAATCAAAATAACACTTAAACGAATACTAACCTGAACTGCCTCCTTAGCGATAGAAGCCACATAGGCCTTCAGGGTCAGCTGGGGAATCTCCCCCCCCCCCGGCCGACTGCTCCATGTCCGCGAGCAAGCTGTCAGCGACAGAAAGCCCCGAGGGGGCCACAAAGCAGACGTCCCCTTCTTGCACGGGAATCCCCTCGGGGATATCAGTCGACGGCGTGCGGGAGACCGTCCTTTTCCTCTTGAGGGGGATCTCGGTCACCTCCTCCACCCTCGCCCGGGGCTTCTGGTCTCGTGCGTGCTTCTGGCTGCCTGATCGCACGCTTTTGGCGTGTCGGAGTTCAAAATTCTAAAGTTAACCGCGATCAAGGACGATGTCGCTTTGCAGCTAGCCGGTTGAGCACGGGTCGATCCGCAGGGAGATGGTTGTATATCCGTTCGTGTTTTAGAAGAGTCAATAAAGAATGTGTATATGTTTGATCAGTTCTATCCTAAGTATTTATATTTTATGTTCAAGTAAGCTTGTTAAGGTTAAGGTCGGTTAGTAGAGTTAGGATTAGTCTTGTGCTTATCTTTTGCCATTCTTAAGACGATATTGGGATAATCGAAAGTAGCGGGGATTAGGAGGACATAGGAATGGGATTTGCGAGTTTAAGCGAGCTTTCTAACGCTAAATCCATTCCTAGTGCCCCTTGTCCGTCCGCTAAATACGCTTATTTCCAACCCTCGGCTAAACACCTGTAACCATGTATCCAATTAAGTCACAACTACATGTCACGTTATAGTGCGCTTAAAAGACTTCTCGACTTAGGTCGCGGCTATATGTCACGTATAGCGTGCCTAAGTGAGGGGGTTGCGTTTTTTTGGTCGGGGTTCATTTCAAGATGTTTGGCGAAGAGAAGCACAAGGGGTTTTTCCGTCCCTCATACCACCTTCCTTAGCCTTAACAAATGTGGAATTATTCACACATGAAAATGAAAAGAAAACAAAACAAGAAAGAAGAAAAGAAGGAAAAGGAAAATACGGGTTTACAAATGGTGCAAGCTAACTCTTGGGTCCTCACCTAAGTAAGGAACTCCGTCGAAATATCATCGCTTGAAAATAATACGGAAAAGAAGAAAAGAAAAGAGCAAGAAATAAAAACTAATTAACAACAATAAATAAAATTACAATACAAGATAATAAAATTACAAGACAAGAAATAAAAGAGACAAGATAATAAAAACCCTCATCTTCATTGATCTTCCACTCAAAAAGCTCTCACTACAATTTTCATGGAGGAAAGAATGAAGAAGAAGAAGCTAAACTACACTAAAACCTAAAAAAAAGGCATGAAAAGAAGACCCTTGGCTTGGCACAAAACTGGGCTATTTATAGGCTGAGTGCTGAAACCCTAAGGCAAGATTCTCTGCCCAAATGAAGTTGCCAAACTACCCCCAAAACCCGAGTTGACACTGAGTCAACTCGGCCGCGGATCCGCCGCCGAGTTGCCATATTGGCCGCGGATCCGCGGCTCTTTGGAGGAGTTGGCCTGTCGTTTTTTCTGGGATTTCTTGTGTTGCTCTCTTGAGTTGTTCTACTGTTCCAAATTGCAAATTGCTTCCATAATTTCTTCAGATCTGCAACAATCCAAAATGGCATCAAAAATAATTCTTTTGACTTCATCTCCCTCGAGCTCTGAGCACCCATTGATTCTTTGTGCTGCCCCCCTCATGCTCTGTGCTTGTCCGAGACACGAATGACCACTATCATATGTCTTGTCTCTGGAACTGGTACGCGGCACTGGATGGATACGGATGACCGGAACCTGGCTTTTATCTGTTGTCAACAGATGTTCTGGATTTTGGTATAACAGTGGAGATTTTGTATGAATTGCGTTATTTTGGACTAGGAACCTGTAGCCTGTAAATATGTAGCAAACACGGATTAAAAGCACCTACTTATAAACAAACGAGCATAAGAATGGGCGGTATTAAATGCAATATTCTGGTATGAACAAATACCCCCAAACTTAACTTTTGCTCGTCCCGAGCAAAACCAATTATTCATAAAAAGTCCTTACGCGATTTGCACTGAGCTTGTGCAATAAGCCGTTAAACTTCTAGGTGTCCCTAATAGGAGGAGTGTTGTCTCCTGAGGGTTTTCAGCGGATTACACCCACAAAATCCCATCAAATTAGTTTCATAAGTTAACGTCGATTCTATTCCTACGGTTTAGTATCTAGGTTAGAAATTCTATTATCCTAAGTTAGAAATATCTTACCTTTATTTTTCACACCTCCTATCTATTTAATCTCAGATCCTATATGTTTTACAGTTTAGAAAGATCTCGGTTTCTCTTGAGTTTTCCTTCTAAAGTGCGGTCTCCAATCAGGAATTTTTATCAGTTTTACTGAAAACATAAGTCTTATTCTTTATTTCTATCTTTCCTCCAAATATCGATTGTATACCCCTACGTGTGTGTAATTTTTCACCCATACACTTAAGAATTCAATTCAAGCTATAATACCCTTTCCCTAATGCCTAATACTACTTCTTTTTATTAATGATGGACGGTTTTGCTCACACACTTTTCATGCGACTATTAATGCTTCTTGAGGCACTAACAGCCGAATACTGAATGTGCGAGCTTAAAGCGTAAATAGCAGTTTCCAGGTCTTGACTTTATTTATTTATTTTTCTTTTTTCTTTTTTTTCCTTTCTTTTCAAGACCGGATATATTTTTTCAATGATGCACTTTTGGTGGTTAGTTTTAAATACCGTTTTTTCTTTCATACTAGGTTTTCAGGCAAGAGTATTTCTAGGTATTCTCTACTATCCCAAGTTTCAAGATGCGTGTGTGCAGTTTGTAGGGTATATACTTTCTAAATTTGAACTCAAGAATAAAAACTATTTTTCGGACTTATCCTTCAGTAAAGCTTCAATACTTTCCCTTCATCTTGACTTAACTCAAGAACTGAACTCAAGTTACCTATTTCTCAAAAAAAAACTGTAAGGAAGTATAATTTCCAAAGTTAAACAGAATGAGGGTTATTTTTAGGGTTTTCAATTCCAAACTCTAGGACCTAGTTATTTCTAATGTATCAACTAAACTATTGGAATAAAAATCTAAGTTACCCTGTTAGCTAACTTGACGACAAAGTTTTTATATTTTTTGGAAATTTTTTCGATTTTTATGGGTTTTTAATAAGTATGCAAATGCAGAATATGCAAATGAATGCGAAGGTAGGAAGCTTACCGAGCACACCCCTAAACTTAAACTTGACAGTGCTCTCACTGTCAGGATACACCAAGAGAGTCAAAATTGTCGGCGCTCCCTAAAGAAAATATATACAAAGCAAAACGAAAATATATACACAAAAAAGTTCCCCCCAAACTTAAGTGAAATAGTGTTTCCACTGTTTAAGCTGTGAAGTTCAGGATTAGGGGGAAAGAGAACAGTTTCAAACTATACAAGGCCTTACACAGACCAAAAGTGAGCATCAACAATTCAAAATTTTTATCGCTATAATGTGCAGGTTGGTGAAAGAATACGGCGAGGAAAGAAATGGAGGATACGCGAGACCGTATGTGGATAGAAGCGGGATACGGTCTCGGTATATGAGAAGAATGGCGGAAGGGAGAAAGAAGTGGAATATGAACTTGAGGGTGGAAATGGAGTGAATAAATTAGTACAATTTTTGATGACCGATGTGTAAAAAGCGATTGTACTAATCTATTAACCCGTCGAGAAATGGGGTCAAATCCCTCAAGATTCGTGAGAAAACATGGATACGCCGAACTTGGTAAACCAGACATAAGAAATGAAATTGATACGGTGTCTTGCAAGGTCGAAACGATGGAAAGGATGGAGGAAAGTGGTTGAGGAAGGTTATCGGTTAAAGGTTCCGGAGGGTGTACATAGTCAATGAAGGGGATAGGATGAATTGGAAAATCCGACTCATCAACCAAAACTGGTTCATCCTCAAAAATATCCTCAAAATTTTCCTCAAAGTTAAGCTCATCCATGCATTTATCATCAAAATCCAGACACATATGGAGTTCAGGAAAAACAGTTAAAGACTCGGGATGATGAATTGGAGAGAAAAACTCATCCAAAATTGCGGGTTCATCATCTAAAATATCCCCAGCGTCGATATCCTCAATCAAGTGAAAATCAATATACTAAGACACTTCATTCAAAGCATGGATATTAATCAATTCAGGTTCTAGAGTGGAGGTGTAGAGGTCAAAAGAATTTCGTGTGGTTTCACTTGACAGGGTCCCTTCATAATCTGGTAAATCAAACACTACAAAGTCGCACAACTCATTAATCCTTCTATCTTCAATCGGTGAATCGTTTGGAACACTAGATAGACATTCAAAACTGGAGTTGTGGGATTCAAGTTGAAATGGGTAGGTTTGATTTGGAAGGATGTACAGCTCACTCTCTCCACTCAAATTCTCAACCTGTCCTACCGCCTCATCATACATTGGAAAATATGGAGCTAGTTGAAAACTAGCTACCGGATCACTAGGTTGTATGAGGGCGGCCATGGACGCATTCAAATCCATCATCTGTTGGTACGACGCTACCCGAAAGTCTTCCAACGACTGTTCAAGACTAGACATGGGTTGTGAAGGGGTTTCAGCAAAAGATTCAAAGTTGTTTGGATACTGGAAGCTCCTAAATGGCTGTTCGGAAGCAATGTCTAGGGAAGGTGTAAAAGTTGGGTAGGACTGGTAGGAATTGAATGGCTGGACAAGAGTAGGATCAACATTTGGACAAGAAGGTGATTGAAATTGTTGATCAAAAGAATTGGCAGCGGTGAAAGCAGTGAAAGATCGGTTACGGGATTGTTCAATACGTTCAGTACGGGACATGGGTCTTGGAGTTACAACAGGACTCTCAAAAGGGGTATCAACGTAAGAAAGTGGTGAAGGTTGAAATGGTTGATACATGGTGGATTGCAGAGTCCAATTTGTAGTCCTAGACGCGTCTATTCGATCTTTCAAAAAAATTTTGGGCATGGAGGGGTCGTTCGAAGTTCGGCCAAAGCAAGAACCGTAAGAAGTAATGTCTGATTGTGGGTACCAAAGTTCGGCAAGAGTTTTCCGAGGTGGGGTACCCATGATATGAAGAGAAGAAGAAAAAAGGAGATGAGGGAAAAAGAATGTGATTTTTTTTTGGTTAAAAAAATGTTTGTTTTTGGAGTTTTAAAAATTGTTTGTTTTAAAGAATACAGAATTATGAGACTAACTTTTTACAAGCACAATCACAATCACAATCACAATATACACAAACAATACCTGGAGCTAGGGTCTTCAAAGTCCAACTAGACCGCTCCTAGACTTCCAAGCAACAAGTTGCAGGATAACCCTCGAATCGCCTCTTCGCTGCCAATTGTGGCCAGGTAAGCACAAGTAAGGTAAGGAGGGTTCCGCTCACGAATCACCGTGAGACGGGCCTTTTAAAATTACCTCCTCACTTTTCTAGGCTAGGCACCACAAAGTCAAGTTTAGATAAACGACCGATTCCCCGCAACCTTCACTTGTCCTTAATGAGCGCGACATGTCCTTATAGGTTTGGTCTAGATATTTTTTATTAGCTCAAGGTAATGCGTATTCAATTAGTGATTTGTGGGGTCTTAGGAAGGGTGATGAAATTCTCACCCAATCTGAATTGGTGTTATAGCCCCTTAAAGTCCGTATTAATATATGCAAAGCGCATAAACAAACAAAAATCTAAAACAACAAAAAAAATTATTTGGCGGCGGCTCAATCTGTGCAAAGAAACCTGCAGAAAATACAGTATAGTGGAATTCACAGAGGAGATAAAAGGAAAGAGAAAGGGTAGAAAAAAATTGGGGCACAGAGGCATCAATACAACCGCAGAACCGCCGCGAAATCCGTACTTTGACCGCGGTTCCGCGGTCAAACTATGGAGTTGGGTCTTCGTATTTGGTTCCTGCACTCCCCTTGGTCTCTTCTCCAAAATAAAATGCTATATTTTCTTTTTTGATTACTGTACTTGCTCCAGATAGTCAGCACACTTGCACACAAAAAATATCAAAAATAACAAAAAGATTTTATTTTATATTTATATTTATAATTTTATACATATACAAAAAGAATATTAATGCGAATAACAAGAAAGAAAATACGTTACCGTCTCCCCGGCAACGGCGCCATTTGATCGCACGCTTTTGGCGTGTCGGAGTTCAAAATTCTAAAGTTAACCGCGATAAAGGACGGTGTCGCTTTGCAGCTAGCCGGTTGAGCACGGGTCGATCCACAGGGAGATGGTTGTATGTCTGTTCGAGTTTTAGACGAGTCAATAAAGAATGTGTATATGTTTGTTCAATTCTATCCTGAGTGTTTGTATTTTATGTTCAAGTAAGCTTGTTAAGGTTAAGGTCGGGTAGTAGAGTTAGGATTAGGCTTGTGCTTATTTTTTGCCATTCTTAAGACGATATTGGGATAATCGAAACTAGCGGGGATTAGGAGGACATAGGAATAGGGTTTGCGAGTTTAAGCGAGCTTTCCAACGCTAAATCCATTCCTAGTGCCCCTTGTCTGTCATCTAAATACGCTTATTTCCAACCCTCGGCTAAACACCCGCAACTATGTATCCAATTAAGTCACAACTACATGTCACATTATAGTGCGCTTAAAAGACTTCTCGACTTCGGTCGCAGCTATATGTCACGTATAGCGCGCCTAAGTGAGGGGGTTGCGTTTGTTTGGTCGGGGTTCGTTTCAAGATGTTTGGCGAAGAGAAACACAAGGGATTTTTCGGTCTCTCATACCACCTTCCTTAGCCTTAACAAGTGTGGAATTATTCACACATGAAAATGAAAAGAAAAAAAAACAAGAAGGAAAAAAAGAAGGAAAAGGAAAATATGGTTTTATAAATGGTGCAAGCTAACTCTTGGGTCCTCACCTAAGTAAGGAACTCCGTCGAAATATCATCGCATGAAAATAATACGGAAAAGAAGAAAAGAAAAGAAAAGAGCAAGAAATAACAACAACTAATTAACAACAATAAATAAAATTACAATACAAGATAATAAAATTATAAGACAAGAAATAAAAGAGACAAGATAATAAAAACCCTCATCTTCATTGATCTTCCACTCAAAAAGCTCTCACTATAATTTTCATGGAGGAAAGAATGAAGAAGAAGAAGAAGCTAAACTAAACTATACTAAAACCTAAAAAAAAGAGGCATGAAAAGAAGACCCTTGGTTTGGCATAAAACTGGGCTGTTTATAGGATGAGTGCTGAAACCCTAGGGCAAGATTCTCTGCCCAAATGAAGTTACTAAACTACCCCCAAAACCCGAGTTGACACTGAGTTAACTCGGCCGTGGATCCGCCGCCGAGTTGCCATATTGGCCACGGATCCGCGACTCTTTGGAGGAGTTGGCCTGTCGTTTTTTCTGGGGTTTCTTGTGTTGCTATCTTGAGTTTTTCTACATGTTCCAAATTGCAAATTGTTTCCACAGTTTCTTCAGATCTACAATAGTCCAAAATGGCATCAAAAATAATTCTTTTGACCTCATCTCCCTCGAGCTCCGCGCACCCATTGATTCTTTGTGCTGCCCCCTCGTGCTCTGTGCTTGTCCGAGACACGAATGACCATTGTCATATGTCTTGTCTCTGGAACTGGTACGCGGCACTGGACGGATACGAATGACCGGAACCCAGCTTTTATCTGTTGTCAACAGATATTCTGGATTTTGGCGTAACAGTGGAGATTTTGTATGAATTGCGTTATTTTGGACTAGGAACCTGTAGTCTGTAAATATGTAGCAAACATGGATTAAAAGCACCTACGTATAAACAAACGAGCATAAGAATGGGTGGTATTAAATGCAATATTCTGGTATGAACACTGTCCCCGCGACGGTCATCGGGGGCCCGGGGCGCTGCGGAAGACTTCTCCGGTGGGGACGGTTTCAGGGCCGAGCTCGGGCCTGCTCGGGACAAGACCACGCCCCTGGCCTTTTTCTAGGCCATGGCGGATATGGCAGCTAGAATCTTAGACCGGTCCATGTGTTCTGCAAAAGGGGAAAACACAGAGAAGTTAGTGATGCAAGAAGTGTTAGTGTATATGCCCTAGAGGCCATTACTGTATCATACTAGTTTGTATATTACTTGATGGAAGCTTGGGATATTCACAGTTGTATATACAATCTTGCTCGAAATGGTAGTATGCTACTTGGTTTGTCTCTGCTTTAATATGTGCATGTGTTTCTTTTAGCATATCGCAGATATACATATTAGTAGAGCCCTTAGGATTATTGCTTGATTACCAGCGTTGTGATGGCGCTCACACTCGTGGGAGCTGGGTAATCCATAAGCACATCCTTATACAGGTCCCTAGTCGTTGGACTATCGAGACAGGGCATCGATACTCCGGAGTAGACTAGCGTATGCGCTTCTCCTCCCAATGTGGGAGACGGTCTGTCCCACAGCCGTCAGTACGTCGTACTTGAGATAGTATACGGGTGCTCGTTAGGTTACGAGTACACTGGACAGGACTCATCGGGAACTGTTGGTTGGTATTATACCTATCGTCAGTTATCAGTTTCCAGGTGACATGAGTACAGCTTAGTCCGTTGACTTGACACTGTCACTTCGCCTCGAGTGTGTTCCCACTGCACTTTGATTACTACCCTACCACGGCTCAAAGGAGTCGTGCAAACAGGTAGTTTTTGGGTGCAGTCCCGAAGCACTTGGAGGCAGTGACGGTTAGACAGGATTCGTCTCTCCCGGTATTGGGGGTTGACATCGCGCTGTGTCCAGGAAAGCCATTACACGAGTAGTCCCTGGCCAGGGCAAGCGAGATATACCGGTAGGTTTCCAGTGTTATCTCAGGGTGTTCTGGGCTACACTCCGACACGACTTGTACCGCTATTAGGGGACTGACGTTCACCGCCCCCTAGGCCCGCCATGAGATGTATCAGACGAACAGACCGGACTGTACGGAGACTGTCACATACAGGCTCAGTAGGAGTTCAGATGGGGTTCACCTCGTCAGTCTTCTTATCGACATCTACCTGGGGACCGTTACGTACAGCTAGTGCCGCTTGCGGTCTGTGGTTAAACCCACTGCCAGCGTAGTGTCGAGTCTTTAGAGTCCCACACAGAGAGCTATTCGCCTTTAGGCAAATGAGTAGAGGTCGCATGGTTTTGCGACAGGGTTCGTTCACATCCGCGCACTTGTGCACGTTTGTTGTCCGGACAGCTTATACTAGCGGGCTTTGGTTTAAGCCAGATCCTAGTATATGATTTGGGATTGGTTTTATCTCTTTGTATTCGTGTTCCTCGGATCACGGATACGGGTGCGTATGCACAGTTGCTTGAGACAGAGGGAGAGGACTTTGATTAGGGTTAATAACCATTGTCATTTTATTAACCTTAATGCTTATGTGTGTATTATGGTTAATTGATATTAGCTTAATATAATTGTGCATGGTTATGGTTGTTGACCATTTGACTATCTTGACTTGTTGACCCTAGTTGACATATTGACCATCATCATTCCATATAAAATATGCTCTTTGATCCTTGCAATTAGCATTAAATATGAAATGATAATGGTCATGTCTTGATTAACCATGACAATTATCCAGCTAATTATCTAATTACAATAATTCACACATATATGTGAGAATTGTTATTATTCTCTCATTCTATCATTCACTTTCTCTCTCTTGTTCTTTCTCTCCCTCAAGCTCTCCCTTCTCATGTGTTGAGAAACACTTGAGCTTGAGAAAAACCTCTTCTTGATAATCTCTACTCTAATCTAGGGTTCAAGGATTAGCACTTCTTGCACCCTAGTTACTTCTAGCTTGGAGTTGAAGCCAAAGGTTGAGGCTTTCGGGTGGATCCTTCTTCGACGTGAGAAGACGACAAAGGTGACCTCTTTCCACTACTCCAAAGAGCAAGGAGAGAAGGACATAAAGCCCAAGGTATAACCTTTCTAACACTTAGCTAGTTTCTAGTTAGCTTTAGCTTGTTTTTGTTTAGCAAAGATCCTTCTTTGTCTAGTCCATGTTGCCTAAAGTCATAAAAATTCGATTTTTATTCCGTTTTCCGCCTCCCCGCAAGCACCGGGGTGGGCAACGTGGACTTACAGTGGTATCAGAGCCTAACTAAACATAAACTAGCTAGGTAGTAAAGTGTATCGAAGTTCGAATCGGAAAAATCGAAAAACCGAGTTTTCAAAACCCTAAGTTTCTGTTAAAATTTTTTCTGTTCAAAACAAAATAAATCATACTCCAAAAATCATCTCAGGGTTTTGTGAAGAAAGCCACCAAAAACGATCCAGAGATTCGACCAAAGAGCCGCGGTTCCGCGGCAATAGCAAGCTATTGCCGCGCAACCGCGGCCGTCTTGGCTCGGCTCTGGGTCGAGTTTGGTGCAGTGTTTTTCTGGCTTGGTTTTAGGATTTTTAAGATGGTTTATATGTGCCCAGGTTTTCCAGAATAGAAATTTGTTTTTGGGGGCCTATAAATCCGTATTTTTATCGAACTTCACTACACTTTGATTAAAAGGTTATATCTGTGTTGTTTATATGTATTGAACGTCGGCTAATCGCTATATGTCGATTAATCGGGGTTATACATATCTGTGATCTGTGTTTGATGATGGCATGTGTATATGAATGCGTTGGATTGTCGCGGGTGAATAGCCGGGGTGGATGTGAGATGCGTGTTTCTTTTTCTTTCATTCATTGTAATATGTAAATTGATGTATTATTATTTGTTTGGCCGCACAACCGGGTTGGGGTTGTAGCCATCATTGTATAATTCTTTTTACTGTTTTTGCTCCTAGGATAGACCCATGGAGGGGTGCACAAACTACCGGGTATCTCGAAGTGCCGAGTGGCCTACTCACGGTGTTGAGGGAGGTTGCTTCGCTTCGGGTACTTGGCGGGTAGTTTGCCGCACCCGTAGGGGTCTTGGATGGGGTATTGGCTATTCACCGTGACCGTGTAATCCGCTTTTTGTTGCAGGCTCGAACATATTGCGGATTCCTAGTATATCCAATATATTCATCTGTGATCTGTAATGTCTATCATTGCTATATATTTATATATGATAACTATTTAGGCGTTGCTTATGTTTTACAACCGCGCTAGCCCAGCCCCCGCTCTGTCGTTAGTTAAATAACCTAACGGGTGATGACGGGGCCCCGTGGCGAATGCGAATGGAATAAGCGTACGTCATATTTTGGTTGTTTTCTGCAATGGTAGGATTAAATGATGGGACGCATTAAAAGAACTAATGCAAGAAAATAAACCAAGTAAAAGTCGATTGGAACACTTTGAAAACCATTCAGTTCTTTTCAAAACTAAACTTTTAAACGCGGAGCTTGAACCACTCCTTTTAAAAGCTATCTCGTTCCATCGATTATATCAAGTTCACTACGTTCACGGTTTCGCCAAAACCATCCGTAGCCCTCCATCATTTCAGTTAAATATTCGGTAGTATTCAAGCTATGTATTTTGACCTCACGCCAAGGTATAGTGATTGGTAGCTGCCGGATATTTATCTGTTGCATAGATAGAATGCGTTGGTTTGAGACAGTCGTACTGCCATTTTGGCCTACGTCAAGGGCAGGTACGGGTGGGTTCAAATTAACCAGGATAATGATGGGAAGAACTTGACATGTGACTTATGACATTTTGACCTCACGCCAAGGTCATAAGAGCATGGGGCAAAAATCCACATCGGGAGTTTCATAAGTACTGAAACTTGCTAGCACTGCATACCATTTGGAGTGTGATAATTCTGGTAGGATACCTTCGGTTTTATCACGCGATGATATTTGGATCCCGATCCTACTGTGAGTATATGCTACTCCTCGGGAAAACTCTCACTTAACGATCAATGCTATAAACCTAGTAGGTGTCTAGAAAGGTGTTAGCGGGGCTACGCCTACAGGGAAAAGAGGTTACTTAATTAAGGAACTTCGCGAAAGCGTTGGAAAACCTCCCTCGAAGTACCGACACTGGCCTGGCTGAACGGTTAAGCAAGTATTGTATGGTGGGATTGATCCTGACTAATCCTTTCTTTACGGTTTGAGAAGGGATTCGAGAGACAGTGGGAGCCATCCAGTTTAGACAAATTAAAAACCACTCTAAACTTGCAAGAGTATCATGCTAAAGTGTTTCTTTTCTCTCTCCTAATTGCAGCGACCATTCAACATGACCGGACTTAAGTTATTACTAGATAAAAACATATTGACAGGGCCAAACTACAAAGATTGGCTCAGGAATGTCAAGATGGCAATCACTTACGACAAGTTGGGGTATATCCTTACCACCGAAGCTCCCCCTGTCCCAGGTCCCACCTCCAGCGTTGCGGATAAGGAAATCCGTAAGACATGGGAGATAGATTGCGCGAAGGCCAAATGCCTTGTACTAGCCTTGATGGACAACGAACATCAGAGGAGGCACGAGAATATGGACCTAGAGTCCATATTTCTCCATACAAAAGAACTGTATGGAGAGCAATCTCGTATCGCAAGATACGAAGTGTCGAAGAAGCTATTTTCGGCAAGATTGGCCGTCGGATCATCGGTAGCGGAACACGTGCTTAAGATGATTGGCTACATAGAGGAGCTCGCGGACCTTAGGACCACGTTGGAGAATGAACTCTATACTGATTTGATTCTCCAGTCCCTTCCTTCCACTTACGCCCAGTTTGTCTTAAACTTCAACATGCATGGAAAGGAGGTAGAACTTTCCGAACTTCTGAACATGTTGAGGAGTGCTGAGGGCACCCTACAGAAAGGTAGGGAGACATCCATTTTGTTTGTAGGAGGATCTTCCTCTTCTAGATCCAGGGCGAAAGCCAAGGGTAAGAAGAAGAAAGCCCCCGCCAAACCAAGAGGCGGTGTCGGTAAAGTGGATATGAAGGGAAAAGGAAAAGCAACAAAGATAGCGGGAAAGCTGGTGGGGAAGGAAGAATGCTTCTATTGTCACAAAAGTGGTCACTGGAAACAGGATTGCAAGGCTTGGAAGGCCAGAACACAGGATTTGAAGCGAGTTGCAGCTTCAGCTTCAGGTGTGTACGTTACTGAAAACTGTCTATTAATAAACTCTACATCCTAGGTATTGGATACCGGATCAGGATCTCATATCTGTAATTCTTTGCAGGCGTTGAGAAAGCGTAGAGTTTTGAAAGCAGGTGACATGACCCTCAGAGTTGCAAACGGTGCTAGCATGGATGCTGAGGCCGTGGGGGACTATCACCTGGGATTGTCAGAGGGAAACTTTTTGGTTTTGCGTAGTTGTTATTATGTACCAAATGCAACCTGTAATATCATTTCTGTATCTTTATTATCTAAAGAAGGTTATGAATTTGCATTTGTAAGTAATGTAGTGAACATTCACCTTAATCAAGTTTTGATTGGGTCAGGTACATTGAACAACGGTATATACGTATTAAACCAACCACAGATTTTCAATGTCCAGAATACACACAAAAGAAAGTATCCAAAAATTAATAAAACTTCCTTATAGCATTGTAGACTGGGTCACATCAATGAGAGAAGGTTGACTAAGTTACATGCAGAAGGATATTTGGATCCGTTCGAATATCAATCGTATGCAACTTGTCAATCATGTCTCAAAGGAAAGATGACAAAGACTCCGTTCACTGGACACGGAGTAAGAGCGAGCGAGCTCTTGGGACTCGTACACAGCGACGTGTGCGGTCCAATGTCTACACATGCACGAAGCGGTTATTCTTACTTCATTACTTTTACGGATGATTTCTCAAGGTTCGGACATGTCTTCTTGATGAAGCATAAATCCGAGGCTTTTGAAAAGTTCCAGGAATATAAGAATGAAGTAGAAAAACAAACAGGCAAAAGTATCAAGGCACTGAGATCTGATCGAGGTGGTGAATACTTGAGTGCCGAGTTCCTGGGTTACTTAAAAGAGAATGGAATTCTCTCTCAGCTTACTCCTCCATACACTCCGCAACATAACGGTGTATCGGAGAGACGGAACTGGACCCTATTGGATATGGTACGGTCCATGATGAGTAACGCTGAGTTGCCGCGATCGTTCTGGGGATATGCGCTAGAATCAGCTGCATACCTTTTGAACCGAGTTCCTACTAAGACTGTGCCTACCACACCATATGAGTTATGGAGTGGGAAGAAACCCTATCTTCAATACCTGAAGATTTGGGGATGTCCAGCTTATGTCAAAAAGCAGCATGCGGAAAAACTAGAGGCGCGCTCAGTACTGTGCAAGTTTGTGGGATACCCAAAGAACTCCAGGGGGTATCTTTTCTATTACGCAGAGGAACAAAAAGTCCTTGTTTCTCGTAATGCCCACTTTCTGGAACATCAGTTCTTAGAAAAAGAAATAAGTGGGAGCGCAATAGAACTGGAAGAAATTCCAGAACCACAAGCTATTACTGAAAGCTTAGTAGAACCAGAGGGTTCGAAAGATCAGGACATTTCCACGCCGCTCTGCAGGAGTAGTAGGCAGTCTCATCCGCCCGAGAGATACTACGGTTTTCTCATTGACGGGGATAGAGAGGATTGCATCATAGACTGTGATGAGCCTACTAGCTTCCAGCAAGCCATTCAGAGCGTCGACTCGGTAAAATGGCTGGATGTAATGCGGACCGAAATGGAGTCCATGTACACCAACAAAGTATGGACGTTGGACATTGCTCCAGATGGGGTAAAACCCGTAGGATGCAAGTGGATCTTCAAAAGGAAGATTGGTGTAGATGGACAGGTTGAGACCTATAAAGCTAGACTGGTAGCAAAGGGTTTTCGTCAGCGACCTGGTTTGGACTATGACGAAACCTTTTCTCCAGTAGCTATGCTGAAATCCATTCGGATCCTTCTTGCCATTGCTGCCTTCCACGATTATGAGATTTGGCAGATGGACGTAAAGACAGCTTTTCTAAATGGACATTTAGAGGAGTGTGTCTATATGGACCAGCCAGAGGGTTTCATTCAGAGTGGGAGCAGCGGAAAGGTGTGCAAGTTGCTTAAGTCCATTTATGGACTAAAGCAGGCATCGCGGAGTTGGAACATCTGTTTTGATGAGACGGTCAAGGAATTTGGCTTTATCAAAAATCCAGATGAACCATGCATCTATTGTAGATTTATAGCGAGAACTGTAGTATTCCTCGTTTTATACGTGGATGACATTCTCTTGATAGGAAATGACATTCCTATGCTACAATCTGTCAAGGGGTTCTTGTCACACAGGTTCTCCATGAACGACCTGGGTGATGCCTCATACATTCTGGGTATCCGGATCTACCGTGACAGATCCAAGAGGATATTAGGACTTTCGCAGTCCAGGCACATCGATGCCATACTGAAGAGATTCAGTATGGAAGATTCCAAGCGCGGTAATCTACCGGCTTGTCACGGGATCACCCTCTCCAAAGAGATGTCTCCCAAGACTGATTTGGAGAGGGATCGCATGTCTATTATACCCTACGCTTCTGCGGTAGGCTCTATAATGTATGCGATGTTGTGTACCAGACCGGATGTGGCTTATGCACTGAATGTGGTAAGCAGGTATCAGTCAAACCCTGGGGAGAAACATTGGATAGCAGTAAAGAACATTCTCAAGTACCTGAGAAGGACTAAGGAGATGTTCTTGGTGTATGGCGGAAAAGACCTCCAGATTGAGGCCTTTGCTGACTCCAGCTTCTAGAGTGACAAGGATGATTCCAAGTCCATGTCGGGTTTTGTCTTCACCCTCAATGGAGGGGCGGTGTGCTGGAAGAGTTCCAAACAGGAAACCGTTACTGACTCGACTATGGAAGCGGAATACATCGCTGCATCTGATGCCGCTAAAGAAGCTGTCTGGATGAGGAAGTTCTTGAAAGAACTTCAGGTGGTTCTGTCCATTGTTGACCCAATACCTCTGTATTGCGACAACAACGGGGCTATAGCTTTAACGAAGGAACCCAGGTCCCATCAGAAATCCAGACACATCTTGAGGCGGTATCACCTGATCAGGGAGATCGTGGATCGCCAGGAGATCGAGGTTCGGAGGGTTGCTTCAGAAGATAACACAGCAGATCCATTCACCAAGGCCTTTCCCCAGACTCAGTTCGAGCGGCAGATCGAGATGATAGGTCTTCGATACGCCAGTACATGGCCTTAGTGCAAGTGGGAGATTGTTAGTGTATATGCCCTAGAGGCCATTACTGTATCATACTAGTTTGTATATTACTTGATGGTAGCTTGGGATATTCACAGTTGTATATACAATCTTGCTCGAAATGGTAGTATGCTACTTGGTTTGTCTCTGCTTTAATATGTGCATGTGTTTCTTTTAGCATATCGCAGATATACATATTAGTAGAGCCCTTAGGATTATTGCTTGATTACCAGCGTTGTGATGGCGCTCACACTCGTGGGAGCTGGGTAATCCATAAGCACATCCTTATACAGGTCCCTAGTCGTTGGACTATCGAGACAGGGCATCGATACTCCGGAGTAGACTAGCGTATGCGCTTCTCATCCCAGTGTGGGAGACGGTCTGTCCCACAGTCGTCAGTACGTCGTACTTAAGATAGTATACGGGTGCTCGTTAGGTTACGAGTACACTGGACATGACTCGTCGGGAACTGTTGGTTGGTATTATACCTATCGTCAGTTATCAGTTCCCAGGTGACATGAGTACAGCTTAGTCCGTTGACTTGACACTGTCACTTCGCCTCGAGTGTGTTCCCACTGCACTTTGATTACTACCCTACCACGGCTCAAAGGAGTCGTGCAAACAGGTAGTTTTTGGGTGCAGTCCTGAAGCACTTGGAGGCAGTGACGGTTAGACAGGATTCGTCTCTCCCGGTATTGGGGGTTGACATCACGCTGTGTCCAGGAGAGCCATTACACGAGTAGTCCCTGGCCAGGGCAAGCGAGATATACCGGTAGGTTTCTAGTGTTATCTCAGGGTGTTCTGGGCTACACTCCGACACGACTTGTACCGCTATTAGGGGACTGACGTTCACCGCCCCCTAGGCCCGCCATGAGATGTATCAGACGAACAGACCGGACTGTACGGAGACTGTCACATACAGGCTCAGTAGGAGTTCAGATGGGGTTCACCTCGTCAGTCTTCTTATCGACATCTACCTGGGGACCGTTACGTACAGCTAGTGCCACTTGCGGTCTGTGGTTAAACCCACTGCCAGCGTAGTGTCGAGTCTTTAGAGTCCCACACAGAGAGCTATTCGCCTTTAGGCAAAATGAGTAGAGGTCGCATGGTTTTGCGACAGGGTTCGTTCACATCCGCGCACTTGTGCACGTTTGTTGTCCGGACAGCTTATACTAGCGGGCTTTGGTTTAAGCCAGATCCTAGTATATGATTTGGGATTGGTTTTATCTCTTTGTATTCGTGTTCCTCGGATCACGGATACGGGTGCGTATGCACAGTTGCTTGAGACAGAGGGAGAGGACTTTGATTAGGGTTAATGACCATTGTCATTTTATTAACCCTAATGCTTATGTGTGTTTTATGGTTAATTGATATTAGTTTAATATAATTGTGCATGGTTATGGTTGTTGACCATTTGACTATCTTGACTTGTTGACCCTAGTTGACATATTGACCATCATCATTCCATATAAAAGATGCTCTTTGATCCTTGCAATTAGCATTAAATATGAAATGATAATGGTCATGTCTTGATTAACCATGACAATTATCTAGCTAATTATCTAATTACAATAATTCACACATATATGTGAGAATGGTTATTATTCTTTCATTCTATCATTCACTTTCTCTCTCTTGTTCTTCCTCTCCCTCAAGCTCTCCCCTCTCTGAGAAACACTTGAGCTTGAGAAAAACCTCTTCTTGATAATCTCTACTCTAATCTAGGGTTCAAGGATTAGCACTTCTTGCACCCTAGTTACTTCTAGCTTGGAGTTGAAGCCAAAGGTTGAGGCTTTCGGGTGGATCCTTCTTCGACGTGAGAAGACGACAAAAGTGACCTCTTTCCACTACTCCAAAGAGCAAGGAGAGAAGGACATAAAGCCCAATGTATAACTTTTCTAACACTTAGCTAGTTTCTAGTTAGCTTTAGCTTGTTTTTGTTTAGCAAAGATCCTTCTTTGTCTAGTCCATGTTGCCTAAAGTCATAAAAATTCGATTTTTATTCCGTTTTCCGCCTCCCCGCAAGCACCGGGGTGCGCAACGTGGACTTACAAGAAGTGCAAAAAGTAAATTACTCAAGTCTAAACAGGTCGTCCCATCTCCTAACTTACCCACGAAGCGCGCGGGGCTGAGCGCAGCCCAGCTAAGGACCTTCTCGGAAAGCAATACGTCGGGCCGCTGGATCGGCTCCCACATAGACACAGCCATCGCCTCGGGAGAGGACGACTGTTTCGCCTACGGGCAGTCGGCCCTGTGCCACTGTATAGGCACATACCAGTCCTCACCCTCGGGTGGTCCGACGAATACAAACTTCTCCTTCCAGTCATGGATGGAAGAAGGAACGACCACCACACCCGATCCGACCACCACACCCTTGCGTTTTTAAAGGAAAAATACACCCAGCCGGCTCGTTCTTGTTGGTGCCGGGATGATTTTATAGCAGAGAAAAGAGGTAAGAAGGGTCAAGCTGAAAGGGATGTCCTCAAGCTTTAACCGGACAAGAAACCCGAGGAGGATTCTTCACGAGTTCGGCGCTAGCTGACCTCGTGAGAGTTGGAAACAAAGAAATATCCCACATACCTCGGTTAGAAAGGGCAGACACATTCCCGCTTAGAATGCCTCCAAGTACAGGGCAATCTCTTTCCCATGCACCTGGTCCGCTCGTTCGCTCCTTTTTGCCAAATGGAGCGAATAATTATAGGGGATATGGAAATGAGTCCGAATCTCCGCGAGCTCATCCAGATCCTTCAAGACGGAGGGCGCATCGCGAGCGTTCCCGATGCGCACCTCAGGGACCCTCGTCGCAGCCGAGCGGCTAGTAGCATGGGTGGCCCTAACTCTATGGGGCTGGCCCGACGATGAGGAAGCAACGAGGGAACCCTCTTGGCCATCAGCAGCCGAAGAGGTGGGAGACTCCCTAGACTCTACCCTAACTATTTCTACAGACTCCTCGGAAGAAGACATCTAACCTGATTCAAAGGAAGGAGTTCTCCGAGAAAAGAGCGTGAAGGATCCGATCTAAAGGATGAAGCGCCGAGCAATCTCTCGCGGCAAAGGAAAATAATGGTGAAAGTGTGATTCCTAGGGGGATCCCACTCCTATTTATACTGCTTGAAGGGAGCATCCGATGGCTCAGATCATTTCCCGCCAAAACGAAACCTCGCGTCTGCCAGCCGTTGAAGACCCACGTGTCGAACGACCGTTGGAGATGTCCCTTCGGTCGCAGGCGACAGCGACAGCCTGTCACGTCCGCTAATCCGCGTCGGACATGTGGCCTGCGCCTCAACTGGCGTACAAGCGAATCGGCGCCCCCTCTTTAATGCACGATCCTTTTCCCCGATCCGCTGACGTCATCGAAGATACGCACAAAGTTCCAGACGCCCGGGATACGCCACGCGGGCTCAAAGATCTGAACGACGCAACTGCCCTACACTTAGTCGCCCTGGAAATATGCGCTGATGGATTCTTGACAACAAGCAGAACCCGAGAGACCAATCAGACCACTCTTGACCCGACCCATAAATAGGTCAGGACAAGAGTGGGGGGCTAATGATAATACGCATAAGTGGGAACTCCCCAGACTATGACACGTGGTAGATGACGTGTCCCGGGGCTCACGGAAACAGGGTAAGCACCATGCATTGGAGGGATTCCCGGGATATTGACCCGAGGTATGACCCGACCTTCTATGGATCCTTGAACATTCCTATGCACGCCTTACAAATGACCATGGGCTCGCCTCCGAGCTCTCCTACATGCTGAGCTTCCTCAGCCCTCCCAGCTCGCCTCTGAGCTATCATAGAATCGAGTTTCCTCGGCCTCCCACTCGTCTTGAGCCTCCCCGCCGAGCTAAGACTCCCCGGTTCTACCGAGCAACCAAGAACACAGAGCCTAAGCGCCTCCGCCACGGCTCCGCGGATCTCGCCAGACGCGAGATATCCGTCACCCCACGATCCCGCATTCCACGCCGCTGTATCCCCCCATTAACGAGCGTATCTCGTCATTAATGGGGGGATCCCGTCATTCACGCAGGCGTAACGCCAGGGGCGTAACCGACGGCTAAGATCTCGCACCAGCTCGCTCCATGCGACCACTATAAAAACCCCTCTCCCAGACAACTCAGGTAACGCAATTTTATTCAAATAAGCCGCTACTCTGCCCAAATTTCTCGGCTAACTTGACCGTCGGAGGGTCCACGGTGGTACAACCACCCCGGGACTTCTTTTGCAGATAGCTCGGATTCACCTCAAAGCAAGCTCACTAAGATCTACACGCTCAAGGAGACAACCCTCAATACCAATCTTAGCTGTTTATCAACGCTCGTGACAGATCACCGGAGGACAACATCTGAAGGAGATCCCAACCTCCATCAGGATCCGAAAATTTTGAGATTCGGATATTCAATTTCGGATCCGTTCGGACACCGATACAAATACATATATATAATATCGGATCTGGTCGGATATAGATACATATATAAATCTTTTCAAATTTTTGGATCCGGATATCGGTAGACACGTTAAATTAGATATAGCAATTTAAAATTAAATTTCTAATGTTTATGGGTTTAATTAATTAATATTTTTATAATAAAATTAAAATTAAATATACTATTTTGTTTATTATACTTGTTAGAAATTATGCATCTAAAATATTATTTTTATTTCCAAATAAATGAAATATAATTTTATTAATATTTTTATTTTTACCATCACACATATATAAGATATCTTGTGTTGTAAATATAAATAACTTTTTTTCTTGCAGCCGTAAATCTGTGGATATCTTCAGTTTTAATCTGCTTAGTCTAACATAAATACATCAAACATAATGTGATATTCATATCAATATACATTAGTCCTAGACTGTGCTAGCTATATTATCAACTATTTGTTATTTATTTATTTATTTATTACCATATTATTATATAAGATTAGGGGCGGCGTCAAGTGAGCGTAAAACAAGGGGACCTAGGCCTCCGGCAGCGGGGCTTGACCTAGCACACAACAACACACACCACATCCACGCACACCATACACAAACACATAACACACACGCATCCAGTAGACTCATGAATTTGCTCTGGAAACGTTGATTTGTGGTCACTTCCCCTTTTAGGATTTCTGATATTCGAACCGTGCACTCTTTCTAAGAGGGAAAGTGGCCATATTACTTATTGGTATTTGTTTTTGTTTTGGACCTCAGATAGACCGTGTAAACGGGATATAAAAACGGGATATAAAAGATTTGGGAAGCAGGGGACCCACCGCCTAAGCTCAAATGGTGCCGCATGTGTTTCAAGAGGTCAAAAGGTTGACTTAAGGAATTATTATTTTTGAATGAATTTATGGAATTATTATTTTTTGAATGAATTTATGGAATTATTTCAAACTAAACCTCTTTCATTCTTTATATTTTTTAGCATCACAGGCCCGGACTTTGCTATTTATAATGAGGGGGTTTTCCCCATATACAACCATAAAAGATTGGGTCTCTTGAGAAAACATCCTCAAAGATCAAAAAATTTAAATTCAACCCTAGAAAGATTATAAGTTAACTAAATAGAACCCTGCAGTTAACATCCGTTGCCAATAACATTAAATGCAGCCGTTGGGATGGTAAAAGGATGCTTTTACCCCCTTTGATGGCTACTTGTAGCCTTTTGTCCCAATATCATTTCTTTGATGCCCACAAAAAAAGAAGAAACGTTAATCTTTGCATAAATAAAAACAAATAATTAGACGAAAAGAACATATATCTAAGCAAATGTTGTATTGATAACTCAATTTTATTTGCATTAAAGCAACAACAATTTCTACAGCAACAATTTCATTTCAAAATAACAAAAATCATCAAATTTGATCAATCGTGATATGCAGATCATTCAAGATAACAAAAGAACCTATCTTTCTCCCAATTCTAAATCTAACTCCCCAAATACAAATAACCACATCCAAAATCAAACAAAGGAGACACCTTTCTCCAAATTTCGAGATAAAATTCTCCAAAACCAAAATCTCACATCCCAAATTAGACCTAAAAAACAGCAGCAAGCGGAGTCCTTGAAGGGTATGCAGGATGTCTTGGGACCCAAGATCTTGATGTCGTTCCTGGTGTAGAGCTCGTAGTCGAAACCATCGTGGACGGAGAAAATAAGACTTTGAGATGAAGGGTTTTTGTAAGAAATCCTTAAGAATGACAAAAAATTTGTGATGAGCGTGGATTTTGGAGGTCAGGGCTAATTGAGACATTTAATATTTCCCAGCTAACCAAGGTAATTTCTAACCTAGGTCCAAGATGGGTTACCGTAACAGAGGGTTATATTTAGTTAACGATAAATCTTTAGCGGCTGTTTTTAAAATGTTTGATATTTGAGGGTGTTTTTTCAAAATACCCAATCTTTTGAGTAATGTATATCAAAAAGCTCTATAAATAAATATATTTTCAAAAAAAATACTAAAATTGTTCTTGAACTAAAATACTTTAAATGCAATGCAGGCTTATTGTTTGCAATGAAATAGTGATTTATGAACACCGTTAGAAATTTTCAGATTTGCTGAAAAAGAATAATATTTATTGAGGCTTGTTGTACTTTGTAAGTGGGACTCGAATTTATACTAATTTTTTTATAGCCTTTGGACAAGTTCGTGATCATTTTTTACCTATAAAATTTATTTTAATTTCCTTAAGAAAATGCGGATCTTCTCTCTTCTCTTTTGACACGGTCCTTTATAATTCTTTAAAGATTCTCTTATAATAAGTTCACTTGAGCCACACAAAAGGGGAAGGTGCACAACATAGTTTCATATAAAATATATCATAATATAATGATAATAAGGTTTTTTTTTCCTTCTAAAACAACTTGACCATAATTCTCTAATTATATACTGAAATTTGCCATCATCATTATTTCTGGTCAACTTTAAAATCAATTACTAATTCACCGCTCTTCGAATCCTTACTTTTTTTAAAATTTTTAAGAACTCATTAGTTCATTCAAGTTGCCTGTTTTTCTCCATTAGGCACGACGCCAACAATATGTGATACAATATTATGTTTCTAATTAATCAAGAAACTGTACAAAGTTTACAGCATTTATTTGTGAAGATAACTAATCGACATAATTAAACTATATAATACACTTGTAATCAATTTCAATTTCGGAAATGGTCTTCTTAAATTTTTTGAGGGTAAAAGCAAGGAGAAACCCATATATATATATATATATATATATATATAGATAGATAGATAGATAGATAGATAGATTGATCATGCTCGATATCGGTGATCTTCCAGATCATGACAAGTGGCAGATAACGTGTCCCAGAGCACGCAAGAAAGGACCCACAGTGGCCGACCCGACCACTCCTATGCTCGTTCTACAAACAAATGCCGGCTCACCTCCGAGCCCCCTGTACAATTGGCCTCCTCGGCCTCACAGCTCGTCTTCGGGCTACCGCAGAACCAAGATACCTCAGCTCTCCCCCTCGTCCGCGAGCTCCCCCCCGAGGTCATCTTTCTCGGTCCCATCGACCGACCAACGGCACCGCTCACAGGCGCAACCGCCATCCCACGAATCTCGCCATATGCGAGATATCCGCCGGCCACATCCCACGTTCCACGCCATCATGATCTCCCATTAACGAGCCTGTCTCACCATTAATGGGAGATCTCGCTCATCACGCGGGCGTGACGTCGGGAGCGTAACGGCCAGCGTGATTCTTGCGCCTGCCCTGCCTGCTGCCACCGCTATATAAACCCCTTCTTCAGACGGTTCAAGTAAGCCATTTTTACTCCATTAAGCCGTTACTCTGCTCGGATTTTCTCTCTAACTTGACCGTCGGAGGGTTCTCGGTGGTACAACCACCCCGGGACTTCCTTGCAGGTAGGCCGGCCCAACCAACCTCAAACCCATTGAGATCCACACGCTTCAGGAGCCTGCCTCCAGATCCAATATCAGCCATCCATCACCGCCATCAGCAGATCAACGGAAGGTAACATCTTGGCGTGATCCAAGTCGCGTCAGCTGGCGCCGTCTGTGGGAATCGCCTTGATTCCACAAAAATAAAAGTTCATCGTTCGATCCCAATCCAATGGCGAGCGATCATCACGACGATCTAAGCACTAACCGCCGCTTCCCCATAAACGGAGGCGCGTACGAACCTCCTCCGCCGAATGCCATCAACGCCCTTGCCGGCCGGATAGACCGACTCGCGTCCGTCGTGGAGGCGCTCGTCCGCGTCCAAACGGCAGGGCAAGATCCCCAGGTCGCCGCTCCCCTGCCTCGGGACAGGGACCCCTACAGAGGGAGAGAAGACTTCGCTCACGTCGGCACTGCCGGCCACCGCCTCGCTACCTCCCACGGCCGCAGATCTCCCCGGCCAATACATTCTGAGACCCGCTGCGCGCCCCACGGTTCAACACCGAGGTCCGTCGCCGGAGCACCTCGCCCCGAGATCCTTCACGCACATGTCCCTCCCGAGGAGATGTCGGTCAGCTTGCCTGTTACCAGGCATGACCGACACCCCCTCTCTCGACGGGGTTGCGCGGGCGGGACTCGCCACGGCAGCTCGAAGACTACCTCGCCGGGGGATCTAAGGAACCTCATTGAGAGGAACCGGGGTTACGGCCAGGCGCAGGCCTCCAACAGCAGAGGCCAGGGATCAGAATGCGCCGAATCGTCAGGGCACCACGTCCGACTCGACGCTCTCGAGAAGAAGATCGAAGATATGCATCGGGGAGGACACTGTTCGAGCGACGGGGCTAAGTACGCCGCATACTCGCTCACCAAACCATTCACTGGGGAGCTGCTCGCTGTCCACGTCTCCTCTCGCAACAAGCCCCCAAAGGTCTCCCTCTTCGACGGCAAATCCGATTCGAAGGACCATTTGGATGCATTCACCACGGGGATGAGCTTCCAAGACAACTCCGATGTCGCCCAGTGCCGAGCATTCCCGACCACTCTCATCCACTCCAGACGAGACTGGTTCCGAGGACTCGAGCCACGTTCGATCTCAACTTTCGACGAGCTAGCCACCCAATTTCTCGGCCACTTTGTCGGGAATAGGCGGCAAAAACGCACGGTTGACCATCTCTTCACGATTAAGAGCGGGGACAAAGAGACGTTCAAAGCATACGTCGCCCGCTTCTACAACGCCCTTCTCGAATTCCCAGAGCACCGGGACGAGACGGCCATCACGGCACTGAGGTCTAGTCTTAGGCACAAGGAGTGGTTACGCTCTTTTGCATTAGCGCAACCTAAGACCATGGCCGAGGTAAGGCTTGGACCGAGCGCGAAGTCCAGCTCGAATCCGAGGTGAACGCCAACCTCCCTAGGGCAGAGAAAACCGACCAAATGAAGAGGGCAAGAGAAGAGAGAAGGGGACCTAAGCGGCCGAAGCTCTATCTCCCGAAGTTTCAGGAGTACACCCCGCTCAACGTCTCCCAGACAGTGCTGCTAGAAGAGGCTAAGGGCGATGGGTTCTTCAAGCTTCCCCCGATCTCGCGCATGGCCTCAAAGCGAACCCGGGGCCCCTACTGCAGTTTTCACAGGTCGCTACGCCACTCCACAGAGAGCTGCAAGCAGTTCCGAGACTACATCGAGGAGCCCATCCGTTCGGGGTACCTCGCAGCGTACTTGAGGGACAAGCGGCAAGCTGACCGCGAGCAGGAGCAGCGTCCCCCTCCCGCCGAGCTGACCATCGGCCAAATCATGGTCATGTCAGCGGAGGATACGTCTGGTACCCACGAAACTCGGTACCCTATGCCGGGCATAGATGCCAACATACATCCGAGGGGCTCAAGCTGTACGAATAAGAACATCTACTAG
The DNA here is from genome assembly GCA_030015575.1 of Agapanthus africanus. Taxonomy (NCBI): domain Eukaryota; kingdom Viridiplantae; phylum Streptophyta; class Magnoliopsida; order Asparagales; family Amaryllidaceae; genus Agapanthus; species Agapanthus africanus. The sequence continues at coordinate 9,574,480 of JASDDO010000022.1, forward strand.
CATGTATTTTCTTTTCAAAGCAATGTACACCTTTCTTGAGATCTTTTTGTTTATATAATAAACGGGGTCAATAAAGCATTGCAATGAAAGAAAAAGAATCTTATTCATTCAAAGGGTACTATAGGCTTCCCAGTCGTAAAAAAAATTTACAATAGCGGGGGAATGGGGTGCAGAGAACACTGCTCGTGGTACTCTGACGATATTTCCGCCATCCGAGCCCTCGCAGCATCTAACCTCTGCCTTCAATGCCCCCCGCGAACGTCGGCATCGTGCCTCAATCGGTAGCACTCAAGGACGAGCGCCACCAAGCGATTTAGCTGACTCGCAGAGATCAGGCCGAAGCGCCTCAGAGACCTTAGCTTGCCAACGGCCTCGTCTTTCAGCTGTTCGGACAAGGGGTTGTAGAGCCCTGGCGACGCCCTCCAGATGGAGTAAATCAACAGCTGAAGTAGGGGGAGCGCCGATGGAGCAATCGGCCAAAGTGATCCTCGATCCGGCCTATCACCAACTGCACCGTGTCCTCGGTACAGTACTGATCGTAGAGGTACATGTCCTCGAAGTTTATGATGTCGGCAATGGTGAAAGGGAAGTCCTCCATTCTTACATTTCGGGTGTGAAGAAGGGAGTAATCAACACTCCCTCCGTTTTATAGCCCACAACGCCCCTGGATTTCAACGGTCGCCCGTTTCACCCGCAACTGCGCCGCCACGCGGCAGACATCTGGCCGCTCGATGCGAAATCGAAACGACGCTACTCCAGCACTTCGCTTTCCCCACGTGATCATGACACATGTCGCAAGCGACTGTCCCTCTTCCCGGTACTCACACCAGGGAGGACGGACAGAACCTCGCACGAGAGGCAACCGAGCAGCTTCATTGCTCGGTCCATCCTTAGCAGGCCTCCCACGGCCTCTTCAGCGCTAAGGATCTAAGCCCTCACTAAGAGGCAGCCGAGCGGCTACCCTGCTCGGCTATCCTTGGCTGGTAGCTTCCCTACCCCAACAATACCAGGGATCAAAGCCCTCACCAAGAGGCAACTGAGCAGCTTCACTGCTTGGTCCATTCTTAGCAGGCCTCCAACGGCCCCTCCAGCGCTAAGGATCGAAGCCCTCACCGAGAGGCAGCCGAGCGGCTACCCTGCTCGGCTATCCCTGGCTGGTAGCTTCCCTACCCTAACAACGCCAGGGATCGAAGCCCTCACCAAGAGGCTACTGAGCAGCTTCACTGCTCGGTCCATCCTTAGCAGGCCTCCAACGACCCCTACAGCGCTAAGGATCGAATCCCTCACCAAGAGGCAGCCGAGCGGCTACCCTACTCGGCTATCCCTGGCTGGTATCTTCCCTACCCCAACAACGCCACGGATCGAAGCCCTCACCTAGAGGCAACTGAATAGCTTCACTGCTCGGTCCATCCCTAGCAGGCCTCCAACGGCCCCTCCAACGCTAAGGATCGAAGCCCTCACCGAGAGGCAGCCGAGCGGCTACCCTGCTCGGCTATCCCTGGCTGGTAGCTACCCTACCCCAACAACGCCAGGGATTGAAGCCCTCACCAAGAGGCAGCCGAGCGGCTACCCTGCTCGGCTATCCATGGCCGGTAGCGCCCTACCCCACAACGCCAGGGATCGAAGCCCTCGCCAAGAGGCACCGGGCAGCAACCCTGCTCGGCCATCATTAAGGATCGAAGCTCTCACCAAGAGGCTGCCGAGCGGCTACCCTGCTCGGCTATCCCTGGATGGTAGCTTCCCTACCCCAACAACGCCAGAGATCGAAACCCTCACCAAGAGGCAGCCGCACCCTGGATGGTAGCTTCCCTACCCCAACAACGCCAGAGATCGAAACCCTCACCAAGAGGCAGCCGAGCGGCTACCCTGCTCGGCTATCCTTGGCCGGTAGCGCCTTACCCCACAACGCCAGGGATCGAATCCCTCGCCAAGAGGCACCGGGCAGCAACCCTGCTCGGCTATCCTTAAGGATCCAAAGCCCTCGCCAAGAGGCACCGGGCAGTAACCCTGCTCGGCCCGTCCTTAGTAGGCCTCTTACGGCCCCTCTCGCACTAAGGATCAAAAGCCCTCTCAAGAGGCATTCGGGCCCGCCCTTGCTCGGTTATCCCTGGCTGGTAGCTCCGTACCCCAACACACCAGGGATCAAAGCTCTCGCCAAGAGGCACCGGGCGGCAACCCTGCTCGGCCCGTCCTTAAGGATCAAAAGCCCTCGCAAGAGGCAACCGGGCCCGCCCTTACTCGGTTATCCCTGGCCGGTAGCTCCCCACCCCAACACACCAGGGATCAAAGCCCTTGCCAAGAGGCATCGAGCAGCAACCCTGCTCGGCCCCGTCCTTAGTAGGCCCCTTACGGCCCCTCCCACGCTATGGATCAAAAGCCCTCTCAAGAGGCAACCGGGCCCGCCCTTGCTCGGTTATCCCTGGCTGGCAGCTCCCTACCCCAACAACACCAGGGATCAAAGCCCTCGAAAAGAGGCAACTGAGCAGCTTCACTGCTCGGTCCATTCTTAGCAGGCCTCCCACGGCCCCTCCAGTGCTAAGGATCGAAGCCCTCACCAAGAGGCGGCCGGTCGGCTACCCTGCTCGGCTATCCCCGGCTGGTAATTCATTACCCCCAAAACGCCAGGGATCTAAGCCCTCGCCAAGAGGCAACTGAGCAGCTTCACTGCTTGGTCCATCCCTAGCAGGTCTCGTACGACCCTTACAACACCAGGGATCGAAGCTCTCGCCTAGAGGCACCGAGCAGCTACCCTGCTCGGTCCATCCATAGCATGCCTCTCCGATCCTTCCACGCTAAGGAACATGACCTCACCAAGAGGCATCCGGACTATCTACGTCTGAGCGATCTCCACCTCGACTTCGGGGCCATGGAGATACCATCTTCACGCCGGTCTTTGCACACTTGGCAAGTGAACAGATTCAACTCGACGCATAATCGCTAGACAAAGAACCGACACTACACAAAGGCAGTACTGTGCAAATACAAGTGTTGCCGACAAAAGGAAAATACGCCTGCAAACATGACTACAAAAAAATCTTTATTCACAAAGTCAAAGCTTTTACAAGGGTATTGTGAGCTCCCCAGCCTAACAAAATGCCCGGAGGCCTACAAAATTCCCGATACAACAAAAGAAATAAAACAAGAAGACGAGGGGCTTCAGGCTTCAGGGCCAGGCGCAACCTCGGGAAGCTCAACGCCCATCACAGGAGCCCCGGCGTCGCCATCGCCGGGAATCTCTTTCCCGGCCTCGCCCCCGGGGTCGTCCCCCTGCTCGTCATCCCCGCGGGGATATTCAGCTTGGAGCTCTTCGTTAGCGAACTCCATCATCCAAGCCTTGACAGCGTCGAAGGCCTCATGCCAGATGGCGGTAGTGGCCCAGGCTAGGACAGTGTAAAAAAGTTCCGACTTCTGGACGTTCTCCACCGCATTCGCCGCTCTGAGGTCGGCTCGCTTCGCCCCCTCTAACGCTGCCTCCAGCTCCTTCCGGAGGGTGCTCGCCGACTTCTTCATAGTGCCGACGAGCACCTTGGAGTCCTAAAGCTTGGCCTGGGCGGCCTCACGGTACCTGGCAACCTCCTGCTTCATGGCCGCCACCTCCTGCTTCCCAGCCGCCACCTCGCCCTCCAGGGCAGCGACCCTCACCATCGCCGCCTCCAGCCCCAGCTTTGAGCTCTCCTCCAGCGAAGAGAGCTCGCCCGCGACTCGTATCGCCGGGGCAATTTCCTCTTCCTCCATGTGGACGACAAGGGCGACGTGCTGGAGGACCTGAAGAAATCAGAAGGGGGTCAAAAAGGAAAAAGGGGCACCAAATCTCACGAATGACAAGACGCTGAGTGAAAAATCAAGCCAGGTGCGAGCACTAACCTGCACGGCCTCTTGGGCAATGGCCGCCATTTGCGCCTTGAGAGTCCCCCGAGGGACCTTGCCCTCGGCCGACCTCTCCATGTCGGACAGCAAGCTGTCAGCGACGGAGAGCCCCGCGAGTACCTCAAAGTGGAGATCCCCCTAGTCCACCAAGATCGGGGTAGCCGGGGTCCGCGGAACCGTTCGGGGGAACCTCTTGAGAGACGATGGCGGAGAGCAGGTCTCCACCTCCGAAGCCTGGCCCTCCTATCCCGAAACCCGTTTTTGGTTCGGTGCCTGGCTGGGCTCTGGGGCACGGCCCGCACTCGGACGCTGGGGTGGAACGGCTGCCTGGGGAACCGGGACAGACGTCGGACGAGAAGAGCTGGCACCTCCAGCCTTTGATCCCTTCTTCGGCTTGCGCATGGCCGCTCGGAGGTGGCTCAAGTCCATGGGTTCTGCACAAGACAAGATACGATGAAATCAACAACACAAACAAAAATGGAAACAAACGCAAGCTCCTAACTTACCGACGAACTAGGCGGGGCTGAGCCCAGCACAACTAAGGGCCCGCTCAAAAAGCAGCACGTCAGCCCGGGGAATGGGCCCCCACTCCGCCACTCTCACGGCGTCGGGATCATTGGACAGACTTCCCCACAAGCACCTATCTCTAGACCACTGCGTGGGCACGAGCCAGTCCTCACCCTCTGGCGGCCCAACAAAGAAAAACTTCATCTTCCAATCATGGATGGAATAAGGCAAGGCGACGACTCCTGACCTGACTGCACTCCCCCGTTGTTTCCTAAAGGAGAAGTAAACCCACCTCGGGTCGCCCGTGCGGGTGCCGGGGTGACCTTTGTAAATGAGAGAGTAGGCAAGGATGGACAGACTGAAGAGGATCATCTGCAACTTCAAACGGATCAGGAACCCAAGGAGAATCCTTCATGAGTTCGGCACTAGCTGGCCCGGAGCTAGCCCAAAGTAATGTAGCGCTCTAACAAACTCGGGAGAGAAGGGCAGGCGCATTCCGGCCCAAAAGGATTTCAGGTACATGGCAATCTCTTTACCCCGTACCTGATCTGCCCTCTCTCCTTCCCCGGCCAAACGTAGAGTATAGCTGGAAGGGATTTAGAAATGAGCCTGAGCGGTGGCAAGCTCGTCCTCGTACTTCACCAAGGATGGCACACCAGAGGCGTCCGCTACCTCCGCTCTGGGATCCGCCCCTGACGCGCGACCCCAGGAAGAGGATCTGACCCTAACTTCCCGGGAAGACTCCGACTCAGTGGAGGAATCCCTAGAATCTACCCCGACGACATATACAGACTCCTCAAAGGAAGACATCTAACCTGATGGAGAAGTCCTCGGGAAAGAAAACACAGAGATCCGACCTAAAGAGGAGAGCGCCGAAGTTACAAGATCAAGAACGGGGAAAATATGAAGAGATATGGGCCCCGAAGCGGACCCCACCTCCATTTATAGTCACTGGCGTCCTCATCCAACCGCGACAGTCATCTCCCGCCAAAACGGTTCAGTGCACTCGACGGCCACGATCGCTCCACTTGCCGCACTCGCATTGGCCGTATCCTATCAGACGCCAGAGGTCTGCGGCCCATCGCGTCAGCCAACCAGCGCCCAATACGTGGGTTGTCGCTTCAGCGAAAGTACGCGCGATCCGGCGCACCCTCTTTAATGCTAAGATCTCACCCTGATTCGCCAGCACCATCCAGAAAATACAACAGATTACCCGGGGACACGCTCGACGATATCTTCGGAAAGGAGCTCACATCGGGTGACCCGGCAGACCACTCTCGACCCGACCCGTCAGCTGATCGAGACGAGAGTGGAGGGCTAATGATGATGCTCGATATCGGTGATCTCCCAGATCATGACACGTGGCAGATGACGTGTCCTAGAGCACGCAAGAAAGGACCTACAGTGGCCGACCCGACCATTCCTATATCTGTCCTACAAACAAATGCTGGCTCACCTCCGAGCCCCCTGCAGAATTGGCCTCCTCGGCCTTACAGCTCGTCTTCGAGCTACCGCAGAACCAAGATACATCGGCTCTCCCGCTCGTCCGCGAGCTCTCCCGCCGAGGTCATCTTCGTCGGTCTCATCGACCGACCAACGGCACCGCTCATAGGCGCAACCGCCATCCCGTGAATCTCGCCATGCGCGAGATATCCGCCGGCCACATCCTACGTTCTACGCCATCAAGATTTCCCATTAACGAGCCTGTCTCGCTATTAATGGGAGATCCCGCTCATCACGCGGGCGTGACGTCGGGAGCGTAACGGCCGGCGTGATTCTCGCGCCTGCCCTGCCTGCTGCCACCGCTATATAAACCCCTTCTTCAGAAGGTTCAAGTAAGACATTTTTACTCCATTAAGCCGTTAATCTGCTCGGATTTCCTCTTTAACTTATCCGTCGGAGGGTCCTTGGTAGTACAACCATCCCGGGACTTCCTTCCAGGTAGCCTGGCCCAACCAACCTCAAACCCATTGAGATCCACATGCTTCAGGAGCCTGCCTCCAGATCCAATATCAGTCATCCATTGCCGCCATCAGCAGATCAACGGAAGGTAACATCTTGGTGTGATCCGAGTTGCGTCATAGATAGAGAGGGGAGGGAGGCGACGGAGGTGGGGATGGGGAGTGGGGATTGTCTTCTTAAATTACAAACCTATCTTCTTTGATCCTTATCCTAATTTTAGATTTTAATGTGGCGTTAGAAACTGGAAAAGGCATTAGACCTATTCCAAGTCGAATTCCATCACATCTACATTTATAAAGAAGGGCAAGCACACTAAAATACCCCAAACCATCATTTTGTTCACTAAAATACTTTAACAATTATATTACACTAAAATATTCTGATGATGTCAACTTGAGTTTTGCTTTATATTTTTTGGTGATGAGCCTCATAAGTGGGAATTCCCTAGATCACGACACGTAGCAGATGACGTGTCGTCCACATAGGTCCGGTAGATTCCTGGGGGGCTACGGAACCTACGTGTCGTCCACATAGGCCCGGTAGATTCCTGAGAGCTACGGAACTGGAATAAATATGATACATTGGGGACTTTTCTCGGGACCTCGTCTCCGAGACTGTATCCGACCTTTTGGAGACCTTCCCGGAGTACCTTCCCTATGCGTTTAGCGACCAGCCAACAGCTCACCCCCGAACAATCCTACAGCCGAGCTTTCACAGCCTTCTTGCTCGTCTCCGAGCTATTACAGAGAGCTGAGCTTTTTCGGCCTCTTCGCTCGCCTTTGAGCTATCCACCGAGCCGGGTTTTTCGGCTTCCCTGTTCAACCGAGAGCATGGAACCCAAACGCTCTCTTAACTGCTCCGTATATCTCGCTAAAACAAGATCTCCGCCACTCCACGTCCCGCGTCCCCCGCTGGCGCGTCTCTCTATTAATGAGCGTATCATGCTATTAATGGACATACCCCGCCATCAACGCGAACGTGACGAAGAGCGTAACGGACGGCGAGAATCTCGCGCTGATTCGCTCCAAGAGACCGCTATATAAATCCTCTCTTCCAGATGACTCAAGTAACTCAAATCCATTCCAATACGCCGCTATCCTGTCTTTATTTCTCGGTACTTACTTGATCGTCGGAGGGTCCTACGATGATTTCCCATCTTGGGACTTCCCTTGCAGGTAGCTCGGCGTCAACGGCAACCAACAATTCATTAAGATCCACACACTCCGCACTCACAGAAAATCTCAACCTTTCAGCCCCGTTGCCAGCAAGATCACCGGAGGACAACCCCGAAAGAGATTCCGACCTCCATCATTTGGTCTTGCCATGTCAAATACCATTTCCAACAGGCAGAAGAGTTAGAAGAATTTAATGATTGTAACGACCGTGTTTCAGGGTTACAATCATTTGGTCTTGTCATGTCAAATATCACCCCTAGTCAAAAGGTGCTCTAGCGAAGAATTTAATGATTGTAACGACCGTTTTTCAAATATATTAATAAAAACTTTTTATATTTATTCGAAGAATTTTTCTGGAATTATTTGAACACCAGAATTGTGAGAAATGAGTGAAGAAGCGAGGGCTATTTATAGGGGAGGGGATGTAAAATAAGAAACGTTTGTAATTTATGCTTACAATACCATCATTTATTCTTATATAATTGCTCAATTAATTGCAAGGTATTTAAGGCATTGTAATTAAATGAATAAATGCTTCAAGTAGTACATGCTATAATTAGGAGATATATAATTATTTATTGCCAAATAATCAGTAAATAAATTGGTATGGTCAAATAAGGTAACTAGTATATGTCATGGAAATATTAAATTTATTCTTTTCAAATAAATTATGAAAAATCTTTAAAAATCCAAATAAATTTTCTAAAAATAATTAAAAATTATTTTCTTCATTTTAAAATACTAATAAATTATTTTCCCAAAAATATTCTAACAAATTCTTTTCTTCACTAAAATTCTTTTTATTCTCTTAAAAATATTTCATTAATCCTTTTTTCCTTTCGAAAAATTCAAATTAAATTCTTAAAAATTCCTAAAAATTATATTAAATAGTTTTAAATATAAAACAGCCTTTCCTTATCTTTTTCCATCAAAAGCAATACTAAAATATATTATCGACATTACAAATATAAATATACTTTTTATTAAACTATATACAAAACGTAGTTGTTACAGTAACATCCTCTTGTTGGGGTTCCTAGCGTCCTATCCGCTAACCGCGGCTGTTGCAGAACGAAAAACTTTAACTTTTAAAAAACTTGACGTTAAAAATAACCACATAGGATCGGAACCAAATATTAAACTAGTAATCTAGAGAATTTCTAACTACTCTGTAAAGAGGGTTATACCAAATGATCCATGTTTTTCGGTCTTCTATCCTCTTCCTTAACTCCTTGAGGTCTCCTTGATTGAGTTTGATCGCCGGTCTTCCTCCGTCTAAGATAATTCACTCGAGAGATGCGGTTCATAGTTCTAGCTCTACACTAAAAATCTAGTGGAGCAACTAAAGACTCTAGCTTTCTAATCTAGAGTGTTTAGTGATGTAGTGAGTTGTTCTAGTGTTTTCTATCTCTCTTCCATCCTTGATTCTTAACTCATAAGAGGGTAGGGAGGAAGATGAAGGAGGAGCTCAAGAAATAGTGAGAGAAAGAGAATGGTGAAAATGAAAAAATCTCATCACAATAATCAAGCAAGCATGGTTTTGTTAAATGATATATGCAAATATAAAAACCAACCATACTTGAATAGTGTGGACAAATGAATTATAAATTCATTTGTCTATCATATCCAACCATGCTAAACACCATTCTCTTGCCACCTCACCCCTCCACCTCATTTGTAATTTTAGAAAAGAAAAACCAAGGAAATGAGGTGTCCTCCTTTTAGAATATTTTCCGTATAAATACGGAATACAATTTATCGTATATATATACCCGTATTCGTATCAAAATACGAATACCCATAGAGATAGAATAACACAAAGAATATAATGCTAGAATATATATATCGAAATATCTATATGTAAATTATTAAATTAATACCTGATTTAATAATCTAGCTCAACCTAAACCGGCTAGTATTATCAACCGTCTGATCGAAAGTCCGAGTAGCTAATACAATCATTTGATCGAAATCCTGCACATAACAAAATACGGCTACTATATCATTTCGCCTAAACCAGGAAAACTCTCTGTGTGGGACTCTAAAGACTCGATAGTATGTCGTCAGTGAGTTACTAGATAAATCCATAACCATAAGCACGTTAGCGGCACTAGTTGTACGTAACGGCTACCCAGCTACCTGTCGAAAAGAAAGGCCGACGAGCAAGCTCATCCAAACCCTTACTGAGCCTATCTATAATAATCTCCATACAGTCCAGTCTCTTCATCTAAGAGTATCGCATACCGGGTCTAAGGGGGTGGTAAATGTCAGACCCCTACTAACTCGACAAGTTGTGTCGATGTGGCTCAAGACCGATCCAAGAAACTACTGATCTAACCATCAGTAAATCTCAACTGCCTTGGTCAAGATCTTATGGTTCCGGCCAACCGGACACAGTGCGATATCGACTCCCGATACCGGGAAAAACGAATCCCTGACAATCGCTCACTGTCTCAATGTGGCTCGGAACTGTACCCAACCAAAACATGTTTGCACGACTCAGTAGAGACGTGGTAGGGTAGTGATCTAAGTATAGTGGAAACTCACACGATACAAATGACGATCTCAGGTCTAAAGACTAATCTGTACTCATGTCACCTGAGAACCGCTATCTGACGATAGATATAATACCATCTAGAGGTTCTTGGTGAGTCCGTCCAGTGTACTCACCCCCAGTGAGCACCTGTATACAATCTTAGGTGATCACACCAATAGCTGTGGGACTAACCAGCACTCCTCATCTGGGTCTAAAAACGTATACACAAGTCTACTCTCGAATATCGATACCCGGTCTCGATACTCCTACGACTTGGGACATTTAAGGATGCGCTTATGGACTACCCAGCCCCCACAAGTATGATCGCCACCATAACGCTGGTGGTCAAGCAAAATCCTACGGGCTTTATCAACATGTATCATCCATATGTGATATCGAGTATAACATATACACATGTTAAGATAAAAACAAACCAAAATAGTATACTACTGTAACGAGTCTTTATCAATGTGTATAAGCAATATAAAGCAGCAAGAAAAAAAAATACGCGTGTTCAGATAAAGACAACTCAAATAGTATATTATACAACCGAGTAATATTATCCTGTACATACATATCCCCAGTATCCTATACAATACAGGCCTCTAGGGCATACATATCCAACAATCTCCCACTTGCACTAAGACCTATAATTGGCGTATCGAATACCCAACGTCTGCTCTAGGGCCAGTTTTTGGTGTATCGCATACCCAACATCTCAAAAAGTTGCTCGAACTGCGTCTTGGTAAATGGATCCGCCGTGTTGTCTTTTGTATCTACTTTCCGGACCTCGATCTCCCGGCGATTTATAATCTCCCTGATCAGGTGATACCACCTCAAGATATGTCTGGATTTCTGATGGGACCGGAATTCTTTTGCTAAAGACATAGCCCCATTGTTATTGCAATACAGAGGTATTGGATTAACAATAGACGGAACCACCTCAAGTTCAGTTATGAACTTTTTCATCCAGACCGCTTCTTTTGAAGCATCGTTGGCAGAAATGTATTTATACTCCATCATCGAGTCTGCGACGGTGTCCTGTTTGGAGCTCTTCCAACAGACTTCCCCTCCGTTGAGGGTAAACACAAAATCCGAGACAAACTTGCTGTCATCTTTGTCATTTTGGAAGCTTGAGTCGGTAAAAGACTCCACCTGGAGGTCTCCATTACTGTAAACCAAGAACATCTTTTTAGTCCTTCTTGGGTACTTGAGAATGTTTTTCACAGCTGTCCAATGATTCTCACCTGAGTTCGACTGATACCGGCTCACCACGCTAAGCGAGTAAACTACATCTGGTCTGGTATATAGTATCACATACATTATAAATCCTACCACCGAAGCGTAGGGTATAATACTCATACGAGCTCTTTCTTCATCAGTCTTGGAAGACATCTTTTTGGAGAGGGCGATTCCGTGCACAACGGGTATATTACCGCGCTTGGAATCTTCCATACTAAATCTCTTCAGTATGGTCTCTGTGTACCTGAACTGTGAAAATCCTAACAATCTCTTAGATTTATTTCTGTAGATCTTAATCTCTAGAATGTAAGAGGTATCACCCAGGTCATTCATGGAGAACCTTTGTGAAAAGAATAGCTTAACTGATTGTAGCATGGGAATGTCATTTCCTATCAATAGAATGTCATCCATGTACTGTAAGTCGATGTCGCGCACCCCACGTGTTCGCGGGGAGGTGAAATTTGCAAAAAATGATTTTTACGGGCTTCGCAACACCGACTAGAACCAAGGATCGTCCATAAACCCTAGCTAGCAAACTACATGAGATTTAACTACTCGGAAAGAATGTTATACCTCATGATAAAATTCCTTCGGGTCTTCTCCGCTGTTCTCCTAGTCATCGTAGGCTCCAAGGATCGATCTGGAGCGTAGCTTCCTCGTCGGCTTTCTCGAGTCAAAGACGATCCACCCGAGAGTCTATAGTCCAAGCTCCAACCTCAAATCCGAGATAACTAGGGCAACAAGCTTGCTAAACTTGATGGCCTGGGTGATGTAGAGAATGAAGATGGATTTATTTATCTCTTGAAACCCTAGTTTACTTAACTCATGAGACCTTAAGGGTTTTTGTTGAGAGGAAGAAGAAGAGAACTAACTTGAGGAAAGAGAAATTGTTTTTGATAATGATAATAGAAAATGTGATGAATCAATTGATTTGACCACAAGCATGGCAAGAAAATATCTCACCCAAAATATCTAGCGCCTCAAAATATCTCATAAGAAATATCTAGTCAAAGAGTCAAACCAAGTCAAGTGGTCAAACCAAGTCAAATGGTCAAACCAAGTCAAGTAGTCAAAATAAGTAGCCATGCCACAATTATCATTTACAAATATAACAAATACTTTCCTCCACCTCATAATTGTTTTAATCAAGTCAATGGTCAAAACCCTAATGAGATGTCTCCTTCTATGCCCCTCTCATCCTTATATACATACCTGCATCCGTGTTCCGAGAAACACGAATACAAAGAGATGAAACTGATCTATCAATATAATACTAGGATCTGGCTTAAACCAAAGCCCACTAGTATTATCCACCCGAACAACATACGCGCACAAGTGCACGTACGTGATCGAAGCCCTGCCGTAAAACCATACGACCTCTACATCTTTCGCCCGATGCAGGGAAGTTCTCTGTGTGGGACTCTAAAGACTCGACAGTACGCTGGCAGTGGGTTTAACCACAAGTCGCAAGCGGTACTAGCTGCACGTAACGGCTACCCAAGTATCTGTCGATAAGAAGGCCGATGAGGAAACCCATCTGAATTCCTACTGAGCCTGGATGTGACAATCTCCGTACAGTCCGGTCTGTTCGTCTAAGAGTATCGCATATCGGGCCTAGGGGCGGTAATCGTCAGACCCCTAATAGCGTAATAAGTCGTGCCAGAGTGTAGCCTAAAACACCCTGAGAAACTACTGGAATACCTACCAGTAAATCTCGCTTGCCCTGGCCAGGGACTTTGTGTAACGGCTCTTTGAACACAGCGCGATATCAACCCCCAATACCGGGAGAGACGAATCCTATCTAACCGCCACTGCCTCCAAGTGCTTCGGAACTGCACCCAACTACTACCTATTTGCACGACTCCTTTGAGCCGTGGTAGGGTAGTAATCAAAGTACAGTGGGAATACACTCGATGCGAAGTAGCAGTGTCAAGTCGACGGACTAAGTTGTACTCATGTCACCTGGGAACTGCTACCCGACGATAGGTATAATACCCACCAACAATTTCCGATGAGTCCTGTCCAGTGTACTCATAACCTAATGAGCACCTGCATACTATCTCCAGTACGGCGTACTAATGGCTGTGGGACAGACCATCTCCCCTGCTGGGATGAGAAGCGTATACACTAGTCTACTCCGGAGTATCGATGCCCCATCTCGATAATCCTATGACTAGGTACCTGTATAGGATGTGCTTATAGACTACCCAGCCTCCACTAGTGTGACTGCCATCACAACGCTGGCAATCAAGTAAAGATCCTAAGGGCTCTACCAATATGTATAAGCTATATGCTAAGAAAACACATGCACATATTGAGGTAGAGACAAACCAGGTAGCATACTACCATTTTGAGCAAGACTGTTACTATATCCGTGTATATCCCAAGCTCCCATTAAGTAATATACAATCCAGTATGATACAATAATGGCCTCTACGGCATATATCACTAACAATCTCCCACTTGCACTAAGGCCATATACTGGCATATCTTAGACCGAAGATCTCGAATAGCCTTCTCGAACATTGTCTGAGAGATGGCCACTGTGAGTGGATCTGCAGTGTTGTTCTCCTATCTACTCTCCTCACCTCGATCTCCTAGGATCAACGATCTCCCTGATCAGGTGGTGCCGTCTCAAGATATGTCTGGATCTCTGATGGGACCTGGGTTCCTTCCCTAAAGCTATAGCGCCGTATGTGGTCACAATACTAAAGTATTAGACCAACAATGGAAGTAACCACCTGAAGTTCAATTAAGAACTTCCTCATCCAGACTGCCTATTTTGCGGCGTCTCATACAGCGAACTACTCCGTTTTTATCGTTGAGTCTGCAACGGTGTCCTGCTTGGAGCTCTTCCAACAGACCGCCCCTGCATTGAGGGTAAAGCCATAACCTGACATGGACTTAGAGTCATTCTTATCACTATAGAAGCTGGAGTTAGCAAATGCCTCGATTTGGAGGTCCTTTTCCGCCATACACCAAGAACATCTCCTTAGTCCTTCTCAGGCACTTGAGAATGTTCTTTACTGCTTCCCAGTGCTTCTCCCCTGGGTTTGACTGATACCGGCTTACCACGCTCAGTGCGTAAGTTACATCAGGTCAGGTACACAATATCACATATATTATAGAACCTACCGCAGAAGCGTAGGGTATAATCGACATGCGAGCCCTTTCCAAACCAGTCTTGGAAGACATCTCTTTGGAGAAGGTGATTCCGTGACAAGCCGGTAGACTACCGCGCTTAGAATCGTCTAGTATGGTGTTGTTGTACCTTGACTGTAAAAGTCCCACCATCCTCTTTGATCTATCACGATAGATCTGGATCCTCAGAATGCAGTTGGTATCACCCAGGTCTTTCATGGAGAACCTCTGTGACAAGAATCCTTTGACTGATTGTAGTATAGGAATGTCATTTCCTATCAAGAGAATGTCATCCACGTACTCAACGAGGAATTCCACATTTCTTGCTACAATCTTACTATAAATGCATAGTTCATCTGGATTTTTGATAAAGTCGAATTCTTTGACTGTCTCAATAAAAACAGATGTTCCAACTCCGGGATCCCTTCTTTAGTCTATAAATGGACTTAAGCAACTTGCACATTGTCTCGCTGCTCCCACTCCGATTGAAACCCTCTGGCTGATCCATATAAACGCACTCTTCTAAATTACCATTTAGAAAAGCTTTCTCTACGTCCATCTGCCGGATCTCAAAATCTTGGAAGGAAGCATTGGCAAGAAGGATCCGAATGGATTTGAGCATAGACGCTGGAGAAAAGGTTTCATCATGGTCCAACCCAGGTCTTTGACGAAAACCTTTTCCAACAAATCTAGCCTTATAGGTTTCAACCTATCCACCCACACCAATCTTCTTTCTGAAGATCCATTTGCAGCCTACGGGTTTTACCCCTTCTGGAGCAATGTTCAAAGTGCATATTTTGTTGGTGTACATGGACTCCATTTCGGTCCGTGTTGCATCCAGCCATTTTACCGAGTCGCTGCTCTGAATGGTTTACTGGAAGCTAGTTGGCTCATCATTGTTAATGATACAATCCTCTCGATCCCCGTCTATGAGAAAACCGTAATATCTCTCAGGCGGATGAGACTGCCTACTAGTCCTGTGGATTGGTGTAGGGATGTCCGGTTCTTTTGAAACCTCTGGTTCTACCATACTTTCAGTAATAGTTTGTGGTTCTGGAATTTCTTCCAGTTCTATTGCGCTCCCACTATTTCCTTTTACAAAAAATTGATTTTCTAAAAAATGGGCATGACGAAGAACAAAAACCTTTTGTTCCTCTGCGTAATAGGAAAGATACCCTATGGAGTTCTTTGGGTATCCCACAAACTTACATAGTACTGAGCGTGCCTCGAGCTTGTCCGCATACTGCTTTTCAACAAAAGCTAGAAATCCCTATATTTTCAGATACTGAAGATAGGGTTTCTTCCCACTCTATATCTGATATGGTGTGGTAGGCACAGTCTTGGTAGGAACCTTTTTCAAAAGATATGTAGCTGATTCTAGTGCATAACTTCAGAAGGATCTCGACAACTCAGCGTTACTCATCATGGAACGAACAATATCCACTAAGGTTCTGTTCCGCCTTTCCTATACACCGTTGTGTTGTGGTGTGTATGGAGGAGTAAGCTGAGAGAGAATTCTATTCACTTTTAGCTAATCCAGGAACTCGGCAATTTAAGTATTCACCACGTCGATCAGATCTTAGTGTGTAACAACTCCAATTTTAGTGTACATAAAATTCATTTAAAATTAATGTATACTTGGGGTATTTACAATTCCTGTGAGTACTATAAGAATTTGATTTGCTTTTGAACAGCAAGAAAGAGCTTGTAGCTCATTGGTAAGACTTTGCACTGCTGAACCAAAGCACTAGAGTTCAAATCCCATCAGCCACACATTATTTTTATTTAAAATTCTTTTAATCTTTTAGAAGCCCAAGAGTCTATACGTGCACAACACATAAACTGAAGAGTCACATATAAAATAAACAAGTGCACTGCAGTAGACCAACTGACCCCGACACGTGGCCTCAATACGAGCCCCTAACTCGTAACTCGGGCCGGCGAGATGTCGACTCAGGCTGGCGCCGCCGGTCTGACTCGGTCCAAACCTAATTTTTCTTCAACCCGGGAGACTCTTGGACTCCCCCCCATAACTCCTGTATTATTTGTTTTTCCTGCACATTTAGAGAGCACATTAAAACACACATTTAATCCATTTTAATACAAATTTTTAATACACCCCTTCACTACCCTAAAACCCTAATTTTTCCTATAAATACCACCCTCAAATCACCCCTCCTCACTTCCAAATTCCTGCCCAAACTCTCAAGAAAAATTCCTAAGTCTTTTGTGTGCAAGTGGAGTTAGCAAAAGGGCGAAGCTCCGACGAACTTCCGGAGACAACTCAAGGAGTTTCCGACGACGAAACGACGCACCGGCAACTCCCACCTCTTCCTCCTTCTCTCTTCTAGTCAAATAACTCGTAAGTCCCTACTTCTTCTTCTTTTATATATTCTAAAAACATTCAAAACTAAAATCCGACGGAAGCGGAGTTAGTACGACTTCCGATTCGGTTTTATTTAAAAACTACACTTTTCTTTAACGAAATAAAACCATATTCTTATATGTTGATTAATAAACATTAAAAAACTTATTAAAACAAGTTGCACATCAAACTAATCATTTTTGTAATTTTTATTATACTTTTTCAGAAAAATACCATATAGTTTAGTTTCGACATTCACCGTCATAATTCCTTGTTATACCTATAGATAGTTCAAGAGGTAATAACATACCTCCTCACAACACACATATCTAATATAGCACGATAGAATTTGGGAATATAGATTTGGGAAAATACGACTTTACATATAACTACCGTAACATTTCAGAAAAATATAATATTCTTTTTGGGGATTTTTATAATTAAATAATATTTGTGAATATTTTAATAATGCGGTATAATTAAATACCGATAAATCGGGGAAAATTTTGGAAAATTAAAGAAATTACTAAAAAGAGGGTGCTTTGTGTAATTTGTGCAAATTATAAGATTTTATGATTTATTATACACTATTTTAATGCTAATCGCGGTTAAATATCGCTAATCGCGTATTAAGCTTGTTTTGTGCAAAACATACACCATATCATTTTTACACTTGTGTTATATTTTCCTACATGGCTTTCTCTTCATTTTCATTCATGGTTTTGGGTTTTATGTGAGAAGAGAAAACAAAAAAAAAAAGAAAATAAAAGAAAAGAGAACAAAACAAAGGGATTAGAATATTTAGGCATGGGCATGAGAGAGAGAGAGGTGAGGGGGTCAATTGACCATGAGCCATTCTCTTTCCTCTTCATTTCCTTCATCTCTTTTCCTTCCTCCACCATGGCTGCTGCTCTCTTCCCTCCACCACCTCAACTCCTCACAACTTGTAACACCCGGTCCCTTTTATACCAAAGTCCGTATTTTATTACTTTAGAATCCTATGTATTCTCATTTATAATTGTATTCATTTTAATTATAAGTTTATTTCTTCTAAACCGCATATTTCTTGTATTACAACCCGAACCTATTTTCCCTAACCCTATATCTTTCCCTTACAAAATCCTCATCCCAAGCTTTAAGTATTGTTTTCTCCAAACCCAAGCCCACTTCTTTTTCCCCTTAAATAAATAAATTAATTCCTTCAGCCCAATTCATCTCTTTAGCCCAACTTCTTTTTCCTAATGAATTATCTATATTTCCACCAGCCCATCTTCTTCATTTCCTTTTTTAATTGGCTCGGCCCGTTCTTTTTTTTTTACATGAATTTCCTTTGGTTTTCACTCTGGCCCAGCCCGCTCCCAGCCTCCGCGCCCGCGTCTTGAACCCGACCCGCCTCCTACAGTGCTTCCTTCTCCAACGGCTCTTTTCTTTTCCCCGCGCGAGATCCGCTCCCTCCGCCGTCGCCCCCGCTCTCACGACGTTACATCCACGACGCTCACGTTTTCGTCCCTACGACCCGCTCGCCTCCAACGACGCGCGACCCCTCGCACTCCCCGTCTCCAACTCCTTCTCAGATCTCTCTGTTTTTCTCCTCCACCCAACGACGCGCGACCCCTCGAGTCCCCACTGCCTTCATCACTCCGCAGTCTACGACGACGACTTCGACCACCATCCACCTCCTCTACCTCCGCCTCTAACCATCACCACAACCCTCACCACCATCAACCACGAACCCCTACACCGTCATCCTCATACTCGAACCCATCTCCTTCCTCCTCACCAAAATTCACCCCACCGCCGACGACGACGTCGACGACTACCGACACCTCGTCTCTTCTCGCCTCGCCTCCATTCCCTCCACTTGATCTCCCCCAACATCATCCACCGAGCTCGCTTCCTCCGGCCATCTCCATCGACGTGGCACCCCTTCAATCACCACCTTTTTCCCCGCACACCATCACCGGAGGCACACCTTCGACGACACCGCCCCTTGATCTCTCTCTCCCGATCTTCCCTCTCTTTCTCTCTGTCTTTCTCTCTCTCCCTGCACCTCTCTCACCACCCATCTCTGTTTCTCTCTCTCACTCTACCCTCTCTCTCCTTCTGTTCTCACTCTCTCTCTTTCTCACTCCCTGCTCTCTGAGTTCTCTCTCTCTCTCTCGTTCTCTGCACTCTCTCTCCTCTTCACTCTCTCTCTCTCTCAGTTTTCTCTCTCTCTCTCTCCCTCTCTCTCTAATTTCTCCCTCTCCTTCTTTGCAATCTCTTTTTCTCTCTCTACAACACTTTTCTCTTTCCCTCTCTAACTCTCTTTCTCTCTCAATATCTCTCCATTTGCAATCCCTCACTATCGGTCTCGGCACACCACCGACCACCACCCTTGTCGTCTAGACCCCAGCAACCAAGCTGCTGCCGAGACTCGAGCTCAAGCCAAACCTAGCCGAGATTCGTCGGGCGCTTGCTATTCTGTGCCCGTGCCGTGTCGCTACTGCCTTCGCTTCCGTGCTGTCAATTCTCCGTCTCCAGGCAAGTATTTTACTTGCTTACATGCTATATATTTGAGTTACAAACTTAGACTGCTTAGATTATCACATTACAATATTAGATCGATTAGGTGTCATAACTGTTCGGTGTGTGTTCCCAATGAAAATACCCATCAAATTTGACGGAACTCAATGGTGTAGTTTGGCCCGTAGGGCTGTGAACCTAGTGTGTAAATTTTGTTGGATAATGTAATCGATAACGACTAAAACAACTACCCTCAAGTTTACTCGTAAAACTGGAATTTTATTGTACCTGAAAACCGTTAAATTCACCATAAATCATATACATACTGGAATGATGTGCTCGAGGGATCAAATCGAAGCCAACTTGACGAACTTTAACCCTATACCAGTTTCCAGAAATTCCTGTATTTAAACCATGATGATAATTCGATCGGAGTACGACTCTGGACTGCAGTCCAGAGCGACTCCAGTTGTTGCTTGCTGTTCCGTATTGGGTACCACAAGATCTCCTTAACTCGTAGATTGCAGAGATCCGCTGTTTATTATAGGTAAATCTGTTAGCTAGACAAAACAATTAGTTTCATTCTGTTTCGTTACCGTTTGATATTTAATCTGCAATTTAATAGACCGGGACGCATAACAGTCCCAGCAGAATCAGAACTGACATATTAGTGTTAAATAGTGTATAACTCCTGACGTGCAGACGCGATCGAAGATCCGTCTATTGCGTTGAATACCTTACTGAAAACCCTAGATTTCATCCAACTTTAGCATCGCTAAAATCTGATTCCAACTGGGATTAAAATGCGTTGCGAAACGGACTTCTGATTCTGAAACCGGATTTCCAGCCGCGAGCGCTTAAAATGAAATGGCTATAATTAATGATCCTGGAACCCGATTGGCTTGAAACTAAATTCTATGGATGGAAAACTGAACATACTAATTACTACTTGTTTATCGTTTCGCTAAATTATATACGTACGTTTCATGATAAATCGTGCAAGTGATAGAATACTGTTTTTATGACACCTTAATCGTGCTTATATACTGTTCACGCATCATATCATACCCATATCAGTGCAGTGATAACCTAGTGATATCGTGTATTTACCCAATGTTAGATTCTAGTGATGATTGTGGCAAGTACGTCAGTGTTCGTGTATCCTTGAATAAGTGAAAGTGATACGTACTTGTACACAATCAGTGACCCTATTATTCTATTGCATTGTCGACGTCTGTGGGATGCGTGTACGTGGGACTATAAGTGGTATGGGACACTTATGGAAGCTCTTGCACGGGTGTCACAGATAAGGCACCAGACTCTGCCATTTATCTTAGGTATTAGTCGGGACGTGCTTGATGGAGGTCCTGCCTCCAGTTCTCGCACAGACTTGTCACGGATCGATTAGTATTTAGGGTTATGGTTAGCGTTTGATGTAGACCACGGGGTGTGGGGTAGTTTAAGTATGAGTTCAACAGAATCTCGGGAGTCCCATGCCGGCTTATATATTTAGGGAGTTATATGGAGATTTACAGGGTATGTGATATACACCGTGATATACAAGTTACATGTTGGGCCCGTGGTCCCTTGTCCTTGGATTCTACCCTTGGGTGGAGGACACTCGCGAGTGGTTGACTCTCACACTTGGACTGACGATAGACTTAGTGACCTGTACAGTGAGACTTAGAGACTGATAGGGATACTGGCATTTATATACCATATATACTGTGTTGACATGCGTGACATATCGTCCTACTGCTTTACTGTTCCGCTGCATTGATTACTGCACATTCATATTCATGCTGTCATTGAATTTACTGTTTCACATATCTATTACCACTGTTAGAACTGTCACATGATGTTATATATATTATATTGCTATTGTGTTGCTCTGACGACCTGAGTATGCATGCTCAGTGTGAGGAGAAGATTTAGCCCGGACCAGTGCATCACAGTTTCCTTGACTTGCCATTCCGAGTTACATTCGTTTGTTCCACATCAGGTCAGTCTTTACATTGCTCCTTTCAGTTACTGCATTTCTCATTACCTGCGCATCCTTTACTGTTTACCATGAAAAACTAGAAGCCGAAGTGTGACTACGGCATGACATTTCCTTGACCGTAGGAGCATGGCTGGCCTTGTCTACCCCTCGTATTCCGTATTTTGGGAAGCGGGGCGTGACACAACTCCATGAAAATCACCTCAAAACTTCATCTCACTTTCACTAAAAATGTGCACAAGCTCACAAGCTACACTTTGGACCAAGAAAGTTTGCATTTTGGTGCCTTAGGGGATTTATGAGTGCCAAATGAGGTATTCTCTTAACCATTATCATAGTATTTCCATTGCTTTTACATCCATGTTTGATTGGAACCGATTTAGTGTCGTTTAGTGAGGTTTGGAAATTTCTAATTAGGGTTGAAGAATTCTTGAGTTGTGATGTGTAAATTGAGGCTTATAATGACCTTAAACCCCTGTTGTGATGATATAGTGGATAGAACCTGAGACTTAAACCCCGAAATACGAACTTAGAAAACCCGATATCGGAGAATTATGGATTCTGTGAGGGTATAATGAAATCTGCTAACACCCGGGACACCTGAAAAATATTTAGCAAGCATAGTGATGTGTGCAGGTGACCAGGAGACTACCATTGAAGCCCCAACCCTTAACTCCTAACTAAGGCCGCAAATATATCCTTTCTGGCTGCAAATTGCGGCCAGAGCAGGGAGTTATTGGTTCGTTCTGAGTCCAGGGCTTTATCTCTAGTAAATTAGACCCCTCCTGTATGCAGAATTGGCTAGTTTGGCCTATGGTAAAATCTGGGACTAAATTGATGAGTTGCTATTTTGATTCGGGGTTATATTTTCCATATTTTGGATTCTGGATTTTAGTATTTATGTTTTACCTCGATCACTTGACGTTTGTACGATGATATCGAGAGTTGTTTGGTGGTTTGAAAGGCGTAGTCCGTAGGTTCTAACTTATAGGCTTTTAGCGTGTCGTTTTGGTTTTGATTTGGATTTTAATGCGATACGATACATTGTGACATGTAGGTACCCCCATGTGGACTTCGGGACGGCAAGCAAGCACGTTGCGACGTTGGCATCGGCAAGAGAAGAGCAAGGTGAGTAGATTATATCTACGGGGGAAGTCGGGTGGATGGCGTATAGCACCCCCGCAGTTCGTAGTATAGTGTATGGTGTATATATATTATATGGATATAATTATATGTTATTGTGAGGTTACGAGTATCTAGATAGATTTTGGGAGTCATGGATAGTTCTAGTATCATTGGATGATGGTGTCGCTAATTAGTTTAGTCGCGAGCCCTAGATTAAGGTTTACACCCACACGCACGCACATGCTTACTTTGTTATACTTGTGCGTATATGGGGATATGTATATACACACACACACATAGGTATGGGACTGTGTGTGTGTGTGTGTATACGTATACCTACCCATGGATGATGAGGATTGTATATGGTATTTGGAGATGAGTCGATGAGATTGGGCATGATGTTATGAGATCGGTGATATGTTTTGTTTCGTATTGTGAGATACGACATGAGATTTTAGCGGGCCTTTAGGCGTGTGTTTTCTTACACGCATATATATGCAGATGGTATCAGTTTGTACTAGACTTAGATCAGTACCCCCAGCTTATAAGATATGATGATAAGGATACCAGATAAATGATGAGATAAATGTGATATTTGACCCGTACCCAGATTTGGGATGCCGTACAACGGATTTACGTACGAGTTATATATTGATGATAGATCCGCACTCTTGACTTGAGAATGTCATAATATATATTGTATCGTATGGGATACTATTGAGGCGGGATCACCGACTTTTATATTTATATGTATCGACTCAGATTTAGGTGGTTTCCTTACCTTTCGTTTAGTCTTGTAGTTTACTTATAGATGTTAGACTAGACTCGAGTCATATCTATTCCAAAACTAACGAATCGTGAGTATTTTAAAGACAGGCCAAGGGATTCTACGGATATTTCAAAAGACGCATCTTTTCCTAAAAACACCATAGCCCTTTATTTTTTTTTCTAAACACCACGATTCGTGTTATTTCAAATAGCAAAACTGTATGGCATATATATATTGATGTAGATTCTTCACTGTTGTGTTTATTATTCATTTTCCGCATATTCTTGTTATTCGCATCGCACTTCATGTTTAAATGTGTTTATTGTTATATTAAACTCATGCTGTCAGGACACCAGCACCATTATCGATGATGCGTATGCTCCACGTACACCTGCTTGCCGGCTCACACATTTCATCATCGATAATTGCCATGTCACTACACAGTAGGATTGTTGCATCAGGATATAACACCTTGCATGCCATATTTGCGTACATACATATTGTACACCCATACTTGCATACATACATATTTGCACATACATAGATGATTCTGGCTTGATTTGGAGTTTTGGGAACCGCAAGATATATTTTAAACTGGATTCATTTAAAAGAGCGGTTTTCCCTTGATATGTGCTTATTACTGTTCCATATTGCATGATACGGATATGCTTATATTTCTGTTAGATGTCGCATACATTATGCTTTATGTTTATACGCATTGAGATATGCTGTTTTCATGAGATTTCTGGATTTGAGGACCGTGGACATTTTGAAAGAGATTATGTGTTGTTTTAAAAACCCGGTTCCTTTTAATATGATATTTAAGTGCGTCCACCATGTGTTTTCTCGGTTCTGAGACGTATGACATGTGAAACCCGATTCGAGGAGTTGGATGAGGCCGATTGCGGGTACATGATGGACCCGGTATGGTACCCCGGGGCGAGAACGGATTGCTGTGCTGCAGACGGTGAGCCTGGCAGTGGGACTACTACCTACCGGTGATAGTATTTGGGCTCGGCGGATATCCGGAGGATACCGACCGGAGTTGAGAGATGATATGGGCCGATTCGGACTGACGGAGCCCGAGATATGAGGATTTACGTGTCGATGCTGGACACGGGTTTCATGATGTTTCGAGTGTCGATGCTGGGCACTCAGGTTTTCATGATTTTGATGTGTCGCGAGGGACACCTGTTGATTTATATCCTCATACTTTCATGCATATGCTTTTATGACATTTACATGCATGATGTTGTTGCGTCATTGGTTGACACGTGGACGAGATCCACATGCATACAGGAATTGATTACATTCGTACTTATAGACTTGATGCTATAGTTGGCACTGATTTCATTGATGATACCTCATATTTATGATATGTTGCTACCTGAGGCACTGACACGAGCACTTGGTATTACACTTAGTATAGATGTTTACCCTTGCCACCTTATCATGCTTCAGACTTCATCATATTGAGGATATATACTACTGATCGTATTGACCTAGGTTTGAGTCATACATACGATTTCTGCTCTGTGATGTTTTCTACTCACGAGTTGGCAACTCACCCTCGTTGTGCCACAATTTCTTGCAGGTTTTGTCGTACAGGTTTCATTGCGGCTTTCTGGCACACTGCTTCTATTTCTGGGTGATTGCTTTGGTAGGTGGGTTCACTTGCATCGTGACCGCCATTGTACATGTATTTATTTCAGTTGTATCTAGTAAACTCCATCAACTAGACTTGTATATTGTTTCAGACTTAGAAAACCAGTTGTTATTCTTTCGACCTTAGAGTCGCGCATTGTATTATTATGGTTTTCTGGATATTTTGAGTTTCCTTTGAGTTTTGATCCTCGCCCTTCGGCGTTGTATATTATATTGCTTGCGTGATTGTGACCGTCGATTGACGAAGAGCTAGCTCCCGCTTGGGGATGCCTTTATTCATATTATGCATGTTGTACCCAATTTGGGGCCAGTATTTACAAAGGAAACTCTGCCGAAATTTTCAGAAAAGACTTGGGATTTTAAAATGCATATTCGGCTTATGTTATTTAAAACCATTTGTTTTAAAACATGTTGTCTTCAATTCTTTCTTAAAATGGTTTAGATTTCTGGGATTTCTTGGCTTACTTGAATTAGATGAGGTTCTATAGACTTCATATGATTCAAGTGCCAGTCACGTGCCATTTCGGGTTGTGACAAAGTTGGTATCAGAGTACTAGGTTAACCTTGGTTCGAGTCTAAATTTGACTATGCGGAGCCTAGAGCGTTTGTATATATTCGGAACTTAGGCTTGACCTTATGGAACCTAGACTTAGTCGAGGCGGTATTATACCCGAACTTTCATCACGTAGGTTGACCTTGGTTGATGGAATAGGTGACTTCAGTAGATTGACGTACCGTGTGTATGTTCCGCGGCATACTTATGATACGCTACTCCGCTTAGGGAGCTTTAGGATGTACATTTTCTTGCACAACATTATATTCATTCATGATCTATCCTCATCATTATTGGTTATGGTATTTGCTGCCATGATTGCACGGGCAGAGAGAGCTACGGCTAGAGTTGCGTCAGCATGAGCTCGTCCCGGACGTGGACTGACCAGGGCGTGATTCCAGGGACATACGATTTGCATAGATGCGTCGTTTTATTGTGTTTTCGCTCCATGAGCGTTTGATGGATCGCTTTTACGAGATTTCTCGGACGTGCAGATCAGCACCAAAGGGTCAGGCTACTGCTAGAGGCCAGCCAAAATGTGATGACCGTCAAAGCACTGATTATTCTTGATGATTGAGGCACTGTTCAGCGTGCGGACAAATGAGCCAGTTGCAGCTGCGAATGACGAGATATCTCCCCAGATGTTTGGAGCTATTGCCGCACAAGTTGTGCTTAGAGATGCGACAGAAGATCGCTAGTCACCTAAGGAGGAATGGTTAGGACATGTGATACGTTGCCTACCCCGATGCGAGGTCATCAGATTGATTGATTCCAGCTAGAGACGACTTCACGCAGGTACGTTGGGAGTCGATAGAGACGATCGAATGTCATAAGCTCATTTTCCAAGTTTAAAGTATTCAGAGACATGGGTGCTTGCCTATTTAAGATAGACAACTTAATAAATTGTGTTATCAACATGGTAATTGTCTTTGAAAAAGACACAAATCCTGCCGTCCATGTGCAGCAGTTACCGATAGCACCAAAACATAAATCGGGATTCAATTTCTTTTCTAATTGTCTGACTCAGACCGAATCTCAATATAATCAATCTGACTTGAATATAATTCAAGTATGAAATTACAAAACTACAATTCAATATGAATCTATCTATTCAATCTATGTCGACTAAACCGAACCATGGATTTACATCCATCTACATGATTCTCTAGTTACATCCATTTACTAATATCACGATTCCGGCAAGTCATCCATCTATATAAATCAAGACAATATAATACAAATAATACAATCAAGACATCGTGGGGTTTATAAGGGGTAGATTGGTACGGAAGGTGTTAGAAGTGGCATGAGACAGCAACTATAAAGACACCTAACATGAATTCAATTGCCGTTGTACCATGGCTGAACGGTTCCTTGTACTCCATATACCATAGTCTCTGGTCTAGTGAGACTCCTCTCGTATACACTGGCCTCTTCTGTACCAAGCTACAAACAACAGCGTTAACACTAAATACAACATTATAACAATATACTCTCTATTCTTTCTATTCCATTCTTGTCTATTTACGGGACTTACTGAGCGATTTGTTCGCTGACGACATTCTCTTTCTTCTTCTTTGGAATGTCGTCAGGTGATTCGGACTCACTGGAGATCGAGCCCACCAGCGAGGATTTGGACCTGCTAGCTTTCGACCCAGAGCTTTAGATTCCTTGTACACATTTACATTTTGTATTTTCCATTTCTGTTATGCCACTGTTTAGGCATTGCTTTCCATTCCATGTATTTACTTTTTAGATGTATTGTAAAAAGAATGTTAATAAATAAAGTTGTTTTTCATTTATATCTTGTCTCTTGTGTACATTACATTTTATATTGCTTAGATACGCTCAGCGTGTTTACTTCTGAGTAAATACGTAACGGCATCATCGCGTCCTCTGCCCGTATACTGGGAAGCGGGGCGTGACACGGTGTCTTGATACTTTTTCCTGTTTGTTTTTCTACTTCATTCTTATATTCCCAGAATTTTTCAAAGGGTTCGGATTTATGCTTCATCAAGAAGACATGTCCATACCTAGAGAAATTATCCATAAAAGTAATGAAATAGAAATAACCACTTCGTGCATCTGTAGATATTGGACTACACATGTCGCTGTGTATGAGTCCCAAGAGCTCGCTCGCTCTTACTCTGTGTCCAGTGAACGGAGTCTTTGTTATCTTTCCTATGAGACAAGATTGACAAGTTGCATAAGATTGATATTCGAACAGATCTAAATATCCCTCTCTTTGTAACTTCGTCAACCGTGTTTCATTGATGTGACCCAGTCTACAATGCCTTAAGAAAGCCTTATTTAATTGTGGAGACTTTCTTTTAAGTGTGTTCTGGACATTTGAAAACATAAGCTTCTTTCAATATATATTGTCCTCTAGTGTACCTGACCCAATCAAACTTTGATTTAGGTGGATGTGAACCACATCGTTTACAAACTAGACTTGGTACACACAAACAATTACATAGAATCAATATCTGCCCACTTGTCAATTCTAGGTGATATACCCTACGGATACAGCGTCCGCGCTCATTCCGTTAGCAACCCTGAGAGTCATATCACCTGCCCTGATGACTCTACAGTTTCTCAAAGCCTGTAATGAATTACAAATATGAGATTCTGATTCGGTATCTAGTACCCAGGAAGTGGATTTAATTGACAGACCATTTTCAATCACAAACACACCCGAAGTCGAAGCCACAACATGCTTCGAATCCTGGATTCTGGCTTTCCAAGCCCTCCATCCCTTCTGCCAATGCTGTTTCCCATAACAATAGGAATATCCCTCCTTCCCTACTGTTAACCCCGAAACTTTTGCCCTTCCCTTTTCTTCTATCTTATCGACACCGCCTATCGGCTTTGTGGAGGTCTTCTTCTTCTCACCCTTCGCATCTGCCTTAGATCCAGAAGAGAATGATTCCCCAATAAGCAGAGCGGGTTTCTACCTGGTTTCCTTCAGGGTTCCCTCAACTAGAAGTATAACTTTCTTCCCCTGGGCGTAAGTAGGAGGTAGGGACTGTAGAATCAAGTCAGCATATGACTCGTTCTCCAACATGGTCTCCAGGTCCGTGAGATTTTTAATATAGCTAATCATTGTAGGGATGTGGTCCCCTACAGATGATCCGACATCCAATCTCACTTGAAGAAATTCCTTCGAGGAATCATATCTTGCGATACGAGATTGCTCTCCATATATAACATTTTTATGAAGAAAGATGGAAACTAAGTCCATCTTCTCGTGCTGCCTCTGGTATACACCATTAACTGAGGCCAACATGAGGCACTTGGCATTCGCACTGTCCTTTCCCTTGTCTTACGGATATCCTTATCCGTGACGGTGGAAACTAGACCTGGGACGGTGGGGGCTTGAGTAGTAATGAGGTGGTCCAGCTTTTCATAGGTAATGGACATCTGGACAAACCTTTGCCATTCATTATAGTATAACTCAGTCATTTTATTATCTATTGTATGACCTAATCTAGTCACCTGGTTGCTGCAATTAAGAGAGAGAGAAGAATACACTTAGCATGATGTTCTTGCAAGTTTAGATTGGTTTTTAATTTATCTAAATAGGATGGCTCCCACTGTCTCTTGAATCCTTCCTTAAACCATAAAAGAAAAATCAGTCAGGATTGATCTCACCGTACAATTCTTGCTTAACCGTTCGGCCAGGCTAGTGTCGGTACTTCGAGGGAGGTTTTACGATGCTTTCGCGAAGTTCCTTAATTAAATAACATCTTTTCCCTAGAGGCGTAGCCCCGCTAACATCTTTCTAGACACCTACTTGCTTTATATCATTGATCGTTAAGTGAAAAAAATCTCCCGAGGAGTATCATATACTCACAGTAGGATCGGGATCCAAATATCATTGTGTGATAATGCTGAAGGAATCCTACCAACATTATCAAACTCCAAATGGTATGCATCACTAGCAAGTTTCAGTTTCTTTAGAAACCCCCGATGTGGATTTTTGCCCTATGCTCTTATGACCTTGACGAAGGCCAACAAATCGTAAGTCATATGTCAAGTTTTACCCATCATTGTCCAGGTTAATTTGAAATCACCCGTATATACCCTTGACGAAGGCCAACAAAGTAATACGACTGTCCTAAACCAACGCATCTATCTATGCTACATATGAACACCCGGCAGCTACCGATCACTTTGCCTTGACCAAGGCCAACAAATATAGCTTGAATACTACTGACTATTCATATGAAATAACGGAGGGATACGAATGGTTTTGGCGAAACCGTGAACGTAGTAAACTTGATATAATCGAAGGAACCTGATAGCTTTTAAAAGGAGTGGTTTAATCTCTGCATTTAAAAGTCTGTTGTCGATTCAGCTTTGGTTTGTTTGCTTTGCATTAATATAACGCAGTCCCATCAATTAACCTACCATTGCATAAAATAACGAAAATACAACGTACGTTTATGCCATCCGCATTCGCCATGGGGCCCCGTCATCACCCGTTTGGTTACTTAACTAATGACAGAGCGGGGGCTGGACTAGCGCGGATGCAAAAAATAATCAACGTCTATTATAATATATATATATATATATATCCATTCGTCATACGCAATGATAGGCATTCCAGATCACAGATGAACACATTGGATATACTAGGAATTCCGCGTTTCGTTTGAGCCTGTAATGAAAGACGGTTTCTACGGTCGTGATAAATAGCCAAATCCCATCCTAGACCCCTACGGGTGCGGCAAACTACCCACCAAATACCCAAAGTGAAGCAACCTCCCTCAGCAAAGTGAGTAGGCCACTCGGCACTTCAAAGTACCCGGTAGTTTGTGCACCCTACCTTGGGTCTATCCTAGGAGCAGAAAACAGTAAAAGAAATAATACAACGGTGGCTACAAGCTCAACCCGGATGTGCCCCGTAAAAATAATATTACATCACTTTACAAATTTACATCGAATGAAAGAATGAAAACCTTCATCTCATATCCTCGGCTATTCATCCACGGCGATTCAACAAGTTCATATACACAAACCAACATAATATCATCACAGATATGTGCAACCCCAACTAATCGACGTATAGCAATTAGTCGGCGTTTCCAAACACATATATACAACACAAAGCTTGTAAAGTAACTGCGATATTAGAATTCCGCGCGCAATTCGCAAACTTAACCAATTTTCCAAGACATGAAAATCCAGTGAGCTAAAGTTCCAAAACAGATCGTTTTGAGCCAATCCGGGAGTCCGAATCAAAATGAAACGCGTCCGAACCTTCGCAGGAAGTTAGAGCACGAAATTAACTTCAATTTGAGAGGCCTAGAAGGGGTACCCCACCCCTGAGACCACTACGAGGTGGCCAGGGGGTGAGCCAGACCTGAAACTGCCCAAGGTGGGGCAGTTTCAGGTCCCCACCGCCAAGACCACCTTGTGGTGGTCTTGGGGAGTGGGCCCAACCGTTCTGCCCCCCCCGAAGGGTCTTCGGGGTGCGAACGCTCCACCCCGCGGCTTCTTGGTTCAAACCGTGAGCCCGCAGGGTGTGCAAACAACACAAAACTTCACTTTTGAAAACTGTTTTTAGGCAGTTTTTGAGCGACAAAAACCGGCGGAATTCTAACATCGCTACAAGTTATCTATGGTTTATGAGAGACTCT
Organism: Agapanthus africanus; assembly: GCA_030015575.1. NCBI lineage: Eukaryota > Viridiplantae > Streptophyta > Magnoliopsida > Asparagales > Amaryllidaceae > Agapanthus > Agapanthus africanus. The sequence continues at coordinate 9,605,533 of JASDDO010000022.1, forward strand.
GATACCACTGTAAGTCGATGTCGCGCACCCCACGTGTTTGCGAGGAGGTAGAATTTGCAAAAAATGATTTTTACGGGCTTCGCAACATCGACTAGAACCAAGGATTGTCCATAAACCCTAGCTAGAAAACTACATGAGATTTAACTACTCAGAAAGAATGTTATACCTCATAATACAAGTCCTTCGGGTCTTCTCCGCTGTCCTCCTCATCATCGTACGCTCCAAGGATCGATCCGGATCGTAGCTTTCTCGTCGGCTTTCTCGAGTCAAAGACGATCCACCCGAGAGTCTTTAGTCCGAGCTCCAACCTCAAATCCGAGGTAACTAGGGCAACAAGCTTGCTAAACTTGATGGCCTAGGTGATGTAGAGAATGAAGATGGATTTATTTGTCTCTTGAAACCCTAGTTTACTCAACTCATGAGACCTTAAGGGTTTTTGTTGAGAGGAAGAAGAAGAGAGCTAACTTGAGGAAAGAGAAATTGTTTTTGATAACAATAATAGAAAATGTGATGGCTCACTTGATTTGACCACAAGCATGGCAAGAAAATATCTCACCCAAAATATCTAGTGCCTCAAAATATCTCGCAAGAAATATCTAGTCAAAGATTCAAACCAAGTCAAGTGGTCAAATCAAGTCAAGTAGTCAAAACAAGTAGCCATGCCACAATTATCATTTACAAATATAACAAATACTTTCCTCCACCTCATAATTGTTTTAATCAAGTTAATGGTCAAAATCCTAATGAGATGTCTCCTTCTATGCACCTCTCATCCGTATATACATACCCGCATCCGTGTTCCGAGAAACACGAATACAAAGAGACGAAACTGATCCATCAATATAATACTAGGATCCGACTTAAACAAAAGCCCACTAGTATTATCCGCCCGAACATCATACGCGCACAAGTGGACGTACGTGATCGAAGCTCTGCCGTAAAACCATACGGCCTCTACATCTTTCGCCCGATGCAGGGAAACTCTCTGTGTGGGACTCTAAAGACTCGACAGTATGCTGGCAATGGGTTTAACCACAAGCTGCAAACGGTACTAGCTGCACGTAACGGATACCCAGGTATCTGTCGATAAGAAGGCCGATGAGGAAACCCATCCGAACTCCTACTGAGCCTGGATGTGACAATCTTCGTACATCCGGTCTGTTTATCTAAGAGTATCGCATATCGGGCCTACGGGACGGTAATCGTCAGACCCTTAATAGCGCAATAAGTCGTGCCAGAGTGTATCCCAAAACACCCTGAGAAACTACTGGAATACCTACCAGTAAATCTCGCTTGCCCTGGTCATGGACTTTGTGTAATGGCTCTCCGAACACAGCACGATATCAACCCCCAATACCGGGAGAGACGAATTCTATCTAACCGCCACTGCCTCCAAGTGCTTCGGGACTGCACCCAACTACTACCTGTTTGCACGACTTCTTTGAGCCGTGGTAGGGTAGTAATCAAAGTACAGTGGGAACACACTCGAGGCGAAGTAGCAGTGTCAAGTCGACGGACTAAGATGTACTCATATCACTTGGGAACTGCTACCCGACGATAGGTATAATACCCACCAACAATTCCCGACGAGTCCTGTCCAGTGTACTCATAACCTAATGAGCACATGCATACTATCTCCAGTACGACGTACTAATGGCCGTGGGACAGACCATCTCCCCTGCTGGGATGAGAAGCGTATACACTAGTCTACTCCGGAGTATCGATGCCCCGTCTCGATAATCCTACGACTAGGGACCTGTATAGGATGTGCTTATAGACTACCCAGCCCCCACTAGTGTGACTGCCATCACAACGCTGGCAATCAAGCAAAGATCCTAAAGGCTCTACTAATATGTATAAGCGATATTCTAAGAAAACACATGCACGTATTGATCTAGAGACAAACCAGGTAGCATATTACCTTTTTGAGCAAGACTGTTACTATATCCGTGTATATCCCAAGCTCACATTAAGTAATAAACAATCCAGTATGATACAATAATAGCCTCTAGGGCATATATCACTAACATGTACAAGACAAGGAATACGCCATTTCTTCCTATAATCTTCTTATATATACAAGACTCATCCTCATTTTTGATGAAGTCAAATTCCTTGACTATTTCATCAAAACAGATGTTCCAGCTCCATGATGCCTAGTTTAATCCATAATAGATTTAAGCAATTTGCACACCTTCCCGGTTGTAACGACTATGTAATCCCTGTACAGAATTGTTTGTTTAAATGTATAGAAAAGAGTATTTCAGCCTGTGTAGGAGTTATAAGTTATTTTTGTTCAATAAAAACAAGAAGCAACTTGTAGCTCACTGGTAAAGCCTCTACACTACTGTGACGCCGCCCGTGTGTTCGAATCTCATCAGTCCCAATTATTTTTAAAGATTTTTCTTTTTAATTTTTCGGAAGCCCAAGAGTTGCACATGCAATTCACGGGGAATTGAAAGGTTTCAGAAAAATCAAACAGGCGCAAAGAGGAGTAAACACAAATCTACACACGTGGCACGAATCTCGAGGCGAGACCCCAAAATCCGACCGCCCATTTCCATCAAATAGCCGCCGTCGACGGTCCGATATGCTCCAAATCAGTCCGTGCTTTGCACACTCGTCCCTTCAGCTCTTATCAACTCCCCTGCACTGTTTGATTTTCCTGCAATCAGACAGAGACTCTTCAAATCTCTAATTAACACCATTAAATCCATTTTAATTCATTTTTTATTTCACACCCTCTCTCATTTTTAGCCTATAAATACCACCCCATACCTTAGCTCTCCTCTATTCTAAAAATTCCTCAAAAATTTCTAAGTTCAAGAAGGGTTAAGACTATTCAAGTGGACTTGTTCTCTGATAAAAACTAAATAATAAATAAAAAGCAACGGAAAAAACCCCCAAATGGAGCATCACGTGCCCACACGTGATAGGCACCGCGCTTAAAAAAATAAGCTGAAACTGAGCCTCACGTGCAGACACGTGACCCCTATAGACAAAGTATATGAGCGCTTATCTAAAACATACAATTGGCCAGAGAAAAAACCTACGTGATAGCACGTGACGCTCTTTGGTATGCTTAATTTGGTGAGGTCACGTGCTACACGTGATAGGCTCCTAAGCCTTCTGAAGCGATAGAATTAAATTCTAATTAAAAGGAATCAAAAGCTTTATTCTTAATTTGGTGAGGTCACGTGCTACACATGATGGGCTCCTAAGCCTTTTGAACCGATAGAATTAAATTCTAATTAAAAGAAATCAAAAGCTTTATGCTTAATTTGGTAAGGTCACGTGCTACACGTGATGGGCTCCTAATCCTTCTGAACCGATAGAATTAAATTCTAATTAAAAGGAATCAAAAGCTTTATGCTTAATTTGGTAAGGTCACGTGCTACACGTAATGGGCTCCTAAGCCTTCTGAACCGATAGAATTAAATTCTAATTAAAAGGGATCAAAAGCCTTATTGGGAAAATATTTTCTTGGATCTTTCTGAACAAGAAAGATTACGCTCTGTAAAATAGAACGCCGTTGGATTAAAGATCCAATGGTGATTAAAAAATCACCAATCTACAGAAAAATTCTGTGCAAGGAAATATCTTACTAAACTTGCTAAGAACAACAAAAGAAATATCTTCTGTAAGACAGAAGTCCCTGGATTAAAAATCCAACGGTGAGTAAAATTCACCGAGTTATATAAAAGATCATGTTGGTTGATTATAAAATCAATCAAAATCTCTCAATGAGAGATTTTCTAAACAAATTGATTCTTTTTTTTCCTCCTATAAATAGGAGCCAAGAGACAGAAGAAGAGAGAGGGAAGAAAAAAAAGAAAGGAGAGAAAAAAATTCCCCTAGTAAGTAAAAGAAAAGAGAATTTAATTCTCTAGAGAGAAAAAGACCTCCTCAAGGACAAAAAGAAACCCTAGGTAAGGAAAGAAACAAAACACAGAACCTTTTACCTCTTCTTCACCTTCACAAAAGTTTAACTCTTCTAAAAAGAATTTAGTTCTTTCTCTGGCTAAAGATCTGCAGAAGCAGATTTCCCCATAAGTTGAGAATTTAATTCTCATCAGGGAGATCTGTTATGCAGATTCAAAACCTAGGGGGGGAATTGAGTTCAAAAAATTTAATTCTTTCAAAAGAGCATATAGGAATTTAATTTCTCTAAATAAAACTAGGGTTTAACCCTATAAAACAATTTAATTCTTATTAAACAAGGGGCTTGAAAGTCTCAAAACTCAAGATCTCCATGCACGTAAAAAAAAGAGATTAGCACCCAACATAATAGATCACGTGCGCCCACGTAAGCACCCTTGTTGAACAAAAGAGAACAATTGAGATCAGGTCACGTGACCCCACGTGACCCCTGAACAAGCCTTTCAAGAAAGGAGAATAAACTCAAAACAGCTTCTATTTTCAAGGGCGTCTCACGTGATATCACGTGACCCCTTAGCACCTCCAGAACATAAGCAGTTTCATTTTCTAGGGCGCCTCACATGACATAACGTGACCCCTTAACAGTGCTTAGCACTTTCAGAAGAAATGGAGAATAAATCAAATGCAACTTTCAGTCTTTGGGGACACCTCACGGGACCCCACGTGACCCCTGAGAAGTGCTCAGCACTTATAAAAGAGAAAAGGGAATAAAACCTATTTTGGGGCACCTCACGTGATCCCACGTGACCCCCTAACATTTCTCAGCACTAGAATAAAAGAATAAAAAAGGCAGCGCCCAACTCTAAGCGTCTCACGTGCCACACGTGAGAGCCCCAACTTTCAATATTTAACGCTGCTTTGGCGCCTCACGTCCCACACGTGAGCGTTTCAGATCTCAGTGTTTAACACTGCCTTAGAATATCACGTGGGAGCACGTGGGCACTGAGCATACACTAGTGTTTAACATTATAAGAGGCCAACTTCAACCCCAGATTGGCTAAGTCTTTCCTGAGATTAAATCTCTAAATAAATCGAACCCATGTGCTCACGATTTCTCTAATTGGTCTTAGTCCCAAACCCGACTATAGATCTCCCAACCAACATTGGTTCAAGGGTACATCTCTTCACATCTCTGATGCGTGTCGTTATAATTATTCAACGTCTTCAGAGAGGTGGCGGGTCCTGATAACCAGAAACTCTACAGACTATGATGTCTTTAAACCCAACAGACTATGATGTCTTCAAACTCCACAGACTATGATATCTTTAAACCATACAGACTATAATGTCTTTAAACCGTACAGACAATGATGTCTTTAAACTTCACAGACTATGATGTCTTTAAACTGTACAAACTATGATGTCTTTAAACCATACAGACTATGATGTCTTTAAACCTTACGGACTATGAGGTCCTTAAACTCATGGACTATGATGTCCTTACACCCAATGGACCGTAACGTCCCTAAACTAAGCTCTATAGACTATGAGGTCTTTAAACTATGGATTATGAGGTCTTTAAACTCATGGACTATGATGTCCTTACACCCAATGGACCGCAATGTCCCTATAAACTAAAGAAAATCCTGTTGAGTAGATCTTAGTCTAAAATTAGACTAACGTATCCTCAACAAACGTTTGAGTTGATCTTAATCTAAAACAAGATTAACGATCCTTAAACCAACCCAAACCCAAACCCAAATCTAAGAAAATACGGATTTGGACTAATCCACGCCCAACGGGCGACAACATAAATTAGTCTTCGTATACGATCCACGGGCAACCAAAAAATAAAACAAACACACACGACACGAAGTGACCATCTGGAGAAGGAGAAAGTGGTTACCGCGATGCGGTAGCGTAATTAACTGCAGGGGCTTGCGCCTGCAGGGAAAAGCATCCCCACAATAAAAAAACCCCCACGTAAACGAGGGGGAATCTGACGAAGTCTGCTACAACAGCCGCATCTGTCTAAACGTCCGATATACGGTGCCATAAATCAACTTGGCATCTTCGGAGAGGTGGACAGATAAAACCATATAGCATCTGCCCCTAAATTCAGGCAAGACGTTTGTCTTTCCGGCTTTCGGCGGAGAACAGATTCTGGCACGCTCGGTGGGACCTTTTCCTCTTTCCACTCCACACTTCGTGTGTCGTGTTCGCGAACGAATCGCGGTTTGATATGGTTGCCCTTGGATTTGAGGTACTAAGATTTGGTGTCTTGCTCCCGTGCAGAGAAAATAGCTTCCAACTGCACCAGCTGCAACAACAACTCCCACTCCGTCCTCGCCGGAGGAGTGACTTATGGGCCCCAAGCGGCCTCCATCTTCGCCATGCCAGTGGAACAGGTGACTTAGGCCACCACTGGACTGTTCTTCGGGACCATGCTCCCACCAATGAGCTTCATCGCCCCAGTGCCATCGCAAGAAGATCCAAAGAAGTCGGCCTTTGATCGGCTTGCAACTACCGCGGCCCCTCTCAACGGATCGCCCAAATCCAACGCCTCGGTCTTTAACAGACTGAGCCAAAGCTCCAATGGGCCCATGAAGAGGCCCGCAATACCTGAAGGGGTTATCTCGAAACGGATAGTCATCCCTGCTCCAGTAAATGAAGTTATCAGAGAGACTTCTCCTACTAAGGGGTCAGTCTTCACAAGACTGGCCGTTCCAACTCCCGCTCCAGGCGAAGTCACCAAGGCTGCTACCCCTGCTCGAAAGTCTGCCTTCGACAGGTTGGCCATCCCCTCTCAACGGACGTCAGACTTTGACAGGCTGACACTAACAGCAGTTTCTCATCAAAGCATAAAGCACGATGCAGCTACCCCGACAATGGAGGTGATCCCATCTGCAAGACACGCTCGACGTCGCCACTGGCACCGAGTGAGGAAAGCTGGGGGCAGTTCTACTTCTGGACTGACTCCACCAGCTCCAATGGTGGAAATTGATGCTGCTGTTCCAACTAGGAACAACTTTGAACCACTTAGGAGGGTGCGCAAAAACTCTCCAACTGCTCTGTTGAAAAGATCTCCTCCACCTGTGGAGAACGCTACAAAGGCAAAGATAGAGCAGCCCCCTCAGCGGCTGTCCTCCAAAATTCACAGGGTCTGGCGAAAGGCCCATGACTCTGTGGTTAACCAAGATTACTCCCGCCGACCAAAGAAAATAAAGGTTCGGCAAGAAAAGGACTGTTCCCCACCGAAACACGGAGACGCGACCGTGCAGGTCCGTCTTGCCTGAATTTTGGGGCAGATGCTAATTGGTGCTATCCGTCCACCTCTCCGAAGATGCTAAGTTGATTTATGGCACCATGTATCAAAGGTTTAAACGGATGCGGCCGATGTAGCAGACTTCGTCAGATTCCCCCTCGTTGATGAGGGGTTTTTGATTGTGGGGATGCTCTTCCCTGCAGGTGCAAGCCCCTGCAGTTAATTACGCTACCGCATCGCGGTAACAACTTTCTCCTTCTCCAGATGGTCACTTCATGTCGTGGGTGTTTGTTTTGTTTTTGGTTGCCCGTGGATTGTATACGGAGACTAATTTATGTTGTCGCTCGTAGGGCGTGGATTAGTCCAAATCCGTATTTTCTTAGATTTGGGTTTGGGGGTTGGGTTTAAGGATACGTTAGTCTCATTTGAAACTAAGATCAACTTAAATGTTTGTTAAGGATACGTTAGTCTAATTTTAGGTTAAGATCAACTTAACGGGATCGTTTAGATCCAACAATAGAGCATTTAGGCTCTATTATTTAGTTTAGGGACATTGCGGTCGATTACCAGTTTAAGGACATAGTGGTCCAATACCAGTTTAAGGACATAGTGGTCCATGAGTTTAAAGACCACACAGTCAAGGTTAAGGACGTCATAGTCCGTGAGTTTAAAGACCTCACAGTCAAGGTTAAGGACGTCATAGTCCGTGAGTTTAAAGACCTCACAGTCAAGGTTAAGGACATCATAGTCCATGGGCTTAAGGACCCCACAGTCCAGTTTAAAGACGTCATAGTCCATGGGCTTAAGGATCCCACAGTCCAGTTTAAAGACGTCATAATCTATGAAATGTATGGTTGTCGGGACCCGTCACCTCTCTGAAGACGTTGAAGGATTACAACGACAAATATCAGAGGAGTTCAGAGATGTACCCTTAAACCGATGTGGGTTGAGAGACCTGTAGTACAATTGGGACTAAGATCTGTGATTTATGAGCATATGAACTCAATTAATCTGAATTGAGGACTTATGGCCAATTTGGGCTAAGTCCATTCAAGTTAAAAAGCATTTGTTTGGGCTCAGCCTTTTTAATAATGCTGAGCATTAATTTAGAGTTCTGACAGTATTTCTGTATTTTATTGAATGCTGAGCATTCATCATAGCTCTGGGCTTATTAAAGAACAATTTATGTTCTACTTAAGCGCACATAAAAGCATGTGACGCACTTGGCATTAGCGCCAGTCGATGAGCGCAGTGCGCTATAGTTGAAGCGCTAATGCGCTTAGCGTTTTGAGCTAGATGTAGAACGCTGATGCGCTTAGCGCTAGATGTAGAGCGCTGATGCGCTATAATTGAAGCGTTGAGGCGCTGGTGCCATATAATGAGCGCAAAGAGCTTTAATAATGCAGTGTACACGTGAGGAGCACGTGACGCGCTTAGCGCTAGCCAGTGAGCGCAGTGCGCTGTTGTTTGAAGTGCTATGGCACTGCAGCGCTTTGCGCTAGATGAAGAGCACTAAGGCACTTTTAAATTAGGAGCGCTAAGGCTCTTCTTAGGTTAACTTTGCGCTCTGAAGATTATCTTCTTTTTGATAAGAGACTTTGTCTCAAGATTCTAAGAACAAACTTCTTAATTTATAGGAGATATTTCAATCTCTTTTTGATGAAAGGCTTTGCCTTTATGGATCTGTGATCCTAAAAGAATTGAATAATTCTCCCCCCTTTATAATGAGATGTTCATAGTCTCTTTTGTGAAAGACAATTTGTCTTATAGATCTATGATCTGTAAAAGAAGTAAGTACTTCTTTGTTTTATGATGAGATCTTTTTTATCTCTTTATAAAAGACCTTGGTCTTTGTAGATCTATGATCTTTTAAGAAGAGAATTCTTCTTTTTAACTATGAGATGATTTCATCTCTTTGTTCATCACCATCCTTTTTACCTTGAAGAAAAAATCTTCTTTTGCCGAGAGCTACTTCTTCTTCTTGAGATTTTTCTCAAAATTTATGGGGGGTTTCCTCTGGGTTTTTTTCCTTCTTCTTTTTTTATTTTGGAAAGGAGGATCATTGGTCGTTGGGACCCACCACCTCTCCGACGACACTGAGAGATTACGGTGCCATATATCAAAGGTGTGGAGGGATGTACCCTTTGAACCATGTCCCACCCATGAGGGGGGAATAACATGCTGGAGCTTAAGCTTCTCGCTGCTGAAAAAGGCTTCTTTGCGTTCGCGTAAATGCGTCACACGTGTTGGGCGCACGTGCGTCGCACGTGTTGGGCGCACATATTTGCACGTAGCGTACATGGTGTTTGCGCATATGCGCATTATGGGGGGAGCAAGCTCCTATGGAGAACGAATCTCCTTTGAGTATTATTGAATATTCTCATATGGTGTGCACGTGCGTTGCACGTGGTGCGCGCATGGCAGGCACACGTGCGTTGTGCGCAGCGCACATGGCGCTTGCGCATATGCGCATCGCACATGGCGCTTGCGCATATGCGCATTATGGGGAGGAGCAGGCTCCTATGGAGAACAAATCTCCTTTTAATATTATTGAATATTCTCATGTGGTGCGCACGTGCGTTGCACGTGGTGCGCACGTGCGTTGCACGTGGTGCGCGCATGGCGGGCACACGTGCATTGCACGTAGCGCACATGGTGCTTGCGCATATGCGCATTATGGGAAGGAGCAGGCTCCTACGGAGAACGAATCTCCTTTTAATATTATTGAATATTCTCATGTGGTGTGCACGTGCGTTGCACGTAGTGCGCGCATGGCGGGCACACGTGTGTTGCACGTAGCGCATATGGCGCTTGTGCATATGCGCATTATGGGGAGGAGCAGGCTCCTAACTTGGAGAACTAAGCTCCTATGGAGAACTAACCTCCTTTGAGAATTGAATCCTTTGAGGATTGAACTCTGCCTTTTCTAAGAGTTATACCCTCTTATTTATATGGGAGTGGTAGAGAAGGGATCTCTCCTTTTCCTGATGTGGGACTAAAAATGCATTCCCCATGTAGTAGAACATTATCTTAGATTACACGTGCATAGCACATTTGCTCATAACTTTTGATCCCGGATGAATTATGTGGCCCATAATATATCAAATGGAAGGATTTTTCGAGACACTTTCGATATCATCAGAATTTAGCTGTTTCTCATTCCGGAGTTTGTCAAAATACAGTTCGGAAAATACTGGTTCGCATTTTCTTCCTTAGATCACATGTGCATAGCACATTTGCTCATAACTTTTGATCCCGGATGAATTATGAGGCCCATAATATATCAAATCGAAGGTTTTTTCGAGAAGCTTTCAATACCATCAGAATTTGGTTGTTTCTCATTCGGGAGTTTATCAAAATACAGCCCGGAAAATACTGGTTCGCATTTTCTTAAGTGTATCGCTGTTATTTGATACCTTGGGCTCTTTTGCACAGAAATTTTTGGCGGGAACAAGGACCACCCTGTCATCCCACAGAAGGTGTTATCTGCTTGGGTGCCCGCTGCAACGGCCCCCTCAACTTCGACCGCCCACAAAAGAAGAAGGCCGGAGAAAATCCCCGTGTCCACAACAAAGCTCAGACACTGAATTCAAACGCCCCAAGTCTGGGGGCATGGTGGTGCACACCATTTACATGGCTTCTGAAAAAGAGGATAGCCGTATCTCCACGGGCCATCGACCACTCACCCGATCAATAACAAAGGCTCTGGAGCAACAATATCAAAAGCTCCAGGAGATGCTAATGAAGATGGCCGCGCTCACTGGACCGGGAGAAAGCCTGGAGACATCATCGGAACAGCGCCAGGAACAGGAAACCGACGCTGAGTTCCTTCGAAGAATGCTCGAGAGGAAAGACAAAGAGGCCGCGGAACAAGCGGCCAATATAAAACAAATGGCGTTATTGTTCCAAGATATGGTGGGCATGATGATCCAGACAGACCACCTAGCCGAAGATCCTCCAGTAATAATTGAAGACGATAGAGGGGAGACATCAAACCCTCTTCCGGTCTCTTCAGCTGCAAAGGAGGAAACAATCTCAAAAGCCGCGCTCGATGATTATATAGCTCAACAGATACGAGCTCATCAAGCGAACGACGCCACTGGCCAAGTCGTCAGAACTGGGCGACCATACCCAAGCTGGTACGATCAGATTAAGTACCCGCCAGGATACACGATTCCTAAGTTCCATGTATACAAGGGGACAAGCAATCCCTATCAACATGTTGCTCAGTTCAGGGCTCTGTGCGGCAACACTGGAGGTGACGATAAGCTACTGCTTCGCCAATTCGTTGGCAGCTTGGCGGAGACAGCGTTCGAATGGTATTCAGAGCATCCCAACGACTCCATCAAAACTTTTTCGGAGATGGAATTGCTATTCACCCAGCGTTTCGCAAGCGCTGGCGAACGCACCCCAATCACGGCATTGACCAATACCAGGGTGAAGCCGGGAGAAATATGGGTTCAGTATGCAATCCGGTGGCGGAACCTATGGTCGAAATGCGAACAACGCATCGAAGAAGCTCCTGCAGTAGGCATGTTCGTGGGTACCCTCGACCCGCAGGAAACCATATCCCAGTTCATGATGTTTTTCAAGCCGACTACCTTCCAGGCCTTGATTGACAAGCTGGCCCAAATGGACCAAATGGGCCATAGACCGTCTTCCTCAAAAATGGAACCTCGGAATGAAAAGGGGAAGGGAAAGCGACCTTCGTCGCCAATACTCAGCAACAGCCGAATGGTCCAAAACCAGCTGATCGCCAAAACGACAGACATCGATTCGTCAATGAAAAATTAAAACGTCCCTACTTGTTTTCTCAGGATAAAACGAGAAGACTGTTCGACCTGGTGGTGCGTAACAGGCTCATCAATCTGCCGGATCCGAGACGTCCGTTGCAGCCCGGTGACGTCAACAATCTAAATTACTGCCCCTACCACCGAGTAGTAAGCCATCCAATCGAAGATTGCTTCGTCTTCAAAGGCTGGATTGAGGACCAATACAAACAAGGCAAATTCGCACTGTCCGAGAATTGGAAAGTAAGCCCGTCCCGGCTGCACGCTCTTAAAAAGGTGGACACGCCGGGGGCATCATGCTCTTTTATAGAAGAAGCTCCATGGGAGATCGCTCTTTCAGCCAAAACAAAACGAATGCTGAAGGATCTTCAAACATGCCCGGCGATTAAGTGGAAAAGTCCACTGGAAACGGAGATCATTGAGGGAATGCTGAAACAGCGTCCGACGCTAAAAATTGGTAGTGATGGTCAAAACGCCCAGGCCCAGCCATCAAAGTCTTCGAAGAAGAAGAAGAAGACCAAGAAGCCCGCACAGCTTGATGACAAGCGCACGGATCTGCAGAAACATATTGACGCGCCAGAAGAATACAATCAAAAGACGCGAATCCTGGTCACAATCCAAGAATTTCTCAACCATGTCCTTGAGAGTGGAGATAACGACGATGACGACGGAGATGACTCATCAGAAGAATCCGAGAATTATGTGGAAAGTTTCCACATGATCTCTCATTTGGTGTCAACTAACGAAGAAGCTCACTCGGCGTTAGAAGACAACATCGAAGAGCTGGGGGCAGAACCAGCACCAAAACCCTTGGAACCGTTTGACGAAATGATCGACATGCTACTAAACGAAGCCTGTCAGAAGAGCAAAGTTGATCAAGAGCGTGAAATGGCCATATTCGAAATGGCCAGGCGTCGGCGTCAATGTGAAGAAATCGTGGTAAGGATGGGTCGCAAAACGCTCCAACCAGATCAAAGCACATCCGCGGTAGACAAAAGCAAGCTCAAGACGAGGAAACGGTTCGCCAAAGCCTTGTCCATGGGAATGAAGCTGCCAACTTTCAAAAGGAATACTCCCGGCGATGTGCACCTTGACGAAGCGGATGTGCATCTTAACTACTACTTATACCACCAGAGGATTGCACATCCTACTGAAGACTGTATGGCCTTTAAAAAGTGGTGGCAAGGGTACGTCGCTCACCGATAACATTTCAAGCGGATAAAGCGCAAAGCTCGTCGGGAACGGAGAATCACGATAGATGAGCATACAAGAGCTGCCGGCAACTGTCACATGGTCGATGCCAGGGGATCGCAAATTCTCACCTTCAGGAGTGATTCTGATGAAGAAGTATCTCTCGGCCCTCTCTTCAAAGAATCCACCTCAGGAAAAGAGGAAGAGACGAAGAACTGTGAGAACATTCAGCTGCGTAACCGCATATTACCTGAAAAGAATCTTGGGCCCACAAACAAGGGATCGAACAGAAAAGATAAGTGGAAGGAAAATGTCCTCGAGGATATCGCCCTCGATGAGCGAGTCGCCGAAGAACTCGCACCCGAGGATCCGGCCAAGAAGAGCAAAGTGGATTATAATGTCCTGGCACACCTGAGAAAGATACCCTTGTAACTGAGCATCTTGGATGCCCTTTTTTTGTCTAAAGATGCACGGGATTCTCTAATCAAGGCATTACAGGACCCTGGGCAGTTTCAAGCCTTCCTTGCCGAAGAAAAGATGAAGGACGAGCTGGAAGAAGTGCACACAGCCGACATCACCTTCGGCGATGAAGACTTCCTCCTCGGGACGTGCGAGTACAACCGTTCCCTGTATGTCACCGGATACTGCCATGACATCAAGATAGGGAAGATCTTAGTTGGTAATGGGTCCCCTGTCAACCTCCTAAATATGAGTGTGTTAAAAAGAAATCTGCATGAGCGTCCAACACCTCGCTCGGGATAAAATCACCATCTCCGGGTTCGACTCCCAGTCATCACGGACGCTCGGGTCTGTGATACTGACATTACGCTTCGGGTCTCTCATCACTGACATCAAGTTCCATGTCATTGACGCCAAGACTTGCTACAACGCTTTGCTCGGTAGGCCTTGATTGCACGAGTACAACATCATCCCTTCTACACAACATCAGTGTATGAAATATTTCAATGATAGTCTCGAGTACACCATAACGGGGGAGCTAAACCTATTCTCCGTGAATTGAGTCCGCAAATACGAGGATGCAAAGTATTTCCTGCCAGACTTTGAAGACACGGAAAGATGTCATAAGCCGGAGAATAAGCAAAAAGCTATCACCACTATTCCGGTCTTTGGGAGCGATATCGAAGAGAAAGAAGAGATAGTCTATTCGGGGTCGCTCCAATACAACAAGCCCGGACCGTCTACCCCTATGTTGATCTTCGGTAGCGACTCTGAAGATGAGGTCAATGCAGTATTTTCTGTTCGGCCATCAATACGAGCCATCACTGGCGATGAACGGAGTTTGCAAATCGCCATGGTTCCGCAAAAGCATTACAAAGAGCTCGACGCACCTGATACCTATAGTGTGCAAGAACTGCAGACGTTCTACGTCCCTTCCAGGCGAAAAGATGAAAATGCGATCCTCTTTTATCGATCCGCGGAAACCAAAGTGGAGAAAGAAATCTGGTATGGTGCTAATTCTACGCTTGACAGGCTCCAGCCCATCTGTCTGCCCAGATACTATGCAGAAGGATTAAAAAGGCTGTTGAGGCGCTAAGGCATACCCTTCAAATAGACAGCTCGACAAGCTCAGTTCTACAACAGGATCCGGAACGTCCCCGGAACTCAGCGAAAATTGCCCAACGGGGGAATAGAAACGATCGGGCTTGGATATGTTCAATCCAAGAAACGGGAGTGATTCCATGGCTGCTACGTTATACATGATTTCGATGAAGAAGGAGATGCTCTGTTAGAAGACACTGCAATTGAACCAAAACGAGATCCTGCCGTAAAAATGCCAAGTCCGTCGTTTGAAGAACAGATGGACAAACTAATAAGGGCAGCGGGTCAAAAGGTCCGGGATGACCACAACCGTGAAATGGCCATTTACGAGAAATCCAGGACGCAGCGCCTCCTTCAATAGGCTACGGAGAATGATGACGCCCTTCATCGCCAGCCCGTCATACAGAAGACCCGACATGGAGGCAAAAACAAACTAAAGAACGAAAAAATGTTCGACAGCGGCAAAGCGGGTCCAAGAAACTACGCGATCGAGAATTGAGCAGCCGGGATCCGTCTCTTATAAAGAAAATGGGTCGAGCATATTCTTTTCCCCAAGACAAGACAAGGAAGATATTTGATCTTGTCATGAAACATCAAATGATTACGCTCCCGGAGTCCAAGCATCCCGAACAAGTAAACGAGGTCTGTCGCCCAGATTATTGCTCCTATCACCGAGCGGTAGGACATCCTCTCGAAGACTGCTTCACATTCAAAAACCGGATAGAAGACCAGTATCAGCAAGGCAGGTTCACTCTATCCAGCAGTTGGAAGGTAACCCCACCACAGAAGCATGTTCCAAAAGCAACGTACATAGCGAGAGTAGAACCAGATCAACATCGGTCTTGGAAACGATCTCATACCTGTCACGCGATAACGCTGTCAGAAGAAGGAGTACGCGAGGATATGGATGACCTCTCCTGGTGCTTCGAAAATGAGGATGAAGATGAGTTGATATCAGAACTTCCACCGGCGCCAAAAGAGCTGGAAGATGGAATATATACTACTGCGGACAACCAAAGGAAAATCGACTTGGGGACGGCATACGACCTGAGGCCTATGTTCGTCAGTGAGCCGATGTCCGAAGAATAGGTAGCTACGCTAAGAGACGTGCTCATGCAGTATAAAGACTGCTTCGCATGGAACTACTCCGAGATGCCTGGGCTAGATCCGAAAATAGCTGTGCATAAATTGGCGATATCCCCGGACGTCAAGCCAGTCAAACAAGTACCGAGGAGAATGCGGCTCGAACTTGAAATGAGCATCAACGCCGAAGTCAGGAAGCTAATCGACTCTGACTTTATCCAAGAAGTTCAGTATCCTGACTGGATCGGCAACATTGTCCCAGTGATGAAGAAAAATGGGAAAGTGCTCATTTGCGTAGACTTTCGGGACCTCAACAAAGCTTGTCCGAAGGATAATTTTCTAGTACCGGTTATCGAGCTAATGATAGACAACACGTCCACTCACGAAATCTTCTCCTTCATGGACGGATCATCAGGGTACAATCAAATAAAGATGCACCCCGAAGACCAGAAGCATACCGCTTTCCGGACTCCCCTGGGAATATTCTGCTACAAAGTGATGCCTTTCGGCTTGAAGAACGCCGGCGCTACCTAGCAGAGGGCCATGACAAAGATTTTCGATGACCTCATACATAAAATCGTCGAATGCTATATCGATGACCTCGTGGGGAAAAGCAAGTCGTACGAGGAGTATTGGGAGCATCTGATGATCGTGTTTCAGCACCTTCGGAAATACAACCTGAAGATGAACCCTCTGAAATGCACGTTCGGAGTTTCCTCAGGGAAATTCCTAGGATTCATCGTATGACACCGGGGCATCGAGATAGACCCGTCGAAGATCAAGGTGATCATGGAAATGCCTCCGCCAAGAACTCTCAAGCAACCGCGGTCTCTCCAAGGGAAGCTCACGTATATCCGACGGTTCATAGCTAACCTCTCCGGCAAATGCCGCCCCTACAGTCATTTAGTGAAGAAGGGGAACCCGTTCGTCTGGGATCGCAAATGCCAAAGCGCACCGGACGAAATCAAGCAATACCTGCAGAATCCACAAGTACCGACCGCCCCGGTCAAGGAAAAGCCCCTCATCTTGTACACAACCGCCCTTGAAGGTTCTTTAGGCGCGCTATGGGCACATGAAAATGACTAAGGGAAAGAGAGAGCACTTTACTATTCAAGTCGAGTTCTTCTGGGGGCAGAAAACAACTACTCTCCTATCGAAAAACACTGCATGGCGTTAATCTTCACGATAATGAAGCTCGGACACTATGCTTTGGCGCATGAGGTCCATCTCATATCAAAAGTAGATCCTCTCAAGTATTTGATGTCAAGAGCCATACTAATAGGACGAATCGCTAAATGGGCCCTACTCTTGATGGAGTTTTCGATAATCTATCGACCCCTCAAAGCAGTGAAAGGCCAGGCCATCGCCGACTTCCTCGCCGAGCATCCGATACCTGCCGATTCACCCCTAAATTGTGAACTGTCGGACGAGCACGCGTTTGACACGATCGACAGGGAGAGAGGAGAGAGTGATACCCGATGGGAACTCTACTTTGATGGTGCATCTTCCATGAAGAAGCGAAAGCACAACTCCCCCATAATCAAATCTGGGGTAGGCCTCATCTTCGTGACTCCACAAGGAGGGATAATGCGATTTGCCTTTTCCTTTACAGAGCCAAGGACAAACAATGAAGCGGAATATGAAGTTTTGATAGCTGGTCTTGAGATCGCTGTCAACATGGGAATCAAAAACCTCTGCATATACGGGGACTCCCAGCTAGTCGTTAGTCAAGTAAACGGCGACTATCAAACGTGTAAACCAGAGTTGGTAAAGTATAGTGAGAGAGTGCAACAATTGCTGACTCAAATCCCTTCCTACGCCCTGGAAAGCATACCATGTGCAGAAAATAGCAAAGCGGATGCATTAGCCAAGCTCGCTAAAGAACTGGCTGACAAAAAC
Organism: Agapanthus africanus; assembly: GCA_030015575.1. Taxonomy (NCBI): domain Eukaryota; kingdom Viridiplantae; phylum Streptophyta; class Magnoliopsida; order Asparagales; family Amaryllidaceae; genus Agapanthus; species Agapanthus africanus. The sequence goes on from JASDDO010000022.1 coordinate 9,623,200, forward strand.
CTCGATGATGTGAGGATCGTTGTGCAAAACCGTCGGGTTCTTGCACCAGCAGAAATATCTCCGGAGTTGTTTGAAGAAAAGGAAGTGACCGAGAAAACGGCTCTACAAATAGAGGACCAAGAAAAGGTTAAGGATTGGAAAGAAGTCTTTATAGACTACTTCAAATCCCGTCGAACACCGGAAGATTCATCCTCAAGACATCAGATCATGAAACGTGCTCTGTCTTTCGCCTTCGTCAATGATACTCTATATAAGAGATCGTTCGACTCTCTATGGCTGAGATGCTTGGGACTGGAAGAAGTAAGAAGAGTCGTCCAAGAAACTCATGACGGACTCTGCGGTTCTCATCAAGCCGTGCCAAAGATGAAGCTGAAGATCAAAAGGATGGGCTACTATTGGCCCACGATGATTCGGGACTGCCTCGAATACACGAAGCAGTGCCACTCGTGCCAAATCCATGGAGACTTCATCCACCGGCATCCAAATCCGCTACACCCAACAGAGGCTAGCTGGCCGTTCGAAATGTGGAGGACCGACATAATTGAGTCCATCGAACCAGCGTCATCCGGAGGACATCGGTTCATATTGGCGACAACCGATTACTTTTCTAAGTGGGCAGAAGCAGTGCCGCTAAAGAAAGTGAAGACGGAGAATATCCTCCATTTCTTCAAGACTCATGTTATCTATCGGTTCGGCACTCCGCGACGGATTATCTCCGATAACGGGCCGGCCTACAGAAGTCAAAAAATCAGCCGCTTCGCACAGCAGCATAATATAGACTGGAGATGCTCTACGATCTATAATCCCCCAGCCAACGGTCTAGCTGAGGCTTTCAATAAGACCTTGACAAAGATCATAAAGAAGACGGTGTCCAGAAACAAAAAAGACTGGCATGAAAGATTGCATGAAGTTCTCTGGGCATATCGAACCACGTCCAAGACGGCTACGAATAAAACGCCATACGCATTGGTATTCGGCACCGAAGCGGTACTCCCCTTGGAAATAGAGCTACCTTCTCTACGAGTGGAAATTCATTGCGAGCTAACAGACGAAGAAAATGCTCATCTTCGGCTTGAGGTGCTTGACGCCCTCGATGAAACTTGTCTCATAGCGCAGCAAAACCTGGAGGCTTACAAAGCAAGGATAACACGCTTATACGAAAGATTGATTAGGCCGAGGTCATTCCGCCAAGGCGAACTCGCGTTAGTCGTTAAAAAACCTATGATCCCCAATCGTGCCAAACGAGGGAAATTCGAGCCAAACTATGAGGGGCCGTACATCATAGACAAATTCTACCAGGGCGGAGCTTACCTGCTCATGGATATGCATGGCGAAAGACCCTTCAGGCCAATAAATGGCCGGTTCCTGAAAAAATACTACGCCTGACGAGTCACGGCCTAGGTCAACGATAGATGACGACACTTATGTCCGCTCGCTATCTTCCCAAGCCCAAACTCTATAAGTAGTATCCAGTAAAACTGTTGTCTCCAAAATGGCAACAACGGACCGAAATGTGCCTAAACTAACAACGGACTGAAACGTCTATAAACTAACAATGGACCGTAATGTCCTAAAACTAGTTATGGACCGAAACGTTCCTAAACTAACAACGGACCGAAACGTCCCTAAAATAACAATGGACCGTAATGTCCTAAAACTAGCTATGGACCGCAATGTCCTAAAACTAACGACGGACCGAAACACCTCTGAAACTATTACAAACCGCAGCGTCCTAGGGTTGACGTAAAAAAAAGGCGGTACGTCCACAAGCAAAATGGGCACGGATGAAAACCCGAAAGGGCTCCGTGAGTAAAAACAGCAAGGCTACGGCGATGTTTGTGAAAACCCGAAAGGGCGCAGACTCGTAAAAAAAAGGCGGTACGTCCACAAGCAAAATGGGCACGGATGAAACACCGAAAGGGCTCCATGAGTAAAAACAGGAGGGCTACCGGCGAGTTTGCGAAAACCCGAGTGGGCGTAGGCTCGTAAAAAAATTCATGCACACTTGCAAGGTCCTCTCGACCTTGTAAGGATAAAATACCTGCGTGAGATCCTTACGACTCACAAGGGAGCAAAACACTTAGGTATCCCCACGATTCCTAAGGAGAAATTACACTTACAAGATCCTCACGACTCGTAAGGAGAATCCTCTTATGAGACCCTCACAGCTCATAGGATTCAAAAGCCTTAAGCTACAGGGATCTGAACCTGTTCTTAAGCCATCACATTCCCCAGTTTGCCCTACAAGCGGCTCAACACTGACCCTTGTATACAATCCACGGGCATAAATAAACGCTCCCCCACCCAGTTCCACCAATGGCGCAATATGTCCTCATGTGGTGAACGACACTTGTAAGTCCTCTCGACTTATAAGGAGAAAACACTTTTGTAAGATCCTTACGATTTATAAGAGAACACACACTTAGGAATCCTCACGATTCCTAAGGAGAAAATGCACCTACAAGATCCTCACGACTCGTAGGGAGAAACACCTTCATGAGACCCTTACGGCTCATGAAGTCAAAAGCCTTAGTCGACATGATTCTAACCCTGTTTGCTAAGCCGTCTTTGTTTAAATCGACAAAGGCAAATGATAATTCGCTCCTGGCAATATTCCAGTTGTAGCGATGCTGATACTTAAATCGACAACAAATTCCAAGTCCTTTCAAGGCAAATGATGATTCGCTCCTGGCAATATTCCAGTCGCAGCGATGCTGATGCTAATATTGGTATCAGGTCTTGAGTGCCATACTCGCAATAAAATCGGTAAGCCAAAAATGCATATGAAATAGCCGAAATGATGGGGCAACTCGTAATAAAAATCAGCGAGTAAAATATATGCATATAAAAATAGATGAAATGTTTGGGCAACTCGCAATAAAAAGCATCAATTAAAAAGGAAAAATAGCCGAAATGATTGGGCAATCGCAACTTTTGCGATATAAAATCTGAAATGATAGAGCATCGTGGAAAGAAATAAAAAATGATGAAACTTCTGCCCTACAGGCGAGTCCATACTGACCTATGTATACAATCTATGGGCATAAACGAAAAGGGAACCACATGTCCCCCACCAGGCCCTGTCAAAAGGGAAAGCCAGAGCTCGACAGCAACATCTGCATCCCAGAAGACCAACAACAGAGTTCCTCCTCATGCCAGCAGGGCACGGACGCGACACCACCAATCAGAGCTACGGCACAATCCCTAGTTCTAAGACTCCGCGGTTCATAGACAACCTAGAGTCAACTCAACACCGCAGAAAGCGGGGTACGTCAGCAAATGAACCCGTCTCGGATACATGTCAACCCCTGACCTCCCTATCGTCAAGCAACGCTTCGACTCGGATACATGTCAACCCCTGACCTCCCTGTCGTCAAGCAACGCTTTGACTCGGATACATGTCAACCCCTGACCTCCCTTTCGTAAAGCAACGCTTCGACTCGGATACATGTGATACATGTCAACCCCTAACCTCCCTGTCGTAAAGCAACGCTTCGACTCGGATACATGACAAACCCTGACCTCCCTGTCGTAAAGCAACGCTTCGACTCAGATACATGTCAAACCCTGACCTTCCCTATCGTAAAGCAACGCTTCGACTCGGATACATGTCAAACCCTGACCTTCCCTGTCGTAAAGCAATACTTCGACTTGGAAACATGTCAACCCCTAACACCCCTCCCCCCCCCCGCCGGTGCAATGCTTCGTCTCGGAAATACATCAATCCATGATCTCCCTGTCGTAAAGCAATGCTTCGACTCGAAAATAAGTCAACACATGAATCTATAAAAAGAAAGTTCTCTTGTGAGATCCTTACGACTCTCACAAGAAAGGCACTTAGGAGTCCTCATGACCCCTAAGTAGAAATTGCACCTAGGAGATCCTCTCGACTCGTAGGAAGAAAAGTCTTTATGGGACCCCCACGGCTCATAAAGTTGAAAAGTCTCAGGCGACAAATCTGAACCTGTTTTCGAAGCCATCGCTGCACCGCAAGAAAACCAAGATAAACTAGATATGGATCACATCCACCAAAGCTACACGCAAGCATGAGATAAAAAAATATATGTTTTTTATTCATAAATTCAAAATGAATACAAGATACATCTCATAAAAGAATCAAAATGAATACAAAATATTTCTATTCATAAGTGGATAAAAATGATAATAAAGAATATACAATGAAGAAAAAAGTCTTTAAACCGGTGGGCGACACAATAAGCTCCTCAATTCATCGCTCTTCCACTTGGCCTCGGCTTCAAGCTTGGTTATTGCCACAAGACGGGTCTCCGCCTGAGACTGTTGGGTCTGATACGAGACGAACCGGCTCTCGAGCTCCCTTTCAGTTGCCTTATGAGCTTCAACCATCTCACGGGTAAAGATGACGGCTTTGTCAAGAGCGACCACTTCAGTGATAGGTTCTTGAAGTACTCGCCAGATTTCATATGCATGGGTGGTCTTGGTAGTGAGCTGAGCTTGAAGTTCCCCCAAAGCACTCGATGCCAGTTCTCTCTCCGAGAATTTCTGGTTAAGCCTCTTCTTACATGATTGTATATTTTCGGCACACCGTTCAATCAGCCCCTGCAAGCTTGTCTTTGCAGCCACGACCTTTGAAGGGAGGCGTGTGCACTCAAGACCATGTAAGCAAGCCTCCACTCGATGACAAAACTTGACCCAGACATGCACCAATGTTTCATCATGGTAAGTGGCAAGAAAGGGCAGAGAAATGTTGGCTTCAGCAGCAAATTCTTCGGCTGTGATCGAACTACCAGCACGAAGATCTTCGATAAGAGCCGACAAGGAGTGAAGGCTTTGCTTCGCCATCCGTTCAGATGCGCGCCGGGCATAAGGGCCTAGTGGCATAATGATGCGAGACTCCAGCGGGATAAGAGCGGGCAAGGCTATCAAGATCCATGAATAATCTATGAGATTTACACCCAAAGAATATATAAAGCAACGTTAAAAGCTTAATTACCCACAATCATGCAAGGAGGATTGGACAGATCCCCAGGCCCGTCGAGGATCTCAACTTCGTCATCAGCTTCCAGAACTGCAGAAGACATATCAACATCATTATACGAAATAATGATAATATAATAAAGGGGTCAAATAATACCAACCTTGCCCAGAAGAGAGGACGATGCTTTGCGGGGATATTACCTGTGGGGCAGCCATCTCAAGCAGACGCTGAAAGGACTTTCTGGGAGATAAATCCACGATGGACGCCGCCAATCCTCGCATTTCTAAAAAGACAGAAAGAGTCAGATAATAGAGAGATCATTAAAGCAAAGTATAGGAGACTACATTCGATACTCCTCCCGCTTTGAACTGGAGGGATAGCAGCTTCGGCAGCTTCCTCCGTGCCCTCAGGCATATCACCGGGGACGTGTGCTGGCGTAGTAACTTCCAGTCGCGAAACGACATCTGCCATTTCGGGCTCCAAAAAGGGAACAGTGGCCATGGCGGTGCTTTCTACAACCTTCGAGATGCCACCAGAAAGATCCATCGGGTGTATGACCGACAAGGTTGTCTCTGCGGAAAGTATAGACGATGGAGAAGTGGAGGCAATCACCGGGAGCTCCAAGATAGAGCCAAATGCTTCAACAATCTCTCCTACACCTTTCGGTGCGTCATCAGAGACATCCGTAGGATCCGTGGCCAATGTGGATACCTCCACTGAAGAAATTGACACCGAAGGGACAAAGGATATCATCGGAAGCTCCGCAACAGGGATAACAGCTATAACAATCCCTTCCACACCTTCCGGTGTCTCATCGGAGACATTTGTGGAACCCACGGTCGGGGCATGACTTGGGCTCAAATCTTCTGTCATCGCCGAAGTCCCTGTTAAATTTTCACAAAGATAAGGAGATATAAAAAGCGATACAAATTATTTGCCGAAAGAAAAATACGGAAAGCACACATACCGACGTGCTAGGATGCTTCTAATATGGCTTTTTCAAGCCGTCATTCCTTCCTGAGGAAGTGTGCTCGCCGGGGCTCAAATGCAGATTCGTGGCTACCGTTCTTCAATGCTAGCTCATCTTCGGAAGCGGCTGAGATAGGCTGCTGAGGGCAATCTCATCTTCCCATCGCAGGGGACCCATATGTACCCTCCGTAGTGATGGCGGATCTTCATAGAATATGACAGGAGGATAAGGTTTCTTCGGGACACCCACGTTCTCAGTTTCATCTTGTGAGCGCCTTATAGCCTCAGCCAATTGTGCGGCTTCCTCGGCAGATGAAGCCGGAAAGAGAAGACCAGCATCCGGCTCTTGCATGGATATTGGTTCATCTTGAACAATAGGTTCAGATTCCAGCAAAAGGTCAAGCAGACCGGAGACCGTCTTCTTTCTTCTCTTCGACCCGGAACTAATGCTAGAAGAAGATCGCTTCCTTCCCTTCGGCGCTTTGGTGCAACATTGGCCCACTTCGCCTCCACTATCTCCTTTTGGCTACACCACTGTTGATAGGGTCGCCACTAATGGCACTGCCACTGGCGCTTCGGCGGAAGCCTTTGCTTGAGCTCTAGTGCGCATTGGCATCCCTGCAGTAGGAGGAATCGATTCTGTTTCTGTGACTTGCGAGATAAGGACCACGCCGCCATCCCTCAAGAGAGGGCGAACGACTGACCGAGGTCGCAATAGAACGCTGGCAGCTTGGGTTAGAGCGGGAGTCTTATACTCGAATAGTACCCGCCTTTCCTCAGCAATAACAGGACCAATCCGGTGGCGATACCAGCCCACAAAGGACCCCACAGGCCTTGGGAGGTAGTCAGGTTCTGGGATCATGAACACAGAGCCAGTGTTCAGCCGCATGAAGTGATGAATGACGTCGCGAATAACTCCTAGAGATGAGGTTGGCTCAACCAAAAATGCTTCGAAGGGGACGCCCTGATTATAGCCCAATTGCCGAGTGAAGCGGTGCGGATTATCCCGCATGAGGAGAGCCGTATCATTCCGGCGGAACACCAAATAGCCCGGCCTAATCGAATACAAATGCATGATCTCCTTATGCTTTAAAGATGTTGCTCCCCCTTTCGACAAGTCGAATAGCTGTTGGATGGGCTCCGCCGGGGCAGAAAGAACTCGATCAGTAAACACCATCCTACCTTCATTAGCATATGTATTGAGAAGAACACGGAGGGCCCCTAGCTGAGTCGGATCAGGAGCAGAGGCATCCACCAATCTCATAACTCGCGGGAAGGTGTAGGAGTCATAGAAATTCGGCCGTCGGTGTGCTGCGAATGCCCCCAGCACATGCATTTCGATCCAAGATGTGAAGTATTGAAGGGGGAGATTCACAACATCTACACCTGGAGTTGAAGTGTTGGCTGCATCACTTAACCCATGATAAAAGTGTGATAATCCCGCAATGCCAGCGGCCAACCTTTCCCCTTCAGCTGCACGATAGGCGGGGTAGAAGGCAGAAGCTCTCATGAAGCGGCGGTGGGTTGGTATCGCAAACCAACTGAGCCAGAGGCTAATAAAGCCGACGAAGAAGGTCTCTTAGTCTATGCCAGGGGCCGTAATTGCATCAAAAGACACGGACGACGTGGTCGGAATATAGAACTGCGGTAAATCTTCTTCCTTGGCCGGCAGTTTGTCCAACCCAAACCCAAAAGGGTCGTCGATACTCGCAAACTTCGGGGCATCCTTGGATAGAGCATCTTCCCGGATGAAGCAGGCGAGGAAACTCTCACAAGTGATGCCCTGCCCCTCTGACTTCGCAAACAATCTGTCGAAGATACCCAGGGCCTTGATTAGACTAGGATACTTATGACGGACAGTAGTTTCGGGCGCCAGGCCATCAAGCGTAGCCGACATGGTGGAGAAAACATATTCATCTGGAGGCAGCAACTCCTCGTAATGCTCACCCCTGATTGGCAACCCCGAAATTTCACGAAAGGCATCCAATGAAATAGACACCTCTCGATCTCCTAGCAGAAAGGTGTTGGTAGGCAGATTCCATTGGTTTACGAAAACTTTGATCCACCAAACGTGAGGAGCCTGATAGTGGAATAGCGACGCGTATACTGCTTGATACAGTCCGACCTTTTGTAATCTTGTGCGATGGGCGGAAAGAATGTAGCTAGCCCAAATAAGGTAGCCCACCGGGTGCCGGGGAGTGACACCCACTTTATAAACTTGTTCCCAAGGTTGAGCTTCACCTTGGAAAATCTAACGCCCTAAGATGTCTATAGCCGGCAAAGGCTGGTTAGGTATCCCAGGTGCAGAGGGCTCCAGCTGGCCTGAAGGAGTCCAATTGGTCACCTCCACTGTATAAGCAGTCTGTGGACGTTCCATCGGCAGTATAGGGCGAAGAGGTTATGCTGGCTCTTCGCAAATAAAACTTCGTTGACCCCGGATGATGTGGCTGTACCAAGTGCCCCATAAGATCAAACTTGTCCGGTCTTTACCTTGAGCTCTGATCATCGCCATTGCCTCCTCATCTGACGGCGATTGTGGAAAGGCGGCATCCGAGCGGGTGTAAGAGAAATAAGGAAGAGAAGCCATTGTGCCTGAAATAAGGAAAAGATGAAACATTAGTGAAACCCATGCACATATATAATAATAACAACAACAACAACAACAAAAGAAAACAACAGGATGTCTGTTTTGCGGGACCACTGCCTACAAAACACATGGACCCTACGAAATCAATATGGCGGCTCACTAATGATAAGACAGGGCAATCATTGTGAGAATCAAGAAGATCCTCATTAAACAGACATTGGAATTCAAACAATTCTTGGGAAAACAACATGTGTTAAGGACCCTAATAAATTCAAATTTGTGCGAATAAGGGTAAAACCCTATGAAAAGATTTTCAAGAAAAACCAGGGGAAAAAATTCCCAAAGGGTCATCTTGATCTTGCAGAGCTAAGCTCTTCGCCTAAGGAATTAAATTCCCTTTATGTGATGGAATTAAATTCCAGAAACTCATAAAAAATATATATATGATCTCATGAAACATCAAAAAACAGAGGTGAATGTTCGAAATATGGAGGTTTACTGCTCAAAGATCACATCTTTGGATCCCTAAGCAGATGGGTTTCTGAGGAAAGCAAAGCTCTCATGATGGATTTAAAATCCAGAAAATTTTTTTCAAAAAGAAAATGTTTTTCTATGATGTGCAGGACCTTTACCTAAAAGGGTTTCTTTTTGACAGAGTTAAACTCTGGAATTACAATGGCAGGGAACTAAGCTCTGAGGAGGAGAATTGAATTCTCAAAGAAAACGAAGGAGGAAAAAGATGAAAAAACAGTGGCTGCCTAAGGAACCCAACCCTCGCATTTATAAGACGTGATAAGGGCGGTTCATCTCCCCGTTCCCCTAGGCAATCCAATGGCTGTAAAGATGACAGCATTGCACTCACGTGCAAACCACATAAGAACAACGCTGTGGGGGCATTTGTTCTCTGATAAAAACTGAATAATAAATAAAAAGCAACGGAAAAAAAACCCCAAATGGAGCATCACGTGCCTACATGTGATAGGCACCGCACTTAACAAAAAAGCTGAAACTGAGCCTCACGTGCAGATACGTGAACCCTATATACAAAGTATATGAGCGCTTATCTAAAACAAATAATTGTCCAGAGAAAAAAAACCCACGTGATAGCACGTGACGCTCTTTGGTATGCTTAATTTGGTGAGGTCACGTGCTACACGTGATGGGCTCCTAAGCCTTCTGAACCGATAGAATTAAATTCTAATTAAAAGGAATCAAAAGCTTTATGCTTAATTTGGTGAGGTCACGTGCTACGCGTGATGGGCTCCTGAGCCTTCTGAACCGATAGAATTAAATTCTAATTAAAAGGAATCATAAGCTTTATGCTTAATTTGGTGAGGTCACGTGCTACACGTGATGGGCTCCTAAGCCTTCTGAACCGATAGAATTAAATTCTAATTAAAAGGAATCAAAATCTTTATGCTTAATTTGGTAAGGTCACGTGCTACACGTGATAGGCTCCTAAGCCTTCTGAACCGATAGAATTAAATTCTAATTAAAAGGGATCAAAAGCCTTATTGGGAAAATATTTCCTTGGATCTTTCTAAATAAGAAAGATTACGCTCTGTAAAACAGAGCGCCGTTGGATTAAAGATCCAATGGTGATTAAAAAATCACCAATCTACAGAAAAATTCTGTGCAAGGAAATATCTTCCTAAACTTGTTAAGAACAACAAAAGAAATATCTTCTGTAAAACAGAAGCCCTGGATTAAAAATCCAACGGTGAGTAAAATTCACCGAGTGATCTAAAAGATCATATTGGTTGATTATAAAATCAATTAAAATCTCTCAATGAGAGATTTTCTAAACAAATTGATTCTTTTCTTTCTCCTATAAATAGGAGCCAAGAGACAGAAGAAGATAGAGGGAGGAAAAAAAAAGAAAGGAGAGAAAAAATTCCCCTAGTAAGCAAAAGAAAAGAGAATTTAATTCTCTAGAGAGAAAAAGACCTCCTCAAGAACAAAAAGAAACCCTAGGTAAGGGAAGAAACAAAACACAGAACCTTTTATCTCTTCTTCACCTTCACAAGAGTTTAACTCTTCTAAAACGAACTTAGTTCTTTCTCTGGTTGAAGATCTGCAGAAGCAGATCTCTCCATAAGTTGAGAATTTAATTCTCATCGGGGAGATCTATTTTGCAGATTCAAAATCTAAGGGGGGATTGAGTTCAAAAAATTTAATTCTTTCAAAAGAGAATATAGGAATTTAATTCCTCAAAATAAAACTAGGGTTTAACGCTATAAAAGAATTTAATTCTTATTAAACAAGGGGCTTGAAAGTCTCAAAACTAAAGATCTCCATGCACGTAAAAAAAAGAGATTAGCACCCAACATGATAGATCACGTGCGCCCACGTGAGCACCTTTGTTGAACAAAAGAGAACAATTGAGATCAGGTCACGTGACCCCATGTGACCCCTGAACAAGCCTTTCAAGAAAGGAGAATAAACTCAAAACAGCTTCTATTTTCAAGGGCGTCTCACGTGATATCATGTGACCCCTTAGCACCTCCAGAACACAAGCAGTTTCATTTTCTAGGGCGCCTCACATGACATCACGTGACCCCTTAACAGTGCTTAGCACTTTCAGAAGAAAGGGAGAATAAATCAAATGCAGCTTTCAGTCTTTGGGGACACCTCACGTGACCCTACGTGACCCCTGAGAAGTGCTCAACACTGATAAAAGAGAAAAGGGAATAAACCTTATTTTTGGGGCGCCTCACGTGATCCCACGTGACCCCCTAACATTTCTCAGCACTAGAATAAAATAATAAAAGAGGCAGCGCCCAACTCTAAGCGTCTCACGTGCCATACGTGAGCGCCCCAACTTTCAATATTTAACGCTGCTATGGCGCCTCACGTGCCACACGTGAGCGTTTCAGATCTCAGTGTTTAACACTGCCTTAGAATATCACGTGGGAGCATGTGGGCACTGAGCATACACTAGTGTTTAACATTATAAGAGGCCAACTTCAACCCCAGATTGGCTAAGTCTTTCCTGAGATTAAATCTTAAAATAAACTGAACCCATGTGCTCACAATTTCTCTAATTGGTCTTAGTCCCAAACCTGACTATAGATCTCCCAACCAACATTGGTTCAAGGGTACATCTCTTCACACCTCTGATACGTGTCGTTGTAATTCTTCAACGTTTTCAGAGAGGTGGCGGGTCCCGACAACCAGAAACTCTACAGACTATGATGTCCTTAAACCCCACAGACTATGATGTCTTTAAACTCCACAGACTATGATGTCTTTAAACCATACAGACTATGATGTCTTTTAACCGTACAAACTATGATGTCTTTAAACTCCACATACTATGATGTCTTTAAACCGTACAGACTATGATGTCTTTAAACCATACAGACTATGATGTCTTTAAACCAGACTATGATGTCTTTAAACCAGACAGACTATGATGTCTTTAAACCTCACAGACTCTGACGTTTTTAAACCAGACTATGATGTCTCTAAACCTTACGGACTATGAGGTCCTTAAACTCATGGACTATGATGTCCTTAAACCCAATGGACCGTAACGTCCCTAAACTAAGCTCTATAGACTATGAGGTCTTTAAACTATGGACTATGAGGTCTTTAAACTCATGGACTATGATGTCCTTAAACCCAATGGACCGCAATGTCCCTATAAACTAAAGAAAATCCTGTTGAGTAGATCTTAGTCTAAAATTAGACTAATGTATTCTCAACAAACGTTTGAGTTGATTTTAATCTAAAACAATATTAATGATCCTTAAACCAACCCAAACCCAAATCTAAGAAAATACGGATTTGGACTAATCCACGCCCTATGGGCGACAACATAAATTAGTCTACATATACGATCCACGGGTAACCAAAAAATAAAACAAACACATACGACACGAAGTGACCATATAGAGAAGGAGAAAGTGGTTACCGCGATGCGGTAGCATAATTAACTACAGGGGCTTGCGCATGCAGTGAAGAGCGTCCCCACAATAAAAAAAACCTCGTAAACGAGGGGGAATCTGACGAACTCTGCTACAATGGCCGCATCTGTCTAAACCTCCGATATGCAGTGCCATAAATCAACTTGGCATCTTCGGAGAGGTGGACAGATAAAACCAAATAGTATCTGCCCCCAAATTCAGGCAATACGTTTGTCTTCCCGGCTTTCGGCGGAGAACAGGACTTAAGCAAACCAAAGGGAGTAGCGATCAAATTTCGACGACCGGAGCATTTCCGACGAGACCAAAACCCCCTCTCTCTTCCTTAACCTCCTCCTAGAACTACACAACCAGTAAGTTCCTTCATCTCTCTCTTTTCACTACTATATAATTTCTAAGACATATCGACAAAAGCGGAGTTGGCATATAACCCCTGTCTTTAAAACAATTTTGGTCACTTTGCAATGTTTAAAAGTTTATACAAATTTTCTAATATCAGTTCAAGGTAATATTCACATCAATTGCCTTTTGACGTAACCAAAATTTCATGTTCAATAATCATATAACAGAATTTTTTCAGAAAAATAACATGAACCATGTCACGCCCCGCTTCCCAGAGTACGCAAGATTAGGCACGTGACATAGCCAACCATGCTACCTGTGGGTAGAAAGTATCCATCCACAGTCATATTACGGCTGTAGAGATATCAAGAACAAGATAAAGCTATCTAAAACATGTCCATAATCCAGAATAACAAGAGTCAATGATAAATAAATGCGGAAGCAAATGATCCAATACAATATCTGAAAGGTATGTCCCATAATGCGGGCTCACAACTGGAAATAAATGCAGGAAATAAAACTAACCACTACTGGACTCACAACTCAGCCTGCTGGCTGAAGTACTCCTGCTCGGACTGCGACAGTGGTATAGAATCTGGGCCATGCAAAACCCAGACGTCAGCGCGTCATGTCAACCAGTAATATAATATGAACAGTGTAACAGGCAATGCAAAAGTAAACATGAATAGAGCAATAATGTGAAACAAGCAGTGCAGGGTAGTGTGCAATGGGTAACTAAACTGGTCTATCGGGTTTTCTATTCTAAAGTCTTTGAAACCAATTGATGAATCGTCGATGTAACTCAATAGTATCCCGTACATACCCGGGACCACGGCCCCAATATTCTCGGCCTAAACCCGAGACATGCCGCTAGGCACAAAACAGGAATGTGTACACTCAGGACAGGTAGTGAACTGTCGAGTTACAAGTCAGGCTTCACCTTTGATTTCCCCATACCCCCAAGTTATATGTGTATGTCAAGTCAGGTATCCAGTAATCAAGAACTAATGCCAACACAGGATCAGGTAAAAGCAGGTTTGTCTGGATAGACAATAGAAATGGTCCATGAGGACTACATGTCAGGTTTGTTGGCATTAGGCACGAGATCAGGTAACAGATCAGGTCATGGTACATCAGATCAAGTCAACAGTAAACGGTACCATGTCAGGTGTATCAATATATACCATGTGTAACAAAGTCAGGTCAAGATGTAACAATATCGTGGGTGTGCTCACAAACAGATATATAATCGAACAGGGGATTAACAGCAGGAAATAAGCAATAAGTTAAACAATAAGCAGTTTCATTCAATCACAAGAGTGCATTAATACAGTGCAGCCGTTTTATTATATTAACAGGTTTGAGCACCCTTAGCGGTGCAATCGTTTAGATATTGATGCAATACAGTTATATCAAGCCTTGAATATGAATGTCCGAATGTAATAGAACTACATGGGTAAGTGCTACCATCTATTAAACAGTAAAATGTGATTAACAAGTAAACTTGGTTATTAGGTTTAAATTGGCAAACTGTAAATTTTATGTTAACTGTAAAATGATATATGTCATATTGCAACCAAATGAGAAACGACTATACCAAGTTAAGTTTTACAGGTTTAATGTGTCAAACATATATAAATATATAGTATAGCATGTAGCAAGTGATACTTGCCTCGACGGGTCGCGAACAAGGAAAAACGGAATGTAACGTCGGCGGGGTAACACGCGACGGACGCACGATTCACGGACTGAACCCAAACAACGAACCAAGGGACCTCACGGGTCAGAGCACTCCGCTGGATCGTCGGGACACGTCACCGGCACGGCCGGATTCCGGCGAACAGCGACAACAAAAACCAGAAATTTAATGCACAGCCAAAGGATAAACCGGAGGGGAAAAGGAAGGAGGAAGAGGAGAGAAGGCTTACTGGGGTTGCAGAGGGTGTGACGACGATGAGGTCGACGTCGGTGAGGCGCCGGCGAGGAGGTTGCAGCCGTTAGGGTTACGGCTCGGGTATGGAACTTCGGCGCAGGAAAGAAAACGGAGAGGGAGAGGAGGTGGTCGGGGTGCTGGAGTACGCAGGTGATGAGGAAGGCGCTGGTGGTGGCGCGGATGGCGACGACGAGGGCCGCCGGCGAGCAGGCGACTGCAGCGAACTCTGCAGGGTTGCGGCTGCACAGGGCGCACGGGGGAGAAGGAAGAAGATGTTGAGGTTGGGAAGAGGAGGCGGAGGCGAGGGCGACGGTGACGTTGACGCCGGCGTCGGGGCTGCGGCGGCGACGGTGAAGGCGGCTAGGGTTAGGTTGCCGGTGGGTTTCTCGTGAAGGATGAAAAGAAAGAGAGGAGAAGGAAGATTACGTGTATATAAATATATAAGAGAGAAAAGGTTAGAGAGAGAGAGAGAGAGAGAGAAAGGTAGAAAGAGAGAGCGAGAGACGTTAGAGAGAGGGAGAGAGATTAAGGACGGGGCCCACGGGGGTTAAGAACCCCGTGATTGGCCAGAGGAAGTGGTTAAAGAAATCTTTTTAAGATTTAAAAGATTTAATAGATTTTGAATACTAATACAACAGTAAGAAAATATATATAAACGAAATATTATATGGTTTGAATATTATATTAATTTGGGATTTTGGCGCTAAATACAACATTTCCAATTCGCGTCCGGATCGGGTCCAAAATTCAAAATTTAAATAATAGGATTTTAAGCGGGTTCCAAATTTTAAAATGAGATGTTTTATGATTAAAAAGCATACCCCCAAGTCGGACATCTGTACGCGCGCGTAGCCGTCCAAACTCGCCCATTTCACCGAACGGGACGAGAACTCGATGCACGGACGCTACCACGAGGCTAGGGGTGTCGAGTAGGCCAAGATAGATATTTTCAATTTCATTTTAGACGCTAAAATTTGTTATGTGCAGAAATGACTTTTCCAGATAAAATTTTACAGTAAGACCCAAACAAGCAAGATAAATGAAATAAGTACTATCTAATGCTCAACCAGTAACAGAAAATAGTAGTATTGGGCTCGGGTGTTACAAACTTTAATATAACCCCTATTTTGATAACTACCGTATATACCTCTAGGAAATTCACGGGGTAACGACCTACCCCACACGCACACTATAGTTGCATATCACAATGTCATAAATATATGGTTGGTTCAAATAATAGGTTTTACATTCAAATACCATATTTTTCCAAAACGGGTTTCTTTTAAACGATATTTTTAAGTTCTTGGCAATTGCGCCTCTACAACCCTCGTTAGGGAACCCGCTAATGAATGGTTCGGATTATCGCACATCTTTGGGATACTAGAGAGAGATGCAGAACTCCTCACAGAGTATTCGGTCTCGAAAGAAAAGAAAAATACGGTTTTTAAGAAATACGACTTTTCTAAATAAAAACTAAACTTTGGAAATTATATAAAACTATA
The DNA here is from genome assembly GCA_030015575.1 of Agapanthus africanus. Classification (NCBI taxonomy): domain Eukaryota; kingdom Viridiplantae; phylum Streptophyta; class Magnoliopsida; order Asparagales; family Amaryllidaceae; genus Agapanthus; species Agapanthus africanus. The sequence goes on from JASDDO010000022.1 coordinate 9,639,416, forward strand.
AATCCGTATTTTCAATAAAAATATATTATGAAACTATATTTTTTAAATGAAAGATTAAAATTTTAATAAAAATCATGTTTCCAAAAGAGATGGTTTTCATGAAAATACCATAAACTTTTAAAAACTAGGTTTTATCACTAAAACACCCCAATAATTAAAATACATGTTCATAAAAACTCTAAATATTATAAATCACCCTCGAGATTATTTTTAAACAACATTAAAGTATTTTTTATAAAAACCCCTCGAGATATGCAAACAATATTTAAGAACTATAGATTAATATAGATTTAAGCGGTATCATTTCTCTTGAACCCCAGAGAGCCGGAGAAAATGAGTACTTGCTTATTCAGGTTAGACAATTTAATAGAGTTATAAATGACAATTGTCTTGGAAAAAACACAAATTCTGCGGTCCATGTGCAACAGTTGCCGATTATTTTCGAACTTAAGAAATTTCAAGAACTAAATTCTTTCATAAGATTATGACTCCAACTTGAATCCAAACTCAAACCAGAAACCAAAATCAAAAACGAACTTGAATACTTGATCATGAACCCGAACACTCGAATTCAAATATCAAACTCAAATTTGAATACTTGATTCGACTCGACCGAACCATGATTATAACTTGATATGAATTGGACATCAATACCTGAACACATGATTACATCTTGAACATGAACCTGTACATTTTATATCCATGGATTCAGCCAAGACCTGTAATCTTAATCTATACAATACAATACGCAAGGATAAAGGGGTAGATTGATACGGAACGTATATCGTGGCACGAGAGGTCACTTTAAAAGACACCTACATGAATTCACGTGCCTTTGTCCCGTGGGTTATGACGGGGCCTTGTACTATATGTTATCATAGTCCACGGGGTAAGATGGACTCCTCTCGTATACATGAATACCTTCTTTATCAAACTACAAATAATCACGTTAGAATAACCATCTTATACCGGCAAATAAATATGCGTAGATACTCTCTTATATAACCGTGCATGTTCACTTTTGCTTGGTTTTTCTTCACTTTATATACTATCTTCTTTAACTTTTTTAGGGACTTACCGAGTGCTAGTTCGGTGATGACATTCCTCTATGTTCTTTCTTTAGAATGTTCGTCAGGAGGACCGGATTCGAAGGAGATAGAGCCGAGCTCGGAAGAGTTGGACCAGTTCGCTTCTCAGCCGGGATTTTAGCTCCTGCTTGTATTTACTTCCAGTATGCTATTGTTTAGGCATTTGCTTTATTATTGTATCTTTTTTTATACAAATAGTTGTATGTAAATTTGAATGTAAATAAAGTTCTTGTTTCATTTTATTACTCTTGTTATTCTTGCACATTATTATATTGCTTAATTACGCTTAACGTATTTTCATAGTAAATACGTTGCGGGCTTGCCACATCACTATTTCCGTCTACTGGGAAGCGGGGCATGACACCGCTGCTCCCACTATCCACGAATCCCTCCAGCTGATCCATATAAACACACTCTTCTAAACTTCCATTTAGAAAAGTCGTTTTTACGTCCATCTGCCAGATATCATAGTCATAGAAGGCAGCAATGGTAAGTAGGATCCGAATAGATTTTAGCATAGCCGCTAGAGAAAAGGTTTCGTCATAGTCCACTTGTCACGCCCCACTTCCCAGTATATGGAGAAGTAGACGTGACGGGCCGCGATGTATTTACTCAGAAGTAAACACGTTAAGCGTAAATAAGCAATATAAAATGAATACACAGGAATAATAAGAGATGTAATAATAACAACAACTTTTATTAACATTCTTTCTTTACATACAATTGAAAAGAAAAATACAATGACAGAAAGCGATGCCTAACCAGTGGCATATGAACTAAAAAGAAAATAAGTACAAGTAAAAGCCTAGAAGTCTGGCTCCTCTGTGAACTGCTCCAAATCGTCATGACTGAGCTCGGTCTTCTGAGAATCGGGTCTTCCTGATGAACATTCCAAAGAAAGAAGAGACATGAATGTCGTCGGCGAACTAGCGCTCGATAAGTTCCAAAAGATAGAATGGAATAAACAAGTAAAGAGAATAGAACTGGTAGATTACTTGTTTGTTATGCTAACATAGTTGTTTGTAACTTAGTACAGGATATATCAGTGTATAAGAGAGGAGTCCAACTATCCCGTGGATTATGGTAACATGTAAGTACAAGTCCCCGTCAAAACCTACGGGAAAACGGCACAGAATGTTCATGTAGATGTCTTTTAGTGTCCATCATCGTGCCACTTTTAACACATTCCGTACCAGTCTATCCCGTTAAACCCCGTAATGTATATTGTATTGATCGGTAATTATCAGACTTGCCGAGACCATAGTATAAGTTGTTCATGTAAACAAGTTCAGGATGTATCAAGTAGTCATGTAATGAAGTCAAGTCATAGTCACGGTTCGATTAAATCAAGTCATGTTGCATGTTGATATTGTTCTGGTATTCAAGTTCATGTTTGGTATATTGGATTCATGTTGAATTGGATTTATGTTTGGATTGGATTCAGATTGATACTTGGACTCAGACTTAAGTCAGACACTTTAAACAAAATTTGGATCCTGAATTAGGATTAGGAGTTGTCGGTAACTGCTGCACATGGACGGCAGGATTTGTGTCTTTTTCCAAGACAATTACCATTAATAACCCCGTTTTAGTTTTTCTACCGTAAATAGTCAAGTACCCACTTTTTCCGGCTCCCTGAGGCTCAAGAGAATTGGTCCCGCTTAAACCTATATTTACTAGGGTCCTTAATATAATTTTATATATCTTGAGGGGGTTTTATGAAAAATATTTTATATATTTTCAAAATAAACCTCGAGTAATTATTTATGTTCTTTAGGGGTTTCATGGATGTGAATTTTAAAGAATGAGGTATATTAGTGAATAATAATTTAGCTTGAATAGTTCATGGTATTTTAGTGAAATTTGTCTTGTATTGATACTTGATGGTATTTTAATGAAACTTGTCATTCTTTTATTTTCTAGAAAACATGGAATTTTATTATATATTAAAAATATATGGTTTGATGATATTTATATAATTATTTAAAAATTAATTTTATTTATTAAGTAGAAAATCTCGTTTTTCTTAAAAATCGTGTTAAAATTCTTTCGAGATTATATGCTCCGTCAGGAGGTCTACATCTAGCTCTACTAGTACCGAGGATGTGCGATAATCCGCACCATCCAATAGCAGGTTTCCCAAAATAGGTTGTAGAGGCATAATTGCAAAGAATTTGATAGCAGCATTTAAAGATGACCGAGTTTTTTTATAGTTCAAGGTATTTTGATGAAAAGTCGTATTTTGCCACAAAAGTTATGTCTTAAGAGAATCGTGCTATGTCAATATGTGTGTATGTGAGAGATAGGTCATTACCTCATGAAGTTTTCTAAAGGTATGCTAAGCAAAAGTTTAAAAGATAAGAATATAAACTTCATGGTATTTAAACGTAAAAAATAGGTTAAAGTTATTTTACATGGAGTTTTAGAGTGAAAGTTGTTTCTAAACCTTTATAATAATGTTATAAATATTTTGTAAAAGATTTTTGAACAATATGTAAAAGATAAGTGAGATTATAGAGTTTAGAAGATTTACATCGGTAATAACTCCACTTACCGATATTTTGTTTTGAAAAGAGAATTTAGAGAAGAAAGAGAGGAAATAGAAGGAACTTACAAGTGACTTAGGTTAAGAATAGAGAGAGGAAGAGCTTGAGGTTGTCGTGGGGTTGCGGGGTCGCCGGATTTGTCTCGAATCCTCGCCGGAAGTTGACCTTGGGCTAACTCCACTTCAACTCCACTTGTACTTAGAAAAGTTTAATATTTTTTACTAGGATTTTCAGAATGAGGAGGGGCTAGGGTATGAAGTTGTATTTATATGGTGGAATTAGGATTTTGGAATTGAAAGATTGAATTAAAAAGCTTTAAAAATTGGATTATTGATGAATTTTAATTTTTTGTTAAATTGTAGAGAAAACAAACAGAACAGGGGTAGTGGGGTAGGCCAAAGGGTGTTGTGTGCAAAGCAAGGGCCTCATCCCCTACGGATGGCCTGGAGTTGCCGGCCTAATAGGCAATCTCGCCGGCCAAGTGTTGGAGGTGGGGGGTTGGATTTGTGCCACGTGTCCTCGCCTGTGTACACAACATTTTACACATGTTTATTTTTACCGTCTTTTCATTTTTACGTGTATTACACGTGTAAACTTTTGTGCTTCCAAAAAATTTAAAAGAAAAATTCTGAAAAAATATATGTGACTGATGGGATTCGAACACAGGGGCTACGTCACAGCAATGCAAGGCTTTACCAGTGAGCTACAAGTTGTTTTTGCTGTTCTTAAACAAATTAAATTTATAACTTGTACTCAGGCTTGCAAACTCCATTCTGTACATTAACTTGAAAATTTTCGTACAGTAAAATTAGAGTCGTTACATTCTACCCTCCTTACAAAAATTTCGTCCTCAAAATTTACATTTAAATAAAGATTAATTTACAAACAAGTAAGGGTATCTTGTACGCATGTCATCTTCTCACTCCCAAGTTGATTCTCTTGGCGAATCTTTCCTCCACATCACTCGAAACAAATTTACTTCCTTATTCCTCAGTGATTTACCTTTCGGCCCAGGATTTCAACGGGTTGTTGCTCACAAGATAGATCTATATGTACAGTGAGCTCGGAGTGATCAAGGATATGGCTGGGGTCGCTCACATATCTTTGAAGCTAGGATATATGGAACACGTTGTGCACTTTTTCCAATGAGGGTGGTAGTGCTAAACGATATGCCACTTCTCTGACTCGTTCGAGAATGTTGAACGGTCCAATATATCTTGGACTGAGCTTACCCCTCTTACCAAAGTGAATTACTCCACGGTTTGGAGAGATCTTCAAGAACACATAATCTCCCGGTTGGAACTCAAGGTGACGTCGCTTTGCATCAGCCCAGTGCTTCTGTCTGTCTTGGGCTATGCGCTTTCTTTCCCTGATCGTACGAACTACGTCCACAGTTGCCATAATCATCTCTGGTCCAAGGAGTTCCCTATCTTCGATATTGTCCCAACTTAGTAGTGAATGACACTTCCTTCCATAGAGCGCTGCAAATGGTGCCATTTCAATACTCGCCTGGTAGCTGTTGTTGTATGAAAACTCCACAAGATGTAGGTGATTTTCCCATGATCCTCCGAAGTCTAACATACAACCTCGTAGCATGTCTTCTAGAATCTGAATTGTTCACTCAGACTGTCCATTTGTTTGCGGATGGTAAGCTGTGATGAAGTTCAGACTCGTTCCCAGGCTAGCTTGCACACTCTGCCAAAACTGTGATCGGCATCTGGTGTCACGATCAGAGACGGTGCAAACTGGTACTCCATGTAATCTCACGATCTCCTACATGTGTATCATAAATAGTACATCTTGAGGTTAAATCTTACATTAGATTCATGTTTACCTCCATGTACTTCTTTGCTAGTGTCTCAGTAGATTGGTCAACTCGAAATGGGATGAAGTGAGCCGACTTGGTGAGTCGATCCATAATAACCCATATAGCATCGTTACCTTTCGTTCTACGAGGAAGTGCACTCACGAAGTCCATGGTGATGTGCTACCATTTCCACTCTAGAATAGGTAAAAGTTGAAGTAACCCAGCAGTTCTGTGATGTTCAGCCTTTACTTGCTAACACACCAAGCACTTGGCTACGCTTCTGGCCACTTCACGCTTAATTCCATACCATCAGTAATGTTGTCGTAGATCTTTGTACCACCAGGGTGTACTGAGTAAGGAGAGCTATGAGCTTCTTTCATCAACTCTTCCCGAACAGAATTTTATGGTACACACAACTTGCTTCCATATCTTAAAGATCGGTCTTCATGATGATGAAGTCTGTTCGCGTTCCACTTTCTACTCGTTCTCGGATCTTTTGCAACTTGGCATCACTTGCTTAAGCTGCTTTGATCTGATTGACAATAGTAGACTGAACTTGTAAGTTTATTAAATACGAAGCGTTACCTAGCATAACCACTTCTATATCCATTCCGTGCAATTCTTGTTGAAGCTTCCATTGTGCGGTGAGATTTATTGATAGAGGCTGGCGACTAAGTGCATCAGGAAATACATTCACCTTCCCTGGATGATATTGTAGGTTGATGTCGAAGTCCGCCATAAGTTCTAGCCATCTTTTCTGCCGCATATTCAACTTCTTCTGAGTAAACACATACTTCAGACTCTTGTGGTTCGTGTATATATCCACTCGTTCTCCAAGAAGATAATGGCGCCAAATCTTAAGTGCAAAGATAACGGCTGCCAACTCCAAGTCATGTGTTGGATAGTTGCGCTCATGAATCTTCAACTGTCTTGATGCAAAGGCTAAAACTTTTCCATGCTGGTGTAGAACACATCCTAATCCCTTACCGGATGCATCGCAATGCACAACGAAACCTTCAGATTAATCCGATATTACGAGAATATGTGCCAATGTCAATCTTGACTTGAGTTCTACAAAAGCTTGTTCACATGCTTCTGACCACATGAATGCTTCATCGTTACGTGTGAGCTTGATTAGGGTGTTGCAATCTTCCAAAAGCCTTCTATGAATTTTCGGTAGTATCCTGCTAATCCCAAGAAACTTCGAATATCCTTAACCGTCTTTGGTGTCGGCCATTCGCTGATGGCTGATACCTTAGTTGGATCTACTGAGATTCCTTTACCCGAAATAATGTGTCCGAGAAATCCGACTTGATCTAGCCAAAATTCACACTTGCTGTACTTGGCATATAGTTGATGCCGTCGCAAAGTCTCCAGGACAATTCGGAAATGCTCAGCGTGCTCTTTCCGATTCTTTGAATACACCAGTATGTCGTCGATGAAAATAACAACAAACCTGTCTAGGTACTCTCGGAAAACCGGGTTCATCAGATTCATGAAAATAGCAGGTGCATTGGTCACTCCAAATGGCATCACGAGAAACTCATAATGACCATTGCGAGTCCTGAATGCCGTCTTCGGAATATCAGACTCTTTGACCTTCACCCGATGATAACCCGAACGAAGATCTAGTTTTGAGAAAACACAAGACCCACTTAGCTAATCGAACAGATCGTCGATGCGCGGTAATGGATACTTGTTCTTTATCGTCACTTCGTTCAAAACTCGGTAGTCTATACACATTCTGTATGAACCTTCTTTCTTATTCACGAGCAAAACTGGAGATCCCCAACTTGAAGTACTGGAACGAATCCATCCTTTCTTCAAAAGTTCGTCCAGCTAAGTACGGATCTCCTTCAATCCTTCAGGACTTAACCGATATGGTGCTTTGATCACCGGTTGTGCACCAGGTACTAAGTCAATACTAAATTTAAGAGCTCGATCGGGAGTCAAACCTGATATGTCTTCAGGGAATACCTCCTCAAACTCTCGAACTACCTCTGGCTTATCTTCTTCCTTGTATTGTTGCAATCACTGCCTTTCTTGGTTTAGCCTTGTAGGTGCTCGGTTCCAGGGTACGGTCTCCACTCTGGAAATAAAAGACCGGATGATCTGGTATCTCGAACACTACCCTCCTTTGACGACATTCGATGGTAGCGAAGAAAGTTCCTAGCCAGTCCATTCCCAAGACTACGTCGAAGTTCGGTATGTCCAGCACCGTGAAGTCCGCATAAAATTCTCTACTGCAGACAACCACTGGACACAGAGAGTTTCCTTTAGAATGCCATTCCCTGAACTGATATTCCAGCTGGATAAAAGCGGTTTAACTGGAATCGCATGAGTTCGGACGAACCGTTGCGACATAAAGCAATGTGATGCTCCGGTATCGAAAGGTGCTAAAGCAGGTAGGGAGGCTACAAAGATTGTACCTAAGTTGTGTGGGATATGTTTAGGTATAGAAAGAAAAATATATTGATGTATACAAGGATTGAAAATGTTTAAAAGATTGAAAGGTTACCAGTGATGACTTGGCCAGTGGATTCAGCTTCTTCCACGGTCATTGTGAAAGCCTGATGCCTAGGTACATTCCTCCTTGCTGGAGGCACATTTCTCTGTCCATTCCTTTGTCCTTGAGGCATGTTCCTCTGTGCCTGATAGAACTGACGAGGAGGCTCTGCAAGAGGTCCACGAGGAGATGGAGTAGGCAAGGCTAAGCGAGGTGCAGGAGCCTGACTAGCTAGCCGCTGCGGAAAAGTGATCGCTGGTCGGGGTGCGGGAGCTGGGGTGAGACGATGGGGACAATCTCCAATGGCGTGAGTGGATGCGCCATAAACTAAGCATAGGAGGTTAGAAAGCCTGCAGTCCTTCGCCAGGTGTCCATTTCTCTTGCAGTAGAAGCAAAAGTCTGGACTTGGCCGGTTAAATGGTACTCCCGGTCTCCTGGGTACAAAAGGTAGCCTGGAAGAGGCTCCTCCTGCCATCTGAGTGGCATGGTGCTTCACACCGGCAGTCTGGAATCTGCCCTTCTTCTTCACTACCGCCTCATATCGTCGGGAAGCCTTCAGCGCAAGATTATGGGTTGGGAAATCCCCTGTAGCTAATGCAGCTTGGATCTCCGGGTCCAACCCTTGCTGAAATCTTCTTGCCCGGATCTCAGCAGTCAGGATGGGATGTGCAGCGAACCTGTTTCTACCTTGTGTCAGCAGTGTAGTATGTGATATCAAGAAATTGAATATTGAGACACATCTTACCTGCTGAGTATGGTAAACCCAACATCGTATTCATCCACAGATTTGTTTCGTATTGAATCTTGCCGCAAGTGGATGAACTGATGTTCCATGTCGAAACGGATAGTGTCTGGAAAGTATTTGGCGTCGAACATATTGCGAAAAGTCTTCCATTCAATTGGCTATGCAAGACGGCTTTCTTCAGCCTTCCACCATACTCTGGCCTTGTTTGTGAGTTCCAGCTTCGCAACTCTCACCCAAGTAATCTCTTGCACTTGTGCTGCTGCCAGATCATCTTCTATAGACTGAGCCCATTCCTCTGCCTCTAGTAGGCTTTCTTTCCCAGAAAAGTGCTTAGGGTGCAATGCCCGGAATTGTTTGACTCCGGGTGCCTCAGTCTCTGGATGGTGCAAAAGGATAGCAGTCTACTGCTGCTGACCCTCCAAGAGGCTCTTTATTGCCTCAAGCAATACCGTCTGCTCGTTGATAGGAGCTTGTTCTCCGATGAAAAACGGGAAAACAAATGTCTTGCCTGAATTTTGGGGGGAAGATGCTATTTGGTTTGATCCGTTCACCTCTTCCGAAGATGCCAAGTTGATTTATGGCACCGTGTATCGGAGGTTTATACGGATGCTGCCGTTGTAGCAGACTTCGTCAGATTCCCCCTCATTTGAGGGGTTTTTGATTGTGGGGACGCTCTTCCTTGCAGGCGCAAGCCCCTGCAGTTAATTACGCTACCGCATCGCGGTAGCAACTTTCTCCTTCTCCAGATGGTCACTTCGTGTCGTGTGTGTTTGTTTTGTTTTTGGTTGCCCGTGGATTGTATACAGAGACTAATCTATATTGTCGCCCGTGGATTGTATACGGAGACTAATTTATGTTGTCGCCCGTGGGGCGTGGATTAGTCCAAATCCGTATTTTCTTAGATTTGGATTTTGGGTTGGGTTTAAGGATCGTTAGTCTAATTTTAGACTAAGATCAATTTAAACGTTTGTTAAGGATACGTTGGTCTAATTTTAGACTAAGATCAACTTAACCATTTGTTAAGGATACGTTAGTCTAATTTTAGACTAAGATCAACTTAACCATTTGTTAAGGATACGTTAGTCTAATTTTAGACTAAGATCTACTTAACAGGATCATTTAGATCCAACAAAAGAGCATTTGGGCTCTATCGTTTTAGTTTCGGGACTTTGCGGTCCAAAAGTTTAAGGACATCATAGTCCATGGAGTTTAAGAACATCATAGTCCATAAAGTTTAAGGACATCATAGTCCGTGAGTTTAAGGACCTCACAGTCCATGGAATGTCCGGTTGTTGGTACTCGTCACCTCTCTGAAGACGTTGAAGGATTACAACGACATATATCAGAGGTATGAAGAGATGTACCCTGAACCAATGTTGGTTGGAAGGCTCTAGGAATCACTTTGAATGCCATATGAGATGATCAGTTTTGGAAGACAAGAGTATAATTGGGGTTTAGTTTCAAGAGATTTTTCCTCTGGAAGACTTAGCTAATTTGGGTTAAGATTGGCTCGAATATAGTGTTGAACACTAGAGTACATTCGGCACTCACGTGCTCCCACGTGAGGCGCTTAAAGTAGTGTTAAACACTAAACTGAAGCGCTCATGTGGGGTCACGTGAGGCGCCTAAGATTTGGCCTTGGTTCTTTTATTTTACTCTCAGAACATGCACATAAGTTTAAACACTTGATCTTTATGACCATCATGTGTGGGCACGTGATGGGTATCCATGCGTTGGATATTAAAAGCACTTGTCAGGGGTCATGTGGGAGTACGTGAGACAGCCAAAAAGCGAAACTGACTTGGTTTTACTCTCTTTTGTTTTGAGGAGCTTTTTAAGGGTCATGAGGGAGCACGTGATACACCCTAAAAGAGAAATTGTCTTTATTGTTTTCCCTTTTCCCTTTTAAATAAGTGTTAAACACTTTAGGAAATCTCTTTTCTGGTTCAAAGAAAGGGGGTCACGTGTTACCACGTGATCATGTTGGGTACTGATCTCTTTTACGTGCATGGAGAGTTAAATCCCTTGTTTAAGAATTAAATTCTTTTATAGGGTTAACCCTAATTTTATTTAGAGAAATTAAATTCCTATATGTTTGAAAGAATTAAATTCTTTAAACTCAATTCTCCCTCTAAGTTTTGGATCTGCATGGCAGAATCTTCCCGATGAGAATTAAATTCTCAACTTGTGGTGAGATCTGCTTCTGCAAATCTTCAACCAGAGGAAGAACTAAGTTCTTTTTAGAATGGTTAAACTCTTGGTTTGAGAATTAAATTCTCTTTTGTTTTGTGGAAGTTTATAGAATGATCTCCTTCCTTCTCTTACCTAGAGTTTTTTTCTCTGAAGTAATCTTCTTTTCTCTCTGGAGAATTAAATTCTCTTCTCTTTTTTCTCTTATCTGTTGTTGTATCCCTCTTTCCTCTTGTCTTCTTGGCTCCTATTTATAGGAAAAAGAAAAGAATCAGTTTGCTCAGTCAATCTTTCATTGAAAGATTTTGATCGATTTTATAACCAACATGATCTTTTACATCACTCGGTGAATTTTATTCACCATTGGATTTTTAATCCAAAAGATATTTTATTTGTTGTTCCTGGAAAATTTTAGGAAAATATTTCCTTGTATAGAATTTTTCTATAAATTGGTGATTTTTAATCACCATTGGATTTTTAATCCAACGGTGCTCCCTTTTACAGAGTGCAATCTTTTTTGTTTGGAAAGATCTAGGGAAATATTTTTCCAATTAGGGCTTTTGATTCCCTTTAATTAGAATTTAATTCTATTAGTTCAGAGGGCTCAGAAACCCATCACATGTTGGCACGTGACCTCACTGATTAAGCAATTAATTAGAATTTAATTCTATTGGTTCAGAGAGTTTAGGAGTCTATCACGTGATCTCACCGATTAAGAAATTAATTAGAATTTAATTCTATTGGTTTAGAGGGTTCAGGAACTCATCACGTGTTGGCACGTGACCTCACTGATACAGCATTAAATTAGAATTTAATTCTATTAGTTCAGAGGGTTCAGGAACCCATCAAGTGTTGGCACGTGACCCCACTGATTAAGCATTTCCAATTGTTTATTTTATTCAGCGCATATAGGCTTTGCCTGTAAAAGGTCACGTGTCTGCACGTGAGACCCGGTCACGTGTGGGCACGTGATGCCCCCTTTGGGGGGTTTTCCTTGCTGCTTTATTTATATATTATTCAGTTCCCATGAGGGAACAAATGCTTTTAATTCCTTTTAATTAGAATTTAATTCTATTAATTCAGTGGGTTCAAGAGCCCATCACGTGTGGGCACGTGACTTTATCAATTAGGCATTCAGGCATAGATAGAATCTGCCCATAAAAGGTCACGTGTTTGCACGTGAGGCCTAGTCACATGTGAACACATGATGCCCCATTTGGGGTTTTCCTTGCTGCTTTATTTGTATTTTATTGAGTTTCCATGAGGGAACAAATGCCCCCACAGCGTTGTTCTCACGTGTTTGCACATGAGTGCAACGCTGTCATCTTTGTGGCTGTTGGATTTTCCTAGAGAACAGGGAAGATGAACCATTTCCAATCACGTCCTATAAATGCAGCGGTCTCATCAGCAACGCCTCCATTCCTTCATCTTCTTCCTTTTTCAATTTCTTTGAGAATTTAATTCTCTTCCTCAGAGCTCGGTTCTCTGTTCAAAAAATTTTCAGAGTTTAACTCTGTCAACAAAAAGAATCATTTTCTTCAGGTAATGGTTTTGAACGGCCGAGGAACTTTTTTATAAAATTCTCTTTGGATTTTAAATCCACACCAAGGGTTTTTCCCTTTAATAAAAACTTATCTTTCCAAGATCTTTAGGTAGTAAGCCCCCAATGTTAGGCGTTTTTCTGCTCTTAGAGATTAATGATGGTACTTGTTTTCTTCTAAAATTTAATTCCATTCCAAAGAGCTCAGCTCTGAAAATTTTCTTGGAATTTAATTCCTCTGTTCAAAAGTAATTTAATTCCCTCAGAGAACTTAGTTCTAACAAGAAGACTTCTTGGAATTTTTATCCTCAGTTGTTCTTGACAAAAAAAAATTTAGGAGAGATTCTGTTTGATTTGCACAGAGTTCATGATGGGCTTTCCTTGGGGGAATGTGCAGAGGTGTTAAAACTCCACTATTCATTTATTGAGAATCTCCCTTTTGTTCTGATAATGATTACCCTGCCTCATCATTAGTGAACCGCCATATTGATTTTGTGGGGCCCATGTGTTTTGCAGTCAATGGTCACATTGAATAAGCTGCTTATCGTTTTCTTCCATTGTCTATATATATATATATATGAGAATAATGGAGAAAAGATGCCATAGGAGGAAATTCCCTCCTATGGCGTCGAAAAAATATCCCCTCCACCAATTTTTCCGACGATCGGCCCCCATCATCTTCATCGTCATCATTTAAGATGTGGGTACACCAAATTTCATGTGATTCTACAAATTTTTCACCGTTGATTTAGTGGGTTCAAAATTAACGGTTTACCGACAATAGAACTTTTTACATTGCTAAATCAACGGTGAAAAGGTTGTAGAATCACATGAAATTTGGTGTACCCACATCTTAAATGATGACGATGAAGATGATGGGGGCCGATCGTCGGAAAAATTGGTGGAGGGGGTATTTTTTCGACGCCATAGGAGCGAATTCCCTCCTATGGCCTCTTTCCTCCATTAATCTCTCTCTCTCTCTATATATATATATATATATATATGCATGTGTGGGTTTCATTAACAGTTTTCCCTTCGTTTATTTCAGGAACAATGGTGTCTCTTCCATACTTTCCTTTTACCCGCTCGGGGGCAGCTTTTCCTCAATCACCGTCTGACGAAGAAGTGATGGCAATGATGTTAGTTGTATATATGCCCTAGAGGCCATGTTGTACCTATGATGTATATTATAGTGGATGCTTGGATATATATAGAGAGAACTTTCTTGCTCGATATGATAGTATGCTATATGGTTTCACTTTGTCTAAACATGTTGACTTGTATTGGTTTACTGTCTTGTTCTCACATGTTGATAAATCCCTTAGGATATGTACTCGACTACTAGGACTATGATGCAGATCATACTAGTGGGGCCAGGATAGTCCAAGAGTACATCCTATAACTGTTCCCAATCGAGGGTGTATCGAGACAGGGCATCGATACACCAGAGTAGACTAGCGTATACGCATCTTGACCCATATGATGGGCGATGGATGATCCCATATCCATCGGTATTTGACATCAAAGATGGTGTACGGGTGCTCAGTGGAGACTGGGTACACTGAACGGACTCACCGAGAACTCCTAGATAGTATTATACCTATCGTCAGATAGCAGTTCTCTGGTGACACTGGTACAGGTTAGTCTGTAAACCCGAGATCGTCATAGAGTCTTGTGTGATTCCCACTGTGCTTTGATTTCCACCTTACCACGTTCAACAGAACGTGCAAAACGGTGGCTTTTGGGTACAGTCCCGAATCACATGGAGGCAATGAGCGATAGGAGGGGTTTCGTCTCTCCCGGTATTAGGGGTTGATGTTGCACTGTGTTCGATTGGCTATAACTGGAAGTCCCTGGCCAGGGATGATATGGAGATCTACCGGTAAGTGTTATCAGTAGTTTCTCGACCCATTATGAGCCTCACATCGACACGACTTATCGGTTACTGGGGTCTGACGTTCACCACCCCTAGAGTGGATATGCGACATATGAGACGAAGAGACCGGACTGTACGGTAGTGTTACTGATTGGCTCGACGGGAGTTTTGACAGGTTCGCTGGTTTTCTTCTGATCGCTCAATACCCGGGTGGCCGTTACGTTTAGCTGACCGCTTGCGGCTTGTAAGTGTTTGATATGATCATCACCTACTGCCGGCATATTGACGAGTCTTAGAGTCCCACACAGGAGTTTTCTAGCTTAGGCGAAACGATGTGGTGTGCATATGAGATATGCGCGGGGACCCGATTGAATGCGAGTATGTGATACCTTATGTTAATCGGGCGTTTTTCTATTGGTCGGGTCGTATGTGATATGACTGGTTTGTTAAATCAAGTGTTGATTTAACATTTGACTTTTAGTTTAATTTTTTATTTAAACCTTTTTCTTTGTTGAAGATGTATGTATGCATGTATGCACATGTTGATGTGTATGGACACACACATACATACAAAGTATCATGGTTGATGATACACTAAATGGTGGCAATCCAAGACTCACATGGTTCACTAATGTGTGTGTGTGTGTGTGTGTATTGTTTTTGGATTAAAAGGAAATGAAAATTAAAACATGGTTGATAATTATCCAAACTTGACTATTCTTTGACCTAATTCAAACCATGGTTTAAATTTCATTTGGACTTTAACTCAACACAAAAATATATACATATTAGTTAACCATGGTTGAAGTGAGAAGGATTAATATTGATTATTCATTCTCACTTAATTCAATCATCATTATCTTTTATCTCTTGAGCTCAAAGCTTAGCCACCATTATCTTCTTCTTCCTCCAAGCTCTCTTGAGTTTTCTTTAGAGTGAGGTTGTTAAAAAGAAAGGGTTTTGATTAGAGAATACAAACCATCTCATCATTCTACACCTCTCTAGCCCATTTGTGTAGGGTGTTTTGCTATACTTCTTTGAAAGACCAAGTAAAGCAAGGAGCTTTGGGCAAAAGGACTTCGGGTGGATCATCGTGGACAAGAAAGGTTGCTACCGATCCGTTCCAAACTCTCAAAGGTCCAAGGAGTCACCAAGGGAAGACTACAAAGGTTGTAATTTCTTCACTTAGTGTTACAAGAGTTCTTTGTATGTGATACAATTTAGTTGTTACCCTAATTATTCTAGTTAAGATTCATGGTTAGTTTGCTTTGCACCTCTCTAAATTTCAAGATGGCATGTGTGATGCTTCTATAAACTAGACTAGGTGCATGGGAAACCCAACAGTGGTATCAGAGCCAAACTAGAATTTTAGACACGGTGTTAGAACAATTACGAAAACGAAATCGACTCCGAAAACACGATATGTGAAACCCTAGATTTTGCTCTCTGGAATTTTTTTTTAAAAGTCGTTTTAAAATTTTTTAAACAGCTGCAAAACACTGTATGGGACAAATTATGAACACAGGTGAAATACGGGGACCAGTGCTCGGATTTTGGCCGAGCACTTTCATCCCAAATCTGGCCTGCTCGGCCCCCCTACCCCATATCGCCCTCATATTTCTCCAGTGCTCTGTTGTCTAGAATTTAGGGTTTTAGGTATTGTTTGCTTAGCCTAAATTTTCATGTGATGATTATTTTGATTAGAGGCTAATTCATAGTGTTTCGTAGTCGAATATTCTAACACTGTATTGGTAACCTTGACAATGGTTAGCAGTTCGAACGAACTTCAAAACCCCACATCTTGACCCGCTGAAATTTCCAAGTGTTGTAATTTTCCTAAGTTAAACTTCATATTCAATAGTCGTGCAAGTGTTCCCATGGACCCTCTAGAAGATCATAATAACCTTAACTTGATTCTATGCCCACGGAACCGCGATCGAACCTTAGGGTTTTCCGTACTTCCGTGGTGTCATAGGTGAGGCGTTGGTTAACCCCTTTTACGGCTGGTCCATAGACACTGTGGCGCATTTTTGAGTATTTGTGACTTTGCTCAAGTGTTGAGCTTTCAGGGTAATTTGTGGGTGTATGTTGATTCGATCGAAACGTTAAACATCGTCTTGATATATCTGAATGTGATACAATATGTGGAATCCACATTGTTAGGCATGAAATCCGTAATATGTGATATTTCGGGTTTACGATGTCTAAGGTGATTGCGGATTCCAAATGTTGTAGTTTTTCACTTTTCTTTTCAGCGACCGTATGTATAGTATGTGGTGTATCGCCGGCTTCGTTGCTATACATCAACGACAATCGGGATACACATACTTGCTTACGTTGATGATATGAGATATTATGTGTTGCTGTGATATGTTATGTTGGATCGTCGTGTTTTGAATAGCCGGGGTTTTATGTGAGATGGGGGGTTTTATTTTCATTCATGTAAAATTCATTATATGTAATATTCTTTTTTTTGGGGCACTTCCGGGTTGAGGATGATGTCACCATTGTATATTATTTACTTTTCCGCATTAGGATAGACCCAAGGCGGGGAGCACAAGTAACCGGGTTTTAGGGTCCAGTGGGAGGCCATCTCGAGGAGTCGAGACCGGGTCTCCTAACCCTAGAATTAGTAGGGTCACTTGTCGCTCTCCTAGGGGTCTAGGGGTGTGGGTTTGTCTATTCATCGCGACCGTGGAATCCGTGTTTTATACAGGCTCAAAATAAAACACGGACCTCCTAGTATATCCAATATTTCATATGTTTCTTCTGCTGCTGATATACTGTGATGTGATCATATTATATGCGTGAGACGAATGCTTTATTATTGTATATATGATATATAATAAACATTGCTTATGTTTTATACCCGCGCTAGTCCCGCCCCGTTATGCCGTTAGTTAAGTAACCTAACGGTGCATAACGGGACACTGTGGCGAATGCGGATGGCATAAGCGTAAGTTGTATTTTCATTTCTTCTGTGATGCTTAAGAAGCTTAAATGATGGGATTCATTAATGAGATTAATGAAAGAAAAGAAACCTAAAAGATGTTGTAGAATCAAATTTACAAAAAAAGATAGCTCTAGTTTTGTTTTGCATAGAGGTATTCCTTGTAGAATATCCAGCACCTTATTCGATAAGGAAAGAGCCGAGATCCCTTCACTGGGTGTGACCTCTTTAGAGAAACTAGCAGATGCTACAACTCACTCGGTTTTGTTTTTGACTGCTTCTATAGTTCTTGCTTTGCATAGTAGTATTTATGAAATATCCTGCACCTTATTCGATAAGGAAAGAGCCGAGATCACTCCATCGGGAGTGACCTCTTTAGAAAAACTAGTAAAAGCCTCAAAAACACTCCTTTTTCATAAACACTTGCTTCTACAATGATATCAAGTTCATTACGCTCATGGTTTTCTGAAAAACCTGCGTAGCCCTCCGACATTTCAGATAAGTAATACTTAGTATTCGTGCTACGTTTGTTGGCTTTCGTCAAGACGTAGTGTGCGGTAGCTAAGTAATGCTTATCTGCAACATAAGATGAGATTGGATTAGGGTAGTCGTACGGCCTTGTTGGCTTTCATCAAGGGTCGTGTGGGTGAGTTTAATTCAATCAAGAAAGGTACGGGTTGAACTTGACTAGCGCACTATGGTTTGTTGGCTTTCGTTAAGGTCATAGCACGTTAGGGGCAAAAGCATTATCGGGAATTTCAAGAGTTGAAATTTGCAATGAGATTGCATACCTTCTATAAGATAGTTGGATCCTGATACCCACTGCGAGTAAGAGTTACTCCTAGGAGAGTTTTACACAGGACAATCAGCCGATCAAGTAGGTGTCTAGAAAGGTGTTTACGGGGTTATTCCTCTGGGAAAATGAGGTTTATTTTAATTAGGTATGTGCGAAAGCACGGGAAACCTCCCTCAAAGTACCAACACTGGCCTGGCTGAAAGATTGGCGAACTTGTAAGGTGTAATTAATCCCGGCTAATCTTACCTTTTAGGGTTTGAAGGAAGATTTGATGAAAACAGTGGGAGCCATCCTGATTAGATAAGATAATAACCAATCTAATCTTGCAAGAGCATACACTAAAGTGTTTTCTTCTCTCTCTCCAGGTAGCGACCATGTCAGGCCTTAATCAAGATAATAATATGGATGTATTGACTGAACCCGCTTATTATACTGAGCAGGGAAACGTTGGTCCCGCTCCAACTTATAATTATTATAAGTCTGAGCAGGAAATAGGAGAATATCCAGATTCTCACGCCGCCCAAACGAAGAATAAGCATGCTGATACATCTTCTTCGGGTGTGTTAGTTATCGAGAACTGTTTCTCAGTTCACTCTACGTCCTAGGTATTAGATACCGGATCGGGATCCCACATATGTAATATGTTACATGGGCTACGGAAAGGTAGGAAACTGGGAGAGGGTGATCATTGCATAAGAGTAGGGAATGGTGCAAATGTTGCAGCCAAGGCCGTTGGCGAATATCACCTTATGTTACCAAATGGTAATACATTGATTCTGAATGAATGCTATTACATTCCGACCCTGATATGCAATATTATATCAGTTTCTTTATTGAGTAAAGAAGGATTTAATTGTGTAGTACAGGATAATGTTATGAATATCTTCCTGAATCAAAAGTTGATTGGATCAGGCTCATTAAATAATGGCATATACGTTCTAAACTAAACCACGGTTCTTAATGTACAAAACACACACAAGAGGAAAAGTTCAGAAATGAACGAATCCTTCTTATGGTATTGTAGACTATGTCATATCAATACGACACGACTAACTAAGTTGCATAAGGATGGATATTTGAATCCGTTCGAATTTTCATCTTATGACACTTGCCAGTCATGTCTCAAAGGCAAAATGACCAAAACTCCGTTTAGTGGACACGGAGAAAGAGTTACTAAACTCTTGGGGCTGATACATAGTGATGTATGTGGTCCCATGTCTACACATGCCAGGAACGGTTCTTTGTACTTTATTACATTCACTGACGATCTCTCAAGATACGGACATGTGTTCCTGTTGAAACACAAGTCTGAAGCTTTTGAGAAATTCAGAGAATATAAGAACGAAGTAGAGAACCAAATGGGAAAAAGTATTAAGATCCTTCGATCTGATCGAGGAGGAGAATACTTGAGCAACGAGGTCCTGGACTATCTAAAAGAGAATGGGATTCCCTCTCAACTTACACTTCCTTATAAACCACAGCACAACGGTGTATCGGAACGGAGGAATCGCACCCTATTAGATATGGTGCGCTCTATGATGAGCACTGCTGAGTTGCCTATTTCCTTCTAGGAGGGTATGCGCTTGAGACAGCCATACATCTATTGAATATGGTTCCTACCAAATCAGTGCCTACCACTCCATATGAGATATGGAAGGGGAAGAGACCATCTCTTAATTATGTTAAGATATGGGGTTGTCCGGCCTATGTCAAAAGGCACAATCCGGACAAACTCAAGGCAAGGTCTATCCTGTGCAAGTTTGTAGGATATCCCAAAAACTCACAAGGGTATATCTTCTACCGCATCGAGGAACAAAAGGTGTTTGTTTCTCAACATGCCACCTTTTTAGAAAAGGAATTTCTTGAAAAAGAAATTAGTGGCAAGGAGGTACAACTGGAAGAGGTTTCATCTATATAAACTACGATAGAAGATTTAGTTGAACTGGAGGATTCAGTAGTTCCCGACGAACCTCAGCCGCTCCGTCGATCTAGTAGGGTTCCTCATCCACCAGAGAGATACTACGGTTTTCTCATCGATGGTGGGAGCGAGGATTGCATCATGGAAGATGATGACCCGACTAGCTTCGAGCAGGCCATCACGAGTAGAGACTCTGTAAAATGGCTGGATGCAATGCGATCTGAGATGGAATCCATGTACACCAACAAAGTATAGACTTTGGAAATTGCTCCTGAAGGGGTAAAACCCATTGGGAGCAAATGGATCTTTAAGAAGAAACTTGGTGTAGATGGAAAAGTTGAGACTTTCAAAGCTAAACTTGTTGCGAAGGGTTTTCGTCAACGAACAGGTGTGGATTATGACGAAACCTTTTCTCCAGTAGCTATGCTTAAGTCCATCCGGATCCTGCTTGCCATTGCTGCATACCATGACTACGAAATCTGGCAGATGGATGTTAAGACCGCCTTTCTAAATAGTGATTTAGAGGAGTGAGTGTACATGACTCAGCCAGAGGGCTTCGTAGATAGTGGGAGCAGCGGAAAGGTGTGCAAGCTGCTTAAATCCATCTACGGGTTAAAGCAGGCATCACGAAGTTGGAACATCTGTTTTGATGTAGTAGTCAAAGAGTTTGACTTCATCAAAAACATAGATGAACCTTGTATTTACAAGAAGGTTGCAGAGAGTAAGGTTGTCTTCCTCGTATTGTATGTGGACGACATACTCTTGATAGGAAATGATATTCCTATGCTGCACTCGGTCAAGCTCTTCTTATCACATAGATTCTCAATGAAAGATCTAGGTGATGCCTCATGCATTTTGGGAATTAAGATCAATAGAGATAGATCTAAAAGGATACTGGGATTGTCCCAATCCAGGTACATTGACACTATACTAAAGAGGTTTAGTATGGAAGAATCCAAGCGTGGTAACCAACCCACGATCTCTGGACTCACTCTCTCTAAAGAGATGTCTCCTAAGACTGATCTGGAGAGAGCTCGCATGCAAGGGATACCCTATGCTTCGGTAGTAGGCTCTATCATGTACGTAATGCTATGTACCAGACCCGATGTAGCATACTCACTAAGTGTAGTGAGTAGGTATCAAGCAGATCCAGGAGAGAGTCACTGGATAGCTGTGAAGAACATTCTCAAGTACGTGAGAAGGACTAAGGAGATGTTCTTGGTGTATGGTAACGGAGAACTCCAGGTGGAGTCCTTTACCGATTCAAGCTTCCAAAGTGATAAGGACAACTCTAAGTCACACTCGGGATTTGTCTTTATCCTAAATGGAGGGCGGTTTGTTGAAAGAGTTCCAAGCAAGAAACCGTGGCAGACTCGACGATAGAGGCTGAATACATCGCTGCCAAAGAGGTTGCCTGGATGAAGAAGTTCATCACTGAACTTGGTGTGGTTCCATCCATTGAGAATCCAATACCTTTGTATTGTGATAACAATGGAGCTGTGGCTTTGGCCAAGGAACCCAGGTCCCATCAGAAGTCCAGACATATTCTGAGGCGGTATCACCTGATCCGGGAGATAGTTGATCGCCGCGAGATCGAGGTCAGGAGAGTTGAAACGAAGGACAACACTGCGGATCCACTCACGAAGGCCATACCCCAGATACAATTTGAGAGACTTTTCGGGATGTTGGATATGAGATACTACAACAGTTGGCCTTAGTGCAAGTGGGAGATTGTTAGTTGTATATATGCCCTAGAGGCCATTGCTGTACATATGATGTATATTATAGTGGATGCTAGGATATATATAGAGAGGACTTTCTTGCTCGATATGATAGTATGCTATCTGGTTTCACTTTGTTTAAACATGTTGACTTGTATTGGTTTACTGTCTTGCTCTCACATGTTGATAAAGCCCATAGGATATATACTCGACTACTAGAACTATGATGCAGATCATACTAGTGGGGCCAGGGTAGTCCAAGAGTACATCCTATAACTGTTCCTAGTCGAGGGTGTATCGAGACGGGGCATCGATATACCAGAGTAGACTAGCGTATACGCATCTTGACCCATATGATGGGCGATGGATGATCCCATATCCATCGGTGTTTAACATCAAAGATGGTGTATGGGTGCTCAGTGGAGACTGGGTACACTGAACGGACTCGTCGAGAACTCCTAGATAGTATTATACCTATCGTCAGATAGCAGTTCTCTGGTGACACTGGTACAGGTTAGTCTGTACACCCGAGATCGTCATAGAGTCTTGTATGATTCCCACTGTGCTTTTATTTCCACCTTACCACGTTCAAGAGAACGTGCAAAACAGTGGCTTTTGGGTACAGTCCCGAATCACATGGAGGCAATGAGCGATAGAAGGGGTTTCGTCTCTCCCGATATTGGGGGTTGATGTTGTGCTGTGTTCGATTGGCTATAAGTGGAAGTCCCTGACCAGGGCTGATATGAAGATCTACCGGTAAGTGTTATCACTAGTTTCTCGACCCGTTATGAGCCTCACATCGACACGATTTATCGGTTACTGGGGTCTGACGTTCACCACCCCTAGACTGGATATGCGACATATGAGACGAAGAGACCGGACTGTACGGTGGTGTTACTGATTGGCTCGACGGGAGTTTTGACAGGTTCGCTGGTTTTCTTCTGATCGCTCAATACCTGGGTGTCCATTACGTTTAGCTGACCGCTTGCAGCTTGTAGGTGTTTGATATGATCATCACCTACTGCCGGCGTATTGACGAGTCTTAGAGTCCCACACAGGAGTTTCCTAGCTCAGGCGAAACGATGTGGTGTGCATATGAGATATGCGCGGGGACCCGATTGAATGCGAGTATGTGATACCGTATGTTAACCGGGTGTTTTTCTATTGGTCGGGTCGTATGTGATATGACCGATTTGTTAAATCAAGTGTTGATTTAACATTTGACTTTTATTTTAATTCTTTATTTAAACCCTTTTCTTTGTTGAAGATGTATGCATGCATGTATGCACATGTTGATGTGTATGGACACATACATACATACATACAAAGTATCATGGTTGATGATACACTAAATGGTGGCAATGCAAGACTCACATGGTTCACTAATATATATATATATATATATATATATATATATATATATATTGTTTTTGGATTAAAAGGAAATGAAAATTAAATCATGGTTGATAATTATCCAAACTTGACTATTCTTTGACCTAATTCAAACCATGGTTTAAATTTCATTTGGACTTTAACTCAACACAAAAATATCTACATATTAGTTAACCATGGTTGAAGTGAGAAGGATTAATATTGATTATTCATTCTCACTTAATTCAATCATCATTATCTTTTATCTCTTGAGCTCAAAGCTTAGCCACCATTATCTTCTTCTTCCTCCAAGCTCTCTTGAGTTTTCTTTAGAGTGAGATTGTTAAAAAGAAAGGGTTTTGATTATAGAATACAAACTATCTTATCATTCTACACCTCTCTAGCTCATTTGTGTAGGGTGTTTTGCTATACTTCTTTGAAAGACCAAGTAAAGCAAGGAGCTTTGAGCAAAGGGACTTCGGGTGGATCATCGTGGACAAGAAAGGTTGCTACCGATCCGTTCCAAACTCTCAAAGGTCCAAGGAGTCACCAAGGGAAGACTACAAAGGTTGCAATTTCTTCACTTAGTGTTACAAGAGTTCTTTGTATGTGATACAATTTAGTTGTTACCCTAATTATTCTAGTTAAGATTCATGGTTAGTTTGCTTTGCACCTCTCTAAATTTCAAGATGGCATGTGTGATGCTTCTATATACTAGACTAGGTGCAGGGGAAACCCAACAAATGATTAGGGCTCATGACCCGGATTGCACCAACCTGCTTTTGTAGGGAACCTGGTACGGGCATATCATTCGGGGCCGCCGCAGCTTTCTTTGCGAGGTGCCAACAGAGTCTCTCCACCCATTCTTGCCGATGGAGCGTCCGTAGACTGCCTTTGCCATGGAGGTGCTGGATTGGACTCCTACGGGCCGGCTTGAGCCGTCGACAACTGGGATACCAAACCTCCCTTTGCCATCCATAGACATCTTGGGGCGTCGTATTTGCTAAGGTGAAGCCCAGCCCTGGGGACAAGTCTATTAGATAGGGCTTACCCCTCGCCATCCAACGGGCTATCTTTTATGGGCTCGTTATATCTTGTTCGCCCATTGTGTGCGACTGCAGAAGGTCGGGCTTTATCAGGCGGTGTATGCGTCTCTCTTTCATTATCAGTCTTCCCATGTATGGTGGGTTAAAGCTTTCCTAAATCAATGAAATCTTCCCACCAACACTTTCTTGTTAGGGGATCGCGAAGTTTCGATATCTTTGGGAGAGTTTCGCTAGATCTCCGGATTGCCGATCAAGGGAGCGCCCTATGAAGAATTGCTGCCTCCTGACGAGTATGCATTCGCGACTGTGCCTGCTACGCTTGACGGCTTGTCGACCGAAAATGTCGTCCGTCACAAGTATCCAAGTCTAATCAAGACTCTGGGTATTTTCAAGAAGCTGTTTGCAGAGTCAGAGGAACAGGGCGTAACTTTTAAGAGTTTTATCGCCTTCTTCCTTCGTGGAGACGTCCTATCAAAGGTGGCTCCGAAATTCACGAATATTAACGACCCCTTCGGGTTTGGGCTAAATAAGCTACCGGCCAGAGAAGAAGATTTGCCACAGTTTTACATCCCAATCTTGCCGGCCGTACCTTTTGAGTCGATTGCGGCTCCCGGTATGAATGAAGAAACTTTCTTCGTCGGTTTTATCAGCCTTTGGCTCTGTTGGTTTGTCGTTCCAACGCAACGTCGCTTTATGAGAGCCTCGGTCATTTATCCTGCTCGTCGCATTGCCGAAGGGACACGACTAGCCATGTGCATTGCAGGGTTATCGCACTTGTACCATGGGCTGAGTACTGCGGCCAATACCTCAACCCCGGGTGTGGATGTGGTGAGTTTCTCTCTTCATTATTTTACGTCGTGGATTGAGATGCACGTGTTAGGGGCATTCGCTGCGCACCAGAGACCGGGTTTTTATGATGCTTATACCTTCCCGCGGCTCATGAGGTTGGTGGACGCTTCTAGTCCTGATCCGACTCAGTTAGGGGCTATTCGTGTGCTGCTTAATCCTTATGCCAACGAAGGCGGGATGGTATTCAATGATCAAGTCCTCTCTGCTCCTTCGGGACCTATTCAGCAGCTGTTTGATTTATCGAAAGAGGGAGCACCCTCCTTGAAGCCTAGGGAAGCCATGCACTTTTATTCGATCAGACCGGGTTATTTGGTGTTCCGTCGAAACGATGTGGCTCTTTTTATGCGGTATAATCCACACCGCTTTGCCCGGCAATTGGGTTATACCCAGGGTGTTCCCTTCGAGGCATTCATACTGGAGCCCAGCTCGTCTTTGGAAGTCGTTCGTGACGCCACTCATCACTTCATGCTGCTGAATACCGGCTCTCGCTTCATGATCCCTGAGGCCGACTACATTCCAAGGTGTGTGGGGGCTTTTACGGGTTGGTACCCGCCACCGAGTTGGTCCCATCATTGCTGAGGAGAAGAGGATACTTTTTGGATATAGAGCTCCCGCCTCGATCCAGGCTATGGGAGTCCCGCCGCGACCGCGGACAATGGTTCGCCCTCTCTTGAGGGGTACTGGTGCCTTACTTATTCCTGAGGCGGTGGATGCGGGCCTGACTCCACCCACAGTTGGTATGCCAATGCGCACTAGAGCTCGGGCAAGGGCTTCTGATGAGGCGTCGGTAGCAGTTCCATCATTGCGGCGTCATCGATGGCAGTGTCATCATCGGTAGCACTGCCAAAAGAGGATACTGGAGGCGAGGTTAGGCAACGTCGCACCAAAGCGCCGAAGGAAAGGAAGCGATCATCTTCCAGTGCTAGTCCGGGTCGAAGCAGAAGAAGAAGACAGTCACCGACCTGCTTGACTTTTTAATGGAATCCGAGCCTATTGTTCAAGACGAACCAATTTCTATGCAAGAGCCGGATGATGGTCTTCTTTTTCCAAGTTCATCTTTCGAGGAAGCCGCACAATTGGCTGAGGTTATAAGGCGTTCTCAGGATGAGGGCGAGAACGTGCGCGTCCCGAAGAGTTCCTATCCTGCCGTCGTATTCTACGAAGATCCTCCATCAGTACGGCGAGTATTCATAGGTCCTCTGAAGCAGGGAGGCGAGATAGCCCTCAAACAGCCTATCTCTGCCGCTTCTGAAGATGAGTTGTCGTTGTGGACTGGCGGCCATGAATCTACCCTAGAACCCCGGTGAGCATACCTTCTTAGGAAGGAACGTCGGCTTGAAAAAGCTATACTCGAGGCATCTTGGCGTATCGGTATGCACGTTTTTCTGTATTTTCCCTTTGGCAATTTTTTGTTTTGCTTTCTACGTCTTCTTATCTTCGTAAAACATTGCAGGGACTTCAGCCATGACAGAGAATCTGAGCTCGAGTAGCGTCTTGACCGTGGACTCTGTAAATATCCCCGATGAGATACCAGTAGGTGTGGAGGGGGTCGCTACAGTTGCTATTCCTGTTGCATAGCTTCCATTGGCGGCTTCTGTTACCTCTGTGCCCTTTCACCCTGAAGAGGTGTCCTTACTGACAGTGGATTTAATGGACCTTTCTGGTGACGGCCTGGAGATGGTGGAATAAGTGATTGAGATCGCCGTCCCTGAAGTGGTGGCCGCTGCTCCTCAAATGATAGCCGTCACACCAGCAAATGTCTCCGATGATGTGCCTGAGGGTATGGAGGAGGCTGCCGAAGATGCTATCCCTCCTATTCAAAGCGGGAGGAGTATCGAAGGTATTCTTCTATCTTTTATTTTAATGATCTCTTCATTATCTGAATCCTTCCGTCTTTTTAGAATTACGAGGATTGGCGGCGTCCATCGCGGACCTATTCCCCAGAAAATCTTTCCAGCGTTTGCTCGAGATGGCCGCTCCGCAGGCAATATCCCCGCAACGCATCGTCCTCTCTTCTGGGCAAGGTTAGTGTTATTTGCCCCTCCTCATGGCATTACTATTATTTCGTATAACGATGCTAATGTATTCTGTAGTTTTGGAAGCTGACGACGAAGTTGAGATCCTTGACGAGCCTAGGGATCTTTTAAACCCTTCTTGCATGACTGTGGGTAAGCAAAGTTTCGACGTTGTTCCATCTGCTCTTTGTTTGCAAATCTCGCTGATTGTTTATGAATCTTAATATCTTTGCCCGTTCTTACCCCGCTGGAATCTCGCATCATTATGCCACCTGACCCTTATGCCCTACGTGCATCTGAACGGATGGAGAAGCAAAGCCTTCACTCTTTGTCGGCTCTCATCGAAGATCTTCATGCTGGTAGCTCGATCACAGCCGAAGAATTTGCTGCTGAAGCCAACATTTCTCTTCCCTTTCTTGCTGCTTACCATGATGAGACATTGGTGCATGTCTGGGTTGAGTTCTGTCGTCGGGTGGAGGCTTGCTTACATAGTCTTGAGTGCACGCGCCTTCCTTCAGAGGTCATGGCTGCAAAGGCGAGCTTGCGGGGGCTGGTTGAACGGTGCGCCGCAAATCTGTAATCATGTGAGAAGAGGCTCAACCGAAAGTTTTCGGAGAGGGAGCTGGCTTCCAATGCGCTGGGGGAACTTCAAGCTGAACTCACGGCCAAGACCACTCGTGCGTATGAACTTTGGTGGGTGCTTCAAGAAGCTATCAGGGAGGTGGTAGCTATTGATAAAGCCGTCATTTTTACTCGCGAGATGGTTGAAACTCACAAAGTTACCGGAAAGGAGCTTGAAAGTCGGCTCACCTCGTACCAGGCCCAACAGTCTCAAGCGGAGGCCCGTCTCATAGCAACAACAAATTATGAAGCCGAGACCCAGCGGAAGAAGGATGAACTGACGAATCTATTAAACCGTCCGCCGGCTTAAACAAATGTATATGTTCCTTTTTGTTCTCCTTTTGTACTTACTCCTGAATGAGAGTATTTTTCGATTCTTTTATAAATTGTACTTTGTATTCATTTTGATTCATGAATAAAAGACATATTTTGTTTTCAAGGTGGTGTGTCCCTTTTAGCAAATGCATTTTGTGGATAATCTATTTTGATATCTTTGTAGGACAGCGATGGCTTAGGAGTCAGGTTCAGATCTGCCTCCTAAGGCTTTTTAACTTTATGAGCCGTGAGGGTCTCATAAAGATTTTTCTCCTTACGAGTCGAGAGGATCTTGTAGGTGTATTTTCTCCTTAGGAATCGTGAGGATTCCTAAGTGTGTTTTCTCTTGAGAGTCGTAAGGATCTCACAAGAGGATTTTCTTCCCTACAAGTCGAGAGGACTCTTAAGTGATTGATGAGTTGACCTACTCCCGAATCAAAGCATTGCTTTGACGGGGAAGTCGAGGGTTGACTTTGGCTATATGGGGTCAGTTGACTTTAGCCATACGGGGTCAGGATTGACTTTAACCATATGGGGTCAATTGATGACGTATTTCCGCGACGGGGTCATTGGCTGACGTACTTCCGAAACGGGGACATTTGATGACGTATTTCCGCGACGGGGTCATTGGATGACATATTTCTGCGACGGTGTCATTGGATGATGTATTTCCGCGACGGTGTCATTGGATGACGAATTTTCACGATAGGGTCATTGGCTGACGTCTTTCCGTGACGGGGTCATTGGCTGACGTCTTTCCGTGATGGGGTCATTGGCTGACGTCTTTCCGCGACGGGGTCATTGGCTGACGTATTTCCGCGACGGGTTCATTGGATGACGTATTTCCGCGACGGGGTCATTGGATGACGTATTTTCGAAACGGGGTCATTTAATGACGTATTTCCGCGATGGGGTGATTGGATGACGTATTTCCGCGACGAGGTCAATTGATGACATATTTCCGCGACGGGGTCATTGGATGACGTATTTCCGTGACAGGGTCATTGGCTGACGTCTTTCCGTAACGGGGTCATTGGCTGACGTATTTCCGCTTTCTGTAGTGTCTGGGTTGACTTGCTCCACTTCTTGCGGTGTATGGGTTGACTCTAGGTTGTCTGTGAACCGTGGAGTCTTAGAACTAGGGACTTTGTCGTGGCTCCGATTGGTGGTGTCGCGTCCGTATCTTGCTGGAATGAGAAGGAACGCCGTTGCTGATCTCTAAGCTGTAGATGTTGCTGTTGAGATCTGGCTTCTCTTTGATAGAGTCTGGCGGGGAAATGTGGTTCTCTTTTCGTTTATGCCCATGGATTGTATACAGGGGTCGGTATGGACTCATCTGTAGGGCAAAAGTTTTCATGTTATATGTATTATTTTTTTGTTTTCTTCCCGCGATGCTCTATCATTTCAGCTTTTTGTATCGCGAAAGTCGCGATTGCCCAATCATTTCGGCTATTTTTCGCGGTGCCCAATCATTTCGGCTATTTTTCTTTTTCTTTACTCGCTGCTTTTTATTGCGAGTTGCCCAAACATTTCGGCTATTTTTATATGCATATGTTTTACTCGCTGATTTTCATTGCGAGCTGCCCAAACATTTCGGCTATTTCATATGCATTTTTTTTAGTACAGAACTCAAGATCCAATATCAATCTTAGCATCAGCATCGCTGCGACTGGAATGTTGCAAGGAGCGAATCATCATTTGCCATGAAAGGACTTAGAGTTTGATACCGATTTAGGCATCAGTATCGCTACAACCGGGATATTGTCAGGAGCGAATCATCATCTGCCTTCGTCGGTTCGAGCAAAGGTGGCTTAGCAAACAGGGTTAAGATCCTGTCGACTAAGGCTTTTGACTTCATGAGCCGTAAGGGTCTCATAAAGGTATTTCTTCCTACGAGTCATGAGGATCTCGTAGGTTTCGTTTCTCCTTAGGAATCATGAGGATTCCTAAGTGTATGTTCTCTTGTAAGTCGTAAGGATCTTGCAAGAGTGTTTTCTCCTTGTAAATCGAGAGGACTTACAAGGGTCATTCACCGTGTGAGCATATCCCTAGTCGCTGGTGGGACTGTGTTAGGAAAATATTTATTTGTGCCCGTGGATTTTATACAAGGGTCAATATTGAAACGCTTGTAGGGAAAAATCGGGGTGTATGAAGGCTTAAGAATAGGTTCAGATCCCTGTAGCTTAAGGCTTTTGAATCCTATGAGTCGTGAGGGTCTCAAAGGGGAATTCTCCTTACGAGTCGTGAGGATCTCGTAAGTGTGTTTTCTCCTTAGGAATCGTGGGGATTCCTAAGTGTGTTGTTCCCTTGTGAGTCGTAAGGATCTCAAGCGGGTATTTTCTCCTTACAGGGTCGAGAAGACCATGCAAGTGTCTTTTAACGAGATTGTGCCCTTTCGGGTTTTCACAAACTCGCCGGTAGTCCTGCTAATTTTACTCACGGAGCTCTTTCGGGTTTTCATCCGTGCCCATCTCGCTTATGGACGTACCGTATTTTTTTGGGGGGTTCAAGTGGGATATTCCACTTGACTGCAGGACTCGTTCGTAAGCCCCTTGATATCCTTTCTATTCTTTGAGAAGAAAGAACCATCTTACGTAAAGATTCTTCCTCCAGTGAGAAATATGCCCGCTGTGTATACTTCGGGGGGAACGAGTACCCACGCCGTCGCTATTTTGGTGACATGTTGTTTCGAGGTCGCTCATTTTTTTTGTTGAGCGTCGGTGACAACTACCACATTACCTCCGCTTTTCATTCATCTTCATCAGATGATGAAGGTCTTGACTCAGCTGATCCAATCGAGTTATTTTATCCATGAGCTCTTGGAAGGCTGTCGGCTTGAAGAGGGCCATATACGAGGACGCTTTTGAATTTGGGTCAAGGGTGGCTATGAGCATTCCTATGGATGCAACTTCATCGATGCGTTGCTTGTATTTGACCAGAGATTTCTCCATCGGGTAACACATTGAACCCACGTCTTATTCGGTCTAACCCTTTCGTTGACCCGTGCCATCACAGTAGTGCGTTTATTCACACTAGCGAATCTCTGACATGAGGGCATCTCCATTTCATCGAAGGTATTCATGGAGTCATTCGGGAGTTCCGCATACCATTCGAAGGCAATGCCCGCCAGACAGCCGATGAACTGTCAAAGGAGAAGTATATCAGTATTGCCGCATATGGGTTCAAATTGCGCAATGTGCCGGCGAAAATTCTCAGTTCCTTTGTATATATGGCACGTTGGAAGTGTGTACTCTGGCAGGTACTGTATTTGATTATGCCATGTCGGATACGATCGACCAATCTTGATTGATCTATTTGCGGCTTCACTGGCATAGTGAGCTTCGATTTGCTGAGCGATATATTCGTTCAGCTTTGCTTTTAGGAATCATTTCCTCCTCAGCCATTGATGATCTTTGCAGAGGATTTGAAATATCATCCTTATCTTTAAAACCGACTACCGGCAGTTCATCTGCCAGTGATTCCGATTGAACCACCATTCCAACCATATTCTGAATCAGAAGGGCCATCTAGTTCATTTTAGTAGACATTTCTGCCGCTTCTTCATCTCTCTTTTTCAGAGCGCGCTTTAGGAAATCAATATCCGACTCCTTCTCTATTCTTTCTTCGGGTGCGTTCTCGGGACTTTCCTTAGGAGATGGATTAGCGTTTGCTGCTGCCTGAGCGAGCATCTCCTGCAACTTTTCACGTTGCAGTTAAACTTTTGTTAAGGACCGAGTTTGAGGTCGGTGACTAGTAGAAGCTCGAACTTCGTCTTTGGAATTCACCACATAGACTATGTGAACTACCATGCCCCCAGGCTTGGGGTGTTTGGAGTTTTGGCCTTTGGGGTTTGCTTCGGGCACTTGAGCTTTATTGGGTCTCTCTTTTTTTTGTGAAAAGCCGCTTTGGTTTTGGGAGGAACCGCTGTATCAGGATCCGTCTTGGGGTGAGTCCCTTTGTATTTGAAAGAGGATTTGTCATAATTTGGCTGACGTCTAGGGGAAGAGCCGCGGTTGACGACAGAGACCTTCACTTGCTTCCGCACTTTATATATAGATGAGGAAAGTTAGTTTAGGGAGCGAACTGATTTCTGCTCTCGTGGGATCTCCATGGGCTGTGGAGATTTCTTCAATATTGCGGTTGGAGAATTTTGTCTGACACTTCACAACAGTTTGAAGCTGTTTCCAGTTGGAACAACAACATTCACCACTGGGGTTGAAACAAGACCATGTGGAGGACTGCCCCCAGCTCATTTTGTATGATGCCGATATCAACGTTGACCGTTTCTTACGGCCGGGATTTGATTAGCCTCAGGATTTTTCCGAGCCTGCCCCCTGTTTCGTTTGGGAGCTTAAATATTCTGCCTCCTGCGTCGACCTTGGTCCTTGGCAGGTGCCAGTTGTTTGAGGACTGATTCCGTCGGCAAAGTTGCAGCTTGGGGAACCAGCCTATGGAAGACATATCTCCTCTGGTCTTCCTCCATCGACGTTGAGGCATCGAGGGTGTGAGGTGGGAGTATCGACCCAAAGAGAAGCCCGTTGATTTCTTGAAGAGCCGGATTGCAGAGATTTGATGCTGCAAGTGGCCTATACTTGACTCCGCCAGATATGACAGAACTTGAGTTGCTAGGGTAGAAGCAAACGACATTCTTCATAGAGAAGAAACACCAGCTTCAGTATCCCATCACCCAAGGGCAACCACAAACATACATAGCGCGATTATTTGATCGCGGAGAAACACGACACACGAAATATGGAGTGGAAAGAGGAAAAGGTCCCACCGGGCGTGCCAGAATCTGTCTGTCACCGAAAGACGCGGGAAGACTGACGTCTTGCCTGAATTTTGGGGGGCAAATGCTATTTGGTTTGATCCTTCGCCTCTCCGAAGATGCCAAGTTGATTTATGGCACCGTGTATCGGAGGTTTAAACGGATGCGGCCGTTGTAGCAGACTTCGTCAGATTCCGCCTCGTTTGAGGGGTTTTTGATTATGGGGACGCTCTTCCCTGCAGGCGCAAGCCCCTGCAGTTAATTACGCTACCACATCATGGTAACAACTTTCTCCTTCTCCAGATGGTCACTTCGTGTCGTGTGTGTTTGTTTTGTTTTTGGTTGCCCGTGGATTGTATACGGAGACTAATTTATGTTGTCGCCCGTAGGGCGTGGATTATTCCAAATCCGTATTTTCTTAGATTTGGGGTTTGGGTTGGGTTTAAGGATCGTTAATTTAATTTTAGAATAAGATCAACTTAACCATTTGTTAAGGATACGTTAGTCTAATTTTAGACTAAGATCAACTTAACCATTTGTTAAGAATACGTTAGTCTAATTTTAGACTAATATCAACTTAACCATTTGTTAAGGATACGTTAGTCTAATTTTAGACTAAGATCTACTTAACAGGATCATTTAGATCAAACCAAAGAGCATTTGAGCTCTATCGTTTTAGTTTAGGGACTTTGCAGTCCAAAAGTTTAAGGACATCATAGTCCATAAAGTTTAAGGACATCATAGTCCATGAGTTTAAGGACCTCACAGTCCATGGAATGTCTGGTTGTTCGGACCCGTCACCTCTCTGAAGACGTTGAAGGATTACAATGACATATATCAGAGGTATGAAGAGATGTACCCTTGAACCAATGTTGGTTGGAAGGCTCTGAGAATCACTTTGAATGCCATATAAGATGATCAGTTTTGGAAGACAAGAGTATAATTGGGGTTTAGTTTCAAGAGATTTTGCCTCTGGAAGACTTAGCTAATTTAGGCTAAGATTGGCTCGAATATAGTGTTAAACACTAGAGTACATTCGGCGCTCACGTGCTCCCACGTGAGGCGCTTAAAGTAGTGTTAAACACTAAACTGAAGCGCTCAGGTGGGGTCACGTGAGGCGCCTGAAGATTTGGCCTTGCTTCTTTTATTTTACTCTCAGAACATGCACATAAGTGTTAAACACTTGATCTTTATGACCATCATGTGTGGGCACGTGATGGGTATCCATGCGTTGGATATTAAAAGCAATTGTCAGGGGTCACGTGGGAGCATGTGAGACGCCCAAAAAGCGAAACTGCCTTGGCTTTACTCCCTTTTGTTTTGAGGAGCTTTTTAGGGGTCATGTGGGAGCACGTGATACACCCTAAAAGAGAAACTGTTTTTATTGTTTTCCTTTTTCCCTTTTAAATAAGTGTTAAACACTTTGGGAAATCTCTTTTCTGGTTCAAAAAAAGGGGGTCACGTGTTACCACGTGATCATGTTGGGTACTGATCTCTTTTACGTGCATGGAGAGTTAAATCCCTTGTTTAAGAATTAAATTCTTTTATAGGGTTAAACCCTAATTTTATTTAGAGGAATTAAATTCTTATATGTTGAAAGAATTAAATTCTTTAAACTCAATTCTCTTTCTAAGTTTTGGATCTGCATGGCAGAATCTTCCCGATGAGAATTAAATTCTCAACTTGTGGGGAGATCTACTTCTGCAGATCTTCAACCAGAGGAAGAACTAAGTTCTTTTTAGAAGAGTTAAACTCTTGGTTTGAGAATTAAATTCTCTTTTGTTTTGTGGGAGCTTATAGACTGATCTCCTTCCTTCTCTTACCTAGAGTTTTTTTTCTCTGAAGAGATCTTCTTTTTTCTCTGGAGAATTAAATTCTCTTCTCTTTTTTATCTTCTCTGTTGTTTTATCCCTCTTCTCTTCTCGGCTTCTATTTATAGGAAAAAGAAAAGAATCAGTTTGTTCAGTCAATCTCTTGTTGAGAGATTTTGATCGATTTTATAACCAACATGATCTTTTAGATCACTCGGTGAATTTTATTCACCATTAGATTTTTAATCCAAAAGATATTTTATTTGTTGTTCCTGGCAAATTTTAGGAAAATATTTCTTTGTATAGAATCTTTCTATAAATTAGTGATTTTTAATTACCATTGGATTTTTAATCCAACGGTGCTCCCTTTTACAGAGTGCAAACTTTTTTGTTTGGAAAGATTTAGGGAAATATTTTTCCAATTAGGGCTTTTGATTTCCTTTAATTAGAATTTAATTCTATTAGTTCAGAGGGCTCAGGAACCCATCACGTGTTGGCACGTGGCCTCACTGATTAAGCAATTAATTAGAATTTAATTCTATTGGTTCAGAGAGTTTAGGAGTCTATCATGTGTTGGCACGTGACCTCACTGATTAAGCAATTAATTAGAATTTAATTCTATTGGTTCAGAGGGCTCAGGAACCCATCACGTGTTGGCACGTGACCTCACTGATACAGCATTTAATTAGAATTTAATCTATTAGTTCAGAGGGTTCAGGAACCCATCACGTGTTGGCACGTGACCCCACCGATTAAGCATTTCCAATTGTTTATTTTATTCAACGCATATAGGCTTTGCCTGTAAAAGGTCACGTGTCTGCACGTGAGACCCGGTCACGTGTGGGCACGCGATACCCCCTTTGGGGGTTTTCCTTGCTGCTTTATTTATATATTATTCAGTTCCCATGAGGGAACAAATGCTTTTAATTACTTTTAATTAGAATTTAATTATATTAATTCAGTGGGTTCAAGAGCCCATCACGTGTGGGCACATGACTTTATCAATTAGGTATTCAGGCGTAGATAGAATCTGCCTATAAAAGGTCACGTGTTTGCACGTGAGGCCCGGTCACGTGTGAGCACGTGATGCCCCATTTGGGGTTTTCCTTGCTGCTTTATTTGTATTTTATTCAGTTCTCATGAGGGAACAGAGCTACTAAGGTAGGTGTTGGTGGTAGAGGAGGTGGAGTGTTTCCATTCACGTTGGTGCTCGTGTTGTTCGGGGAATCCATAACCTTGAAAGAAAAGGAAGGGTTAGGATAGATTCAAAAGCTTAGAAATGTAAGGAATGTTTAGTTGCAGATTCTTATAATTCTTATGACATATTTCTTAGGTTTCCATGCAGAACTGACCTGCATGGGCCGCCAACAAAACCTGTTACGCCTCGCTTCCCAGTATACGGAGAAGTAGATGTGACGAGCTGCAACATATTTACTCAGAAGTAAACAAGTTAAGCGTAAATAAACAGTATAAAATGAATACACAAGAATAATAAGAGATGTAATAATAACAACAACTTTTATTAACATTCTTTCTTTACATACAACTGAAAAGAAAAGTACAATGATAGAAAGCGATGCATAAACAGTGGCATATGAACTGAAAAGAAAATAAGTAAAAGTAAAAGCCTAGAAGTCTGGCTCCTCTGTGAACTGCTCCAAATCGTCTTGAATGGGCTCGGTCTCCTGAGAATTGGGTCTTCCTGACGAACATTCCAAAGAAAAAAGAGACGGGAATGTCGTCAGCGAATTAGCGCTCGGTAAGTCCCAAAAGATAGAATGGAATAAACAAGTAAAGAGAATAGAACTGGTAGATTATTTGTTTGTTATACTAACGTAGTTGTTTATAGCTTGGTACAGAATATATCAATGTATACGAGAGAAGTCCAACTATCCCGTGGACTATGGTAACATGTAAGTACAAGGCCCCGTCAAAACCCACGGGACAACAACACAGGATGTTCATGTAGGTGTCTTTTAGTGTCCATCATCGTGCCACTTTTAACACATTCCGTACCAGTCTATCCCGTTAAACCCCGTAATGTATATTGTATTGATCGGTAATTATCAGACTTGCCGAGACCATGGTATAAATTGTTCATGTAAACAAGTTCAGGATATATCAAGTAGTCATGTAATGAAGTCAAGTCATAGTCATGATTCGATCAAGTCAAGTCATATTGCATGTTGATATTGTTCTGGTATTCAAGTTCATGTTTGGTATATTGGATTTATGTTGAATTGTATCCATGTTTGGATTGGATTCAGATTGATACTTGGACTCAGACTTGAGTCAGACACTTTAAACAGAATTTGGATCCTGAATTAGGTTTAGGAGTTATCGGTAACTGCTGCACATAGACGGCATGATTTGTGTCTTTTTCCAGGACAATTACCATTAATAACTCCGTTTTAGTTTTTCTACCTTAAATAGGCAAGCACCTACTTTCTCCGGTTTCCTGAGGCTCAAGAGAATTGGTCCCGCTTAAACCTATATTTACTAGGATCCTTAATGTAATTTTATATATCTCGAGGCGGTTTTATGAAAAATATTTTATATATTTTCAAAATAAATCTCGAGTAATTATTTATGTTCTTTAGGGTTTCCATGGATGTGAATTTTAAAGAATGAGATATATTAGTTAATAGTAACTTAGCTTGAATAGTTCATGGTATTTTAGTGAAACTTGTCTTAAATTGATACTTGATGGTATTTTAATGAAACCTGTTATTCTTTTATTTTCTAGAAAACATGGAATTTTATTATATATTAAAAATATATGGTTTGATGATATTTATATAATTATTTAAAAATTAATTTTATTTGTTAAGTAGAAAATCTCGTTTTTCTTAAAAATCGTATTAAAATTCTTTCGAGATCGTATACTCCGTGAGGAGGTCTGCATCTCGCTCTACTAGTCCCAAGGATGTGCGATAATCCGCACTATCCAATAGCGGGTTCCCCAAAATGGGTTGTAGAGGCATAATCGCAAAGAATTTGATAACACCATTTAAAAATAACCGAGTTTTTTATAGTTCAAGGTATTTTGATGAAAAGTCGTATTTTGCCACAAAAGTTATGTCTCAAGATAATCGTGCTATGTCAATATGTGTGTATGTGAGAGATAGGTCATTACCTCATGAAGTTTTCTAAAGGTATGCTAAGCAAAAGTTTAAAAGATAATGAATATAAACTTCATGGTATTTAAACGTACAAACTAGGTTAAAGTTATTTTACATGGAGTTTTAGAGTGAAAGTTGTTTCTAAATCTTTATAATAATGTTACAAATATTTTGTAAAATTTTGTTGAACAATATTTAAAAGATAAGTGAGATTGTAGAGTTTAGAAGATTTACATCGTTAATAACCCCACTTATACTTTATTTTGAAAAGAGAATTTAGAGAAGAGAGGGAGGAAATAGAAGGAACTTACAAGTGACTTGTGTTAAGAATAGAGAGAGGAAGAGCTTGAGGTTGTCGTGGGGTTGCGAGGTCAGCGGATTTGTCTCGAATTCTCACCAGAAGTTGACCTTGGTCTAACTCCACTTCAACTCCATTTGTACTTAGAAAATTTTGATATTTTTTACTAGGATTTTCAGAATGAGGAGGGGCTAGGGTATGGGGTTGTATTTATAGGGTGGAATTAGAGTTTTGGAATTGAAAGATTGAATTAAAAAGTATTAAAAATTGGATTAAAGATGAATTTTAATTTTCTGTTAAATTGCAGAGAAAACAAACAGAACATGGGTAGTGGGGTAGGCCAAAGGGTGTTGTGTGCAAAGCACGGGCCTCGTCCCCTACATATGGCCCGGCGTCGCCGACCTAATAGGCAATCTCGTCGGCCAAGTGTTGGAGGTGGGGGTTGGATTTGTGCCACGTGTTCTCGGCTGTATACACAACATTTTACACATGTTTATTTTTTGTCTTTTTATTTTTATGTGTATTGCACGTGTAAACTTTTGGGCTTTCAAAAAGTTTAAAATAAAAATTCAGAAAAAATATATGTGACTGATGGGATTCGAACACAGGGGCTACGTCACAGCAATGCAAGGCTTTACCAGTGAGCTACAAATTGTTTCTTGCTGTTCTTAAACAAATTAAATTTATAACTTGTATTCAGGATTGCAAACTCTATTCTGTACATTAACTTGAAAATTTTCGTACAGTAAAATTAGAGTCGTTACACCACTTCTGGTTTTTGACGAAAACTTTTTGCAACAAGTTCAGCCTAATAGGTTTCCACCTGTCCATTTACATCAATCTTCTATTTGAAGATCCATTTGCATCCAACAGATTTACCCCGTGAGGAGCAATATCCAAGGTCTAAGCTTTATTGGTGTACATGGACTCCATTTCGGATCGGATAGCATCCAGCCATTTATTAGAGTCCCTATTGGTAATGGCCTGCTTGAAACTAGTTGGATCATCTTCTTCCAAGATATAATCCTCTCGATCCCCATCTATGAGAAAACCGCAGTATCTCTCGGACGGATGAGAAATCCTACTACATCTGCGGAGTGGCTGAGGTTCATCTGGGATTATTGAATCTTGTGGTTCCACCAAATCTTTAGTCGTATTTGTGTGTCTGGAATTTCTTCCAGTTCTACCATGCCCCCACAGGTTTCTTTTGCAAGAAACTGCCATTCCAAAAAGGTGGCATTCCTAGAGACAACAATCTTTTGTTCCTTTGCATGGTAGAAAGGATATTCTCGCGAATGCTTGGAACATCCCACAAATTTACACAACACTAAATGTGCCTCGAGTTTGTCTGGATTGTGCTTTTTAACATAAGTCG
Source organism: Agapanthus africanus (assembly GCA_030015575.1). Taxonomy (NCBI): domain Eukaryota; kingdom Viridiplantae; phylum Streptophyta; class Magnoliopsida; order Asparagales; family Amaryllidaceae; genus Agapanthus; species Agapanthus africanus. The sequence continues at coordinate 9,678,690 of JASDDO010000022.1, forward strand.
GACACCCCCATATCTTAATGAATTTAAGAGATAGTTTCTTACTACTCCATACTTCATATAGAGTAGTAAGCACATATTTGAACAGAACTTGATTTAATAGATATGCGGCTATCTCTAGTGCATGTCCCCAGAATGAAAGAGGCAAGTCAGCATTTCTCATCATGGAGCGAACTATATCCAATAACGTATGATTCCTCTGCTCCGATATACCGTTGTGCTGTGGTGTATACGGAGGAGTAAGGTGAGAGAGAATACTATTCTCTTTTACAAAATCAAGGAATTCCGTGCTCAAGTACTCCCCTTCTTGATCAGATCGGAGGATCTTGATATTTTTTCTAATTTAGTTTTCTACTTCGCTTTTATATTCTTTGAATTTCTCAAAAGATTCAGATTTGTCTTTTATCAGAAATACATATCTGAATTTAGAGAGATCATCAATGAATGTAATGAAGTACGAGAACCCATCCCTTGCATGTATAGACATTGGACCGTATACATCACTGTGTATGAGTCCCAAGAGCTCTGTTGCTCTTTTTCTGTGTCCCGTGAATGGAGATTTGGTCATCTTCTCTTTGAAACAAGACTGACAAGTTTCATAAGATGAAAATTCGAACGGATTCAAATATCCATCATTATGTAACTTACTTAGTCTTTTCTCACCTATATGACCAAGTCTATAATGCCACAAGTAGGATTCGTTCACTTCTGAACTCTTTCTCTTTCGTGTATTTTGTATATCGAAAACTGTATTTTGATTTAGAACATATATACCATTACACAGTGTACCTTCTGCAACCAATACCTAATTAAGGTAAATGGTCATGATGTTTCTATTTTGAACAAACTTATATCCATCTCTATCAAGTAAAGAAATAGATATGACGTTACAAAGTATGTAAGGTATATAGTAGTAGTTGTTCAAAATTATAGTATTGCTGCCTGGCAATATTAGGTGATATTCACCGACGGCAGTAACATCAACTTGTGCTCCGTTCCATACTCTGAGGGATATATCACCAGGTCCAACCATCATATTTTTTCTCAGTCCTTGTAATAAATTACAGATATGAGATCCTGATCCAGTATCTAGTACCTAGGAGGTAGGACTGACCGAAAAACAGTTCTCAATAACAAGAATGTTTACCGCCGAAAACGGGACCGAGACGTTGGGACGTCTGACCTGAATTTGGGGGCAGATGCTATTTGGATTTATCCGTCCACCTCTCCGAAGATACCAAGTTGATTTATGGCACCGTATATCGGAGGTTTGGACAGACACGACCGTTGTAACAGATTTTATCAAATTCCCCTCCTTTTATAAGGGTTTTTGAATGTGGGGACGCTCTTTCCTGCAAGCGCAAACCCCTGCAATTAATTTCATTACCGCATTACGATACCCACTTTCTCCTGCTTCGGAAGTTCACTTCGTGTCGTGTGTGTTTTTGTTTGTTTTGGTTGCACGTGAATTGTATACGGAGACTAGTTTGTGTCGTCGCTCGTAAGGCGCGGATTAGTTCCAATCCGTATATTTGAGATTTGGTTATGGGACAAGGATTTGCATGACATGGTCCACGTTGGTAGCTTGGTTTGCCAACGGGAATGAACTTAGGACGCATTTCTCATATTTATGAGGTCCATCCATTCATTGGATATTTGGGTTTGATCTAAAGATCATTAGTCATATTTAAGACTAAGATCAACTTAGAAATAAATGAGCATATGTGCTCAATTATTTTAGTTTAAGGACATCACGGTCCATTATCGCCGTGCTTGGGACGAATTTTAGTTTAAGGACATTTCGATCCAACATTCCCATTTTGGGATGAAAATTAGTTTAAGGACATTTCGATCCAACATTCCCATTTTGGGGACAGATGTTAGTTTAAGGACATTTCGATCCAACATTCCCATTTTGGGGACGAATGTTAGTTTAGGAATATTTCGGTCCAACATTCATCCTGCATGCACGTGTATTTGGTACGTGACGGAGTGAACAATGGCGATATGGAATGCATCCAGTTTGGGGTGCGGTCTGATTTGAAGTGTGCACGTCAATTTAGAAGTGCATTAATGTGGGATGGAAGGAGTTGTTGGTTGTCGGGACCCGCCTCCTCTCTGAAGATGTTAAGAAATTACAACGACATATATCAGACATGTTGATAGATGTACCCTTAAACCAAATCCCGTATTTGAGGGAAAAGATCATGGTGGATCATCTTAAAATCGTTAGCTTTATTTGAGACTAAGATTATCTTAGGAGATATGGGATGAATATCATTTTGGATATCATCAATGAGAGATCATTAGTCATGTTTGAGACTAAGATTGGTTTGGAAATCACGAGCATATGGGCTCGCTTGATTTAAAATCAAAGAAGTTTAACTTCATGAAACTTAGCCAATTTGGGCTAAGATTGGGTTTCTGTAACACCCAGCAGTGCTAAGCACTCGGTTGCATATAGCGCTCACGTGTATATCACGTGAGGCACTTAATAGTGTTAAGCGCTAATCTTTTGTGGCGCTCACGTGTATTTCACGTGAAGCGCTGGGCGCTGCCTAATCAGTGCTAAGAACTCAGCCGTTTTGGTTACACATGAAGTGCTAAGCACTTTACTCTGCGCTCACGTGTATTTCACGTGAGGCGCTGGCCTTTTGTTTTGGGCGCCCACGTGTGTTTCATATGAGGCGCTGAGTTCTTTTTGGAAATTTAATCTCTGTTTATATTTAGAGAACTTAAATCTCTGTTAATGGTATTTTGACCATTAACGATCACCAAGATCACTATTTTGAGGATCTGGGATCAGGTAGTTTAAGAACTAAGTTCTTGTTTTACGAGGGAACTAAGTTCCTGGAGTATTATGAACTCCATGTTTTCCATGCTCATGCTTTCAAAAGAGGTTAGACCTCTGTTAATGGTATTTTGACCATTAAGGATCACCAAGATTACTATTTTGAGAATCTTGGATCGGGTTCTTTAAAGAACTAAGTTCTTGATTTGAAAGAACTAAGTTTTTGGAGTATTATGAACTCCATCTTCTCCACGTTTTTGTATCCATGTTCCCCTCTGAATTTTTGATTCTCAAGAACAAGATCTTCTCGATGAGAATTAAATTATCAATTTGTGGAAGACTTGTCTTGTGGATCTCAGATCCAGAGAAAGATCTAAGTTCTTTTAAAAGGGTTAAACCCTTAGATATGGTATGTTAGGTAAAGGAGATATTTTGATCTTTTCTGTTTTCTTTACCTAGGACTTTTAGGAGGGAGATCTTCTTCTTTAAGAGAATTAAATTCTCTATTGTTTTTTTGAGCCTTCTGTATTTTTACAGAAACTTATGGGGGTCTCATCTTCTTTTTTCCTCTCTCCTTTTTGATTAATCTCTTTGCTCATATTTATAGGAGAAGAGAAAAATCAATTTGTTGAGAAAATCTCTCATTAAGAGATCTTTTAGATCAATTGGTGAATTTTAATCACTGCTAGATTTTTAATCCAAAAGCTCTCTGTTTAAGAGAGTAGATTTCTTATTTATTTAACAAGGTTAGGAAATATTTTCCTAAGATAGAATTTTATTCTATCATATGAATATCTTGTTGGTTTAACAAGATTAGAATTTTATTCTATCATATGAATATCTTGTTAGTTTAACAAGATTATGAATATATTTTCCTAATATAGAATTTAATTCTGTTATATAAATATCTTATTAATTTAACGAGATTAGAATTTAATTCCAACATAAAATTTAATTCCAACATAGAATTTTATTCTATCATATGAATATCTTGTTAGTTTAACAAGATTAGAATTTTATTCTATCATATGAATATCTTGTTAGTTTAACATGTTTAGGAATATATTTCCCTAACATAGAATTTAATTATGTTATATGAATATCTTGTTAGTTTAACAATCTTAGGAAAATATTTTTCTAAGATAGAATTTTATTCTATTAGATGATCGCCGTTGGATTTTTGATCCAAGGGTCCTCTGTTTAACAGAGAAGATCTTTCTAGTTTGAGAAAGATCAGGAAAATATTTCCCATAAAGAATTTAATTCTATCAGATGATTTAATTGGTGATATTTTATCACCATTGGATTTTAAATCCAAGATTCTCTGTTAGAAAAAGATCTTTCCATATTAGAAAGATCAGGGAAAATATTTCCCAAATAGAATTTAATTCTATCACATAGAATTTAATTCTATCAGATGGGAACATTTTAAATTGGGGCGCTCACATGCAAATGTGAGCGCTGCCAAATAATGCGGCAAGAGAATTCATGTGTTTACCACGTGACCCATAATGTGGGTTTTAGCCTGTTTATTTTCAGTGCTCATATGCTTTGCATATGAGCGCTCACGTGTTTAACACGTGAGGACAGTTTGGCCATCGGTTATTTATGTTCAGCACTCATATGCTTTGCATATAAGCGCTCATGTGTTTAACACGTGAGGCCAGTTTGGTCTTTAAGTTTATTTTATTCAGCGTTCATATGCTTTGCGCAAATGAGCGCTCACGTGTTTAACACATGAGACCAATTTGACCCTTAGTTATTTGTTTTCAGCGCTTATATGCTTTGCATATAAGCGCCCACGTGTTTAACACGTGATCTCAAACTATGAGGATTCTTTTCTTCTTTCTTTTCTCTCCCTTTTTTATAAGGGAACAAATAGCTCTTTGCCAAAAAATTTGGCAGGAACAAAGAACACCTGAGGGAGATACAATGGTATGCTTCTTCTTCACTAAGGTCATCAAGGAATTCATGCAATCCTTTTTCCCTTGCCCATACTTATGACAGTTGTCACAAGTTAGAGCCGAACCGACGTTCCCCAGCCTAGTGTAATAAGCTCGTTCGGTCAAGTCAAACATTTTATTATCTTGATTAGGGCGTGACATGGTTACTACCTGGAGAGAGAGAAAAGAAACACTTAGCGTGCGCTCTTGCAAGATTAGATTGGTTATAAGTTTATTTAATCAGGATGGCTCCCACCGTTTCCTCGAATTCTTCTCCAAACCTTAAAAGGAGAACTAGTCGGGATCATTTAACACCTTACAAATTTTCTAACCGTTCGGCCAGATTGGTATTGGTACTCCGAGAGAGGTTCCCCATGCTCTTGCACGGACCTAATTAAAATAAAGCTCGTTTCCGCAGAGGCGTAGCCCCGTCAACACTTTTCTAGACACTTAATATGTTAGCTAATTGTGAAGTGAAAAATATCTCCCAAGAGTAATCCTACTCATCAGTGGGATCAGGATCCAACTATTATCGTGTGATAACCTAGATGGAAGAAACTCTAGTCACCACACTCTAGAAGGTATGCAACACTAGTAAGTTTTCTGTATATTTGAAATTCCCGATGTGGTGTTTTCCTTTAAGACCCAAGTGACCTTGACTAAAGATCAAAATGTCAAAAGCTCCTAGTCAAGTTCTACCCGTCATTTTCTTGATTGCATTATACCCACCCGTACGAGGCTTGACTAAAGATCGAAATGATCGCACAACCGTCCTAACCAATCGCATTAACATGCAACAGAAAAGTATTACATAGCTACTGAACACTGCACATCGACTAAAGATCGAAATGTGCAGCACAAATACTAAGCACTATCAATCTGAAATGGCAGAAGGCTACGGTTGGTTTTTGGCGAAAAACCTTTAACGTAATGAACTTGATATCGTTGATGGAACCGAGCTGTTTTGAAAAGGAGTGGTTTAGGCTCCGCTTTTGAAAACTAGTGGTTTTGAAGAAAACCGAGTAATCTATAGTAACATAAACTTTTGCTCAAGAGGTCACTCCCCATGAAGGGATCAAGGCTCTTGCCTCCTCGAATGAGGTGAGGGATATTCCTAAGCAAATACCACTATGCAAAGCGAAAGAATACGACTATAGTTTTTCGAAAATTTGTTCCAAAAATATCTTTTAGGTTTATTTTTTCTTACATCAATCAAAATTAATGCGGTCCCATGCGGTCCCATCAATTAATTCCTATCACACCAGAAAAAAACGAAAATATAATGTACGAATATGCCATCCGCATTCGTCACGGGGCCCCATCATGCACTGTTAGGTTACTTAACTAACGGCAGAGCAGGGGATGGACTAGCGCGGATGTAAAACATATACAACATTTTCTAGTAAGTGTGTTTGTGTGTGTGTTTGTAACCATTCGTCCCAGGCATGATATAAGCAACATCATAAAAAAGCGATAAGCAAAATGGAATAGCGGATAATCTAGGAGCCCCGGGTTTCATTTGAGCCGCAAATGAAACCCTACGTTCCCCGGTGATGTGGGTAGACTGTGCAATATATAACCAAGACCACTACGAGTGCGGCAAGTTACCCGCCAATCCCGAAAGCGAGGCAACCCCAATCAACGAAGTGAATGAGTCACCCAACACTTCACGGAATCCGGTAATTTGAGCACTCCACTGTGGGTCATCCTATATCCCCTACGAGTGCGGCGAGTAGCCCGCCAATTCTAAAGTAAGGCACCTCGGTCTTAGCGCCATTGTTCCCTTATAAAAAATGAATAATAAATAAAAGCAATGGGAAAAAGTCTCCAAATGGAGCATCATGTGCCTACACGTGATAGGCGCTTCGCTTGACAAAACTAAGCTGAAACTGGGCCTCATATACAAAGTATATAGGCGCCTGAATAAAGCAAACAATTGGCCAGAGCAAAAACTCACGTGATAGCACGTAACGCTCTTTGGTAGGCTTAATTTGGTGGGGTCACATGCTACACGTGATGGGCTCCTATGCCTTCTGAACCGATAGAATTAAATTCTAATTAAGAGGAATCAAACCCCCTAGTTGGAAAATGTTTCTTTAAATCTTTCCAAACAAGAAAGATTACGCTCTGTAAAACAGGACGCCGTTGGATTAAAAATCCAATGGTGATTAAAAATCACCAATCTACAGAAATATTTCTGTACGGGGAAATATCTTCCTAATCTTGTTAAGAACAATAAAAGAGATATCTTCTGTAAAACAGAAGTCCTTGGATTAGAAGTCCAACGGTGAATAAAATTCACCGAGTGATCTAAAGGATCATGTTAGTTGATCAGAAAATCAATCAAAATCTCTCAATGAGAGATGTTCTAAACAAATTGATTCCTTTCTTTCTTCTACAAATAAGAGCAAAGAAACACAAAAAAGAAAAAAAGAGAGGAAGGGAGAAAAGAAAAGAGAAAGGGAGAAAAGACAGAAAGAGAAATAAAAAACCCTTCGTAAGCCAAAAGAAAAGAGAATTTAATTCTCCAGAGAGAAGAAGATCTCCAAAAAGAAACCCTAGGTAAGGAAAGGAACCAAACACAGAACCTTTTACCTCTTCTTCACCTTCACAAGAGTTTAACTCTTATAAAAAGAACTTAGTTTTTTCTCTGGTTGAAGATCTGCAGAAGCAGATCTCCCCACAAGTTGAGAATTTAATTCTCATCGGGGAGATCTGTCATGCGGATTCAAAACTTAGGAGGAGAATTGAGTCCAAAGAATTTAATTCTTACAACAGAACATATAGGAATTTAATTTCTCTAAATAAAACTAGGGTTTAACCCTACAAAAGAATGTAATTCTTATTAAACAAGGGGCTTGAAAGTCTCAAAACTCAAGATCTCCATGCACTTAAAAAAGAAGATTAGCACCCAAACATGATCACGTGCTCCTACGTGAGCATCCTTATTGAACGAGAGAAAACAAATGAGATCAGGTCACGTGCTCCCACGTGACCCCTGAACAAGCCCTTCAAAAGAAAAAGGGGAATAAACCCAAGGTAGTTTCTATTTTAGGGCGCCTCACGTGACATCACGTGACCCCTTAATAGTACATAGCACTTTCATAACAAAAGAGAGTAAAATAAATGCAGCTTTCATTCTCTGGGGCGCCTCACGTGATCTCACGTGACCCGATAGTTCTCAGCACTCAGAAAAGAATGAGGGAACTAATCCAAAGAAGCTCTGCCAATTTTCAAGCGCCTCACGTGACCCCATGTGAGCGCCTCAAATCTTTAGTGTTTAACACTATTTTAAGCGCCTCACGTGGGAACACGTGAGCGTCGAACATACTCTAGTGTTTAACACTATAATGAGGCCAATCTTGGCCCAAATCAGCTAGGTCTGCTAAAGCCAAAATCCATTTTAATTGATCCCACATTATACTCAGGTCTTCCAAAATTAGTCATCTCAGATGGCATTCAAAATAATGTTCATCCCATTCCCTCTCAATCTGACATTCGGTTCAAGAGTACATTGTTGGGGTAAAAATTTACACCCCGGTTGACCAAGTCAAAATCAAAGTCAACCCCAAGCTAAGTGGGCCCAAGCCCAGATCCAGTGGGCCCATGCCCGGGTCGAGCCCGAACATGAAGCGGCTGGCCTCCCCCCATGCCAAGATAAAAATTTTGTAATAAATAATTTTGCTGTATTTCTTTTATTTTATTTTTGGATAAATGTAAGAAAAAATAGGCATAAAGCCAAATTTTTGTAAAGCCCATGGCTTATGTGCAAAAAGAAATGGCACATGAGCCATGAGATAGGCAAAATGCCATTTTGTGAAGCCCAAGGGGCTATGTGTAAAATGTATGGCCTATAAAGGCAAGATAATGAAAATATCTCACCAACTTTTTCTCTCTCCAAAAAAGTTTCAGAGCTGAGCTCTTTCCTCCTTCTTCAAGGTTCCAAAACCTTCTTCTTTCTTTTGAATTAAATCAAGAGTTTTACTCTTCCTTTTTCAAAACTAAATAGTTTTCCACCACAAAACCCACAAAGGGGAACTTGGATCTGTCATCAGATCTTAAAAAGGAGAGATTTTGAGATTTCACATCTCTTGATCTTCAAGATCCAGCAAGCAACAGGAGGAAGAAGAAGAACATCTTTCACTAAACCCCCCCCCCAAAAAAAAAAAAAGAGAAGAAAAAAAAAACACATTCAAGAGTCCAACTCCTCTCTGATTTCTCTTCTGAGAAATATTTTTTTAGGCTAAAAGCCTGTTGTGCCTCACCTGCGCGCTTGCGCAAGTGCGCAAGGCGCCCGCGTGCCGACACGTGGTGCGCGCGCCTGCGCAAGTGCGCAAGTGCGCAAGTCGCCCGCGTGCCGACACGTGGCGTGCTCGCTTGCGCAACTGCGCAAGTGCGCAAGGCGCCCGCGTGCCGACACGTGGCGCGCGCGCTTGCGCACCTGCGCATCCCTTGGATGTCTTTTCCCCCTCTTTTTGTGTACATATATACATGTATACATATGTATACAAATTTATACATACACGTACCCCACGACACTGTCCCTGTTAGAAAAAAATTTCTAACGGGGCACTGCCCCTTACCCCGCAAGGGGGCTGCTAGCCCCCTTGACCCCCAGCCCGCTATCCGGGTAGCGGGACCCCCGTAAAAACTCTGCGTGGCTCCCGATATATCCAAAACCCCCCTTTCAAAACACACGCACACTGCACATTGAGTTTGCATGACCAGTTTAACCCGTTAATCGGAGGTTCCCTCGCCCCAAAGGCGAGGGGTAATTAACGGCAGCTTAGTCCGCGGCTGCCGGAGATTCGGATCCCCACAATCATTAAACCCCAGCCTACCCTAGGCAGGGGGAATCTGTAGTACGCCTAACAAGCGTGCGCGTATTCCCATCTCAATGGGGTGACGAAAAACACCCTACAGATTCTGGCACACCCGGTGGGACCAATCTCTCCTCCCATATTTCGGGTTAAACGTTCATGCGAACTCAATCAATATACATACCTGTATTTATACTAAAAATAATGTTTTTTCATGCAGATTTTCAAGCAATCAACCTTCGACGACAATGTCTCCCCAGACGAATTCAGCTTCCAACGGCACCCCGATTCTGTACGTGGTCAAGATCAACGCTCGTGTGGTTCTCCCCGCAAGCCTCAGTCGACAGTGGGAGGAACCGCCCCGCCAGTTCGGCTCCGTCATCATCTACCCTGCCGGAAGCGCTCATCTGGCGGAAATCCCGGCGGAACAGGTGGCCAAGCCGGTCTCAAGGGGAAAGAGGCCGAATGTCGTGATCGCCAAGGCACCACAACCGAAACTCAAGACGATATCTGAACGACTCCCTGGCGCTCTAGCTGGGGGCAAGACTTCCGATGCGAAGGGCAACATCAAATATCGCGGACGAGCTCAGGCGATGACTCCAACAAATGCACAATCGGGCGTATCTCCAAGGCCCTCCATCAACCGGTCTGCGGCATCTTTCCAAAAAGCCGAAGTCTGCCAGGTGCTTAGAACAGAAAAGTTAAGGCAGAAGCGGCTCAGGTATCGAGCCAACAAGAGGGCCAAGGCTTCGGCCAAATGGAATCATGTGAAGTTCCAAGTGCAGGGTTTCCCCGCGACGACGGCTGAGTCGGACGTAAGAATCAGCAATTCCTTCGAGCCTCTGAAGTGGGTTCAGAAAAACGCCATGACCGCCAGAATCAAGAAAACAGCGGTCCGAACAGTGCCACAAAGAGACGTGTCCCGGCCCCAACAGAAAAAGTACGACACTATCTCTTCAAGAGTCTATCAGGCGCTCTGTGCCGCACGAAAGCAGCGGGGCAAACCCAGAAAAGAAGCGCCAGCACCATTCAAGAACCTGGTTAGGCCGGCCGCCTTCAATCGACTACCATCTACCGAAACAAGGGGGTCAAGACAGCGAGCCGTGAAATCAGCTGCCAATGATAGAGAGACGGCCGGATATATCATCCATACGGTCTATATGGAGGGCGGGCGCCCCAGCGACAACCTTCGCAGCAAAAGCAAGGACGGGGCCACCACATCCCAAGCCCAATCTAGCCTGAATGTGGTTGCCGCCGCCCAAGAACAGCCGCCCCTGCTGGATGAAGAAAACCCTCTCGATGAGGATGATAGGCAGATAGACCCCTCGGTCCATGCAGAGTCAAGCTCGGACAGCGAGGAAGAGCCGACTTTCCGCCCCAGGACTGTGGAGCAAGAGCTGCTTCAAGAGCTTCGAAAACAACTCAGGAGCAAAGATAAAGAGATGGCCAAGCTCTATTCGAAGATTGACGACTTAACGAACGTGGTGATGCAGCTTACGGCTCAAATTGCTCGAGCGCCTCCTAATCAAGCACAAGCCGCTACTAATCAGCCGGGTGATGACAATCCGAGGCAGCCAATGCCTGTTCCTTTGGGACCAAGACTGGTCGAGCCGAATGAAAGCCGGCTACATTCCGCTTCTGGGGACGCCTTGGCCCCAGATAGCACTATCCCGCTAACACAGGATCGGATAATGGATTTGGTCACCAGCAAGGTTAAAACATTGGTGGCCGAAGCTGAAGCTCAGAAAGAAATCGGCAGTAGTGGACGGCCATATCCCGCGCAGTATGATCTGATTGAGTTCCCAAGTGGCTACGTCATTCCTAAGTTCGGAAGATTTGATGGAACGGGGAATGCAAACCAGCACGTCGCCCACTTCAAAGCATCGTGCGGAAATACAGGGGGCAACGATGCGCTCCTTCTTCGTCAGTTTGTCAACAGCCTGACCGGCGTCGCCTTCGACTGGTATGCGAGTATACCGGACGGGTCCGTCATTACCTTTGCCCAAATGGAGTCTCTGTTCCGGCAAAGGTTCATGAGCGTCAGTGATAAAATCTCCATTGCCGACCTTGTGAGGACCAAGCCGGGGAAGAATGAAAGCAACACCGACTTTATCGCCCGATGGCGCAATCTCACAGTCAAGTGCGAACCGCCGCTGGAGCAGGACCAGTCCGTCAGCCTTCTCATTGGGAACCTCAGCAATTGGATGGTCCCCTTCTTGTGTACAGCGGGCCTCAAGACGTTTCAGGAGCTAACCAAGAAAGTCCAAATGCTGGAACGCTCGAAGCAAGAGTCCCCGCCAGACTCTCAGAGAGACAAAACCTGGAAAAGCAAGCGGGACGACAACCGTAGAAGCGGGAGTTCCAGCAGTACCAATGTCTTCAATGCCTCCGACAATGAAGAAAAGCGAAGGGCGGGCGAATCCAAAACCAACCGGTCTCGAAAGCCATTGCTGGGAGGAGATGGGCCTTCCCTAGAGGAGAAGAAGAACAAGGTTTACTCTTTCAGAAGGGACAAGGTCCGTAAGATATTTAAAGATGCCTTGAACAACGGCCTACAATTGCCGGAGTCGAAAAGACCCCAAGAAGCAAAAATGACCGACAATCCCCTGTATTGCCCGTACCACCGAGTAGTGAGCCATGCGATCGAGGATTGCTATATCTTCAAGGATTGGGTCGAGAAGCAGTACAACGCTGGAGAGATTGAGCTGTCCAAAAGCGTGTTGGTGAACAATCAAGTTGCAACCGCCAACTTTATACAGACGGAAGCTGAAGCCTTCTGGAAGCAGACAGCCGAACCCGCTGCCCTGACAAACGAAACTGACTCATCGCGGCCTCCGTGGAGTACGCACATATCTAATAAGACGAAGAAGATGCTAAAGCTACTCCAGAAAGAGCCCAGGATGGAATGGGAAGGACAGAAGAAGCCTACCAGTCCAGCTGCCAATGCGGCTCCATCAGGCTCAAAATCCAAGAAGCTCAAGAAGACGAAAAGTGCAGCTCGGCGCGAAAAAGAGTCTGCAGGGAGATCGACCATTCAAAAGTATATCGATTCCCTCGAAGAATATGAGCAAAAGGAAAGAACATTGATTCAATTGAAGGAGTTCTTCCCTGTACAAGCGGCTGAAATCCTGGAGGAGTTAGAAGAAGACTCCAATGAAGAAATTCCAGTAGTGACTTGCTACGCCATCCATCTTGGCAGCGACTCTGAGGATGATCTCTGTTTTCCGGAAGAGGACGAGGAGCTCACCACAAAGGCCAATCAAATCCAGCTCAGAAGCGGCAGAGCTCTACCGCAAAATCAGGGCAACGCCCCAAAAGGGAAGGAAAAACAATTCGCCAATGAAGAAGATGGCAGAGAACCGGCTGATGAAAACATAAGTCCTTCCTCGGTGGACTATAATGTCTTAGCGCATCTCCGGAAGCTTCCGTCTCTCCTGAGCATCTACGACGCCTTGGTTCTATCTAAGGAGCTTAGAGATGTTCTCATCCACGCTCTGCAAAACCCCGAGCGGTATCAGGCGCACTTTGCGGAAATTAACATGAAAGAAGCCCAGCATGCTTTGTATGCCGCCGCAGTCACATTTAAGGATGAAGACTTGCTACTGGGAACGGCTGAGCATAATCGGCCGCTTTACGTGACCGGGTACAGCGACGGAGATCGAATTAATCGCATATTGATTGATCCGGGGTCCTCAGTGAACATCATGAACTTGCGAACTCTGAAGAGTTTGTCAATGGACGTCCGACACCTGTCAAGGGAAAGGATTGTCATTCAAGGCTTCAACCAAAATTGCCAGCAAGTTCTGGGGTCTATAGCTCTGCCAATCAAATTTGGGGATCTGCAAACTGAAGCTAAGATATACGTGATCGACGCCGACACGTCTTATAAGATTCTCTTGGGGCGGCCGTGGCTCCACGATTACGGCATCATTCCGTCAACTCTCCATCAATGCATGAAGTACACAAAAAATGGCGAAGAAAGACGCATTGACGGAGACATCCAGCCGTTCGGTGTGCATGAAGTCCGATATGAAGATTCTCGGTACTTTACGAACCACCAAAATGCTAAGCCACAACTGACTAAGGATAGAACGGCCCCAAGACTCAAAAGCAAATCTGCGCCGGCTATCACTTTCAAAAGCAAAAATACCCAAGTGCGCCCGCATTTCGGCAGCGACTCTGATGAGTCCGAAGCTGGAAGCCCGTCCTTCCGCAAAACTCGCCCTCATTTCGGCAGCGATACGGACGAATCTGTTACTGAAGGCCCATCTAGCAGCAAAGTCCGCCCTCATCTTGGCAGTGACACTGAAGAGTCAGAGGAGGAGGACCTGTCGTGCAACAGCGGTGCAGATTGGACCCCCACGCAACAAGCGAAACTACGAGAGACCTTCGAAGTTGCAGAAGGGTCCCTAGCCGTTACAAGGGTACCAGAGCAAATGTGCAAAGAGCTCGATGCATTATCAATCTCCACCGTGGACCAGCTGAAAACTTTCTACGTTCCCGGGAGGAAAAGTGGACAGAAGGGCATCTTGTTTTACGGGTCAAACCCCGTTGTGCACCCGGACGACCTTTCTGTCGCGTGCCTTCCCTATGAGAGAGGCATAAGAGCCGTCCTCAATCCCAGATACTATGCGCCCGAGATGCGGGAATACTTTAAGAAGTGCGGATGCCGGTTATATCAAACGGAGTCCGAAGCAAAGTTTTACGAAGGGCTATGGTATCCGCCCCAGGTCCGAGCACTCATCAATGGACGGATTCCAGATAGACGGGGCATAGGCTACATTCAACCTGATTCCAAAGCATGCTACATGATCCATGTTGGTGAGGCCAGCGAAAGATCAAATGATGATGACGAGATAGCCGAGCCAGAAGAAGCTCCTCAAGAGCTCGAAGATGGCGGACAAGCAACCTTTGATGAGCTAACCGAGATTGACTTAGGAACGCCCGATAATCCAAGGCCGACCTACATCAGCTCACTCTTGTCGGAGGAAATGAAAGAGCAGATAGTTGCCCTGCTGCGTGAGTTCGTCGACTGCTTCGCGTGGACGTACAAAGAAATGCCTGGCCTTTCCCCTGAGGTAGCCGTGCATAAGCTGGCTATATCTCCTGATGCTAAGCCAGTCAAACAAGCTCCTCGAAGAATGAGAAGGGAGTTGGAAGAAAAGGTCATCGAGGAAACCAAGAAGCTCATCGATGCCGGCTTCATCAGGGAAGAGAAATATGCAGACTGGATCGCATGCATAGTCCCAGTGAAGAAGAAAAATGGGCAGATCCGAGTTTGTGTCGATTTCAGGGACCTCAACAAGGCATGTCCTAAAGACGACTTCCCGCTACCGGTCATGGAAATGATGGTCGATGACACCTCAAATTACGAACTGTTCACCTTTATGGATGGCTCGTCTGGATATAATCAGATCAAGATGTCGCCTGAGGATGAGAGGCACACAGCATTTCGAACCCCGATCGGAATATATTGCTACAAGGTAATGCCATTCGGACTAAAGAACGCAGGTGCTACATATCAAAGGGCGATGACTAATATCTTTGATGACCTAATCCATAAAGTCGTCGAATGCTATGTTGATGATCTGGTCGTCAAGACTAAAGCCAAGGCCGATCATATCCAAGATCTCAGGACCGTTCTCACCAGACTGAGGGAATACGATCTGAAGATGAATCCTCTGAAGTGCGCTTTTGGCGTGTCATCGGGAAAATTCCTGGGCTTCATAGTCCGACATCGAGGGATCGAAGTTGACCCATCAAAGATAAAGGCCATCATTGAGTTGCCCCCTCCGAAGAGTCTGACGCAGCTAAGATCTTTTCAAGGCAAGCTTGCTTATATACGGAGGTTTATCTCAAATTTATCAGGGAGATGTAGGCCCTTCTCAAAGCTCATGAAGAAAGGAGCTCCTTTTATCTGGGATGCCGAATGTCGAGCAGCGTTCGAAAGCATTAAACAATACTTGTTGCACCCTCCAGTGCTGGCCGCTCCCATTCCGAATAAACCGCTGATTCTCTACACTGCCGCGCTGGACGAGTCACTCGGTGCGCTCCTTGCCCAGAATAATGAGGAAGGAAAAGAAAATGCCCTCTACTACCTCAGTCGAACTCTAGTCGGGGCGGAACACAACTACTCCCCAATCGAAAAGCAGTGCCTGGCGCTAATATTTGCTGTGAAGAAGCTGAGGCACTATTTGCTCGCTCATCGGGTTATGCTGATCTCCAAGGTCGACCCGCTCAAACACTTGATGACCAAAGCAAGCCTAGCCGGCAGAATGGCAAGATGGGCTGTCATGCTACTTGAGTTTGACATAGTTTACACTCCTCAGAAAGCAGTAAAAGGGCAAGCTCTTGCAGACTTTCTCGCTGCTCATCCCATACCAGAAGGGTCGCCACTAAATTGTGAGTTACCCGACGAACAAGTGCTGCATCTCGAGAATGACGAGCCATGTTGGGAGCTCTACTTCGATGGGGCCTCATCGATAAGAACTTCCAGTAAATCAAGCGTCCCGGAGATAAAAGCAGGGATAGGATTGGTGTTCATCACACCATCGATGGGAACCCTACGGCGTTCTTTTGCTCTCACCGAGCCTCGGACAAACAATGAAGCTGAGTATGAAGCTCTGATAGCTGGTTTGGAGCTCGCCATAGAAATGGAAATCCGTCGGCTACGAGTTTATGGTGACTCCCAGCTCGTCGTCAACCAAGTAAGCGGCGACTATAAGATATACAAACCCGAGTTAGCTCGGTACAGAGGTCGAGTGGTGGAACTCATGAAACGGTTCACTCATATTGAACTAACGAGAGTCCCTAGAGCGTTGAACGGAAAGGCTGATGTACTCGCTCGCTTGGCCAAGGAACTGGCTGATCTTGAAATAGACGAAATTCTGATCACAGTCAGGAGCCGGCAAATTCTACCCCCAGTCTCTCTACGAGAAGAGGAAAGCGCGGAACAGAAGAGCAGTCCTGCGGAAGAAGCTTCGCTCATCCAAGACGAGCCCGATTGGAGAGAACCCTTCATAGAGTACCTCCGATACGACAAGCTGCCCGAAGAAAAATCTGCGAGGATTCAGCTGAAGAAAAGAGCTCTCCGATACGTGTTCGTAAATGACACGTTATACCGCAGGTCATATGACCAACTCTGGCTCAGGTGTCTGTCATTGGCCGAAGCCCAAAAGGTCATGAAAGACGTCCACTCGGGAGTTTGCGGTGCTCACCAATCTGGCCCCAAGATGCGACTTCAAATCAAACGGCTTGGGTATTACTGGCCCACCATGATACGGGATTGCGGAGAGCATGCAAAGAAATGTTATATCTGCCAAA
Organism: Agapanthus africanus; assembly: GCA_030015575.1. Lineage (NCBI taxonomy): Eukaryota > Viridiplantae > Streptophyta > Magnoliopsida > Asparagales > Amaryllidaceae > Agapanthus > Agapanthus africanus. Next base: position 9,695,564 of record JASDDO010000022.1, read on the forward strand.
TTCACGGTGATTTTATTCACAAGCATCCCAACCCATTGCATCCTACAGTGGCGTCGTGGCCCTTCGAAGTTTGGGGCACCGACATTGTTGGCCCAATTGATCCTCCGTCATCTAAAGGCCACCGGTTCATACTGGCCGCGACAGACTACTTCTCCAGGTGGGCTGAAGCTGTCCCGCTAAAAGAAGTCAAGACAAAGGATATTCTGACATTCTTCCAGCATAATATTCTATACCGCTTCGGTACACCAAGAAGAATCATTTCTGACAACGGGCCTTCTTTCAAGAGCTTCAATGTCTCAAGATTCGCTACTCAGCACAAGATAGACTGGAGGTATTCCTCCATCTATAATCCAAGAGCCAATGGGCTAGCCGAAGCCTTCAATAAGACTCTATGCAAGCTTCTGAGGAAAAATGCTTCAGCCAACAAGAGAGACTGGAATCTCAAGCTTCACGAGGCATTGTGGGCATATCGTACCACACACCGTACTCCAACTCAGTCCACTCCATACTCATTGCTCTTCGGAGTGGAGGCGGTCCTCCCCCTCGAAGTTGAAGTTCCGAGCTTAAGAATGGCCGTCCAACATGAGTTGACGGAGGAAGAAAACGTGCTCCTTCGACTTGAAGAACTCGATGCCCTCGAAGAAAAGAGGCTCGCGGTGCAACAAAATCTGGAGCTATACCGAGCCCAAATGTCACGGGCTTATGACAAGATAACCCGTCTCCGCGCCTTCAAGAAAGGTGAATTGGTGTTGGTCCTCAAAAGACCGATTATCCCCAATCGACATGCCAAGGGAAAATTCGAGCCAAACTGGGAAGGTCCATACGTCATCGAGAAAGTGTTTGACGGAGGATCCTACCAACTAATAAGTGCCGAGGGAGAAAGGCCCATGCCACCCATCAATGGCCGATATCTCAAGAAATACTACACGTGAATGCTCCAAGTCGCAGGCGAATTGAGCACATCAGCCCTACGGTCTGGATCAGACATCCTGCAAAACCGTATACAATCCACGGGCGTAAAACAATCCCTATTTCTCCCAAATCCTGCCGGTGAGACTACTTTTAAAGTCCCACCAGCGAAGCAGCAAAAAAAAAAAACAAAAAAAAAACAAAAAAAAAAACGGTATGTCCACAAGCAAAATGGGCACGGATGAAAACCCGAAAGGGCTCCGTGAGTAAAAACAGCAGGACTATCGGCGAGTCTGTGAAAACTCGAAAGGGCGCAAACTCGTGAAAAGAGATGAAATACACTCACAAAGTCCTCTCGACCTTGTGAGGAGAAAACCCCTGCGTGAGATCCTTACGACTCACAAAGGAGCAACACACTTAGGAATCCTCACGATTCCTAAGGAGAAAATACACCTGCGGGATCCTTACGACTCGTAGGGAGAAAATGCTTTTATGGGACCCTCACGGCCCATAAAATTGAAAAGCCTTAGGTGGTGGGGACCCAAACCTATCTCCTAAGCCATCATTCCCCAACGGGCAACGGCAAATGATGATTCGCTCCTGGCATTTCGCTTCAGTGTTAGCGGTGCTGATGCCGACCAAAAACCCAAATCCCAAGTCCTCCCGAGGCAAATGATGAGTTGCTCCTGGCATTATTCCAGTGCAGCAATGCTGATGCCAAACAAGATCCAAATTCCAAGTCCCCAAACGGCGAATGATGAATCGCTCCTGGTACCATATTCCAGTGCAGCGATGCAGACGCCAACCAAAATCCAATTTCTCAAAATTCTCCCGGCCCTACGGTTAGTCCCCAAATTGACTACCGTACACAATCCACGGGCTCAAATAATTCTCATCACCCTCAGGCCCCACCGTAATCACCAGTCACGCGGCCGGTCTCCGTTTTGGGAATGATGCTCCATTGAGAAGACCCACTCATGTGTCCTCACGATACATGAGGAGAACAAACCTTTGTGGGATCCTTACGACTCATAAAGGAAAAACACACTTAGGAGTCCTCACGACTCTTAAGGAGAAAATACACCTGCGGGATCCTTACGACTCGTAGGGAGAAAATGCTTTTATGGGACCCTCACGGCCCATAAAATTGAAAAGCCTTAGGCGATAGGGATCTAAACCTGTCTCCTAAGCCATCGCTCCCCAATCCCCAAGTGGCGAATGATGAGTCGCTCCTGGTACCATATTCCAATGTAGCGATGCAGACGCCAACCAAATTCCAAATCTCAATCCCCAACGGCGAATGATGAGTCGCTCCTGGTACCATATTCCAGTGCAGCGATGCAGACGTCGACAAAGTCCCGAAATTTTTCCGGCCCTACGGTCTGGATCATACATCCTGCAAAACCGTATACAATCCACGGGCGTAAAACAATCCCAATTTCTCCCAAATCCTCTCGGGGCAAATGATGAGTTGCTCCTGGCATTATTCCAGTGCAGCAATGCAGATGCCAAACAAAAACCAAAATCCCAAAATCCTCTCCATGACAGATGATGATTCGCTCCTGGTACCATATTCCAGTATAGCGATGCTGATGTCAACCCAAATCAAAATCAACAAGTCAATTTCCACTCCGACACCGCAGAAAGCGGAGCGAGTCAGAATCCAATCTCGACACCGCAAGAAGCGGAGCAAGTCAAGTCTACCCCTGACATTGCAAGAAGCAGAGCAAGTCAAATCAAGCACCGACCGTCCACGTCGCTAAAAGGGCAGCACCGACCGTTCACGTCGCTAAAAGGGCAGCACCGACCGTTCACGTCGCAAAAAGGGCAGCATCGACCGTCCACGTCGCTAAAAGGGCAGCACCGACCGTCCACGTCGCAAAAAGGGCAGCATCGACCGTCCACGTCGCTAAAAGGGCAGCACCGACCGTCCACGTCGCAAAAAGGGCAGCATCGACCGTCCACGTCGCTAAAAGGGCAGCACCGACCGTCCAAGTCGCAAAAAGGGCAGCACCGACCGTCCACGTCGCTAAAAGGGCAGCATCGACCGTCCACGTCGCTAAAAGGGCAGCATCGACCGTCCACGTCGCAAAAAGGGCAGCACCGACCGGCCAAGTCGCAAAAAGGGCAGCACCGACCGTCCAAGTCGCTAAAAGGGCAGCATCGACCGTCCAAGTCGCTAAAAGGGCAGCACCGACCGTCCACGTCACAAAAAGGGCAGCACCGACCGTCCACGTCGCAAAAAGGGCAGCACCGACCGTCCAAGTCGCAAAAAGGGCAGCGCAGGATTCCTACAAAGCGGGAACCAGATAACTCCGGGCCAGGGAAAACGTCTATCACGGACACTCCGTCTCGGAGACATGTCAAGCAACGACCGTCCATGTCGTAAAAAGGGCAGTGCCAGCTTCCCAAAAAGCGGGAACCAAATCAAGTCGCCTCCACGTGAAAGAAGATCCATCAATTTCATGCACACGACCCACATATGTGGTGTGCATTTATTGATGGGGGGCAATTTGTTGGGGTAAAAATTTACACCCCGGTTGACCAAGTCAAAATCAAAGTCAACCCCAAGCTAAGTGGGCCCAAGCCCAGATCCAGTGGGCCCATGCCCGGGTCGAGCCCGAACATGAAGCGGCTGGCCTCCCCCCATGCCAAGATAAAAATTTTGTAATAAATAATTTTGCTGTATTTCTTTTATTTTATTTTTGGATAAATGTAAGAAAAATAGGCATAAAGCCAAATTTTTGTAAAGCCCATGGCTTATGTGCAAAAAGAAATGGCACATGAGCCATGGGATAGGCAAAATGCCATTTTGTGAAGCCCAAGGGGCTATGTGTAAAATGTATGGCCTATAAAGGCAAGATAATGAAAATATCTCACCAACTTTTTCTCTCTCCAAAAAAGTTTCAGAGCTGAGCTCTTTCCTCCTTCTTCAAGGTTCCAAAACCTTCTTCTTTCTTTTGAATTAAATCAAGAGTTTTACTCTTCCTTTTTCAAAACTAAATAGTTTTCCACCACAAAACCCACAAAGGGGAACTTGGATCTGTCATCAGATCTTAAAAAGGAGAGATTTTGAGATTTCACATCTCTTGATCTTCAAGATCCAGCAAGCAACTGGAGGAAGAAGAAGAACATCTTTCACTAAACCCCCCCCAAAAAAAAAAAAAAAAAAAGAGAAGAAAAAAAAAACACATTCAGGAGTCCAACTCCTCTCTGATTTCTCTTCTGAGAAATATTTTTTTAGGCTAAAAGCCTGTTGTGCCTCACCTGCGCGCTTGCGCAAGTGCGCAAGTCGCCCGCGTGCCGACACGTGGCGCGCGCGCCTGCGCAAGTGTGCAAGTCGCCCGCGTGCCGACACGTGGCGCGCGCGCTTGCGCAACTGCGCAAGTGCGCAAGGCGCCCGCGTGCCGACACGTGGCGCGCGCGCTTGCGCACCTGCGCACGCCGACACGTGGCGCGCGCGCTTGCGCACCTGCGCATCCCTTGGATGTCTTTTCCCCCTCTTTTTGTGTACATATATACATGTATACATATGTATACAAATTTATACATACACGTACCCCACGACACTGTCCCTGTTAGAAAAAAATTTCTAACGGGGCGCTGCCCCGCACCCCGCAAGGGGGCTGCTAGCCCCCTTGACCCCCAGCCCGCTATCCGGGTAGCGGGACCCCCGTAAAAACTCTGCGTGGCTCCCGATATATCCAAAACCCCCCTTTCAAAACACACGCACACTGCACATTGAGTTTGCATGACCAGTTTAACCCGTTAATCGGAGGTTCCCTCGCCCCAAAGGCGAGGGGTAATTAACGGCAGCTTAGTCCGCGGCTGCCGGAGATTCGGATCCCCACAATCATTAAACCCCAGCCTACCCTAGGCAGGGGGAATCTGTAGTACACCTGACAAGCGTGCGCGTATTCCCATCTCAATGGGGTGACGAAAAACACCCTACATACATCTCTTCACACCTCTGATACATGTCGTTGTAATTCTTCAACGTCTTCAGAAAGGGTGGTGGGTCCCGACGACCAATAACTATCTGTTGCATTTCCAAACCCATGGTTACATCTAAACTGTGGACCATAATGTCCCTAAACTAACACTGGACCGTAATATCCTTAAACTAACAGCGGACTGTGACGTCCTTAAACTGAACTTTATGGACTATGACGTCCTTAAACTGAAAACCCCATAGACTATGATGTCTTTAAACTTCACGGACTATGACGTCCTTAAACTCATGGACTATGACGTCCTTAAACTTATGGACCGTGACGTCCCTAAACTACATTCTATGGACTATGAGGTCCTTAAACTCATGGACTATGATGTCCTTAAACCCAATGGACCATCACGTCCCTAAACTAAGCTCTATAGGCTATGACGTCTTTAAACTATAGACTATGAGGTCCTTAAACTCATGAACTATGATGTCCTTACACCCAACGGACTGCAATGTCCTTATAAACTAAAGAAAATCCTATTGAGTAGATCTTAGTCTAAAATTAGACTAACGTATCCTCAACAAACGTTTAAGTTGATCTTAATTTAAAACAAAATTAACGATCCTTAAACCAAACCCAAACCCAAATCTAAGAAAATACGGATTTGGACTAATCCTCGCCCTACGGGCGACAACATAAATTAGTTTCCGTATACAATCCAAGGGCAACCAACAATAAAACAAACACACACGACACGAAGTGACCATCTGGAGAAGGAGAAAGTTGTTACCGCGATGCGGTGGTGTAATTAACTACAGGGGCTTGCGCCTGCAGGGAAGAGCGTCCCCACAATCAAAAACCCCTCGTAAACGAGAGGGAATCTGACGAAGTCTGCTACAACGGCCGCATCTGTCTAAACCTCCGATACACGGTGCCATAAATCAACTTGGTATCTTCGGAGAGATGGACGGATAAAACCCAAATAACATCTGCCCCCAAAATTCAGGCCGGACGTCCCAATGTCCCGGTCGTGTCTTTTGGCGGAGAACAACCATGAGATGGAGGCTCGTTGCCCTCTAGAACCCGACTACTTGAGCACTCCACCGGGGTAATCTTAGTACAAATATATATATATATATAATGGTGACATCAACCTCAACCCTGTTGTGCCCTAATAAAAGAATATACAAACTGGTAGAAACGGCAGTCCACACGTCGGACACTCGCCCCGTAATAATGAATATACATATGAAATGAAACTGTACAACAAATATTGCACTAGGGGTTATCCAACACGACAATTCGAATAAACCATCACAGAGATAAATATCACAGCAGCAGAAGCAAGTATGTGCAATCCCGTCTAAATGACATATATCAATTAGACGAAGTTTAAAAACACATACACAACATCACAAATATCAACGATGCAAAAGTTACAAGTTTTAAAACTTTCCAAATTGCCCCAATGCAAAGTTAACACTGGGTGAAATCTGGGAAAAAACAAACAAGACCAAAATTCCCAATTCTCAAAACCAAAGACACTGGACAAAAACAAGGACCAGATGTGAACAGTAAACCGCCAGAATCGGGGTTTTAGGGAATTTGGGCGATTTTGAGGTGTCAGTTCCTCCTCGTTTTCGTTATGTGTCAATTACATATCAAGAGTACATTTCTGCACTTGTTTAAAAAAATTTAGAGATCAAAAAATTTTCGAATAGAAAGTTGGTTTTGAAAATCGGAATTTTTCGGGTTTGAAACTAAAGCATCGTCTACTACTAGTTTATAATGTTTGGATAGCTTTGATACCATGTTGGGGTTCCTACACCCTAATCGCTAACCGCGGCCATTGTGGAACGAAAAACTTTAACTTTTAAAAAATTCGGCGTTAGAAACAACTACCTAGAATCGAAACCAAATATTAAACTAGTAATTTAGAGAAGTTCTAATCACTCTATAAAGAGGGTTATACTAAATGATCTGGGTCCTTCGGTCTTCTACCCTCTTCCTTAACTTCTTGAGCTCTCCTTGATCGAGCTTGACTATCGATCTTCCTCCGTCGAAGATGATCCACCCGAGAGATATGGTTCATGGCTTTAGCTCCACACTAAAAATCTAGTGGAGCAACTAAAGGCTCTAGGTTGCTAATCTAGAGTGTCTAGTGATGTAGTGAGTTGTTCGAGTATTTTCTATCTCTCTTCCACTATTGATTCTCAACTCATGAGAGGGTGGGAAGGACGAAGAAGGAGGAGCTCAAGAAAGGGAGAGAGAAAGAGAATGGTGAAAATGAAAAAATCTCATAACAATAATCAAGCAAGCATGGTTTTGTCAAATGATATTTGCAAATATAAAAACCAACCATACTTGAATAGTGTAGACAAATGAATTATAAATTCATTTGTCTATCCTATTCAACCATACTTAACACCATTCTCTTGCCACCTCACCCCTCCACCTCATTTGTAATTTTAAAAAAAGAAAAACCAAGGAAATGAGATGTCCTTTTTCTAGAATGTTTTCCGTATAAATACGGAATACACTCTACCGTTACCGTATATATATACCCGTATTCGTATCAAAATACGATGACCCAAAGAGATAGAATAACACAAAGAACATAATGTTAGAATATACATATCGAAATATGTATATGTAAATATTAAATCAATACCTGATTTAATAATCCGGCTCAACCCTAAACCGGCTAATATTATCAATCGTCCGATCGAAATTCCGGATAGCTGGTACAATCATTCGATCGGAACGCTGCACGTATCAAAATATGACTACTACATCATTTAGCTTGAATCAGGGAAACCCTCTATGTGGGACTCTAAAGACTCGACAGTACGTCGACACTGAGTTACTGGATAAATCCATAACCACAACCATGTCAGCGGCACCAGCTGTACGTAACAGCTACCCGGGCATCTGTCGAAAAGGAAGGCCGACGAGTAAGCTCATTCGAGCCTCTACTGAGGCTATCTGTGACAATCTCCATACAGCCTGGTCTCTTCGTCTAAGAGTATCGCATACCGGGTCTAAGAAGGGTGGTAAACGTCAGACCCCTACTGAACCGATAAATCGTGCCGATGTGGCTCGGGACCGATCCGAGAAACTACTGATCTAACCATCAGTAAATCTCAACTGTCTTGGCCAAGATCTTATGGTTCTGGCCAACCGGACACAGTGCGATATCGACTCCCAATATCGGGAGAGACGAATCCCTGACAATCGCTCACTACCTCCATGTGGCTCAGGACTGTACCAAACCAAAACCTGTTTGCACGCCTCGGTAGAGCCGTGGTAGGGTAGTGATCTAAGTACAATGAGAACTCACACGAGACAAATGACGATCTCAGGTTTAAAAACTAATTTGTACTCATGTCACCTGAGAATCGCTATCTGAAGATAGGTATAATACCATCTAGAAGTTCTCGGCGAGTCCGTCCAGTGTACTCACCCCCAGTGAGCACATTTATACAATCTTAGGTGATCACACCAATAGCTGTGAGACTAACCATCGCCTCTCGTTGGGGTCTAGAAATGTATACATAAATCTACTCTGGAATATCGATACCCAGTCTCGATACTCCTACGACTTGGGACATTTAAGGATATGCTTATGGACTACCCAGCCATCACAAGTATGATCGTCGTCATAATGCTGGTAGTCAAGAAAAATCCTACGGGCTTTATCAGCATATATCAACCATATGTGATATCGAATATAACATATGCACATATTAAGATAAAGATAAATTAAAATAGTATACTACTATAACGAGTCTTTATCAATGTGTATAAGCAATATAAAGCAGCAAGAAAAACAAATATACGTGTTCAGATAAAGACAACTTAAATAGTATACTATACAGCTGAGCAAGATTGTCCTGTACATATATATCCATAGCATCCTATACAATACAGGCCTCTAGGGCATACATATCCAACACCTCCCTCTTTTTACCTGTTTTTCTATGAAACCTAATTATGCTGTTGTGTTGTCCATTTATAAGAAAATATCGTTTTATAAGTTGAAATACTGCCAAAATTGAAATTGAACATTTTTCACTAAAATGCCTATACTAATATTGTTTGTATTTTCATAAAATCACCCTCGAGGTTCTAACATTGTTTTTACATTAAATCCCTAAAAACTCCTAGAATTCGTATTTACACCAAAATACCCTCAAATTTTCAAAAGTCATATTTCTTTTAAATACCCTATATTTTCAAAATTTCTATTACTCACATAAATACCCTAGCTTATCCAAAACCTGTTTTTTCAAATAAAAACCCTAAAGTTTCCAAAACTCGTATTTGCATTAAAATACCCTAAAGTTCCAAATCCCGTATTTTCAAGTAAATACCGCGACTTTATCTAAATTCGTATATTCAAGTAAAATATTTCGACTTGTCTAAAGTCATACTTTCACTAAAATATCTTGAACTTTCTTAAACTTAATATTTCATTTAAATACCTCAACCTTTCCTAAAACGATATTTTCATAAAGATACCATCAACCTTTATAAAACCCCTTTCTACATTAAGATACCCAGATTTTCCCAATTTCCATGTTTTGCAATAAAATACCTTGTACCTTCCTTTTTAACTATATTTTGCAAAACCACCGCTACATTTGATGTAGCTTACATAACCAAACTTGTCTTGAACTGTCATAACTTGTTTTTACTTGACTGTTATGCATGAGTGCATGTACACTGAACACCGGGTGGAAGTGGAATAACCCGATTTGGAAAGAAACATGTTTCACATATTTTGTTGGTTCTGTGTGCTAGATTATAACTGATAACTTAACTTAAACACACATTTACATGGGGATGGGTAGTTCGGATAGTAGGGTCGTGCGACGTATTTCGGGAGTTCTCTTGTCGTGTTACCGTGATTCTGGGCGTTTACGGAATGCTAAATATCATGGTCGTGATCGCTATGGTTCCGAGCCGGAACGGAACATTAACTCTTTTATCATGTTACCGTGATTCCAGGCGTTTACAGAATACTCGTGAAATGCGTGTACCCTTACAAAACCAAACTAAAATACGGAAAGTAGTTATTAGATGACGCATACCACACTTTTACCTGCATACTTGTAACACTATCTCATACTATATTTTAGTTCATCTTGTTGCTTATAACCCCCTTGGGAATTCTACTCGTAGCGAAAATTTGCTGACGGATATTTCCCTTCCTCTTTTCCTCTGAAATGTCCATCAGGCCATGAAGATAATAGAGACAAAGCAGCGGATGCTGAAGCCACGTTAGAGGACTGCTTTCACTTCACGACTGACTTTTAGACTTTGTCTTTTCTTTGTAATCTTTCCAGCCTCACCGTTTCTCACTGTTTAAGGCTCGATTTATTTTCCAGTTGTTTCCAAATAAACGATATAATAAACTTTGGAGTTAATATTTGTAATAAATGTTGGTTAATGAATAAATTTGCTTTATTTATCTTGCATTTTGTGTACTCATGTATTACTAAACGCTTAGCGTAACTGTATCGGGAGAGTCTACTTCTCGATATAGCTACGTTGTGGGTATCGTCGCGTCTCCGCTCCCATATCTTGGGAAGCGGGGCATGGCAATGATAGTTTAAGGTGTTTTTGTATGGTTAAAATTGTTTAAGGTATATTAGTGAAAAACGGACAATTGTTGAGGGTATTTTATTGTAATTTACCCAATAACATAAATTACTAGCCAGGCTTCATGGGCTGCATAGTGAAATCGGGCCCAACTTTGAGGGATAAAGATTTTTCCATATAAGTCCATCCCATTGCTACTATTTGCTTCCAATTATTCAGAAAGAATTTTTTATTTTTTTAAAGAGGAAAGCCAACAAGGATTTTGCTGCGATTCTTAGAGCTGAAATTTGCTGCGCACAAAGTAATTGTTCTACCTATCTTCTCTTGCCAATTGTAGATGAACCCATACCTTGGTTTCTTGAATTTTTCCATGTTATTTTATTTGATGAAACCATTGTTTTATGCCATTTTTATTATCACATATTGTGTTTGCATAAATGCCCATGAGGAGATGTCTTGATTATTTTCATAAACAAATGCGCACAAATCTAAGTAGTGAGAGAAATTTTGTTATAGAGACAAAGGCATGCTCTTTTGTTGAGTCTGTTATGCACATTACAAGTTTGACTAAATGATGAGTATATTGAGTATGACACCCGATCCGCATGCAACCGTGAATGGTTCAATAGCTTCGGTAGCAGACCAAGATCGAATTAGTCAGCTCCCCGATGACATCCTTCATCACATCTTTAGCTTCTGCGAACATCGGCTGTCGTGAGGACGAGCATGCTCTCAAAAAGATGGAGGAATCTGTGGGTTTCCATGCAATGCCTAGTCTTTAACCATATTGATTTTTTCGACGTTGACGAGTTTGCGAATTTTGTCGATGCGGTGTTAATGTCGATACGCTTTGGATGTGCACACATTTTGGCTAGTTTGCGATCATCCTGTACATCGAAAGCGTGCAAGACCATGGGTTCTTTATGCAATAAAGAACAATGTCCGGGATCTCGATTTGAGGGTCGTTACGGTCGGAGATGACGATTTAGAGCTGCCTCACCGTCTCTTCACATGCCAATCTTTGGAGGCGTTGCGTATTTCTCGTGATTGTGCTGTACGGGCTTCACATCTCAATCTCAGATTCAGTCACATCAAAAGATTGTGCTTTGATGATGTCGACATTGATCATAGTGTCCTAGAGCGTCTCGTTTCGGAATGCCCTATGATTGAAGATTTAATCCTCCAGTCTTGCACGATATACAGCGACCATGACATGCCTTGTCTTCACATCTCTTCATGTAGAATGAAGAGTTTAAAGATCACGAACTGTGATCTTGTGGTAGTTCTTTAGAAATTTCTATTCCTAGTCTCTTATCTTTGCATTAGGTGAATCGTTTTGGAGAGGACATGACAGAAGTTTCACTGAAGAATCTATCGTCACTGGTTTATGTACTCTTCCACACTCGTGATATGACGAGATATGCACCTTCGATTGGAGCGGCCGGCATTCTAAAAGGGCTTTCAAATGCAAAAGGTCTCAAGCCGTTTGGCCCATGGATGGAGGTATATTTGGTCATTTATTTCCATTTATCTTAGATTTATGTTACAAATATAACATAAGAACAATTAAGTTTAATATACATATTCACTAAACCAAAAGCTAATGTTCATAAAAGAGCTATCAAGTTGATAAGATAATGAACCATAAAAAGTTTCTGATTCATAAAACTCCAGGTTATAAACTACATGTATATTTAAATAATCGTAAGATACATCAAATAGACATATACCCATATCATGTGAATGCAATATGCACGTACACACATATGACATATATGACGGCATATGTCCGACACATGTTGAGCGACTGCACCACACAGGCACACACCCTGCTGGAAGTGCCCATGCTTCATAGATATCGGCATATTGAGCACATACTCATTTCGAACCCTACACTTCTCTCCATCTGATTGAATAACGAAGCCTAACCCGAGCTTTACATAATGTTGATTAGCTAGCTGAACTTGTCGTAAGTCGTCACCGAAACCCTTCTACTGCCTGTGTGGCATTTCTTTTCCGCAAGCAGGGTTAGATTTTGACCCATTAAGGTAAATGTAGACTGCATTACATTGCATCCTAGTGTTTGTTTTCGGTCACATCATGTAAATTATGTACTGTCCTACGTTTCATTACGCTCTCTTCAACAGGCAAAGGATATAATATATCTCCACCATTTCTTTTCCATACGCATGCAGCTTACCGATTGGAAAGAACTATCAGGATTGCCAGCATTCCAAAACTTAGGGAGCGTGAGTCTTGGAGTGGATGCATCGAGGAGCAAGTGCATGCTGTTAAGGCATTTGCTTAACCACTCACCAAATTTAGAGCATCTGACTCTTTGAGGATGTAAGTAGAACAAAGAGTAAAAAATTTGTCATAGCATATACATTAGCATACCTATGATTCTTTATCTCTTGTCCTTGCAGTTGATACAGTCGCGATGTTATGGTCTGGAAACTGTTTGGAAATCAGATTCGCTCTTGTTTGGCTGTCCACGCCTTAAGAAAATTGAAATCCAATGTGTCCTATGGTATGAAAGAGTACGGGATATGGTGATGCCTTTGCTATCAAGTTCCGGGGCCGTACACAGAGTCTCCATGATCATCTCCAAGTAAAACTCTGTTGCTTGCTCTGTGTGTTTAAACATTTTCAATTGAAAAGCGCATTTACGCTAGCGTTGAATTATTTCGAGCAGGAAAATGTTGAGGAGCGGCAGGCTTCAGTGAGTTGAAGCATGAGGCGCCGGTCCCTTATCCTTTAGTTTTGGACATCACTTCTCGGTATGAGACATACATATGTAAACAATATGATAGTTACCTATCAAGCATTTTAGTGTAAACACCATTCTTTTATTTGCTTTGCAAGTATAATTCATTGTATAGAATTTTAACCGTTTCTAAAGTCTAGATAATGGAAAATGCCAAGCTTTTATCGCGATTACTAATTCCTACTAATTATATTTTCAGAAATTTTTCTTTTTGATAGAATTTACTTTTTGAAGACTTATTTTGGGATATTAATGGGATTTAGTTTCCAGGATTATGTGCCTAGGCTGATTAATTGAGTTAATCAATTTAGTTTTCTTCTCTATTTTTTGTGTTCACGATTGGTGGGCTTGTGTTAAGCCCTTAACCTGGGCCTTGTAGACTGGGTAGTTTGGGCCATAAAAGCAGGAGTTGCAACCAATTTAAAACAATTTTCATATAAAATTTGAGAAAAGTGGGGGCCAGAGAATCAGCAGAAAAACTCTTCTAGTCAAGCCAACAATCTAATAACTTTTTTAACAACCGTCGTTCGATGAACGATATATTTTAAGACATGCATACAAAACTCGTGTGATATCGATACTTCTTGTGTTTGCATCGGAGGATCGATCAAATTTAAGCATTTGCTGATATTAGAACATTTTCCCTCAAAATGTTGTACTAAAATTTAAATCTTTATCCATAATAAAAACGCTCTACTCATAGCCCCGTGTTTAGACTTTAGAATATAAAACATGTCCTTCATCAACGAGCGTTTTAAACCACAACTTTAATACGAAGATTCCCCTCAAAAGAGTAGGCTCATTACTAGGGATAACTTTTTGTCTAAATGCAGGAAACCCTTTTCATTTTTGCTCGAGCGGCATGAAACCCTCCTGACTTGAAATATAAGCATTTTACCAAAATAATTTAGCACATATGCATTTGTTTTCCAAAATGCCCTTTAAGCCTTTCTTCTCTAGATTCTTTTTCTCTTTCTTTTTCCTAAACTATTTCCATTCCATCCTTCTTTTTCTTCTTTCTTCTCCAAAATCTCTAACTCAAAACACCAATTGCTTTCTCTCCTCTCTTCCAAAGAAGGATCATGAGCATGACTTCGAAAAAACATGGATTTCTAAAGATGTGCATTTTTGGTATAAGAAAATCATATGGATAGAAATATCAACAGCATGAAGGTTTTTGAGATAAAAGGGCAGGTTTTTCAAGTCTGGCAAAAGAAAAGGGGTTTACTGCAAATTGTTTTTCCATATAAATCAATAACTTTTCTATCTATTGCTTCAGAGTGAGCAAATAAAAAAAATCTTGATCTAATCAAAAGAGAGAGCCAAACCCATGTCTCGAATTAGGGCTTTGTTGCGATTCTTCAGCTGAATTTTGCTGAGCAGAAAGTAAGCTTGCTACCCATTTTCTTTCATCAATTGAAAAACAACCCAATCCTTAAAGTTCTTTAATTTTTTCTTGTTCTTGTATTGTAATGTATAAACCCTAGTTTCAATTTTCATGATCATAAATTGTGCATGCGTGAAATACCCATGATGAAATCAAGTATTCACTATTAATTTTCCTTGAATTGATGCCAAAAATTTGCGAGAAGTGAGAAAAATCCATCTATTAGCAGAACATTCTCTCTAACTGATTTTTTTTTTGTCTCCTATTTGTTTATCACAGAAACCATGCATTCCCCCTGTTTGATTAAATGTCAATGAGAGATCACCTTATCGTGGTTTCAAGCGGATTTCCTGTATTTCATGTATGCACCGTTTTCGAACAGACCCTGTCAAACAGTACGACAATTGGTGTGTGTGAAAAAAATCATGTCAATAACTTCAACAGTCGACCAAGATCGAATAAGCCAACTCCCCGATCCGATCCTTCATCACATCTTCAGCTTTTTGACCACATTAAGTGTGGTGAGATCGAGTGTGCTCTCGAAAAGATGGAGAAATCTGTGGGCTTCTATGCAATGCCTAGTCTTCAATAATCATGATTTTTACGACGTTGATGAATTTGCAAATTTCGTTGATGCGGTGTTATTGCTTCGAGATCCATTGGATGTGCACACATTTCGGCTAATTTGTAATGACCCTTTAAACCAAAACCGTTCAAAAATGTGGATTGTTTATGCAATAAAGCACAGCGTCCGGGTGGTTGACTTGAGAATTGAAACATTTGGAAACGACTTAGAGCTGCCTCGTCGCCTCTGCACCTGCCAATCTTTGGAGACGTTGTGTGTTTCCGTTAATTTTGGAGTAGGGGTTTCACATCTCAATTTCGGTTTTGCTCACATCAAAAGATTGGACTTTTATTTGGTCAAAATTGTTCATAATGATTTAGAGCGACTTGTTTTAGGATGCCCGGTGATTGAAGATTTACTTCTTGAGAATTGTGGGATATATTCTGATCACACACCTTGTTTTTGTATTTCTTCACGCACGATGAAGTGTTTAAGGATAGCAGGCTGTTATGTTGATGGTAATCTCATCAGAATTTCGATTCCCAGCCTCATATCTTTGCATTACGACGACTGTAGAATAGCAAGGACTTTACTGGAGAATCTATCATCTCTGGTTTATGCACTCATCTGTAACAGTGAGGAGCACAGATGTCAACATGATATCAGTGCGGCGGAAATTATAAAAGAGCTTTCAAATGCAAAAGTTCTTAAGTTATTTGGCCCATGGATAGAGGTATGCCGATTTATTTCCATTTCTCTGGAATGTAATATAATCTATAGAAATGCTTACCACAAAAAAAAAAGACTATATATAAAAAAAGAGACAAATGTTTTAGAAAAGAACTAACAAGTTGATAATACAATGCTGAAAATCTAATTTACCAACATGACAATATGTACGTATGAATAACGGAAGATACATCAAGTAGATGTATATACATGAATCGTGTTATAACACATAAAATTTGATACCCGCGTGCTATTCTACCAGGTACATACATACAATATGCATGCAACATGCATACAAAATGTATACGGAGTATTTGGACATGTATATAATGCATGTGCAATTATCAATGTCTGATATATGTAGGACACGGACACACACCCTGTTGAAAGTGTTCATACTTCATTGTTATTTTTTTTCCATTCTAGTTCCATCCCATAACAACCGTATACTTAAGAGTACACAAATAAAGAGAGATTCAAAACAAATCCTCGATCAGTAAGCAAGCTGTACAAATGGCCTGTTGTAAGGCATGGTGATAGGAAGGTTGTGTCCTCATTGAGACCAGAGAAACGGAACGTCGACCGAAATTTCCACCATTCGAAACTCACATATTTAATGTTATTCAGTCCAATGAGCACTATATTCATTTCGAAACTCACATCTTTAATCAGTTAGGTTGGCTCAAGCAGATTTACTAACAAAGCCAAACCTGACCTTTACAGAATGTAGATTAGCGAGCTGAACCTGTTGTGAGTTGTGGCCCAAACCCTTTCACATCAAACAAAACCCACTACCTTTGTGTTGCAAGTTTCCTTTTCGCAAGTAGGTTTTCGATTTCGACCCTTCCATACCTATTGATGAGTTTATTTATTCCCTTATATCGTTAAAGTAAATGTCGATTGCATCACATTGCATAGTACTGTTTTTGGGCTACATCACATAATTATCAAGTTTATGTAGAGATAACCTCCGGCAAATTCTTCCTAAAAAGAAAAGAACAGGATCAAAATATGATCATTCTTCTAAATTTGTTTCCTTTACTATATGCATAGATCGTTTCCGAAAAAGAGCTATCAGAACTTCCAACATTTGAGAACTTGGAGAGTGTGAGTCTTGCAGTGGATATCTCGATCAGCAATTTCCGACTATTATCCTATTTGCTTCAGCACTCACCAAATTTAGAGCATCTGACTCTTAAGGATGTAAGTACAGCAGACAACAGACTTTGTTATAATCTGGAGATCAGCATACCTAAGATTTTCCTTTGTTGTTTTTTTTGTTTTTTGCAGTCAGTTCTACCACGATCTTATGTTTACGGTCTAGAAACTGTTTGGAAGTCAGATTCGCTATCATTTGATTGTCCGCAGCTTAAAAGCATTGAAATCCAATGTTCCCAATTAAACGAAAGAGTACAAGATTATGTGATGACTTTGCTATCAAGTTCCAGGGTCTTACACTGGATTACTACGATCGTCTCTGAATAGACTCGGCATGTAAGAACTATTTATTTATCTTTTTCCCTGTCACCATGCACACGCTTTTTCTTAACTGTAAAAATGAAAGGTCCTTTTCGATTGTGGATTTTATAGATATGTAGATGTTCACCCCAACAATTTTCTTAAATATGGTACAAAGGGGAGTGAGAATATGGCATCTTTGGAGAATCTTAGTTTGTTCCTAGATTTAGAGTCATCATTGGTTTTGCAAAAACAGAAACATGGATTCTTTTATGTGAAGCCTAACACTAGAACCTTGGGTTTATTTTTTGGTGAGATTAAATATATATTACTTATTTGAATTAAATTCTACATTCCCCTGCTTCACATAGACCTCTTCTGCTAATTTCTTATATAAATATTCCAATTTCCTTTTAATTGTGGATAATAAGAAATAATAATAACATTCATTCTAGGGACGATGAACCCGAGAGACATGAACAAGGCTTTACTTGCCAAATGGTGGTGGAAGATGTATGATGAGAATGTCCCTGTATGGAAGGCCATGATTTCTGAGAACTATATAAGAAATGGACATCTACAGGGAAAGCATAAGAATGCAATGACCACTTCAGACTTTTGGGGCGGAGTCTTCAGGACCAAAGGATTTTTTCTCTCAAGTGTTACTTTCACCATTGGAGACGCAAAAAGATCTCCTTTTGGAAAGATGTTTGGTGCGGGGAAGAGTCTCTTCGCTATAAGTTCCCAACTCTTTATGGTATTGCGAGAAACATGCATGTCAAGGTCGCGGAGGTTTGGAATGGAAGGGAGTGGAGGTTGAGCTTCAAGAGGACTCTAACAGCAGGACAAAAACACGAGCTTCAACTCCTCAAGGAGTTTCTTATTGAGCGGTGCCTGAATCACCAAACACTGGATCGTCCGAAATGGCGGTGGAATTCTAATAGCAAATTCAGTGACAAGTCCCTATATAAGATCATCAATGGTGGGGGGAGAACGGGCGGGCATATGACACATCTGGAAGGCTAAGGCCCCGAGCAAAATTAAAGTTTTTAATTGGTTGGTGGCTAGAAGAGCGGTTCTAACTAGAGAAAACCTTATGAAACGTAAGTGGCAAGGTCCTTCTAGCTGTGTCAACTGCAAAAGCGATGAGGAGAAGATGGATCATCTTTTCTTCACTTATCCCTTTGCCAAGAGGATGTGGTCCCATTTTGGTGCTTTGAATAATGTCCTTGTGTTGCCTACTTCTATTGAAAAAGTTTGGGGAACTTGGCGACAACGGTTAGAGGGGATCCTGCGAAGGGACAATATTATTATGGGCATCTTGTTGGGTTTATGACGAGAACATAATGATAGAATTTTTGGGGAAAAAATAATCCCTTAAATGCGGTCTAATTTCTTCCATGATTCAGAGTTGGTCTTATATCACTGCAAATAAGGAGAAACTGAAGATTAGAAAGGTGATACCGGAGAATGTTGGGAACGCAGGGGATGATGGCAGCCCAGTTAAGGACACAGTTGGCGACCACGATTTTTTGATTCCATAAGGGAGGTTGCGGGTGTTGATTTGTGATACTTTGCTTTGCTTTGGATTGTGGGGTGTACTGTTATCTGGACTTTGGCATTATTTGTTGTGATCATTAATATCTTTTTAATGAAATTGGGTGGCTAATTATCCACCTTTTCCTCAAAAAAAAAAAAATAACATTCATCGTGTTTTTCATTTTTCATATTTCTTTTCTGTTTTTTCCTATACTTTATATCAAAGGAATCATTTTTATATTTCTGTTGTTGTTTCTTTCCATCCCCTCATTTTTTTATTATAGTAAAAAATATCTTACTATTTGCAAAGTTATTTCTGAACATCTCTTCATTTGCATCGAAGAAGAAGAAAATTTCGTAGTATCTAAATTATTGTTTCATGCCATCTTTTTGTGTCTTTCATAAGAAAGTTTTTATTGCTAATTTTTATGGTGGTTACAAATGCACATATATAAGTTGGAAAGAAAAAACAACTACTATATTCGCTTCTAGTTCACCTTTCTTCGTTTATCTTCATGTAATGAAAGATAATCTTTTAACTATCTTCACTATTACTTTTCGTCATTTGCCCTTATACTTGCTAACTATTTCTTAGTTTGCCCTTATACTTGCCATTCCATGAATCTTTTAAAATTATTTCTCAGTTTGTCCCTTGAATATTATATAATAGATTGAAAATTATTTCTAGGCTCCTATGTTGCTAAATCTTTTAAAATTACCAATAACTAAGTTGGGTTAAATAATAAATTAATAAATATGAATTTTCAGTTTTTATTTTCCGTGGCATATTGCTTAGAAAGTTGGTGGTTCTTTTGATATGGTATATTGTTACGCGTCATGTTATTTGAGTGTTATGGTTAAAAAGATTACGTCTGATATCCATGCTATATTTATATTGTTGAATAAAAACTTTACGCATCTGCGTGGGGCTACTTGCTAGTTATATATATAAAGCTATAATGAGAGTATTATTTGGAATATTCTCTTATCTTGCTTGGAGTTTAGCGGAAAAATTATTTTCTCATCTCTATTTAATTCTCTTACTATATTCGATCATGGAATGTTTTTTTATTGTCTCCCTACTCAATATTTATCATTAATTTATCCCATATAGCTAAGCCTATAACGTGGAAAACTTCTGGTCGGTCTCCTTAAAAATCTCGTTTTGGCTTTTCTTCCACTACTTAGATTTTATTGGTAAAATATAAATATATAGCATGCAAAATATTGAAAAATAATTTGAGAGTTAAAAATTTCGCGATTTCCGTTCGATATTGCAAATTTTTTTTGAAAACCAAAGAAAACATCGATATTTTTGAAAATATCGCTATTTACATGCTTTGTAAAATATTAAAATTTTGAAAAAAGAAGAAAATTACACGATTTTCATGTATTGTACCATTCATAGTATTGAAAAAACGAAAAAAGAATATTTGGCTACTTTCTTATGCTATAACATTTACATATAAAAAAGGAACAAAACAGAACATATTGAAACTTTTGAAAATTTCACTATTTCCATGCGCGCATATAAACAAAAAATATCGAAAAACCAAAGAAAACAGAAATTTCTTCAGATTTTTGGAGATTCTTTTTATTTTTGTATGCTATAACAATTAAAATATTGCAAAACCAAAGAAATAGAATATTTTGATTATTTTTGAAAATTTCGCGATTTTAGTTTTACAACGTGCAAATTATTTAAAATTTGAAGAAAATTGTAAAATTTATGTTTTCTACCCTTATCAATATTATGCATGCTATGATAGCATACGAAAATCACGAATTTTCAAAATTCTCAAAATTTTCTATTTTCTTCGGTTTTTAAATATTTTGCTTACTGGCACATCATAATTTTTGTTTTCTTCAAATTTATAATATTTTACATACTACTACACGAAAATTCTGTAATTTAAAAAATCTCGAATCTTTCTTTTTTCTTCGGTTTTTCAATATTTTGCTTGTTATAATAGCACGTGAAAATCGCGAAATTTTCAAAAAGCTCAAAATTTTCATGTTTTAAAATTTTTCAATATTTCACATGCTAGCACATGGCAATCAAGAACTATTCAAAAATATTAAAATTTTCTGTTTTCTTTGGTTTTCTAATATTTGCTTATTATAGCATACGAAAATCTCAAATTCTTCAAAAATCTCAATTTTTTTTTTGTTTTCTTTGGTTTTTCAATATTTTTTGTTTGCGGACACATGAAAATCACAAAAAAAATTTAAAACGTCCCAATATTTTTTTTATTCTTCTGTTTTTGTATATTATGCATGTTTATAGCACATGGAAATCATGATTTTCTTGATAATATTGAAAAACTAAAGAAACCCAAAAATAATGTTATTTTTGAAAATTTCTTGTGCTATAGCAAGAAGAATATTGGAAATCAGATTTGAACAAAAATGTTGAGATTTTTAAAATTTTGTCAGATTCGTGTGCTAGCATGCAAAATGTTGAAAATTCGAAAAAAACAAAAAAAATATTGGCAAATCACTAAAAAAAACCAAAGAAAAAAAAGAGAATATTTTGATATTTAAAAAAAATTCGCGATTTTCGTATGCTAAGGAAAATCTTGAAAAGCTTAAGAAAAATCTTAAAGCATTTGCATGTTAATCCTTCATATATATTACAGATGAAGTTCATAGATATGACCATACGAGATATTACAACTTATAAATCATATAACAATAAACGTTTAAATTAATATGATTTTCTTGACTTTGGATTTCGAACCGGCGTGTTGTGCATTGTTGTTGAACATTCCTTTGCATATGTTCAGCTCGTTTCATGCCTCTGCTAATTTGATTTGGTAACCGAAATCGTGTATAAAGGTTAAAGCAGTCTTAGAACTGCTTCTAATTGGTACTTTTATCATCCTGATTCATCCTTTATATTTGTATGGTTGTGAGAACCAACTCCAAGAACCCGTAGAGGATTAGATCTCAGTATCATTATATGTTAGTGGTATCTGCATCTATCTGAAGAAGCTGAATTCATAAATATCGATTTATCCATTTATTTATCGACTATGAATGAAATTAATAAGTTTTACTTTCTTATCTGTTGAGGCTCAAAATTGTTTCAGATTGAAGTTTTCAGCTTCAATATTTCTTCTTTTGCTGGTAAATATAATTCTTTCTCGACTATTATCGATAGAAATGCCCATTTGCGCTAACGATGAACTTTATAGAAGGAAACATTTCCTGTCAAGCCTTCGAACAAACTATTGTTGTTTTGTTTGCTTTGCAAGTATAATTCATGACTAAAATATACATATGGCTGCGCACAAATACAATAGCCATTTTTTTGAACAGGGGCCGCTGCCGCTGGCACAGCACAGCTACATATTACTCCTAAGCTACATATTACTCCTAATTAAAACCATTTGAACAGAACAGGCTCTTGCTATATTTGTATTTTAAGAGGTTTATTCTGGGATATTAATAGGAATGTATTTCCAGAATTATGTCTCAACTGATTGATTGGGCTTTTTTTGGGTAAATTGTCAAAAAGCCTGCGGCCCGTGCAGGAGTTGTCTAAAACCCCATGATATTATCGAAATTGTTGGGAGAGGTCTATTGTTTAAAATCTTTGTGAAAAATCCTGAGCTGCATTTCGTTTAGACCTTTATTCCCTCAAACTACATGCAACTTTTTAGTTATTACAGGCAACTAGTATAAATAGGGTTTTAATTGGGCTCGAGTTCATTTTGACAAGATCAAAAGACTCGTGGATTATTATACAAGTGAAGTGGGCCGGGTTTTCTTTTGACAATTTATCCATTTTTTTGAACTATTATTGGATCCTTAGTTTGGGCCTTGCTTATTAGGCTGGGTTTCTTTTGAAGTTGTAAAAGACTTCATTTGAACAAATAAGTTTTTCCCCCATTTTATAGTAGAGTAAATTGTCAAAAAGCCCCCGGCCCATTTACGAGTTGTCAAAAAACCCCTGGTATTTTCGAAATAGTAACAAAGGACTTACTGTTCCAAAACTTTGTGAGAAAACCCTTAGGCCTTATCTGAATCAAGGTCTTCTATTATTAGTGAGATGAAATGACGAAAATACCCTTTTTCTCTTCTCCTCACAACCATTCTTCAAAAATTTTCCCATTTCCTAAAAAAAATTCCCCATTTCGCACTCTTTCAAATCCTCTCTCTCACCTTCTCCGTCGCTGCGGTTGCCGTCGACGACTCTCGCCTCATCACCACCTTCTCCTCTCTCGTCTCGATTGTCGCCTACGACCTCCAATCCATCGTCCCCCACCGTCGGAGCTTCTTCTCTTCCCTTGTCGCCTACGACCTCCAATCCATCGTCCCCCACCGTCGGAGCTTCTTCTCTTCCCTTTCCCATCTCGATTGGGCTGGCCTCTTCTTCTCCGATTGGGTCCCATTCCTCTTCATCCTCCTTAAACAGATCCTCTCCCTCCCTATGTCCACCTTCGCCGTTGTCCATGGCCATGCCGCCGTCGCCGGTCTCAACCTTGACTGTTTCGTGGAGATGATGAAATCCAGGCTTGGGAAGGGGATGAGTTCTTGGCCCCACTACTTTCCGCCAAGATCGGATTTTCTTTCTTCCTTTTTTGGTTGATGTTCTTTTTCATTTTGTGAATGATGATTTTTGTTACAAATGTAGGGTTAACGAATTTTGTGAATTAGTTGATCAACATTGAACAATGTTCAGTGATTGAAAATGATGAAGTAGTCTTAGATGTTACCGGGGTTACTTCGCCGATATTGGCCGATGAAGAGTATTGTGTAATGAATGTCAAAAATTGTTGACGTATTTACTTTAATATCGCCGATATTGTGAATGATATTTTTGTTGATATTATTAGTTTATATAGCCGATGTTGGCTGATACTATGTTATGAATAATATTTTTGTTGATTTTATCAGTTTTATATAACCGATATTAGCCGATACTCTGTTATGAATGATATTTTTGTTGATATTATTGGTTTTATATAGTCGATGTTGATATATTTTTGTTGATGATGTATTTATGTTGATGTCAAAAATTGTTGATGTATTCTTGATAATGTCAAACGTTACATACAACTGTTTAGAAGTTACAGACAACTGGTTAGAAATTACATGCAAGTATTCAGAAATTACATGCAAATGTATAGAAGTTACATACTGCTTATTAGAATTTACATGCAACTGCTTAGAAGTTGCATACAGTTTATTAGAAATTACAGAAAAGTTATTAGAAGTTATATCCAGCTACTTAGAAATTATATGCAGCTTATTAGAAATTACAGGCAAGTTATTAGAAATTACATGCAGTGTCACGTCCCGCTTCCAAATTACGAAATATGAGACGTGACAAGGCCATAGATGCTCCTGCGGTCAAGAAAATATCATGCCATAGTCACACTTCGGCTTCTAGCATTACGCGGTAATCAGTAATCATAGCACAGGTAATGAGAAATGCAGTCACTAATTCTATCAAAACACATATAAAACTAACCGGATAGAGTCAATCTAGATGTTTGCTGGGAAAAGATGGCGCTGGCGTCGCCGATCTAGATGTCCGCAGTATTCTCGAGGTAAGGCAGGTCCTGATCCGAGCTAAATCCACTGTTCACTCTGAGCATGTATACTCATGTCGTCAGAAGGACACAATACTAATATATATGAATATGTAATATGTGCGATGACAATAAACATGAAGCAGTAACAAAGAGCAATGACGCGAGAATGAAATAATCGGTACATGTAACGATAAAACAGTTGTATCAGATCAGTAATCGATGTAATGTCCATGTCACTAAAACTATCAGTCTCTAAGTCTCAATGTCCAGATCACTAAACTTATCGCCAGTTCAAGTGTGAGCATCAACCACCGTAGGAATATCCCCAACCTAAGGGTAGGTCCCAGGGGCAAGGGAACACGGGTCCGAATCACGTTCGCTAATAATCAGAAACACCATCCATATGACTCCTGAAATCACTACATATGCCGGCAGTGGGACTCCTGAGATTCCATTGATCGAACTCACACTCAAACTACCCCACACCCCACGGTCTATATCAAACACCGACCATGAATCCAAATACCGGTCGCTCCATGATAAGTCTACGCGAGAACTGGAGACAGGGTCTCCATCAAGCATGTCTCGACTGGTATCCAAAATAAATGGTCAGTGCTCGATGTCTTACCTATGACACTAATATAAGTGCTTCCATAACCGTCTCATACCATTTTTACACTTATATATGCCTCATAGGCGTCGAGAAGTAACCATATCTATAGAAAACATCTCATCACTATGAAGTAACTTCCAAGCTCAAATTTCGTCAAACCAAAAAGCTGAAGTATATGAAGTAAGCTTACTTCTGGTATTTCCATATTACTTACTGATAGACTTATTGAATTTACATATACGGAAATTCATCGGATTGAATATGTGATCATTTCACAGTCCATATAATGTGTATTGAAGCCAAAAAGAGTGAAAAACAGACACCATTCCAAAAGGATAGAGATCGAAGGAGCACCTGACACAGGATTCAAGCTTTAATACCTCAGCTGCTAAATGTTCAGAAACCACCCAAGCGGGTGTCTTGTAGAAAAACTGTAAATAACCAGAAAAATATGCAATTAATAAACATTTTAAAACATTCCCACCATTAGTACATCATGAATGGAGAAGTTCAGAGTCATCACATTAGTTATACTTTCTTTATTTGTAAACCTTGGGGGATCAATTAAGGTTGTTTCATGTTAAAGTTTTAGCTTACAGTATTTCTTTTTTGTTGATAGATACAATTCTTTCTCGACTATTTTCAATTGCCCATTTGCGCTAATTAATTAATGATGAATTTTCCAACAGGAAACATGTTTACGCGGTGACGTGACCTGGATCGCGCCAAGATGTTACCTTCCGTTGATCTGCTGATGGCGGCGATGGGTGGCTGAGATTGGATCTGGATGCTGTCGCTCCTAAAGCGTGTGGATCTCAATGAGTTTGAGGTTGTGGTTGCCGAGCTGCCTTCAAGGAAGTCCCGGGGTGGTTGTACCACCGAGGATCCTCCGACGGTCAAGTTAGACTAGAGATCCGAGCAGAGTAACGGCTTAGTGGAGTAAAAAATGGCTTACTTTGACCGTCTGAAGAAAAGGTTTATATAGCGGTGGCAGCAGACAGGGCAAGCGCGAGAATCACGTCGGCAGTTACGCTCCCGACGTCACGCCCGCGTGATGCGCGAGATCTCCCATTAATGATGAGACATGCTCGTTAATGGGGGATCGTGATGGCGTGGAACGTGAGATGTGGTCGTCGGATATCTCGCGCATGGAGAGATTCGCGGGATGGCGGTTGCGCCTGTGAGCGGTGCCGTTGGTCGGTCGATGAGACCGAGGAAGATGACCTCGGCGGGAGAGCCCGCGGACGGGCGGGAGAGCCCGCGGACGAGCGGGAGAGCCGAGGTATCTTGGTTCTGTGGTAGCCCGGAGAAGAGTTGGTAGGCCGAGAAGACCAATTGCGCAGGGGCTCGGAGGTGAGCCAGCGTTTGCTTGTAGGACGGGCACATGAGTGGTTTGGTCGGCCACTGTAAGTCCTTTCTTGTGAGCCCTGGAACACGCCATCTACCACGTGTCATGATCTGGGAGATCACCTATATCGAGCATCATCATTAGCCCCCCCACTCTCGTCCCGACCAGCTGAAAGGTCGGGTCGAGAGTGGTCTGCCGGGTCACACGAGGTGAGCTTCCTTTTGAAAATATCGTCAAGCGTGTCCCCGGGTAATCTGTTTTATTTTCTGGATGATGTCAGCGAATCAGGGAGAGATCTCTGCATTAAAGAGGGTGCGCCGGATCGCGTGTACTTTTGCTAAAGCGACAGATCACATGCCGGGCGCTGGTTGGCTGACGCGACGCGACGCAGACCTCTGGCGTCTGATGGGATCCGGCCAATGTGCGTGCGACAGGTGGAGCGATCATGGTTGTCGAATGCGAATAGTTGTTTTGGCGGGAGTCGACTGTCACCGTGGGATGAGGACGCCGGTGGCTATAAATAGAGGCGGGGTCCGCTTCAGGGCCCATCTCTCTTCATATTTCCCTCACTCTTGATCTTGTAAGCTCGGTGCTCTCCTCTTAGGTCGGATTTCTGCATTGCCGAGGACTTCTTCATCAGGTTAGATGTCTTCCTTTGAGAAGTCTGTAGATGTCGTCAGGGTAGATTCTAGGGATCCCTCCGCCGAGTCGGAGCTTTCCCGGGGAGTTAGGGTCAGATCTTCTTCCTGGGGCCGCGCGTCAGGGGCGGATCCCCGAGCGGAGGTGGCGGATGATCCTGGCGTTCCATCCTTGGTGAGGTACGAGAACGAGCTTGCCACCGCTCGGGCTCGTTTCCACATCCCATCCGGCTACACTCTACGTTTGGCCGAGGAAGGAGAGAGGGCGAATCAGCTTCGGGGTAAAGAGATTGCCTTGTACCTGGAATCCTTTTGGGTTCAGCCCCGCCCAGTTCGTCGATAAGTTAGGAGCTCGTAGGTGTTCTGTTAGGCTCGTGTTTATTTTCATTTTTGTTTGTGTTGCTAACTTCATTATACCTTGCCTTATGCAAAACCCATGAACCTGAGCTACCTTCGAGCGGCCATGCGCAAGCCGAAGAAGGGGTCGAAGGCTGGAGGGGCCAGCTCTTCTCGTCGGACGACGATCCCGTCTCCCCCAGCAGCCGCCCCGCCTCCGCGCTCGAGTGCAAATCACGCCCCGGAGTCCAGCGAGGCGCCGAGCCGAAAGCGGGTTCGGGGGCAGGAGGCCCCGGCTTCGGAGGTAGAGACTAGCCCTCCGCCGTCGGCCCTCAAGAGGTTCCCTCGCGCAGTCCGCGGACCCCGGCCTCCCCGATCTTGGTGGACGAGGGGGAGGTCCGCTTTGAGGTTCCCTCGGGGCTTTCCTTCGCTGACAGCTTGCTATCCGATCGACATGGAGAGGTCGGTCGGGGGCAAGGTCCATGGGGGGACTTTGAAGGCGTAAATGGCGTCCATTGCCCAAGAGGTCGTGCAGGTTAGTGCTCGTACTTCACGCGATTTTTCACTTTAGCGTCTCGTCATTCGCGAGATTTGGTGCTCCTTTTTCTTTCTGACCCCCTTCTGATTTCTTCAGGTCCTCCAGCACGTCGCTCTTGTCGTCCGGATAGAGGAGGATGAAATAGCCCCGGCGATGCGGGCCGCGGGCGAGCTCTCCTCGCTGGAGGAGAGATCGAAGTGGGAGCTGAAGACGGCGATGGCGAGGGTTGCTGCCCTTGAGGGCGAGATGGCGGCAGGGAAGTAGGCGGCGGTGGCAGTGAAGGAGGAGGCAGCAGCTGCGAGGCAGGGGGTGGCGGTCTCGAAGCAGGAGGTTTCCAGGTTCCACGAAGCCTCCAAGGCTGCCGAGGCCAAGCTTCGGGACTCCAGGATGCTCGTCGACACCATGAAGAAGTCCGCGAGCACCCTCCGGAAGGATTTGGAGGCTGTGGTAGAGGCGGCGAAGCTAGCCGACCTCAGAGCGGCGAAGACGGTGGAGAACTTCTAGAAGTCGAAACAGTTCTACACCGTCCTAGCCTCGGCCACCATCGCCATCTGGCATGAGTCCCTCGACGCCATCAAAGCTCGGATGCCGGAGTTCGCTGACGAGGAGCTCCGGGCCAAATATCCTCACGGGGATGACGAGCAAGGGGACGGCCCTGGGGACGATGTCGGGGAAGAGATACCCGGCGAGGGCGACGCCGAGGCTCTTATAGCGGGCGCTAAGCTTTCCGGTGTTGCGCCTGGCCCTGTGGCCTGAAGCCCCTTGTCTTCTTGTTTTTTCTTCTTTTTGTTGCCACGGGAATTTTGTAGGCCTCCGGGCATTTTGTAAGGCCGGGGAGCCCACAATACCTTTGTAGAGACTTTTTGCTTTTGCAGTAGTGTTTGTGCTTGTATTTTTCTTTGTCGGTAGACACTTTTATTTGCGCAGTACTGCCTTCATTTTATGTCAGTTCTTTGTCTAGCGATCACACATCGAGTTGAATTTGTTCGTTTGTCAAGTGTGCAAAGACCGGCGGGGGGACGGTATTTCCATGGCCCCAAAGTCAAGGTGGAGATCGCTTAGACGTAGAACCGGATGCCTCTTGGTGAGGTCATGTTCCTTAGCGTGGGAGGGGCCGTGAGAGGCTTACAAAGGACGTAGCCGAGCAGGGTAGCTGCTCGGCGCCTCTTAGCGAGGGCTTTGATCCTTAGGGTGTTAGGGTAGGGAGCTACCAGCCAGGGATAACCGAGCAAGGTTGGGCCCGGTTTCCTCTTGCGAGAGCTTTTGATCTTTAGTGCGGGAGGGGCCGTGAGTGGCCTACTAAGGACGGGGCCGAGCAGGGTAGCTGCTCGGTGTCTCTTGGCGATGGCTTTGATCCTTGGTGTGTTAGGGTAGGGAGCTACCAGGCAGGGATAACCGAGCAAGGGCAGGCCCAGTTGCCTCTTGCGAGGGCTTTGATCCTTAGCGCGGGAGGGGCCACAAGTGGCTTACTAAGGATGGCCGAGCAGGGTTACTGCCCGGTGCCTCTTGGCGAGGGCTTTGATCCCTGGTTTGTTGGGGGTAGGGAGCTACCAGCCAGGGATAACCGAGCAAGGGCGGGCTCGGTTGCCTCTTGTGAGGGTGTAGGGTGTTTTTCGTCACCCCAGTGAGATGGGAATACGCGCACGCTTGTCAGGCGTACTACAGATTCCCCCTGCCTAGGGTAGACTGGGGTTTAATGATTGTGGGGATCCGAATCTCCGGCAGCCGCGGACTAAGCTGCCGTTAATTACCCCTCGCCTTTGGGGCGAGGGAACCTCCGATTAACGGGTTAAACTGGTCGTGCAAACTCAATGTGCGGTGTGCGTGTGTTTTGTTTTTTTTTTTTTTAAAAAAAGGGGGTTTTGGATATATCGGGAGCCACGCAGAGTTTTTACGGGGGTCCCGCTACCCGGATAGCGGGCTGGGGGTCAAGGGGGCTAGCAGCCCCCTTGCGGGGTTCGGGGCAGCGCCCCGGCCCGAAAATTTTTTTGAGGGGGAGAATGTGGCGGAGTATGTATATGTGTAAATTTGTATACATATGTATATGTATATGTATGTACATAAAAAGAGAGAGAAAAGGCATCCAAGGGATGCGTGGGGGCCAACGCCTTGAGCGCTGTGCGTTAGGTGCTGTGCGCTCAAGCGCACGCGCCACGTGTCGGCACGCGGGCGCCTTGCGCACTTGCGCGGGTGCGCAAGCGCGCGCGCCACGTGTCGGCACGCGGGCGCCTTGCGCACTTGCGCAAGCGCGCAGGTGCCCAAGCGCGCGCGCCACGTGTCGGCACGCGGGCGCCTTGCGCACTTGCGCAAGCGCGCAGGTGAGGCACAAGAGGCTTTTAGCCTGAAAAAATTTCTCAGAAGAGAAATCAGAGAGGAGTTGGACTCCTGAATGTGTTTTTCTTCCTTTTTTGAGGGTTTAGTGAAAGATGTTCTTCTTCTTCCTCCTCTGTTAGCTGGATCTTGAAGATCAAGAGATGTGGGATTTCAAAATCTTTTCTTTTTGAGATCTGATGGAAGATCTGAGTTCCCCTTGATGGGTTTTGTGGTGAAAAACTAATTTGTTTTATAAAAATGAGAGTAGAACTCTTGATTTAATTCAAAAGAAAGAAGAAGGTTTTGGAACCTTGAAGAAGGAAGAAAGAGCTCAGCTCTGAAACTTTTTTTGGAGAGAGAAAAAGTTGTTGGGATATTTCATTATCCTTGCCTTTATAGGCCATTCATTTTACACATAGCCCCTTGGGCTTCACAAAATGGCATTTTGCCTATCCCATGGCTCATGTGCCATTTCTTTTTGCACATAAGCCATGGGCTTTACAAAAATTTGGCCTTATGCCTATTTTTCTTACGTTTATCCAAAAATAAAATAAAAGAAATACAACAAAATTATTTATTACAAATTTTTTTATCTTGGCATGGGGGAAGGCCGGCCGCTTTATGTTCGGGCTCGACCCGGGCATGGGCCCACTGGATCTGGGCTTGGGCCACTTGGCTCGGGGTTGACTTTGATTTTGACTTGGTCAACCGGGGTGTAAATTTTTACCCCAACAAATTGCCCCCCATCAATAAATGCACACCACATATGTGGGTCGTGTGCATGAAATTGATGGATCTTCTTTCACGTGGAGGCGACTTGATTTGGTTCCCGCCTTTTGGGAAGCTGGCACTGCCCTTTTTACGACATGGACGGTCGTTGCTTGACATGTCTCCGAGACGGAGTGTCCGTGATAGGCGTTTTCCCTGGCCCGGAGCTATCTGGTTCCCGCTTTGTAGGAATCCTGCGCTGCCCTTTTTGCGACTTGGACGTTCGGTGCTGCCCTTTTAGCGACGTGGACGGTCGGTTCTGCCCTTTTTGCGACATGGACGGTCGGTTCTGCCCTTTTTGCGACTTGGACGGTCGGTACTGCCATTTTTGCGACTTGGACGGTCGGTTCTGCCCTTTTTGCGACATGGACGGTCGGTTCTGCCCTTTTTGCGACTTGGACGGTCGGTGCTGCCATTTTAGCGACTTGGACGGTCGGTGCTGCCATTTTAGCGACTTGGACGGTCGGTGCTGCCCTTTTAGCGACGTGGACGGTCGATGCTGCCCTTTTTGCGACGTGGACGGTCGATTCTGCCATTTTAGCGACGTGGACGGTCGATGCTGCCATTTTAGCGACGTGGACGGTCGATGCTGCCATTTTAGCGACGTGGACGGTCGATGCTGCCATTTTTGCGACTTGGACGGTCGGTTCTGCCCTTTTTACGACATGGGCGGTCGGTTCTGCCCTTTTTGCGACATGGGCGGTCGGTTCTGCCCTTTTTGCGACATGGACGGTCGGTTCTGCCCTTTTTGCGACTTGGACGGTCGGTGCTGCCCTTTTAGCGACGTGGACGGTCGGTTCTGCCCTTTTTGCGACATGGACGGTCGGTGCTGCCCTTTTAGCGACGTGGACGGTCGGTTCTGCCCTTTTTGCGACATGGACGGTCGGTTCTGCCCTTTTTGCGACTTGGACGGTCGGTACTGCCATTTTTGCGACTTGGACGGTCGGTTCTGCCATTTTTACGACATGGACGGTCGGTTCTGCCCTTTTTGCGACTTGGACGGTCGGTGCTGCCATTTTAGCGACTTGGACGGTCGGTGCTGCCATTTTAGCGACTTGGACGGTCGGTGCTGCCCTTTTAGCGACGTGGACGGTCGATGCTGCCCTTTTTGCGACGTGGACGGTCGATTCTGCCATTTTAGCGACATGGACGGTCGATGCTGCCATTTTAGCGACGTGGACGGTCGATGCTGCCATTTTAGCGACGTGGACGGTCGATGCTGCCATTTTTGCGACTTGGACGGTCGGTTCTGCCCTTTTTGCGACATGGGCGGTCGGTTCTGCCCTTTTTGCGACATGGGCGGTCGGTTCTGCCCTTTTTGCGACATGGACGGTCGGTTCTGCCCTTTTTGCGACTTGGACGGTCGGTGCTGCCCTTTTAGCGACGTGGACGGTCGGTTCTGCCCTTTTTGCGACATGGACGGTCGGTTCTTGATTTGACTTGCTCTGCTTTTTGCAGTGTCAGGGGTAGACTTGACTTGCTCCGCTTCTTACGGTGTCGAGATCCGACTCGCCCCGCTTTCCGCGGTGTCGGAGTGGAAGTTGACCTGTTGATTTTGATTTGGGTTAACATCAGCATCGCTATACTGGAATATGGTACCAGGAGCGAATCATCATCTGTCATGGAGAGGATTTTGGGATTTTGGTTTTTGTTTGGCATCTGCATTGCTGCACTGGAATAATGCCAGGAGCAACTCATCATTTGCCCCGGGAGGATTTGGGAGAAATTGGAATTGTTTTACGCCCGTGGATTGTATACGGTTTTGCAGGATGTATGATCCAGACCGTAGGGCCGGAAAAATTTCGGGACTTTGTCGGCGTCTGCATCGCTGCACTGGAACATGGTACCAGGAGCGACTCATCATTCGCCGTTGGGGTATGGGATTTGGAATTTGGTTGGCGTCTGCATCGCTGCACTGGAATATGGTACCAGGAGCGACTCATCATTCGCCATTGCCCGTTGGGGAACGATGGCTTAGGAGACAGGTTTGGGTCCCTATCACCTAAGGCTTTTCAATTTTATGGGCCGTGAGGGTCCCATAAAAGCATTTTCTCCCTGCGAGTCGTAAGGATCCCGCAGGTGTATTTTCTCCTTAGGAATCGTGAGGATTCCTAAGTGTGTTGCTCCTTTGTGAGTCGTAAGGATCTCACGTAGGGGTTTTCTCCTCACAAGGTCGAGAGGACTTTGCGAGTGTATTTCATCTCTTTTCACGAGTTTGCGCCATTTCGGGTTTTCACAGACTCGCCGGCAGTCCTGCTGTTTTTACTCACGGAGCCCTTTCGGGTTTTCATCCGTGCCCATTTTGCTTGTGGACATACCGTTTATTTCTTCCTCCTTTTTTTTTTTTTTGCCGCTGGTGGGACTTTAAAGTAGTCTCGCCGGCAGGATTTGGGAGAAATAGGGGTCATTTACGCCCGTGGATTGTATACGGTTTTGCAGGATGTCTGATCCAGACCGTAGGGCCGATGTGCTCAATTCGCCTGCGACTTGGAGCATTCACGTGTAGTATTTCTTGAGATATCGGCCATTGATGGGTGGCATGGGCCTTTCTCCCTCGGCACTTATTAGTTGGTAGGATCCTCCGTCTAACACTTTCTCGATGACGTATGGTCCTTCCCAGTTTGGCTCGAATTTTCTCTTGGCATGTCGATTGGGGATAATCGGTCTTTTGAGGACCAACACCAATTCACCTTTCTTGAAGGCGCGGAGACGGGTTATCTTGTCATAAGCCCGTGACATTTGGGCTCGGTATAGCTCCAGACTTTGTTGCACCGCGAGCCTCTTTTCTTCGAGGGCATCGAGTTCTTCAAGTCGAAGGAGCACGTTTTCTTCCTCCGTCAACTCATGTTGGACGGCCATTCTTAAGCTCGGAACTTCAACTTCGAGGGGGAGGACCGCCTCCACTCCGAAGAGCAATGAGTATGGAGTGGACTGAGTTGGAGTACGGTGCGTGGTACGATATGCCCACAATGCCTCGTGAAGCTTGAGATTCCAGTCTCTCTTGTTGGCTGAAGCATTTTTCCTCAGAAGCTTGCATAGAGTCTTATTGAAGGCTTCGGCTAGCCCATTGGCTCTTGGATTATAGATGGAGGAATATCTCCAGTCTATCTTGTGCTGAGTAGCGAACCTTGAGACATTGAAGCTCTTAAAAGAAGGCCCGTTGTCAGAAATGATTCTTCTTGGTGTACCGAAGCGGAATAGAATATTATGCTGGAAGAATGTCAGAATATCCTTTGTCTTGACTTCTTTTAGCGGGACAGTTTCAGCCCACCTGGAGAAGTAGTCTGTCGCGGCCAGTATGAACCGGTGGCCTTTAGATGACGGAGGATCAATTGGGCCAACAATGTCGGTGCCCCAAACTTCGAAGGGCCACGACGCCACTGTAGGATGCAATGGGTTGGGATGCTTGTGAATAAAATCACCATGAATTTGGCAGATATAACATTTCTTTGCATGCTCTCCGCAATCCCGTATCATGGTGGGCCAGTAATACCCAAGCCGTTTGATTTGAAGTCGCATCTTGGGGCCAGATTGGTGAGCACCGCAAACGCCCGAGTGGACATCTTTCATGACCTTTTGGGCTTCGGCCAATGACAGACACCTGAGCCAGAGTTGGTCATATGACCTGCGGTATAACGTGTCATTTACAAACACGTATCGGAGAGCTCTTTTCTTCAGCTGAATCCTCGCAGATTTTTCTTCGGGCAGCTTGTCGTATCGGAGGTACTCTATGAAGGGTTCTCTCCAATCGGGCTCGTCTTGGATGATCGAAGCTTCTTCCGCCGGACTGCTCTTCTGTTCCGCGCTTTCCTCTTCTCGTAGAGAGACTGGGGGTAGAATTTGCCGGCTCCTGACTGTGATCAGAATTGCGTCCATGTCAGGATCAGCCAGCTCCTTGGCCAAGCGAGCGAGTACATCAGCCTTTCCATTCAACGCTCTAGGGACTCTCGTTAGTTCAATATGAGTGAACCGTTTCATGAGTTCCACCACCCGACCTCTGTACCGAGCTAACTCAGGTTTGTATATCTTATAGTCGCCGCTTACTTGGTTGACGACAAGCTGGGAGTCACCGTAAACCTGCAGCCGAAGGATTTCCATTTCTATAGCGAGTTCCAAACCAGCTATCAGAGCTTCATACTTAGCTTCATTGTTTGTCCGAGGCTCGGTGAGAGCAAAAGAACGCCGTAGGGTTCCCATTGATGGTGTGATGAACACCAATCCTATCCCTGCTTTTATCTCCGGGACGCTTGATTTACTGGAGGTTCTTATCGATGAGGCCCCATCGAAGTAGAGCTCCCAACATGGCTCGTCATTCTCGAAGTGCAGCACTTGTTCGTCGGGTAACTCACAATTTAGCGGCGACCCTTCTGGTATGGGATGAGCAGCGAGAAAGTCTGCAAGAGCTTGCCCTTTTACTGCTTTCTGAGGGGTATAAACTATATCAAACTCAAGTAGCATGACAGCCCATCTTGCCATTCTGCCGGCTAGGCTTGCTTTGGTCATCAAGTGTTTGAGCGGGTCGACCTTGGAGATCAGCATAACCCGATGAGCGAGCAAATAGTGCCTCAGCTTCTTCACAGCAAATATTAGCGCCAGGCATTGCTTTTCGATTGGGGAGTAGTTGTGTTCCGCCCCGACTAGAGTTCGACTGAGGTAGTAGAGGGCATTTTCTTTTCCTTCCTCGTTATTCTGGGCAAGGAGTGCACCGAGTGACTCGTCCAGCGCGGCAGTGTAGAGAATCAGCGGTTTATTTGGAATGGGAGCGGCCAGCACTGGAGGGTGCAACAAGTATTGTTTGATGCTTTCGAACGCTGCTTGACATTCGGCATCCCAGATAAAAGGAGCTCCTTTCTTCATGAGCTTTGAGAAGGGCCTACATCTCCCCGATAAATTTGAGATAAACCTCCGTATATAAGCAAGCTTGCCTTGAAAAGATCTTAGCTGCGTCAGACTCTTCGGAGGGGGCATCTCCATGATGGCCTTTATCTTTGATGGGTCAACTTCGATCCTTCGATGTCGGACTATGAAGCCCAGGAATTTTCCCGATGACACGCCAAAAGCGCACTTCAGAGGATTCATCTTCAGATCGTATTCCCTCAGTCTGGTGAGAACGGTCCTGAGATCTTGGATATGATCGGCCTTGGCTTTAGTCTTGACGACCAGATCATCAACATAGCATTCGACGACTTTATGGATTAGGTCATCAAAGATATTAGTCATCGCCCTTTGATATGTAGCACCTGCGTTCTTCAGTCCGAATGGCATTACCTTGTAGCAATATATTCCGATCGGGGTTCGAAATGCTGTGTGCTTCTCATCCTCAGGCGACATCTTTATCTGATTATATCCAGACGAGCCATCCATAAAGGTGAACAGTTCGTAATTTGAGGTGTCATCGAACATCATTTCCATGACCGGTAGCGGGAAGTCGTCTTTAGGACATGCCTTATTGAGGTCCCTGAAATCGACACAAACTCGGATCTGCCCATTTTTCTTCTTCACTGGGACTATGCATGCGATCCAGTCTGCATATTTCTCTTCCCTGATGAAGCCGGCATCGATGAGCTTCTTGGTTTCCTCGATGACCTTTTCTTCCAACTCCCTTCTCATTCTTCGAGGAGCTTGTTTGACTGGCTTAGCATCAGGAGATATAGCCAGCTTATGCACGGTACCTCAGGGGAAAGGCCAGGCATTTCTTTGTACGTCCACGCGAAGCAGTCGACGAACTCACGCAGCAGGGCAATTATCTGCTCTTTCATTTCCTCCGACAAGAGTGAGCTGATGTAGGTCGGTCTTGGATTATCGGGCGTTCCTAAGTCAATCTCGGTTAGCTCATCAAAGGTTGCTTGTCCGCCATCTTCGAGCTCTTGAGGAGCTTCTTCTGGCTCGGCTATCTCGTCATCATCATTTGATCTTTCGCTGGTCTCACCAACATGGATCATGTAGCACGCTTTGGAATCAGGTTGAATGTAGCCTATGCCCCGTCTATCTGGAATCCGTCCATCGATGAGTGCTCGGACCTGGGGCGGATACCATAGCCCTTCGTAAAACTTTGCTTCGGACTCCGTTTGATATAACCGGCATCCGCACTTCTTAAAGTATTCCCGCATCTCGGGCGCATAGTATCTGGGATTGAGGACGGCTCTTATGCCTCTCTCATAGGGAAGGCACGCGACAGAATGGTCGTCCGGGTGCACAACGGGGTTTGACCCATAAAACAAGATGCCCTTCTGTCCACTTTTCCTCCCGGGAACGTAGAAAGTTTTCAGCTGGTCCACGGTGGAGATTGATAATGCATCGAGCTCTTTGCACATTTGCTCTGGTACCCTTGTAACGGCTAGGGACCCTTCTGCAACTTCGAAGGTCTCTCGTAGTTTCGCTTGTTGCGTGGGGGTCCAATCTGCACCGCTGTTGCACGACAGGTCCTCCTCCTCTGACTCTTCAGTGTCACTGCCAAGATGAGGGCGGACTTTGCTGCTAGATGGGCCTTCAGTAACAGATTCGTCCGTATCGCTGCCGAAATGAGGGCGAATTTTGCGGAAGGACGGGCTTCCAGCGTCGGACTCATCAGAGTCGCTGCCGAAATGCGGGCGCACTTGGGTATTTTTGCTTTTGAAAGTGATAGCCGGCGCAGATTTGCTTTTGAGTTTTGGGGCCGTTCTATCCTCAGTCAGTTGTGGCTTAGCATTTTGGTGGTTCGTAAAGTACCGAGAATCTTCATATCGGACTTCATGCACACCGAACGGCTGGATGTCTCCGTCAATGCGTTTTTCTTCGCCATTTTTAGTGTACTTCATGCATTGATGGAGAATTGACGGAATGATGCCGTAATCGTGGAGCCATGGCCACCCCAAGAGAATCTTATAAGACGTGTCGGCGTCGATCACGTATATCTTAGCTTCAGTTTGCAGATCCCCAAATTTGATTGGCAGAGCTATAGACCCCAGAACTTGCTGGCAATTTTGGTTGAAGCCTTGAATGACAATCCTTTCCCTTGACAGGTGTCGGACGTCCATTGACAAACTCTTCAGAGTTCGCAAGTTCATGATGTTCACTGAGGACCCCGGATCAATCAATATGCGATTAATTCGATCTCCGTCGCTGTACCCGGTCACGTAAAGCGGCCGATTATGCTCAGCCGTTCCCAGTAGCAAGTCTTCATCCTTAAATGTGACTGCGGCGGCATACAAAGCATGCTGGGCTTCTTTCATGTTAATTTCCGCAAAGTGAGCCTGATACCGCTCGGGGTTTTGCAGAGCGTGGATGAGAACATCCCTAAGCTCCTTAGATAGGACCAGGGTGTCGTAGATGCTCAGGAGAGATGGAAGCTTCCGGAGATGCGCCAAGACATTATAGTCCACCGAGGAAGGACTTATGTTTTCATCAGCCGATTCTCTGCCATCTTCTTCATTAGCGACTTTTTTTTCCTTCCCTTTTGGGGCGTTGCCCTGATTTTGCGGTAGAGCCCTGCCGCTTCTGAGCTGGATTTGATTGGCCTTTGTGGTGAGCTCCTCGTCCTCTTCCGGAAAACAGAGATCATCCTCGGAGTCGCTGCCAAGATGGATGGCATAGCAGGTCACTACTGGGATCTCTTCATTGAAGTCTTCTTCTAACTCCTCCAGAATTTCAGCCGCTTGTACAGGGAAGAACTCCTTCAATCGAATCAATGTTCTTTCCTTTTGTTCATATTCTTCAAGGGAATCGATATATTTTTGAATGGTCGATCTCCCTGCAGACTCTTTTTCGCGCCGAGCTGCACTTTTCTTCTTCTTGAGCTTCTTGGATTTTGAGCCTGATGGAGCCGCATTGGCAGCTGGACTGGTAGGCTTCTTCTGTCCTTCCCATTCCATCCTGGGTTCTTTCCGAAGTAGCTTTATCATCTTCTTCGTCTTATTAGATATGTGCGTACTCCACGGAGGCCGCGATGAGTCAGTTTCGTTTGTCAGGGCAGCGGGTTCGGCTGTCTGCTCCCAGAAGGCTTCAGCTTCCGTCTGTATAAAGTTGGCGGTTGCAACTTGATTGTTCACCAACACGCTTTTGGACAGCTCGATCTCTTCAGCCTTGTACTGCTTCTCGACCCAATCCTTGAAGATATAGCAATCCTCGATCGCATGGCTCACTATTCGGTGGTACGAGCAATACAGGGGATTGTCGGTCATTTTTGCTTCTTGGGGTCTTTTCGACTCCGGCAGTTATAGGCCATTGTTCAAGGCATCTTTAAATATCTTGCGGACCTTGTCCCTTCTGAAAGAGTAAACCTTGTTCTTTTTCTCCTCTAGGGAAGGCCCATCTCCTCCCAGCAATGGCTTTCGAGACCGGTTGGTTTTGGATTCGCCCGCCCTTCGCTTTTCTTCATTGTCGGAGGCATTGAAGACATTGGTACTGCTGGAACTCCCGCTTCTACGGTTGTCGTCCCGCTTGCTTTTCCAGGTTTTGTCTCTCTGAGAGTCCGGCGGGGACTCTTGCTTCGAGCGTTCTAGCATTTGGACTTTCTTGGTTAGCTCCTGAAATGTCTTGAGGCCCGCCGTACACAAGAATGGGACCATCCAATTGCTGAGGTTCCCAATGAGAAGGCTGACGGACTGGTCCTGCTCCAGCGGCGGTTCGCACTTAACTGTGAGATTACGCCACCGGACGATAAAGTCGGTGTTGCTTTCATTCTTCCCCGGCTTGGTCCTCACAAGATCGGCTATGGAGATTTTATCACTGACGCTCATGAACCTTTGCCGGAACAGAGACTCCATTTGGGCAA
The DNA here is from genome assembly GCA_030015575.1 of Agapanthus africanus. Classification (NCBI taxonomy): domain Eukaryota; kingdom Viridiplantae; phylum Streptophyta; class Magnoliopsida; order Asparagales; family Amaryllidaceae; genus Agapanthus; species Agapanthus africanus. The sequence goes on from JASDDO010000022.1 coordinate 9,735,315, forward strand.
AGGTAATGACGGACCCGTCCGGTATACTCGCATACCAGTCGAAGGCGACGCCGGTCAGGCTGTTGACAAACTGACGAAGAAGGAGCGCATCGTTGCCTCCTGTATTTCCGCACGATGCTTTGAAGTGGGCGACGTGCTGGTTTGCATTCCCCGTTCCATCAAATCTTCCGAACTTAGGAATCACGTAGCCGCTTGGGAACTCAATCAGATCGTACTGCGCGGGATATGGCCGCCCACTACTTCCGATTTCTTTCTGAGCTTCGGCCTCGGCCACCAATGTTTTAACCTTGCTGGTGACCAAATCCATTATACGATCCTGTGTTAGCGGGATGGTGCTGTCTGGGGCCAAGGCGTCCCCAGAAGCGGAATGTAGCCGGCTTTCATTCGGCTCGACCAGTCTTGGTCCCAAAGGAACAGGCATTGGCTGCCTCGGATTGTCATCACCCGGCTGATTAGTAGCGGCTTGTGCTTGATTAGGAGGTGCTCGAGCAATTTGAGCCGTAAGCTGCATCACCACGTTCGTTAAGTCATCAATCTTCGAATAGAGCTTGGCCATCTCTTTATCTTTGCTCCTGAGCTGTTTTCGAAGTTCTTGAAGCAGCTCTTGCTCCGCAGTCCTAGGGCGGAAAGTCGGCTCTTCCTCGCTGTCCGAGCTTGACTCTACATGGACCGAGGGGTCTATCTGCCTATCATCCTCATCGAGAGGGTTTTCTTCATCCAGCAGGGGCGGCTGTTCTTGGGCGGCGGCAACCACATTCAGGCTAGATTGGGCTTGGGATGTGGTGGCCCCGTCCTTGCTTTTGCTGCGAAGGTTGTCGCTGGGGCGCCCGCCCGCCATATAGACCGTATGGATGATATATCCTGCCGTCTCTCTATCATTGGCAGCTGATTTCACGGCTCGCTGTCTTGACCCCCTTGTTTCGGTAGATGGTAGTCGATTGAAGGCGGCCGGCCTAACCAGGTTCTTGAATGGTGCTGGCGCTTCTTTTCTGGGTTTGCCCCGCTGCTTTCGCGCGGCACAGAGTGCTTGATAGACTCTTGAAGAGACAGTGTCATACTTTTTCTGTTGGGGCCGGGACACGTCTCTTTGTGGCACTGTTCGGACCGCTGTCTTCTTGATTCTGGCGGTCATGGCGTTTTTCTGAACCCACTTCAGAGGCTCGAAGGAATTGCTGATTCTTACGTCCGACTCGGCCGTCGTCGCCGGGCAACCCTGCACTTGGAACTTCACACGATTCCATTTGGCCGAAGCCTTGGCCCTCTTGTTGGCTCGATACCTGAGCCGCTTCTGCCTTAACTTTTCTGTTCTAAGCACCTGGCAGACTTCAGCTCTTTGGGAAGACGCCGCAGACCGATTGATGGAGGGCCTTGGAAATACGCCCGATTGTGCATTTGTTGGAGTCATCGCCTGAGCTCGTACGCAACATTTAATGTTGCCCTTCGCATCGGAAGTCTTGCCCCCAGCTAGAGCGCCAGGGACTCGTTCAGACACCATCTTAAGTTTCGGTTGTGGTGCCTTAGCAATCACGACATTCGGCCTCTTACCCCTTGAGACTGGCTTGGCCATCTGTTCCGCCGGGATCTCTGCCAGATGAGCGCTTCCGGCAGGGTAGATGATGACAGAGCCAAACTGGCGAGGCGGTTCCTCCCATTGTCGACTGAGGCTTGCGGGGAGAACCACACGAGCGTTGACCTTGACTACGTACGGAATCGGGGTCATGTCGGAAGCTGAATTCGTCTGGGAAGACATTGTCGTCGAAGGTTGATTGCTGCACGGAAAAAAGAACATCATTTCAGTATAGGCAATCGATATGTATATTGATTGAGTTCGCATGAACGTTTAACCCGAAATATGGGAAGAGAGATTGGTCCCACCGGGCGTGCCGGAGTCTGTAGGGTGTTTTTCGTCACCCCAGTGAGATGGGAATACGCGCACGCTTGTCAGGCGTACTACAGATTCCCCCTGCCTAGGGTAGACTGGGGTTTAATGATTGTGGGGATCCGAATCTCCGGCAGCCGCGGACTAAGCTGCCGTTAATTACCCCTCGCCTTTGGGGCGAGGGAACCTCCGATTAACGGGTTAAACTGGTCGTGCGAACTCAATGTGCGGTGTGCGTGTGTTTTGTTTTTTTTTTTAAAAAAAGGGGGTTTTGGATATATCGGGAGCCACGCAGAGTTTTTACGGGGGTCCCGCTACCCGGATAGCGGGCTGGGGGTCAAGGGGGCTAGCAGCCCCCTTGCGGGGTTCGGGGCAGCGCCCCGGCCCGAAAATTTTTTGAGGGGGAGAATGTGGCGGAGTATGTATATGTGTAAATTTGTATACATATGTATATGTATATATATGTACATAAAAAGAGAGAGAAAAGGCAACCAAGGGATGCGTGGGGGCCAACGTCTTGAGCGCTGTGCGTTAGGTGCTGTGCGCTCAGCGCGCGCGCCACGTGTCGGCACGCGGGCGCCTTGCGCACTTGCGCGGGTGCGCAAGCGAGCGCGCCACGTGTCGGCACGCGGGCGCCTTGCGCACTTGCGCAAGCGCGCAGGTGAGGCACAAGAGGCTTTTAGCCTGAAAAAATTTCTCAGAAGAGAAATCAGAGAGGAGTTGGACTCCTGAATATGTTTTTCTTCCTTTTTTGAGGGTTTAGTGAAAGATGTTCTTCTTCTTCCTCCTCTGTTAGCTGGATCTTGAAGATCAAGAGATGTGGGATTTCAAAATCTTTTCTTTTTGAGATCTGATGGAAGATCTGAGTTCCCCTTGATGGGTTTTGTGGTGAAAAACTAATTTGTTTTATAAAAATGAGAGTAGAACTCTTGATTTAATTCAAAAGAAAGAAGAAGGTTTTGGAACCTTGAAGAAGGAAGAAAGAGCTCAGCTCTGAAACTTTTTTTGGAGAGAGAAAAAGTTGTTGGGATATTTCATTATCCTTGCCTTTATAGGCCATTCATTTTACACATAGCCCCTTGGGCTTCACAAAATGGCATTTTGCCTATCCCATGGCTCATGTGCCATTTCTTTTTGCACATAAGCCATGGGCTTTACAAAAATTTGGCCTTATGCCTATTTTTCTTACGTTTATCCAAAAATAAAATAAAAGAAATACAACAAAATTATTTATTACAAAATTTTTTATCTTGGCATGGGGGAAGGCCGGCCGCTTCATGTTCGGGCTCGACCCGGGCATGGGCCCACTGGATCTGGGCTTGGGCCACTTGGCTCGGGGTTGACTTTGATTTTGACTTGGTCAACCGAGGTGTAAATTTTTACCCCAACAGAGGGCTTTGATTCTTAAGGACGGGCCGAGCAGGGTTACTGCCCGGTGCCTCTTGGCGAGGGCTTTGATCCCTGGTTTGTTGAGGTAAGGAGCTACCAGCCAGGGATAACCGAGCAAGGGCAGGCCCGGTTCCCTCTTGGCGAGGGCTTTGATCCATGGTTTGTTGGGGTAGGGATCTACCAGCCAGGGATAACCGAGCAAGGGTGGGCCCGGTTTCCTCTTTCGAGGGCTTTTCTGAAGGGTTACACTAGCGCCCCGGCCAACGTCCGTGGCCAAATGCGGAATAAAAATTTCGTAGCGATTACGAACTTGGCGCTAGAATAAACCTTAACCGGATCTTTACCATAAAGCTAGTTAGCACAAAATAGAGTTCTATCTACTATGATAGAAAGTTATACCTTAAACTTGAACTCCTTCTTCTTCTTGTTGTGAGCTCCTTGGAATGATCTAGATGGCTCCTCCTCACCGGCTTCTCTATATCGAAGAAGATCCGTCCGAAGGCCTCTACCTTGAGCTCCTACCTCAACCATGAAGTAACTAAAGTGCTTTGCTTGCTAGACCAAGAACCCTAGAGTGAGTAGAGAGCGATTTTTATGGTTTGATCTCAGTTTCCCTTTGTTCTCAACACATGAGAGGTTAGGGTTTGAGAGAGAGGATGAAGGAGAGAGAGCTAGGAGAGAGAATGAATATGATAGAATGAAGAGATAGCTCTCATATTAGCATAAAAGAATAATAATTTTAATTAGAAAAAAAGTTGTGATGGTTCATTTGATTTGACCATTATCATGTCACCATTAATGCTAAGCAAAGAATCTTTTGCTTGAGAAAAATATCTTAGTCAACTTTGGTCAACAAGTCAAATGGTCAATCCAAATAACCATAACACAATTATCACTAATTAAAACTATTAAACAATTACCTTCATCTCATTAAGATCTTAATCAATTCAATGGTCAAAAACCCTAATGAGATGTCTCCTTCATTTGTCTCTGTCAACTGTATATACATACCTGCTTCCGCGTTCCGAAGAACACGAATGCAATGAGACTGAACCGAGCCAAAATCAAATACTAGGATCTGGCTTAAACCAAAGCCCACTAGTATCAACTGTCCGAAAACCAAACGCGCACAAGTACGCATATGTGAACGAATCCTGTCGTAAAACCATACGACCTCTACTCGTTTCGCCCAAAGGTGAACAACCCTCTGTGTGGGACTCTAAAGAATCGACACTATGCTGGCAGTGGGTTCAACCATAGGCCGCAAGCGGTACTAGATGTACGTAACGGTCCCCAGGTAGATGCCGATAAGAAGACCGATGAGGTGAACCCATCCGAACTCCTACTAAGCCTGAATGTGACAATCTCCGTACAGTCCGGTCTGTTCGTCTATGAGTATCGCATGTCGGGCCTAGGGGGGCGGTGAACGTCAGACCCCTAATAGCGGTACAAGTCGTGTTGGAGTGTAGCCCAGAACACCCTGATAAACTACTGGAAAACACTACCAGTAAATCTCGCTTGCCCTGGCCAGGGACGACTATGTGTAATGGCTCTCTTAGACACAGTGCGATATCAACTCCCAATACCGGGAGAGACGAATCCTGTTTAACCGTCATTGCCTCCAAGTGCTTCGGGACTGCACCCAACTACTACCTGTTTGCACGACTCAATAGAGCCGTGGTAGGGTAGTAATCTAAGAATAGTGGGAACACACTCGAGGCGAAGTGACAGTGTCAAGTCAACGGACTAAGCTGTACTCATGTCACCTGGGAACTGTTAACTGACGATATGTATAATACCAACCAACAGTTCCCGACGAGTCCTGTCCAGTGTACTCGTAACCTAACGAGCACCTGCATAATATCTCCAGTACGACGTACTGATGGCTGTGGGACAGACCATCTCCCCTGCTGGGACGAGAAGCGTATGCACCAGTCTACTCTGGAGTATCGATGCCCTGTCTCGATAATCCTACGACTAGGGACCTGTATAAGGATGTGTTTATAGACTACCCAGCCCCCACTAGTGTGATCTCTATCACAACGCCGGTAGTCAAGCAAGATCCTAAAGGCTCCATCGATATGTATTAGTGATATGTTAAAATAAATATATACACATATTAAGATAGAAACAAACCAAGTAGCATACTACTATATTGAGCAAGACTGTTGTAAACCCGTATATATATCCCAAGCCTTCAAAATGTATTATACAAACTAGTACTATACAATAATAGCCTCTAGGGCATACATATCCAACAATCTCCCACTTGCACTAAAGGCCAGTAATTGGTGTACCGCATACCCAACATCTGCTCTATGACCAGCTGCTGGCGTACCGCATACCCAATAGCTCAAAAAGTCGCTCGGACTGTGTTTGAGGGAGGGCCTTTGTGAATGGATCCGCCGTGTTGTCTTTTGTGTCCACTCTCCGTACCTCGATCTCCTGGCGATCAATGATCTCCCTGATCAGGTGATACCGCCTTAAGATATGTCTGGACTTCTGATGGGACCTTGGTTCATTCGCTAAAGCTATAACCCCATTGTTATCGCAATACAAAGGTATTGGGTCAACAATGGGCGGAACCACCTGAAGTTCACTAATGAACTTCTTCATCCAGACCGTCTCTTTTGCGGCATCGCTTGCAGTAATGTATTCAGCCTCCATCATCGAGTCTGCGACGCTATCCTGTTTGGAACTCCTCCAACATACCGCCCCTCCGTTGAGGGTAAACACAAAACCCGAGACAGACTTGTTTCCGTCCTTGTCACTCTAGAAGCTTGAATCGGTATAGGACTCGACCCTAAAGTCTCCATTACCGTAAACCAGGAACATCTCTTTAGTCCTTCTCAGGTACTTGAGAATGTTCTTCACTGCCGTCCAGTGGTTCTCACCTGGGTCTGACTGATACCGGCTCACCATGCTTAGTGCGTAAGCTACATCTGGCCTTGTACATAGCATCACATACATTATAGATCCTACCGCCGAAGTGTAGGGTATAATACTCATGCGAACCCTCTCCTCGTCAGTCTTGGGAGACATCTTCTTGGAGAGGGTGATTCCGTGCAATGCTGGTATATTACCGCGTTTGGAATCTTCCATACTAAATCTCTTTAGTATGGTCTCTATGTACCTGGACTGCGAAAGTCCCAGTAATCTCTTGGATCTATCTCTGTAGATCCTGATCCCCAGTATGCATGTGGCATCACCCAGGTCCTTCATGGAGAACCGTTGTGACAAGAATAGCTTGACTGATTGTAGCATAGGAACATCATTTCCTATCAAAAGAATGTCGTCCACGTACAAGACTAGGAACACGACAATTCATCATACAATCTTCTTATAGATACAAGGTTCATCTTCGTTCTTGATGAAATCAAATTCCTTGATTGCCTCATCAAAACAGATGTTCCAGCTCCGCGATGCCGGCTTTAATCCATAAATGGATTTAAGCAACTTGCACACCTTTCCGCTGCTCCCACTGTCTACAAAACCTTCTGGCTGATCCATGTAAACGCACTCTTCTGAACTGCCGTTTAGAAAAGCCGTTTTTACGTCCATCTGCCAGATTTCATAGTCATGGAAGGCAGCAGTGGCAAGTAGGATTCGGATGGATTTGAGCATAGCCACTGGAGAAAAAGTTTCGTCATAGTCCAAACCAGGTCTTTGACGAAAACCTTTTGCAACGAGTCTAGCCTCATAGGTTTCCACCTGCCCATCTACACCAAGTTTCCTTTTATAGATCCATTTGCACCCAACGGGTTTTACCCCAGGTGGAGCAATATCCAAGGTCCACACTTTATTGGTGTACATGGACTCCATTTCGGATCGCATAGCATCCAGCCACTTATCAGAGTCCCTACTGATAATGGCCTGACTGAAACTGGTAGGGTCATCTTCTTCTAAAATGCAATCCTCTCGATCCCCGTCTATAAGAAAACCGTAGTATCTCTCGGGCGGATGAGAAATCCTACCAGATCTGCGGAGTGGCTGAGGTTCGTCTGGGGTTATTGAATCCTGAGGTTCTGTCAAATCTTCAGTTTCAGTTTGTGGTCGCTGAATCTCTTCCAGTTCTACCATGCTCCCACTAATTTCTTTTGCAAGAAACTCCGTTTCTAAGAAAACGGCATGCTGAGCAACAAACACCTTCTGTTTCTCGGTATGGTAGAACATATATCCATAACCATTCTTTGGATATCCCACAAACTTACATAAAACTGACCGCGCCTCTAGTTTATCTGGTTTATGTTTTTTAACATAAGCCGGACAACCTCATATCTTAAATCTTTTAAGATATGGCCTTTTTCCATTCCATATATCGAATGGAGTCTTAGGCACAGATTTAGACGGAACATCATTCAATAGATATGCCGTTGTCAAGAGCGCATGTCCCCAAAATGAAAGAGGTAACTCAGCACTACTCATCATGGAGCGAACCATATCCAACAGGGTACGGTTCCTCTGCTCCGATACACCATTATGCTGTGGTGTGTATGGAGGAGTAAGCTGAAAGAGAATACCATTCTCTTTTAAGTAATCTAGGAATTCCGTGCTTAAGTACTTCCCTCCTCTATCAGACCGGAGGATCTTGATACTTTTGCCTATCTGGTTCTCCACTTCGTTTCTGAATTCTCTGAATTTCTCAAAAGCTTCAGATTTGTGTTTCATCAGATACACATATCCGAACCTAGAGAGATCGTCAGTGAATGTGATGAAGTACGAGAACCCACCCCTTGCATGTATAGACATTGGACCACATACATCACTGTGTATGAGTCCCAAGAGCTCTGCTGCCTTTTCTCCATGTCCGGTGAACGGAGATTTGGCCATCTTTCCTTTGAGACAAGACTGACGAGTTTCATAAGATGAAAACTCGAACGTATTCAAGAGTCCGTCTTTATGCAATTTATTTAGTATTTTCTCTCCGATATGACCAAGTCTACAATGCCACAAGTAGGATTCGTTCGTATCTGAACTCTTCCTCTTGCATGTGTTTTGTATATTGAGAACTGTATTCTGATTTAGAACATAGATACTATTACACAGTGTACCTTCTGCAACCAGTACCTTATCAAGGTAAATGTTCATGATATTTCTATCAAGAAAAAAGTTATATCCATCTTTATCGAGTAAAGACACTGATATTATGTTGCAAACCATGGAAGATACATAGTAGCAATTGTTCAAAATCTTAGTATTTCCATTTGGCAACACTACGTGATATTCACTGACGGCTGCAACATTAACTTGTGCTCCGTTCCCTACCCTGAGGGACATATCACCAGATGCAACTTTCCTATTTTTTCTCAGTCCCTGCAATAAATTACAGATATGAGATCCTGATCCGGTATCAAGTACCCAGGAGGTAGGGCTGACCGAAAAGCAGTTCTCAATTACAAGAACACCTGAAATAGATGCAATACTATGCTTCTTCTTCAACTGGGTCTTCTTGGAATCCTTACAATCCTCTTTCCCTTACTCATACTTATGACTATTGTCGTAAGTTAGAGCCGAACTGACGTTCTCCAGCCCCGAATAAGAATTCGGATCGGTCAAGTGATACATTTTATTATCTTGATTAGGGCGTGAAATGGTTGCTACCCGGAGAGAGAGAAAAGAAACAACTAAACGTGCGCTCTTGCAAGATTAGATTGGTTTATTAATTTATCTAATCAGGATGGCTCCCACTGTTTTCTCAAATTCTTCTTCAAACCTTAAAAGAAGAACTAGTCAGGATTAATCGCACGTTACAATACTTGCTTAACCTTTCAGCTAGGCTAGTGTTGGTACTTCGAGGGAGGTTTTCCAACGCTTTTGCGAATTTCCTTAATTACATAACCTCTTTTCCCTGGAGGCGCAGCCCCGCTAACACCGTTCTAGACACCTACTTGGTTTATAGTATTGATTGTTTAAGTGAAATAATCTCCCGAGAGAAATCCAACTCATCAGTGGGATCGGGATCCAACTATCATTGTGTGATGACCTAGATGGAATCCACTCTAGTCACCACACTCCAGAAGGTATGCTAAATCTGCAAGTTTCCTGTATGTTTGAAACTCCCGATGTGATTTTTACCCCTAACAGTTTATGACCTTGACTAGGTCAACAAACCATAAACCGCTAGTCAAGTTTTACCCGTCATTATCTTGATTGCATTAAACCCACCCGCATGTGCCCTTTACTAGGTCAACAAGGCCGCACGACTGTCCTAACCAATCACATTTGCAATGCACAGAAAAAATATCACTTAGCTACCGTTCACTACGCATTGACTATGTCAACAAACGCAGCACGAATACTAAATAATACCAATCCGAAATGACGGAGGGCTACGGCTGGGTTTTTAGCGAAAAACCCGTTAACGTAATGAACTTGATATCGTTGAAGGAACCTGATAACCTTTTTAAAATATATAGTGGCGAAAACTTTTGCTAAAGAGGCCACTCCCTTTGAATGGATCTCGACTCTTTTTTCGTCGAATGAGGTGCAGGATATTCCAAACTGAATACCTCGATTCAAAGTAAGAATAATCGACTATACTGAAGTTATTACGCTGACGCAAACTTTTACTCAAGGGGTCACTCCCGGTGAAGGGATCTCGGCCCTTGCCTCGTTGAATGAGCTGCTGGATATTCTAAACTGAATACCACTGTGCAAAGTAAAAGAGAACGTCTGTAATGTCTGTTTTTAAAACTTGGTTCCAACAACATCTTTTTAGGTTTGTTTTACTTGCATTAATCAAAATTAATGTTTTCCCATCAAAGTAACCTACCACACCAGAAAAGAACGAAAATACGATGTACGTATATACCATCCGCATTCGCCACTGGGCCCCGTCATCACCCGTTAGGTTACTTAACTAACGACAGAGCGGGGGTTGGACTAGCACGGGTGCAAAACATATACAACATCACAGAAACACAGCCAACAATATAGAATGGTGGATAATCTTGGAGCCCCGGGTTTCATTTGAGCCACAAATAAAATCCGACGTTCCCTGTCGTGTGGATAGCCTGTGCAATGAAAACCTGTACCCCTTACGAGTGCGGCGAATAGCCAGCCAATTCTAGAATGAAGCCCCCTCCGTCTCAACTCTACGAGAAAGAAGCATCCTCCGTCTCAACGCCATGAGAAAGAAGCCCCCTCCGTCTCAACTCCATGAGATGCGGGCTTGCTGCCTTTCTAGAACCCGGCTATTCGTGCACTCCACCGCGGGGTAATCCTAGTACAGAAAAAGAAAATAATATGTACAAACGGTGACATCGACCTCAACCCGGTCGTGCCCTAAAATAATATACAACCCGGCAAAGACGACAGTCCACATGTCGGACGCTCGCCCCGTAATAACAAATGTATAAATGAATTTAAACTGTACAACAAACATTGCAACACTTGCTATCCATCACGACTATCCAACCAACATTACAGAACAAGCACACAACATCAACACGAATGTCACGTTTGCAAAACCCGTCTAAAGGAATATATAGCGATTAGACGAGTTTTACCGATTGAGTGACATTCCCGGTCGCAGATAAAAGTGAATGAACTGTAAACTGTTAAACAATATTAGATATAACGAATTCGAAACACCTTTAGTTGCCTCAAACTCAAATCTACAGAGAATCAAATTTAGGCAAAAATTAAACAACACTAGGAAACCAAACTCCCAGAGATAAGCACCCAGAACCAAAAAAAATTGCACAAATCCCAAGGAAATCCGAGGAGGCCGGATTTATGCCCTATGTGGCCAGCCCAAAGTGAGTGGAATTGCCTCGTTTTTGGTTTGGGTGCATCTCGTAGGGTAAGGACCACTCTGCACTTGTTTAAAAAAATTTCAGAGACTTTTTCAAAATCGACAGAAACTACAGATCTTGGTTTGGTTTTCTGGAATCGTTTCGATTTCGTTGTTTTAACATTGCTTAAACTTGCTAACCTAGGGTTTATGGGCACGCTCTGATACCATGAAGGGTTACACTAGCGTCCCGGCCAACTTCCGTGGCCAAATGCGGAACAAAAATTTCGTAGCGATTACGAACTTGGCGCTAGAATAAACCTTAACCGGATCTTTACCATAAACCTACTTAGCACAAAATAGAGTTCTATCTACTATGATAGAAAGTTATACCTTAAACTTGAACTCCTTTTTTCCTTGTTGTGAGCTTCTTGGAATGATCTAGATGGCTCCTCCTCACCGGCTTCTCTATATCGAAGAAGATCCGCCCGAAGGCCTCTACCTTGAGCTCCTACCTCAACCATGAAGTAACTAGAGTGCTTTTCTTGCTAGACTAAGAACCCTAGAGTGAGTAGAGAGTGATTTTTATGGTTTGATCTCAATTTCCCTTTGTTCTCAACACATGAGAGTTTAGGGTTTGAGAGAGAGGATGAAGGAGAGAGGATGAAGGACAGAGAGCTAAGAGAGAGAATGAATATGATAGAATGAAGAGATAGCTCTCATATTAGCATAAAAGAATAATAATTTTAATTAGCAAAAAAGTTGTGATGGTTCATATGATTTGACCATTATCATGTCACCATTAATGCTAAGCAAAGAATCTTTTGCTTAAGAAAAATATCTTAGTCAACTTTGGTCAATAAGTCAAATGGTCAATCCAAATAACCATAACACAATTATCACAAATTAAAACTATCTGGAGGGGCCGTGGGAGGCCTACCAAGGATGAACCAAGCAGTGAAGCTGCTCGGTTGCCTCTTAGTGAGGGCTTAGATCCCTGGCGTTGTGGGGCAGGTGAGCTACCGGCCTGGGATAGCCGAGCAGGGTTGCTGCCCGGTGCCTCTTGGCGAGGGCTTTGATCCTTGGCGTTGTAGGGTAGGGAAGCTACCAGCCAGGGATAGCCGAGCAGGATAGCTGCAGGGCTGCCTATTGGTGAGGGCTTTGGGAAGATGGACAGTCGCAAGTGACACGTGCCACGAACGCATGGAGGAGGCGAAGCTCCGAAGCCGCGTCGTTTCGACTTCGCATCGAGCGACGCGATGTCTGCCGCGTGGCGGCACAGTTGCGGGCGACCGTTGAACTCCGGGGGCATTGTAGGCTATAAAATGGAGAGATTGTTGATGACTCCTTTCCTCACACCTAAAACGCAAGAATGGAGGACTTCCCTTTCACCATCCCCGATATCATAAGCTTCGAGGACGTGTATCTCTACGATCAGTACTGCATTGATGACACGGTGTAGTTGGTGATAGGCCGGATCGAGAATCATTTCGGTCGATTGCTCCCCCGGCGCTCCTCCCTACTTCAGGTGTTGATGTACTCCATCTGGAGGGTGTTGCCGGGGCTCTACAACCCCTTATCCGAGCAGCTGAAAGACAAGGCCATTGGCAAGCTGAGGTCTCTGAGGCGTTTCGGCCTGATCTCTGCGAGCCAGCTAAATCGCTCGGAGGCGCTCGTCCTTGAGTGCTATCACTTGAGGCTCGATGCCGACGCTAGCGGGGGTCATCGAAGGGAGAGGTTGGACGCCGCGAGGGCTCGGCTGGCGGAAATATCCTCAGAGTACCATGAACAGTGCTCTCTGCACCCCATCCCCTCGCTGTTGTAATATATATTTTTTCATGTACGGCTGAGGAGCCAATAGTACCTCTTGAATGAATAAGATTCTTTTGCTTTTCTATAATGCTTTATTGATCCCTTCATTATATAAACAAAAGATCTCAAGAAAGATGTACATTGCTCTGAAAAGAAAATACATGCTAGTAGATGTTCTTATTTGTGCAGCTCGAGCCCCCCGGATGTCTGTTGGCATCTATGCCCGGCATAAGGTACCGAGCTTCATGGGTACCAGACGTATCCTCCGATGACACTACCATGATCTGGCCGATGGTCAGCTCGGCTGGAGGGGGACGCTGCTCCTGCTCGCGATCAGCTTGCCGCTTGTCCCTCAGGTACACTGCTAGGTGTCCCGAAAGGATGAGCTCCTCGATGTAGTCTCGGAGCTGCTTACAACTCTCTGTGGAGTGGCCTAGTGACCTGTAGAACCCGCAATAGGGGCCCCGGTTTCGCTTTGAGGCCATTCGTGGGATTAGGGGGGAGAGCTTGAAGAACCCCTCGCCTTTAGCCTCTTCTAGTAGCACTGTCTGGAAGACATTGAGCGGTGTGTACTCCTGGAACTCTGGGAGATAAGGCTTTTACCGTTCAAGTCCCCTTCTCTCTTCTCTTGCCCTCTTCTTCTGGTCGGTTTGCTCTGCCCGGGGGAGATTTACGTTTACCTCAGATTCGAGTTGGACTTCGCGCTCGGTCCAGGCCTTTACCTTGGACATGGTCTTAGGTTGCGCTAGTGCAAAGGAGTATAACCACTTCTTGTGCCTAAGACCAGACCTTAGAGCCGTGATGACCGTCTCGTCCCGGTGCTCGGGGACCTCGAGAAGGGCGTTGTAGAAGCGGGTGGCGTCTGCTTTGAACGTCTCTTTGTCTCCGCTCTTGATCGTGAAGAGGTGGTCGACGGTGCGTTTTTTCCACCTGTTCTCGATGAAGTGACCGAGGAATTGGGTGGTCAGCTCGTCGAAAGTTGAGATCGAGCGCGGCTCGAGTCCTCAGAATCAGTCTCGCCCGGAGCGGATGAGAGTGGCCAGGAAAGCCCGGCACTGGGCGGCGTCGGAATTATCTTGGAAGCTCATCCCTACGGTGAACGCATCCAAATGGTCCTTCGGATCAGACTTGTCGTCGAAGAGGGAGACCTTTGGGGGCTTGTTGCGAGAAGAGACGTGGACAGTGAGCGGCTCCTCAGTGAATTGTTTGGTGAGCGAGTCAGCGGCGTACTTAGCCCCGTCGCTCGAACGGTGACCTTCCCGATGCAGACCCTCGATCTTCTTCTCGAGGGCGTCGAGTTGGCCGTGGTACCCTGATGACTCGACACATTCTGATCCCAGGCCTCTGCTGTTGGAGGCCTGCGTCTGGCCTCGGCCCCGTTTCCTCTCAATGAGGTTCCTTAGATCCCCCGGCGAGGTAGTCTTTGAGCCGCCGTGGCGAGTCTCGTCCGCGCAACCCCGTCGAGGGAGGGGGTGGCGGTCAGGCCCGGTAACAAGCGAGCTGAAAGACATCTCCTCAGGAGGGACATGTGCGCGAAGGATCTCGGGACGAGGCACTCTGGCGACGGACCTCGTCGTTGAACTGTGAGACGCCCAGCGGGCCTCAGAATGTATTGGCCTGAGAGATCTGCGACCGTAGGAGGTAGCGACGCGGTGGTCGGCAGTGCCGACACGGACGGAGTCTTCTCTTCCCTTATAGGGGTCCCGGTCCCGAGGCAGGGGAGCGGCGACCTGGGGATTTTGACCCGCCGTTTGGACGCGGATGAGCGTCTCCACAAAGGACGCGAGTCGGTCTATTCGGCCGGCGAGGGCGCTAATGGCATTCGGCGAAGGAGGTTCGTCTGCGCCTCCATTGAGCAGGAGGCGGCAGCTAGTGTTTGGATATTCATGATGATCACTCACCATTGGATTGAGATCGGAAAATGAACTTTTGTTTTTGTGAAATCAAAGAGTTCCTACAGACGGCGCCAGCTGACGCGACCTGGATCGCGCCAAGATGTTACCTTCCGTTGATCTGCTGATGGCGGCGATGGGTGGCTGAGATTGGATCTGGATGCTGTCGCTCCTGAAGCGTGTGGATCTCAATTGGTTTGAGGTTGTAGTTGCCGAGCTACCTGCAAGGAAATCCCGGGGTGGTTGTACCACCGAGGACCCTCCGACGGTCAAGTTAGACTAGAGATCCGAGCAGAGTAACGGCTTAGTGGAGTAAAAAATGGCTTACTTGGACCGTCTGAAGAAGGGGTTTATATAGCGGTGGCAGCAGGCAGGGCAGGCGCGAGGATCACGCCGGCAGTTACGCTCCCGACGTCACGCCCACGTGATGAGCGGGATCTCCCATTAATGGCGAGACAGGCTCGTTAATGGGGGATCGTGATGGCGTGGAATGTGGGATGTGGCCGGCGGATATCTCGTGCATGGCGTGATTCGCGGGATGGCGGTTGCGCCTGTGAGCGGTGCCGTTGGTCGGTCGATGAGACCGAGGAAGATGACATCGCGGACGAGCGGGAGAACCGAGGTATCTTGATTCTGTGGTAGCCCGGAGACGAGCTGGTAGGCCGAGGAGACCAATTGCGTAGGGGCTCGGAGGTGAGCCAGCGTTTGCTTGTAGGACGGGCACAGGAGTGGTCTGGTCGACCACTATAGGTCCTTTCTTGTGAGTCTGAGACACCATCTGCCATGTGTCATGATCTGGGAGATCACCGATATCGAGCATCATCACGCAGGGAAGGCACGAGCGGGTTGGAGGCCATTGTTAGTGTAATTAATTAATGTTCCAGGGACTTGGAGTAAGGACTTTCTCTACTCACTCGCTTTCGCTGGCTTTTCGGCCATTGTTAATGTAATATGTGTTGTGTTGCTTTGCTTTGGGTCTATGACTTCATTATTTGCTCCAAGTGATAACAAAGACCCCATAAAATTTGTACTTTGGGTCTGGATCTCTTTTGGATCTTAGACACCGACCACAATCAAGATGCCAACTTGAATGATATGTTCTAGTCATTGAAAAATATTTCCTGACAAGCATTTGAACAACTATTGTTGTTTTGTTTGCTTTGCAAATTATAATTCATCACTAAAATGTACATGCATGGCGCACTGGAACCATAGCTTTGGCTAAGGCTCAAAAATGAGGGATTTTAAGCGGCAGCTAGCTGTTGACATAGGGCACCTTTGAATCAGAATGGAGTGTTTATATGATCGCAGGATATCTTTGATATTGAAAGAAATTATTTATAGATGGCGATAAGACCCATACATCTTTATGGATCAGAACGTTGGGCAATTAAAAAACATGCCCAAAAATTGAATGTGGGTAAACTATGAATGTTAAGATGGATTAGTGGTAATGCACTAAAATATATGGTAAGAAGAGTGTATTCGTACACTACTACAAAGAAGGGTTGCTCCTACGGATTTATCCGTAGGGGCAACCCACTGCCCCTACGGATATATACGTAGGGGCGAAAAAATACCCCATAGGTGCAAAGGCCGCAGGTGCAAATTGAGACCCTGAACTTGCCCCTACGGTTAAATTTTTGCCCCTACGGTTATATGTGTAGGTCCAGGTGCCCCTACGGATTAAGCCGTAGGGGATAAGATTTTATATTATTTACGGTTTATTTTAATAAATTACTTAGACCTACGGCTATAGCCGTAGGGGCATGTACTACCCCCTACGGATATATTCGTAGGTACTTTTCCGTAGGGGCACAAATTCAGGATTCCTGATATTTGCCCCTACGGATAACGCCGTAGGGGAGTGTCAGTGGCCCCTACGGATATATCCGTAGGGGTATTCCCAAACTCCTGGTAGGTAAAGAAATCAGGTAGCAGGATTCTGAAGAAATGGAGTCCATAGCATTGCACATCATCATCATCCATGATCCCTTTGATAATATTTTTTCAAAGGGATCACGGATGATGATGATGAGCAATACTATGGACTCCATTTCTTCAGGATCCTGCTAACTGATTTCTCTATCTACCTGGTGTTCTCCCCCCCTCTCTCTCTCTGTGTGTGTGATATATTAGATTAGATAAATACATAAGCATATGTATAATAGCTTAAATTTAGTCATCATGATATGATTGCATCAACTAAGAAAATATTTACCCTAGGTGTTTAAAAGTTTTAATTACTTTATACGAATAATACTTTCCATGTTCTGAAATATTTGTCCATGATGCCTGACGCATTCGCACGCGCACCACATGTGTAGAAATAAATATCTCTGGATTGCCATCGCAACTATGAAGTTTCGATGTATCGGTATGCTATATATCTGTATTTTAGTTTTCTTTCTTATGCATGTCTTTTAATGATTCGCAGCCGGTTCCGAATAAATTTACCAAGCAGATTAGAAAGATGGTCAATAGAAGAGAAAATGCTAACCTAGTGAGCCACAATGGATAATTTGTCATTATTAATCCATTTTCCTGAAAACGGTTTATACGGAGCAAGTATATTTCATGGTACTTGAGAAAAATATATGTTGAAGTCAAAAGCTATCAAGATTTAAATGCTCGCTTATAGTCTTCCAAGATATTTTATATTCCAAGGCAAGGTGACAATAAGTGCATACTTTTGCATGATTTGGTATGTAGATTCAAGGTTATGCATGGCTACGACCCTTTCTTATGATTTCTTATCATAATTTTCTGCACACTTATAGTTGATAGATACAGTTAGATCATATCTCTATAAGGGAAAACTTAAAATAACAACCTTTATACTAAAAAAATTATGTATGTCATTACTTAGTAGTTTATGGTTTTAAGACGCAAAAGCCATTTGAGAAATACTTTTCCTATCCACTATTAATCCATATTCTCAATATAGTCATTGAATTTGCACGCGAACATAATAAGAAGGAGAAGACAGTAATGTGGCAGAAGGAGAAGACAATAATGTGGCGGAAGAAGAAAAAAATGACATTTCTCGTTCTCTGTTTCAGCATCAATCTTCTGATATGAACTAATGATGGCTTTCACATAGGCTTTTCCCTTTAGAGACTTCTTAGTGTCCAATGGAAAGCATACATCAGATTTGTGCAGGTCGGGTTCTTCTATGACTTTTAAGAGTCTCAACTGATTCTGTAAATTACACCCTAGTTGGGTGATACTTTTACCACTTCTCACTGCAGGTGCGCTCTCTAATATCCATTTTGAATATCGATAATATTACATTCAAAATGGATATTAGAGAGTGCACCTGCAGTGAGAAGTGGTAAAAGTACCACCCAACTAGAGTGTAATTTACAGAATCAGTTGAGACTCTTGAAAGTCATAGAAAAACCCGACCTGCACAAATCTGATGTATGCTTTCCATTGGACACTAAGAAGTCTCTAATGGGAAAAGCCTATGTGAAAGCCATCATTAGTTCATATCAGAAGATTGATGCTGAAACAGAGAACGAGGAATGTCATTTTTTTCTTCTTCTGCCACATTACTGTCTTCTCCTTCTTCTTCTGCCACATTATTATCTTCTCCTTCTTATTATGTGCGCGTGCAAATTCAATGACTATATTGAGAATATGGATTAATAGTGGGTAGAAAAAGTATTTCTCAAATGGCTTTTGCGTCTTAAAACCATAAACTACTAAGTAATGGCATACATAATTTTTTAGTATAAAGGTTGTTATTTTAAGTGCGCGTGCAAATTCAATGAAAGTTAGATTTGAGGATACCCATGTATGAGTTGTATTCTATATATGTGTGTTTCGATTTATGATTTCGCTTAAGTGTAGGGTTGTTTTTACTTAAAGAATTATCACCATCTACTATATATAAAAAAATATAGCAAACTAGGATTGGTATTCAAATCCCAGTCCAGATTGGTATTCAAAATTTATTTAATTAGTTTGTGATCCACATCATTTGATTCGTTGCTTGAGGCATCAATGTAGGCACAAATATCGGCGACGAGGAACTCGACGAGGAAGAACGAGGGCGGTGGCGGGCTGAGAACGGAGGGCGCGCGGTGGCGACGAAGAGAAAATTGGAGACGCGGGAACGAGAGAAAATTTTGGGAACGAGAGGGAAAGATATCGAGGCGTAGGGCATTTTTGTGCCTTTTTTAATTAAATTCCCATTTAGGTGCCCGTAGGGCCAAATAACAAATTAAGATATAATATTTTTAAATTAAAATGTCGGGCACCGTAGGGACAAAGTGGCGCTTTTAGTTTCATATATGAGTATCGATGGGAATATGAAGGTTTCATATTATCATCGAGTATCATATATTGGTTTTAACCTGAATATCTTGAGTCGCTCTCTAATTATGCGTTTGTTGTGCATTCGTGTTGTATATGTAACATGATTTTAAACCATTGAGATCAAGATTGATAGAACTGATCATCCTACATTGCAATAGCATTCATCGACCAAAAACTATTATTGCAATGGTATTCATCTATAACAATCAACAATTAAAACTACAAATGTAGGATACTGATATCATAAAGCGTTATACGCAACATTGATAGAACTGATAAATAAAAAAACGAAACACAAACCGTATTAAGATTTAACAACTTTGATTATGTCATATACGCGGGCCGATATTTTCATATTAGCCAATAGGCAAAAATAGATTGCGGTCTGGATATGGCATATTGGCAGATGTTACCTATATGCATAAATCTTATGTCTAATGACCATAAGATTGTCGGAGACAGTTTTGATGTTTTGTGGGTTTGGTTTTATACTTGGGACAATCCAATGTTGACATACACACATAAATAACAAATTAAAGTAAACTAACTAAGAGGCATGTTTGAGTTTTATACTGGGATCACAAATAGCATGATGGCTGCAAACAGGTTGCTTGAATACTTGCAGACAATCCAATGTTGCCTCGCCATTTCTATAAATTTTAAACTCCCTGGAAAATTATCATCACTCAGGATTACTTTAGGGTCAGTTTGGCTGCTTCTTGCTTGTGATTCAACATTCAGCTTTTTGTTGATTTGGAACTCAGAGAGTGTTGCAAAACAAATCCAAAACTAAATAAACCTCAAACTAGCTACAGAGAAGGCAAACAACAAACCCCATGAAGTTTGGCTTTCAAGGGTTTTCCCACTAAAATACACTTAGATGCAGCACTTTAAGGAAGCTTGCAGCAATATAAAAACTTTTAGGTAGTTTAGTGAAAAACTGCAGTGCTTCAAGATTGTTTAAGTTTTATGTGTGCTTAAGCTGTCATGCAGAAATTATCGTTGCAAAAATGTTCGCAACCCTAGCTTTTCCAGCAACGATACTGGAATACGAGCCTCAGATATGCCAGCTTAGGAATCAAAATAAGAAAGAAATTTGGGGTTATCCTAAGTCCAAAGTCAAACGGGCTCGAGAAATATATAAACCCAAAAAAATGACTGCATAAAGATCTCATAAAGATGAAAAGGATGTTATGCAAGCTCTGAACAAATCTTGAACGGAACTTTCACAAGAATTTACAATACCCGACCAGAATCCAATCCTGAGTTTGATGAAGCTTCAGGCCTTCAGCTTCCCCACAGAAAATAGTTAGGGCAAACCCTTTGCAAAACCATAGCTTTCATGCAGAGATGACGCTCAGAACATGCCAGCTTCCAAACACATTGAATAATACATAATCTCCCATACTCTCTCTCTCTCAATCAGACAGTTTATATTTGGATTTGAATTTAGGAAAAGAAATAAGATGGCTACAAACCAGCTTGCCTCGCCAATCTCATAACTATAAAGCTCATAAAAGTGGAAGCTTGAGGGCAAGCCATCATCGCCTCCATTCAATTGAAGCCAAATCATCCACAAAAAATAGAAATAAATATAATAATTGATCGATAGGCAAAATTGCAAAAAACCTATTCAGATTTTTGCATGAAAAATAAGAGATGTAAGATAAGTAAAAGATTACCAAATGAAATTATCCCATCACTTGAACCCCCTCTCAAGACATTTTAGCAAAAATTCCCCCAGTAATTTTCTTCGGTTTAACCGTTTTATATCATAGAAGAAAGATAAATTTCAAATGTATATACATGCATACACACACACACATCATATACACAGTTTTTGAATGTTGCCAGAATTTCAACGGTAATTCTAGATTTTTCCAAACTCTGAAGGCTTCACAAAAATTTTAAATACAGATAATAATATGATTGAAGAGATCAATCACCAATTTTTTAATGAGGATCAACTGAAACCCCAAACAGAGCAAGCAAATTACAAAGATCCCAAAACCCCGCGTGGCCCAGCCCTAGCCCCCAGCCCCAGCCCCCAGCCCCAGCGTGGCCAGCTAAACCCCAACACCAACCCTAAGGCAAACCCTAACCCCAGCCCCACCCCAGCAGCAGCCGAACCCTAACCCTAACCCTACCCTGATCTCGACCCCGACCGCGACCCCTGCCCAACCCCAACTCGCGCGCGCAACCCCAGACCCAGCCATGAACCCTAAGCCCAAAATAATCCAAAAATTCTTTAATTTACCTCGAGATTTACTCACCTGAACGGCTGCTGCTGGGGCTGGGACGACGACCTGAACCGCGGTGGCGACGAGAACTGCGGTGGCGACGAAACCGGCGGTGGCGACGAGGAGAACGACGGTGGCGACGAGAACTGCGGTGGCGACGAAACCGACGGTGGCGACGAGGAGAACGACGGTGGCGACGACGGCGTGGCGATTTGGGGATTTTTCTCGCGCCCGATCGAGAGAGAGAGAGAGAAAGTGAGCGTAGGCGATCGGTCTGGGGTCTTATTAAATCGATATTTACCTGTCCCTACGGATATACCCGTAGGTCCTTTGTTTGCGGCTCCGTAGGGGCAAACACCAAATTAAGAATTAATATTTTAATTCTTGAACGTCTGTGCCCGTAGGGGTAACCCTTTAGCCCTACGGATTAATCCGTAGGGCCAAGTTAAATCTGCCCCTACGGATTCCAATATCCGTAGGGGCAATCCCTTTTTTTACTAGTGGTAACAAAGTAGAGATAGTTTCTAAAAAGGATAAGATGCAACAAAACCGATCTAAATAGTTTGAACATGTGCAATGAAGAGGAATCAATGCCAATGTTGAAAAAAGTGACAAAATTATAGTTTATGCCGTAATTAGGGATAGAGATGCACCTAAACGAATATAGATAGAGACAATTTAATCGAGAAAATGACACTTAATAAAGCAGAATGAAAGATAATGATTCATATAGATGAAGACTTCTTGTTGTTGTAGCTTGTACATGTGCACCGCCGCAAGTACATATTGCTCATAATTCAATGTAATAAATTGAAAGTTCCAAGTTAGAAAATTTAACAGGTCAAAACTTTAAATGAATAACTAATTCCTGCACTCCTGCCTAAAACCACCATTTTAATTGTGGTTATTCTGTCTAAACAGAACAGGCAAAGGGTAAATTGTCCAAACCCCCCCAGCAGATATTCCGGCTCTAAAAAAAAAACCCTGAGCTCAAATCGGTTGTCAAAACCCCCTGGAAAAGTTTCTTGTGGTATCTATATAGTTTCCTGCTAGGTTGCTATATCTAACAAAGTCATACATATCGCACGCAAATGCATAGATATCACGGGCAACTGCATACATATCGCATAATAACTAGATATAACGGGCACCTATACAGATACCGCAAGCAAGGGTTTTTTGACAACCGAAAACCTTTTCTGAAAGTTTTTGAGAAACGGTTCGGGTCCGGGGGAGGTGTTTGACAGCGGGAAAACCTGTTCGTGATTTTTTGGGTCTAATACTTGAAGGAGCTAATACTTTTTCCTTGAAAAGTGACTATTAATCTCTTTGTGCTGGTCCTTTTCTAATGAAAGAAAACAATTAAAGACACACCAAAGGCAAAATACCCTTCAAACATTTTTAGATGCGAACCAACCGAGCTAGATGCAAATCCTTCACTGCAATTCCAAGATAAGTAATTCATAAAAGTAGAACTTTCGCTTTTCGCCTGCCGTCGATGCATCTCCTTCTCTCTTTCAACCAACCACCTGGTGTAAATTCACAGGTACATAACCAAGTCAAATTCCACTGCAGTTACATTAACAACCAGGCTAGGGTTTGAGCGCTATATATGTACGTAGTTAATTAGCCTCGGTGTCCGAGTCATGTATGAGAAATCTGACTTCAATCAGTCACTGAATCAATCCAAAGCAGCTCTTGTCCCATCAATGAGTGAATACAGTTGGCTTCGCTCATCGGCTAATTAATGATAAGATTCACCCAAGTTTCAATCATTGGTACTGATCGTACTGCAGATTGCCAGGGAAAAGGACCGAGTGTGCTTCTTCCTTGATACCAACATAGGGAAGTTCATGCTGGGCGCATGTAGGCGTGGTCTCATCTAAGCAAGAGGTTAATGGAGGGAATAGGCCTTCCTCCTATGGCGTCGAAAAAATACGTCCTACGTCATTTTTTCCGGCGATCGGCAACCATTATCTTTATGGTTATCATCGAAAATATGGGTACACCAAATTTCATGCGATTCTACAACCTTTTCACCGTTGATTTAGCAATGTAAAAAGTTTTGTTGTCGGTAATTTTGAACCCACTAAGCAAACATGTATTCTAGTCGGATATATGAGCTAGCTAAGATGATTAGGTATCTAGCTAGGGCTAATGATAGCCGTCAATCTAATCAATAAAAAAGACCAGCATGCATATATAAGCATTATTAAACCATGAGAGACAAACATATATTATTTGTAGCCCTTGCTTTAAAATTTAGGGAGCTTAGTTGAGTTTGGCAAATGTATAGTCTTTTAATTTAATTTGTTGTATCTAGCTGCATGCTTGCCTCTATATTTGGTGCATGTTGTGTTACTATGAGCCTACAAACGTAGCATCACATAAGCCAAGCCTTGTGTTTGGCCATGTTGCTTTTTGGAATCTTCACCAAATATTCCAATCCTTTATGAAAGTCTAATGAATATAATTCAGTCATCCCGTTTCAGTTATGGTCTCGTATGAACGGCCGAAAGATAAGACGGGTTGATCCTCTTATTACCATAGAAAAGGACAAGAAATTTAGATCGACTCTAGCTAGGCGGACTGCTTATTTAACATTTTAGGTTTAAATGCCTCCGAAATAGGAAGAGGGAGAACATGAAGCAATTCTCGGCTTTCTTCGAACAATTTATGATCAATCGTGCATGATTTTGTGGTCATGGGACTTATTAAACAACTTTCACACCGCTTGACATAACTCGCTATAAGGACCATTTAATTTCCTTCGTAACCGTGTTATACGGTGAGTTTATTTTGGCTTGTGTGGCATCCAGTGTATTTTGGCTACCGTGTCACAATTTCGTTGTGGTTTATTAAGCTAGTGTCTAATTTACCCTATTCATTTTCTGCGAAAGAAGAAAAAATGTTTAACAACGTACAGCTTGACTAATTTTTCGGAAAAAGATATGGAGGGATCGTGTACCAGTATAATATAGAATATTGATATATCAATACTGATATACCTACCAGTATTTGTATATCACATATACACGGGGTTACTTTTATCGGTCGCATCATATATACAAAATTGAGAACCCATTTGGGTAGTAGCAAGTTTCAATTTTTGAGACATGCATGGCCTATCAATCCATCCAAAGAGGCAACATTAAACTTTTGGATCTCCCCAGCAGCCTGTTTTAGTGAAATTTTGGCGATGCTATTGTCCTTTTGTCGACATGTTTGCATGATTCTCTCTTGTCTTGATATGGTGCAAGTTGTGTTACTATAAACTTACATACCTTGCCTTAATTATGAACAGCCACTGTATATATTACTCGGCAGTTGGCACATGTATATCTTCCCAATTCTTATTTTTCCTTCACAGAGAGCATACATGCTTCTTAAAACACATATGTAGGAGGATTGCTTGCGTGCCTTCTTCAATTCAAAGAACTAGTCTTATTGCCTTTAGTGCATATATATGATACAAATTGCTAGCTAGTTCAATTAAACCATTAAACTTTACTAATTAATTGAGGAAAGAAGGTCAAGTTCATCTAATTAATCTCCCAATAATTATTGTATTAATCAACAATCATTTTTAACACTATGATAGTTTATGGTAAATTGATGGACCTTTAAAGACACTTCCTACCAATTATCTCAGTTTGTATTCTCAAGTTTTGTTGATATCTGTACCTAAATGTATTGCTTTATTCCTTACACTTTAGACTGATTCATCAAAACTTCGGAAGTATTTATCACATTTTGAAAATATAACAATGTTATCAAACGTACTCCAGTTAAGACCGAGATAGGATGTTGCAATCACCTGTTGTTCCTCAGTAGCTCAGTGGTAGAACGGTCGGATGTTAACTGACTCGTCGTAGGTTCAAATCCTACTTGAGGAGATTTGATTGATTCTTAATTTCATTAAAAAATGAAGAATTGAATTAAAGAGCTCGCTTTGACCGTTACGGATAGATAACCCGTTCCTTGTCTTTGTTTCTATTGCATTCTATCTTATCGTATCACATTCTGTTCTACGATATTTGAGAATCACCGTCAATAACTTGGCGTAGATCCGGGGTAATCCCTTATAAATAGCTCCAGCTGGGCTATTTACAACTAGCCAATCAAGAATTCTCAGATGTTGTACTAGCAGTACATTAAAGATGCAGTCATCGATTCTTCCGATAGGCAACAATTAACACAAGCAAACATATTAATGACAAAGAACGCATTTTTGCTATACTACTAATACTTGTACTTGCTCTGCTATTCTGTCCAAGCCTGGCCGAGAAAGAGTTACGTTGAGTAAAACATAAATATGCTGATTCTGGCCGGATTACTATATGTAATTTATAATCTTTCATGATAAAATAAATTAAAAAAAAGGCCATTCCATTTCAACAAAAGACCATACCCAAGTTCAATTGCTTTGTGCTCGCTATCCCGATCATGATTTTCTTACCCTCAGAGGGAAAGGAAAGGTCTTTTCCTTTCAAGCCGGTTGTGGGCGAGGAGGGATTAATTCAAACCCTTGACACCATGGTTTGTAGTCACGTGCTCTAATCTTCTAAGCTACATGCCACATTCCGTCTCCACTGAATCTATTTCCGGAAGTACCCTAAAAAAGGAACCTCTCCCCAGCCATTTCGTTTCGGGTTAAGAAGATAAGTACTTTGAACGGTTATGTATCTAGGATCTATGATGCAATCCAATAATTATGTTATCTTTTGTTTTGCTCTTAAGTCTCTAAACTTATGAAATCTAGTTTCCGTAGTGGACCAATTCGTTGATATACCACCGAGCCATTTTTATTAACATAATGATATCGGGCCCTTATTCCAACTGATGCTGCTAAATCCGCTGCTTTATTTTTGGTACCAACGATTAAAAATGTTTTTCCTCGACTTGCTGCATTAAAAACAAAATTACAGGTTTCTGATAAAAAAACGAGTTCTAGTAAGATTTGTTATATGAATACCTTTACACTTTGCGGAGATATAAGGGTCCATTCTAGAATTCCATTTCTTAGTACCATAACCAAAATAAACTCCGGCTTCCATTATCTCTCCCAAGTGGATATATATTCCAATATCTTCTTGTCATTTTTCCCACGCTTTTTTTTAACAAATAAATAATTGTTCTTAGGGAACCTTCTACCGGAATTGGCCGTTGATACACAACACAAACCATTAATTTATTTATAACTTATTTAATACTTCATTTTATTTATTACCAAATCAAATCAACAATAAGAAAGTAAAAATAAGAAATCTCTCCTTAAGAATTATGAAATCGCGTAAATGATTTTTCTGGTGTGTTATGAAAATTGTTTGAGGCACAAGAAAAAAAAATTATCTATGGTGTAACAAAATATTTTTCATTTCCAACTCGAATAGATTTTTCTTTTTTATTTCCAAATAAATGTTTTTGTCTTGCCTTGAACGGTGTACTAATGTTTTGAATCCGGTGCCTACAAGGATTATCCCCACAGAACAACATTTATTTTCAGACCCTTTAACCAATCAATACGGCCCCGTAGAGCAGCGTTTGCTTAAACTCTAGCAGTTTCTTGAAAACTTGCTTCGGATATGAAACTTTGAGTATTAAAAGATGCCCTCGTTATTCCCAATAAAATTGCCCGATAACATGTTGCTTCGTCTAAAGCACGCCCTGCTCGTTCCGCTCGTAACAATCCGATTAATTCTCCGAGCGCCACTACTAAAATAGGGGGTTGCCCCTACGGATAATGAAACCGTAGGGGCAGATTTATTTTGGCCCTACGGATTAGTCCGTAGGGCTAGAAGGTTTCACCTACGGCCCCAGACGTTTAATTTAAAAATATTAAATCGTAATTTGTTGTTTGCCCCTACGGAGCCGCAAACCAAGGACCTACAGACTAATCCGTAGGGGCATCTAAATATGGATTTAATAAAAAAGGCACATAATTTTCCTACGCTGATTATCTCCTCTCTCTCGCTCGAGCGCGCGAAACTCCCAAATCCCCAAATCTCGTCGCCGTTCTCTCTCTTTCGTCGCCGATCTCGTTCCCGATCTCGTCGCCGTTCTTCCTCGTCGCTGATTGTCGATTGTCTCCTCCATCGAACAGGTAAGTAATTAAATCTTCAATTAAAGAAATTTTTGATTATTTTAAGGGTTGGGGTTGGGGTTGCGGTTGGGGTTGGGTTCGGCTAGGGTTGCGGTTGGGGTTAGGGTTAAGGTTGGGGTTCGGCTGGGGCTGGGGCTGTGGTTCGGCTAGGGTTGCGGTTGGGGTTGGGGTTAGGGTTAGGGTTGGGGTTCGGCTGGGGCTGGGTTAGGGCTAATGAGATATTGGTGGAGGGAAATGGAGTGGATGGAGGACCAGAGAAATCCATAGAATCAGTGAGTATATAATTCACTGCTCTCATACCATAAAAGGAGGCAATATTATTTCTCTATTTCTTAATTCTTAAAATGACATAGATTACACCTTTTGATACAATTACAAAGGCACCACCCTGTATAAAGAAGTTACAACAACTCTATCTTATCTAACTTCATTCATGATCTTACATGAGATAGAATAACTTAGTTAAAATATGATCCTATCTTATAGTACCAGCTCAAGGATGAGCATCAGAGAAGGCATGATTTGTTAGGATCCATTTGCACCAAATTTATCACTAGCTGTAACTTGTATCGAGAATGTGGTTAACATTTAGTCCCACATTGGATAATCCTCCATAAGGCTAGAGTATTTTGGACGGAGTCCCACTATATTAAAAACCCATGTGCATCCATATGTGGGCTCATATGTTGTGAGCCCAAACCGAGTTTTATATGGTATCGGATCTCGGGTGTTTGTTGTTTGTTCCACGTTGCACATGAGCTTTGAGCCATCGCACGTAAAGTCCTCTTTGTAAGGTGGAGTGTTGATAATGTGGTTAACATTTAGTCCCACATTAGTAAAACTATGGGATTCATATGAGTATAAGATATAAAATGGGATAAACCTCCATAAGGCTTGAGTCTTTTGGATGGAGTCCCACTATATTAAAATCCTATATGCATCCATATGTGGACTCATGAGCAGTGAATTATAATCTTTGTTTTTCTGGTAACATCTTCAGCATCATCGAGACTTAATTGCATTTGAAAGGAGGATATATATTCTTTCAACTTGAATTTATATTATATTCATTTTGTTTATTGATTTCTTTTCTATGTTGAAGGTATGTATCTCAATCTCAAGTCTAATGCATCTTAGTTCTTTAATGCTCAATTCTTCATATATCTTATTCTCAAGTTGTAACTTGCAAGTAACTAAGCAAGTATTCATAAGTTTAAAATCATGTTACACATACAACAAGAATACACAAAAACGCATCATTAGAGAGTGATTCAAGATTTTCAAGTTAAAACCAATATATGATACTCGATAATAATATGAAACTTTCATATTCTCATCGATACTCATATATGAAACTAAAAGCGCCACTTAGTCCCCGTCTATCGGTTAACATACGTTTGATGTTCGTCGTGACATAGAACTATACGAAGATTGTTAAATATCGGACGGTATAGCTCGATGCTAATAACCGTCGTATAGTCTATGTGACGAGAAGATTCAATCGTATGATAACCGATAGATTTGTCCCGTGTGGACAAGTTAGGAATGTATAAAGCAAACACCTTCATTCACTTGTGTTTTCATCCGTTTCGAGATATTTCGTTGGTACCTTTCCGCTGGTTCTCCGTGTACAAAGATAGATTAGATGTTCATTTCAACGTTGTTTCACAGCTTTGAAATGATTATCTATTCTATTACAGTGTACTCGGAGAACAGCGGGGAGGTGCTGCCGAAATTTACTCGAAACGGTTGAAAACACAAGCGAATGGGTGTTCGCTCTATACATTCTTAATGGGATAGAAGCCTTACCCCCGACAGCCGAAACACACACATACAACAAGAATACACAACAAACGCATTATTAGAGAGTGATTCAAGATGTTCAAGTTAAAACCAATATATGATACTCGATGATAATATGAAACTTTCATATTCTCATTGATACTCGTATATGAAACTAAAAGCGCCACTTAGTCCCCGTCTATTGGTTAACATACGTTCGATTCGTCGTGACATAGAACTATACGAAGGTTGTTGAATATCGGACGGTATAGCTCGATACTAACAACCGTCGTATAGTCTATGTGACGAGAAGATTCAATCGTATGATAACCGATAGATTTTTCCCGTGTGGACAAGTTAGGAATGTATAAAGCAAACACCTTCATTCACTTGTGTTTTCATCCGTTTCGAGATATTTCGTCGGTACCTTTCCGCTGGTTCTCCGTGTACAAAGTTAGATTAGATGTTCATTTCAACATTGTTGCACAGCTTTAAAATGATTATCTATTCTATTACAGTGTACTCGGAGAACAGCGGGGAGGTGCTGCCGAAATTTACTCGAAACGGTTGAAAGCACAAGCGAATGGGTGTTCGCTCTATACATTCTTAATGGGATAGAAGCCTTACCCCCGACAGCCGAAACACACACATACAACAAGAATACACAACAAACACATCATTAGAGAGTGATTCAAGATGTTCAAGTTAAAACCAATATATGATACTCGATGATAATATGAAACTTTCATATTCTCATCGATACTCGTATATGAAACTAAAAGCGCCACTTAGTCCCCGTCTATTGGTTAACATACGTTCGATGTTCGTCGTGATATAGAACTATACGAAGGTTGTTAAATATCGGACGGTATAGCTCGATACTAACAACCGCCGTATAGTCTATGTGACGAGAAGATTCAATCATATGATAACCGATAGATTTGTCCCGTGTGGACAAGTTAGGAATGTATAAAGCAAACACCTTCATTCACTTGTGTTTTCATCCGTTTCAAGATATTTCGTCGGTACCTTTCCGCTGGTTCTCCATGTACAAAGATAGATTAGATGTTCATTTCAACGTTGTTTCACAACTTTGAAATGATTATCTATTCTATTACAGTGTACTCGGAGAACAGCGAGGAGGTGCTTCCGAAATTTACTCGAAACGGTTGAAAGCACAAGCGAATGGGTGTTCGCTCTATACATTCTTAATGGGATAGAAGCCTTACCCCCGACAGCCGAAACACACACATACAACAAGAATACACAACAAACGCATCATTAGAGAGTGATTCAAGATGTTCAAGTTAAAACCAATATATGATACTCGATGATAATATGAAACTTTCATATTCTCATCGATACTCATATATGAAACTAAAAGCGCCACTTAGTCCCCGTCTATCGGTTAACATACGTTCGATAATTTATTCTTTTCAACGACAAACGCACACACAAAACATATACACGGATTTTCTCCTTTGTCAGTAACTATCTCGTTCTTAGATTTCTCAATATAGTCACCATAACCTACAATTTATATGTTATACAGTCTAACATGGCCCATGAGTACGTCAGAGTTAAGGACTGGATGTATGTGGATTGGCAACAACGTATGCAACCTAAGTTTGTCACAGGAGTTGCTGCTTTTATTGAATTTGCACGCGCACATAATAAGATCGTGATAGAGAAGATTCTCTGCCCGTGCGATAGATATGGCAATAAGTACTGGCAGAAGGTAGAATTGGCAGAGCTTTATATCGTAAAATATGATTTTACTAGACTTTATACAACTTAGAAATATCACGGGGAAGGAGAAGAACGCAGTAATGCGGCAGAAGAAGAAGGAGAATACGATAATGCGGCAGGAGAAGAAGGAGAAGACGGTAATGCAGCAGAAGAAGAAGACGGTAATTTATTTTCATCAGAAAAAATGAAGGATATGGTAGAGGCCGCCCTAGGTGAATCTATTCGTACCGAAGATGACATTCCTTCCGGTCAAGGACCGCGTGCGGATAAATATGAAAATTTCTTGAATGATACTAGAAAACCAATTTATGAGAATGCAAAGTATTCCACCCTCTCATGGTTCGTCCAACTTTTCCAGATTAAGTGCCTAAATAGATGGAGTAACAAGTCATTCACAATGCTTCTTTCGTTCATGAAAGATTCTATGCCCCGGGAAATAACGTACCCGACAGCTGGTTCGGAGCCCAGAAGATGATGTCTGATTTGGGTCTAAAGTGCGAGAAGATTCAAACATATCCTAAAAATTGCGTGTTGTACCGGAAAGAGAATTCAGATTTGAAAGAGTGTCCAACATGCGGAGAGGTCAGGTATAAGCCGAAAGATTCTGATAAGAAACCTGATATACCTGTCAAGATAGTACGATACGTTCCCATAACACAGAGGCTACAGAGGCTATTCAGGTGCAAGAAAACAACCGAGGCAATGATTTGGCATCACCGTGCTCCTCCAAGTGAAAATGGAAAAATGAGCCATCCAAGAGATTCACCGGCATGGAAGGATTTCGATAGGAGGCACGCAATATTCAGTAGCGATCTTCGCAATGTCCGGCTCGGACTGGCTAGTGATGGTTTCTGCCCATTCAACTATATGGCAGGAAGTCACAGCACATGGCCCGTTGTAATGATAATTTATAATATGTCGCCTTGGTTGGCTATGGACCAATCATACTTTATGATGCCTCTTCTTATCGACGGACCAAACTCACCGGGAAACAATATCGACGTCTATCTCCGACCTCTGATCGAGGAGTTAAAATCTTTGTTCATTGATGGTATATAGACTTACGATGCAAACAAAAATACAACCTTTATACTGCGTGCGTCTTTAATGTGGACAATTAATGACTTTCCTGCGTATGGAATGCTATCAGGTTGGTCGTACATGGTCACAAAGCATGTCCTCATTGCCATCAACACACAACATCGAAATTCTTGAATTTTAGCAGGAAGTTTTGTTATTGCGGCCATCGACGTTTCCTGCCTCTAGACCATCCCTACAGGTTAGATATTGTTCACTTTGATGGTCATCAAGAGCTTCTTGGACCTCCAGCCCCATTGTCCGGAGAGGACGTGACTGCTCAGTGGGATAGTTACAATAATGTGACCTTCGGGATGGATCCGACAAAACAGGTCAAACCACCATTTTGGAACAAGTTAAGCATTTTCTTCGAGCTTCCGTACTGGTCAACAAATTTAGTGCGTCATTGTCTGGACGTCATGCATATAGAGAAGGGAGTATCATAGCACATACTCAACTTGCTTCTTTGTAAAGACGGGAAATCGAAAGACAACCTGAATGCTCGGATGGATCTACAGGAGTGGGGAATAAGAAATGAATTGCACCCTAGACCGGTAGCGCGTAAACCAGGCAAGTTTGTACTTCCCAATTCCGCTTATCATATGTCACAACCGGAGAAGAAAAGATTCTTGCAGGTGTTGCATGATTTGAAAGTTCCCACAGGTTTCTCAGGATCATTCAGCAAGAAAATAAAAATTGTGAAAAGCAAGATCGATGGGCTGAAAAGTCATGATCACCATGTTATCATGGAGCACCTTCTTCTATTAGCCCTCATGACTTCTCTCCCCGAATCGGTTGGTCTAGTAATCAACGACCTATGTTGTTTTTTCAGAGAGTTGTGTGCTAAAACACTGGATATTGTGACGCTGGATAAACTAGAAAATTCTATTACGTTGATATTTTGCAAGTTTGAGCGTATTTTCCCACTGTCATTCTTCGATATCATAATACACTTGACGGTTCATCTTGCAACTGAGGCTAAGTTAGCCGGACCGGTACAATATCGATGGATGTATCCCGTCGAGAGGTACGTGGAATTTTTCGTTTCGCGCAATTTTTAAAATTATTGTTGTCCTGTATGCCCGTATTTATTTATTCAACATATTTTCTTTAGGTACCTCTACACTCTTAAAAAGTATATACGCAATAAAAATTGACCAGAGGGTTCTATCATGCAAGGTTATCTTCTTGATGAAGCAACCACATTTTGTTCCCGCTATCTGGACGAGAACATTGAGACGAGACTTAACCGGCCTCGAAGAATTCAAGACGGACCATATGGTAAAGCCGATTATAAGAGGGTAGACACTATATTTATCAACAAGATATACCGGTTTATCTTGCTTAATTGCGCATGTCTTGAACAAGTTAGAGAGTAAGTTTTTTTGGATTAATTGTTATATTTGTGTTTGTATGTGTATGAAATGATATAATATTATTGTCACCCTTATTTGTCGAAAACAGAATTCATTTTAACGAGCTATGTGAGGGGCATCCTGATTGGAACGATAAACGATTGGAAAAATATCATCAGGATAATTTTTGCGATTGGGTCACAGATCATATAAGTTATTCGAATAACATATTATTGCTATCAGTTTTAATCATCGTTATGTATTTGTCATAAAATTTGTTTTGTTAGATCCACGATCCGAACTTGTCTGCATCATTTGAGAGTGATTCAAGATGTTTAGCTCAATTTCCTAGTATGGAGGTTGCATATTATAAAGGATTCGGTGTCCTTGGATACAAATTCGAAGTTAAGGGTATAGAAACATCTAGAACCACTCAGAATAGTGGGATTGCGACGGTAGGATCGGATGGTGTGATTTATTATGGGTACTTAAATTGTATACTCGGCATCCACTATCCCGGACGATCAGAACCCTTTTATATATTCCAGTGTACTTGGTACGATATGCGAACCGATACGGATAAGTGGAGAAGCAATCTTGGGACTTGGAAAGATGAATATGGTTTGACCAGTGTGAACACACTTCGATTTTACGGTCAGGAAGATCCGTTTATCTTTCCGAACCAAGCGTTCCAAGTATACTACTCACAGTGTTTGAAGCATCCGGGATGGAGTGTCGTATGCCGTTGGAAACCCAGGGATGTCTACGATGTCCCAGAATTCGAGGGCAGCGATGAGGATGAAGAAGGGAGAAGGCTTAGAGTGCTCCAACCGTCTGTTTCGAAAGACGGGTTGTCTTCGGCCGATCATGAAGTTAAGTGGGTTAGAAATGATATCGATGATGAAATCCAAGTAGATATCTTTAATGCGCCCACGAAACGAAAAAGGTTATCAGTAATGTTATATTATTACTTCACATTTTACGATCTATACATATATAGTCAATACTTGTAATGATTGTCTAATGCGTCCATGAACCGTTTATCTAGATTTGATGACGATGACGGGAGCAGCGAGGGGCGGCAGGAGCTCCAGCCGCGGCAGAGGCAGAGGCAGAGTGGTTGTGCCGCCCGGAGAGCTGCGTAGGGAGCTTCAGAGGGCCGGTCTTGCACCCAGATCGGAGACCCCTTCGGATGCCTCCTTCCGTGTAGACTTTGCCACACCTTCAGGTATTTTGCACGCATATCCATTTTGAATGTAATATTATAGATATTCATGCTTGTTCATGTCAAAATTACTTATATTGTCAATGTTTGATTGTCTGGTTGTTGGTGATGCGTCCACATCAGGGACAGTGGCCACTCTCGCACCTCCAGGTATGTTTATATATCATATAGTGCATGTATATTGATTTAGAATGCTATATCATAAATATACACACATTCCTTTTGCTCTTACTTAGATAATCGTTTTTTTTATTGTCTAGCTGTAGGTGGTGACACCACCGCACCTGCGGGTATGTTTATATATCCTATAGTGCATGCATATTGATTTAGAATGTTATATTATTGATCTACACATTCTTTTTGCAATTACTTATGTAATCTATTTTTAATTGTCTAATTATAGGTGGCGCGTCCACATCTGACGCATGGGCCACTCCTGCCACTTCCGTACCCTCCGCTCAGTCTGTAGGTTAGTATGAATAAATATAAAATATTTATTCATTTTACATATCCTCTAAATAATAAATATGAACTTCATGGAAATTTAGCGTCAATGTTTATTTTCTAGTTGGAGGGGATGCGTCCGCATCCGGGACACCGGCTGTTCCTCACCGAAGGAACTATCGTCCCGTTCGTGCTGCTGCCCGGGCCCAGACTCGTGCTTTAGTCACCGGAGGTATATATCACACTTCAATTTTCGTTTAACCTTGATTTCTTAATACAACTTTGTCTTAATATTGATTGTCTTGATATTTCTTGCAGACACAGGGCTTCCCCATCCCCAGAGGGGGACTCGAGGCCCGAATCAGTCCCACAGGCTGAGGCCTGACAGAGCTAGGGGGAAGCAGCATTCCCCCTCTTTTTGACCCCTGATTATCGCTATACCGGCGATCATGCCGAGAGGTTCGGCAGGTATATGGGGATGAGAGCCGGCTCGTGAAGAACTATCCACTTCACGTTGAGTGGGGCGACCAGCACCGGCGCTCATTCGCTCTCTTTTTTGATCAGGCTCGGGTATTAATATATATTTTCATTTGATTTATCCAATATATTTATTATTAACACATGCAATCTAATAACAATGTTTTTTTTGTATTTTCAGTTGAATTACGATTTTCAGCCTATACCCGACCCTGATCACCCTGGGAGGGTGCTCGATCTTCATGCTCTGTACAATGTCCTGATGAAGAACATGCAGACCAGGGTCCGATACAACAGGAATGAGCTGAAGGCCGACTGATACTCCCTATGGATGGAGACCCCCGAGGCAGAGAGAGCGGCCCTCCTATCTACTCTGGCCTTTGCGAAAGTCGACGTAGAGACATGGCCTCTATTGTGCGAATATTTCAACTCTCAACGCAAACATGTATATATTTTAAATGTAATTCATTGTTTAGTATATAATTTATATTTTTGTGTTCCTTAATTATAAAACTAAATGTGAATGTGTTGTGCAGAAACAGGCCGCTCAAAATATAGAGAATAGGAAGTCGGCGAAGAGGGGTCGCCCCACTTATACAGTTAGCTCGAGGAATATTACTCGTGTCATGGAGTTATCGGTAAATTACAATAGACCGGCCTTTGTGATATAATGCAATATTAAGAGTTATTTTCTAATATATCTAATATTAAGAGTTATTTTCTAATATTGCAGAGAGCTCAGACCCTGGCGCAAGGTGGTACACCGAGCGTGCTGTTCGCATATCTTTCCGTCCACGGCACCTCGACAGATCCCGCCACGGGCAAGCTTCGATACCCCAACGTCGCTACCCAGGAGTATTGCGTAAGTGTTAATATTTATTCAACCCCTATTTGAAATTTTAGTTTTGAAAGGTTCAAATTTAAATGATATACTTATATTTTACTGGTTAATGTGGGTGTAGGAGTGGGTGGTTGAGCAGGCCGAGGCATCGGGGATCGATTTTACCGGACAGAACGATCCGATGCTGCTGACCCCAGTCCTGGACGCCGCACACGGAGGGCACCACGGATGTTGGGAGAGAGGCCGGGGACTGGGCCCTAGCAGGGCCCATATGAGGTTGGACTCCACCCCAGCGGTTACTTCCTCCGTCTCCGGTGAGCGACGTTTCCAGCAGGAACTGGAGAGCTTGAAGGCCACCGTTCAGGAGTTGAAGGAGATGCTGGTGTGTATACTACTTAATAGTAAAATATTATGTCATATTATAGATAGCAATATATCCAATATTAGTACGTAGCCTGAGCTTATTTGGTTGTAGACTTAGCTTTGATTAATCATAAATACATATCTAATTAAAATAAATTACGGTTTTCCAAACTAGATATCCAAACGAGGCCTAAGTCCCTAAGTATACATAGATTGGGGTTTCGAAATAACTTGATAATGATACGAATTCGAATAATACACAGTTCTTACTCGCTTATTACACACGTAGGTCCATACGCAACATGGTACATCGGCCGAGCCTCCACATGCATCTCCTTCGGCTGCGGCTCCGCAAGCCACTACATCGGCTGCGGTTCCGCAGACAGCTCCTATAGCTCCACTGCCCGCTCAGACTCCCGCAGCCGCGGCTCCGCAAGTCACTACTTCGACGGCTGCGCAGACCACTCCTACAGCTCCACAACCCGCTCAGACTCCTGCACGCTCCGCATTGCATGATTTATTGACTCAGGATATATCCGAGGAGCAGGCGCGCCAGATTCTGGCGTTTATCAGAGGTGGAGCTGGACCGAGCTAGGATAGCTTTTTGATTCTTATATTTTAAACATGTATTTATTTATATGATACATATTGTACTACATTTTAGACGATATTGATATTGGTGGTGTTTGTGTGTTTATATTGATATCATATTCTGCTTGTTGATTTCTTTTGTATATTATGCGTGAGATGTGATTATGAATACTGCGATATATGTTCTGCGTGATGATTAATTTTATATGATGTATATATTATTGTGCACAGGGCGAGAAAAAAATAGGCAGCCCTTTTTTTATAAAAAAAACTGATAATATGTACCTACGGATTTAACCGTAGGGCCCACCATTGCCCCTACGGATTTAACCGTAGGGCCCAACAATGTACCTACAGATTTATCCGTAGGGGCAAAATATCAGAATACCTGATATTTTGCCCCTATGATGTCAGTATTAGGGGTTACGCTTGCCCCTACGGATATATCCGTAGGGGCAAACAAATGCCCCTACAGAGGCTTCCGTAGGGACAAAATATCAAGATACCTGATATTTTGTCCCTACGGATGCGTACCTACGCACTTATCCGTAGGGGCAAATACTTAGCCCTAAGGATTAGTCCGTAGGGACACCTAATTTATTTTATAAAATCATAAATTAAATAAACTTTTTGTCTCTACGGCGTAATCCGTAGGGACAACGGGACCTACACATTACTCCGTAGGGGCAAGTTTTTGACCGTTGGGGCATGTTCATGGCTGCGACTTGCACCTACGGCGTTTGTACCTACAGGGTATTTTCTTGCCCCTACGGATATATCCGTAGGGGCAGTGGTTTGCTCCTACAGATAAATCCGTAGGGGCAACCATAATAGACATTCCATCTTCTTAAACCAACACTTTTGATATTATTTGCCGTACAATAATCTCTATATGTTTATTATGGATATGTACCCCTGGGATCGATAAATCTTTTGGATCTTATTAATCAAAGAGATACGACTTTGGGCTATGGTTAGCTCAGCTCCAATTAAGAATCCCTAAGGAATTCCAAGAATTCTCGGTATACGTTCGTTCTAACCTTCAACTCTCTTTTCAAGGTTCATCGATATTGAACCAATCGAACGCACTTCTAAGATTTGTTCCACTTTTGGAAGACCTTGAAAATGGAATTCATTTTAATAGAAGGAGAAGAGGGAAAGTGGGACTTACAGATTAGAAAGAAAGAGGAGAGGTAGAGGAAGCTTGTGGAATCGTCGGAGAGTCGTTTCGTCGCCGGATTTTTTCCGAAACGTCGTCGGAACTTGGCCTTAAGCTAACTCCACTTGTACAACTTTCTGGACTTGAAATTTTTAGAGAGTTTTGAT
Source organism: Agapanthus africanus (assembly GCA_030015575.1). Taxonomy (NCBI): domain Eukaryota; kingdom Viridiplantae; phylum Streptophyta; class Magnoliopsida; order Asparagales; family Amaryllidaceae; genus Agapanthus; species Agapanthus africanus. The sequence continues at coordinate 9,773,918 of JASDDO010000022.1, forward strand.
ACTAGATTTCAGAATGAGGAGGGCCAAAATATAGGGTTGTATTTATAGGGTAGGATTAGGGTTTTGTGAGTGAAGAGAGAATTAAAAATTCATTAAAATTTGGATTAATGCATCATTTTAATTTCTCTGTTAATGTGCAGGGAAATCAAACAGACTGGAGTTAATGGAGGAGTCCAAAGGGTGCTAGGGCAACAAAAAAAATTGCATTTTGCTCTGATTAAACCGGCGGCGCCGGCCTATTTCTAAATCTCGCTGGTCCATTCACCTTGATTGGTGTCTGGATTTTTGCCACGTGTCCTAGCCGTCTCATATACCTCAGTGCACATGTTTGATTTTGTTGTGACTTTTCATTTTACGTGTAGTGCATGTGTAAGTCGATGTACAACACCCCACGACTAGCGGGGAGGTGGAATAATGAAAAACGATCTTATTCTTTGCATAAACATCGACTAACCGAGAATCTTTGCTAAACTATAACTAACAAGAATCATAGAAGTTATCAACTACTATGAAAAGAGATTATACCTAATGAACCGTGTCCTTCGTCTTTTCGTTCTCCACGTCCTCTCCGGCCTTCTCTATGTAGTAGATGATCCACCCGAGAGCTTTACTTCAAGCTTCACCTCTAACTTGAGCTAACTAGGTTACTTAAAGTGCTAATCTAAGTAACCTAGGTGATATAGAGAAGGGTTATGGATTAAGTAGTCTATTCTAATCCTTGGTCTCAACACATGAGAGGGGAGGATTAGGGTTTGAAGAGAGAGAGCTTGAGGAGAGAGAAGGTGAGCAAGAGAATGAGAATGAGATAATGATCTCTCATGATATATATGAAGCATTATCATTATCAAATAAATCAAATAAAGGATTTAACAACCATGCTTCATAAATACAAATGAGTGATTCATCTACATGAGTCATTAAGCATTTATGATGCATTAATGACAAGGACGAATCACACAAATGAGTCACTAATCTCATTTAACACTTATGCCACCTAAACCCCCAAGTCACCAACCTTCTAGAAGCTTCTCGCGAAATTACGAGAACGCCCCTCCTATCCGTGAAAACACGGAAAAACTTTAGATTGTATAAATCCAATATCCCGATACTGGAATCTGGCTTAAACCAAAGACGGCTAGTAAAAACTGTCCGAAAGTCGTACGTGCGTAAACACACGTATGCGTCCGAACCCTTCTTGTAAAACCATACGACCTCTATATCGTTTCGCCTGGAGCAGGGAAACTCTCTGTGTGGGACTCTAATGACTCGACTACTATGCTGGCAGTGGGTTTAACCACAGACCACAAGCGACACTAGCTGTACGTAACGGTCCCCAGGTAGATGTCGATAAGAAGGCCGATGAGGAAACCCATCCGAACTCCTACTGAGTCTGATGTGACAATCTCCGTACAGTCCGGTCTGTTCGTCTAAGACTATCGCATATCGGGCCTAGGGGGCGGCAAGCGTCAGTCCCCTAATAGCGGTATAAGTCGTGTCGGAGTGAAGCCCATTACACCCTGAGAAACTACTGGAACCTACCAGCAAATCTCGCTTGCTCTGGCCAGGGACTTTGCCTAATGGCTCTCTGACACAGCGCGATATCAACTCCCAATACCTGGGAGAGACGAATCATGTCTAATTGCCACTGCCTCCAAGTGCTCGGGACTGCACCCAACTGCTACCTGTTTGCACGACTTCTTAGAGCCGTGGTAGGGTAGCAATCTAAGAACATTGGGACACACTCGAGGCGAAGTAGCAGTGTCAAGTCTGCGGACTATGCTGTACTCATGTCACCTAGGAACTGTTAACTGACGACTGGTATAAAACCAACCTACAGTTCCCTGCGAGTCCTGTCCGGTGTACCCGTAACCCAACGAGCACCTGTATACTATCTCCAGTACGACGTACTGACGGCTGTGGGACAGACCATCTCCCCAACTGGGATGAGAAGCGTACACACTAGTCTACTCCGGAGTATCGATGCCCTGTCTCGATAATCCTACGACTAGGGACCTGAATAAGGATGTGCTTGTAGACTACCCAGCCCCCACTAGTGTGACTCCCATCACAACGCTGGTAGTCAAGCAAGATCCTAAGAGCTCTATCAATACGTATACTCACATATTAAGATAGAAAAACCAAGTAGCATACTACCATGTTTAGCAAGACTGTTATATACATGTGAATATCCCAAGCTTCCATTAAGTAATATACAAACTAGTATGATACAATAATGGCCCCTAGGGCATATACACTAACAATCTCTTACTTGCACTAGGGCCATGTACTGGCATATCGAAGACCGATGATCTCGAGTAGCCTCTCGAACTGAATCTGAGGTAGGGCCTTCGTGAATGGATCAGCAATGTTCTCTTCAGTAGCAACTCTCCGGACCTCGATCTCTACGACGATCAATGATCTCCCTGATCAGGTGATACCGCCTTAAGATGTGTCTGGACTTCTGATGGGACCTTGGTTCCTTCGCTAAAGCTATAGCTCCGTTGTTGTCACAATACAGAGGTATTGGATCAACAATGGTAGGAACCACCTGAAGTTCTGTTAGGAACTTCTTCATCCAGACCGCTTCTTTTGCGGCATCGCAAGCAGCAATATACTCCGCTTCCATCGTCGAGTCAGCAACGGTGTCCTGCTTGGAACACTTCCAGCACACCGCCCCTCCATTGAGGGTAAAGACATAACCTGACATGGACTTGGAATCGTCCTTATCACTCTGGAAGCCGGAATCAGCAAAGGCCTCCATCTTGAGGTCTTTTCCGCCGTAAACCAAGAACATCTCCTTAGTCCTTCTCAGGTACTTGAGAATGTTCTTTACTGCTATCCAGTGCTTCTCCCCCGGGTCTGACTGATACCGGCTTACCACGCTTAGTGCGTAAGCTACATCTGGTCTGGTGCACAACATCGCATACATTATAGAGCCTACCGCAGAAGCGTAGGGTATAATAGACATGCGTTCCCTTTCCAAATCAGTCTTGGGAGACATCTCTTTGGATAGGGTGATTCCGTGACAAGCCGGTCGATTACCGCGCTTAGAATCTTCCATACTGAATCTTTTCAGTACAGTGTCGATATACCTGGACTGCGAAAGTCCCAACATCCTCTTGGATCTATCACGATAGATCCGGATCCCCAGAATGTAAGAGGCATCACCCAGGTCTTTTATGGAGAACCTTTGTGACAAGAATCCTTTGACAGATTGTAGCATAGGAATGTCATTTCCTATCAATAGAATGTCACCCACGTACAAGACGAGGAATACGACAGTTCGTGCTACAACTTTACTATATATGCATGGTTCATCTGGATTTTTGATAAAGTCATATTCTTTGACTGTTTCATCAAAACAGATGTTCCAACTCCGCGATGCCTGCTTTAGTCCATAAATGGACTTAAGCAAGTTGCATACTTTCCCGCTGCTCCCACTCTGATTGAAACCCTCTGGCTGATCCATATAGACGCACTCTTCTAAATTTCCATTCAGAAAAGCCGTCTTTACGTCCATCTGCCAGATTTCATAATCATGGAAGGCAGCAATAGCAAGAAGGACCCGAATGGATTTGAGCATAGCCACTGGAGAAAAAGTTTCGTCATAGTCCAAACCAGGTCTTTGACGAAAACCCTTTGCAACAAGTCTAGCCTTATAGGTTTCCACCTGTCCATCTATACCAATCTTTATCTTGAAGATCCATTTGCATCCTATGGGTTTTACCCCATCTGGAGCAAAGTCCAAAGTCCATACTTTGTTGGTGTACATGGACTCCATTTCGGTCCGCATTGCATCTAGCCATCGTACCGAGTCACCGCTCTGGATGGCCTGCTGGAAGCTAGTAGGTTCATCATCATCTATAATGCAATCCTTTTTATCCCCATCTATGAGAAAACCGTAGTATCTCTCAGGCGGATGAGACAGCTTACTACTCCTACGGAGGGGTGCGGGAATGTCCTGTTCTTCTTGAACTACTGGTTCTACCAAACTTTCAGTAGTAGTTTGTGGTTCTGGAATTTCTTCCAGTTCTATTTCGCTCCCACTTGTTTCCTTTTCTAAAAACTGATGTTCTTGAAAATGGGCATTACGAGAAACAAAAACCTTTTGTTCCTCTGCGTAATAGAATAGATATCCCCTGGAGTTCTTTGGATATCCCACAAACTTACATTTTACTGATCGTGCCTCGAGCTTGTCTACATGCTGCTTTTTAACAAAAGCTGGACATCCTCATATCTTTACATACTGAAGATGGGGTTTCTTCCCACTCCACATCTGATATGGCGTGGTAGGCACAGTCTTGGTAGGAACCATGTTCAAAAGATATGCCGCTGATTCTAGTGTATAACCCCAGAAAGATCGCGGTAACTCAGCATTACTCATCATGGATCGTACCATATCCAATAGGGTTCGATTCCGTCTCTCCGATACACCGTTATACTGTGGAGTGTATGGAGGAGTAAGTGTGTGGAGGAGTAAGCTGAGAGAGAATCCCTTTCTCTTTTAGGTAACTTAGGAACTCGGCAGTTAAGTATTCACCATCTCGATCAGATCTTAGTGTCTTGATACTTTTGCCGGTTTGGTTTTCTACTTCATTCTTATACTCTTGGAATTTTTCAAAAGCCTCGGATTTATGTTTCATCAGATAAATGAATCCGTACCTTGAATAATCATCCGTAAAAGTAATGAAATAGGAAAAACCATCTCTTGCATGTGTAGACATTGGAACGCATACATTGCTGTATACGAGTCCTAAGAGCTCGCTCGCTCTTACTCCATGTCCAGTGAATGGAGTCTTTGTCATCTTTCCTTTGAGACATGATTAACAAGTGGCATAAGTTTGATATTCGAACGAGTCCAAATATCCTTCTCTATGTAACTTAGTTAACCTTATCTCATTGATGTGACCTAGTCTACAATGCCATAAGAAAGCCTTATTTAAATATGGAGACTTTCTTTTTAGTGTGTTCTGGACTTTGAAAATCTGGAGTTGGTTTAAGACATATATACCGTTATTCAGTTTACCGGACCCAATCAAACTATGATTAAGGTGGATGTTAACAACATCGCTTACAAACGTGAAATCATAACCTTTATTTGATAACAAGGAAACTGATATGATATTACACGTTAAACTAGGTACACAAAAACAGTTATGTAAAACCAAAATATGTCCACTCGTCAATCCCAGGTGATAATCCCCGACGGACACAGCTCCCATGCTAGCTCCGTTAGCAACCTTTAGGGTCATATCACCTTCTTTCAGCACTCTACGGTTTCTCAGTGCCTGCAATAAATTGCATATATGAGATCCTGATCCGGTATCCAATACCCAGGAAGTAGAGTTGATTGACAAACAATTCTCAATTACAAACACACCTGAAGACGAAGCCACAGCTTGCTTCGGTCCCTGGTTCTTGGCGTTCCACGCCTTGCAATCCTTCTTCCAGTGCCCTTTCCTGTGACAATGGAAGCACTCATCCTGGGCCACTACCGGCACTGCAATCTTTTTCTTCCCCTTCCTTCCCACCTTACTTACACCTCCTCTAGGTTTGGTGGCGGCCTTCTTTTTCCTTCCTTTGGCCCTAGCCTTGGACCCGGAAGAAGAAGCACCGCTAACAAACATAGCGGGTGTTTCCCTTGCCTTCTGCAAGGTGCCATCTGCACTCCTCAACATGTTAAGGAGTTCCGGAAGTTCAACTTCTTTTCTTTGAATGTTGAAGTTCAGAATAAACTGGGCGTAGGTGGAAGGAAGGGACTGGAGAATAAGGTCTGTATAGAGCTCATTATCCAAAGTCGTCCCAAGGTCTGCGAGCTCTTCTATATAGCCAATCATCTTTAGGAAATGTTCTCCTACCGATGATCCGACGGCCAACCTCGCTCGAAACAAGTTCTTTGAGGTCTCGTATCTTGCTATACGAGATTGCTCTCCATAAAGTTCCTTTGTATGGAGAAATATGGCATCTAGTTCCATATCCTCGTGCCTCCTCTGATGTTCATTGTTCATCGAGGCAAGCACGATACACTTGGCCTTCGCGCAATCGAAATCCCAGGTATTGCGGATTTCCTTATCCGCATTACTGGATTTGGGACCAGGGACAGCAAGTGCCTTAGCGGTGGGGACGTACCCCAATTTGTCATAGGTCAAAGCCATTTTGACATTCCGCAGCCAATTTTTATAGTTTGGCCCTGTCAGTATATTTTTCTCTAAAAGTAACTTAAGTCCAATCATTTTCAGGATCACTGCAATTAGGAGAGAGAGAAGAAAACACTTTAGCATGATGCTTTTGCAAGTTTAGAGTGGTTTTTAATTTATCTAAACTGGACGGCTCCCACTGTTTCTCGAATCCTTCCTCAAACCATAAAAGAAGAATTAGCCAGGACTATTCTCACTGTACAATACTTGCTTAACCGTTCAGCCAGGCTGGTGTCGGTACTTCGAGGAAGGTTTTCCAACGCTTTCGCGAAGTTCCTTAATTAAATAACCTCTTTTCTCTGGGGGCGTAACCCCGCTGACACCTTTCTTGACACCTACTTAGTTTATAGCATTGATCGTTAAGTGACGAATCTCCTGATGAGTAGCATATACTCACAGTAGGATCGGGATCCAAATATCATCGTATGATAATGTTGAAGGAATCCTACCAACATTCATCAAACTCCAAATGGTATGCATCTCTTTGCAAATTTCAGTTTCTTTAGAAATTCCCGATATAAATTTTTGCCCCATGCTCTTATGACCTTGGCGTTAGGTCAAAATGTCATAAGTCACATGTCAAGTTCTACCCATCATTATCTTGTTAATTTGAACCCATCCGTATATATCCTTGACGTTCGGCCAAAATGATAATACGACTGTCCCAAACTAACTCATCTATCTATGCAACAAATGAATACCCAGTAGCTACCAAACACTATGCCTTGGCGTTAGGTCAAAATACATAGCTTGAATACTACTGAATACTCAAATGAAATGACGGAGGGTTACGAATGGTTTTGGAGAAACCGTGAACGTAGTGAACTTGATATAACCGAAGGAACCTGATAGCTTTTAAAAGGAGTGGTTAAAGCTCCGCAATTTAAAAATATCTTCTGTTTTAAAAATAACCGAGTGGTTTCTTTTAAATTGTTCCAACGATTAAACTTTTGGTTTATTTCTTTGCATTAATAATAATGCGTCCCATCATTAACCTATCATTGCAGAAAACAACGAAAATACAACGTCCTCTTATGTCATCCGCATGCGCCACTGGGTCCCTTCATCACCCGTTAGGTTACTTAACTAACGGCAGAGCGGGGGCTGGGCTAGCGCGGGTGTAAAACATAAGTAACGTCTAAATAGCTATCATATATAGATATTGTACATTCGTCAGACGCAATAATAGGCATTCCAGATCTCATATGAACTTTATTGGATTTGCAAGCAATCCGCACTTGTTTAGAGCCTGCAACAAAAGACGGATTACACAGTTGTGATGAATAGCCATTACCCCACCCTAGACCTCTACGGGTACGGCAAACTACCCGCCAAATACCCGAAGTGAAGCGGTCTCCCTCAACAACGTGAGTAGGCCACTAAACACTTCAAAGTACCCGGTAGTTTGTGCACCCCACCTTGGGTCTATCCTAAGAGAAAAAACAGTAAAATGAAATAATACAACGGTGGCTACAACTGTAACCTGGATATGCCCTGCAAAATAATATTACAACATATTACAATTTCTTTGAATAAATGAATATAATAACCCATCACAAACCCCGGCTAATCATCACAACAGTCCAATACAGTTCACAACCACAAACAGTAAAAACCATTACAGAAATGTGCAACCCCCTGCCAACCGACATATTAGCAGTTAGGGGAGGTTTACGAACACATTATACAAACACAGATATAATCAAATTAGCAAACATCGTATAATTTCGATCGAGCAAACATATCAGATTCTACTCCCAAAACTTCTCTGTGCACCTGAGACTTGAGCAGAAAATAAACATTCCAGAAAATACAAAAATATCACAGAAGAGTAACTGGAGAAAACTGGGTTGAATCGGCCGCAACTCGGCCGCGGATCCGCGGCGGATCGGTGGGATCGGCCGCGGTTCCGCGGCTGTATGGCCGATTCAGGAACCCATTTTTCTCCAGTGATCTTATATTTCTCTGCTTGTTATTCTGCAGCTCCGTGAAAAATTTTTAGAGCCTGTTTTAAATTCGACAGAAACATGGTGATATCGATGTCTTTTCCGGTTCGTTTTGCGTTCCAAATACATATGACTTTGCTAATGAGTTAATTATTGTTTAGCGAGGCTCTGATACCACTGTAAGTCGATATACAACACCCCACGACTAGCGGGAAGGCGGAATAAAGAAAAACGATCTTGTTCTTTGCATAAACATCGACTAACCGAGAATCTTTGCTAAACTATAACTAACAAGAATCATAGAAGTTATCAACTACTATGAAAAGAGATTATACCTAATGAACCGTGTCCTTCGTCTTTTCGTTCTCCACGTCCTCTCCGGCCTTCTCTATGTAGTAGATGATCCATCCGAGAGCTTTACTTCAAGCTTCACCTCTAACTTGAGGTAACTGTTCCCGCCAAAAATTTCTGCGCAAAAGAGTCCAAGGTATCAAATGGCAGCGATATGCTTAAGGAAATGCGAACCAGTATCTTCCGGGCTATTTTTTGACAAACTCCCAAATGAGAAACCGATAAATTTTGATGGTATTGGAAGCATCTCGAAAAACCCTTCGATTTGATATATTATGGGCCTCATAATTCATCCGGGATCAAAAGTTATGAGGCATCACGTGTCCACACGTGATGGACCTTTAAGAACCCGCTGGAGGACTTAAAAGATACAATAAAAACTCAGTAAAGACCCCAATGGGGCATCACGTGCTCACACGTGACCATGGGTCACGTGCAGACACGTTATGGGCTCTTAAGACCTCTAAAATAATGAATAGAATTAAATTCTAAAATCTGTTCCCTGATTAAAAATCAGGAAGTACCTCAACGAGGTATCATGTGCTCACACGTGACCAATGGTCACGTGTTGACACGTGATGGTTAAAACAATAACATGAACAAGCGGCTGTTAAAAGTACCAATTTGGGGGTCACGTGCTCACACGTGATCAAGGGTCACGTGCCAGCACGTGACAGACTTTGAAAGCCTTACAGTTTAATAGAATTAAAATTCTAAATTTCTCTAAAAATCTTTCGAAATAGAATTAAATTCTAAAAGCTTCTAAATCTTTCCAAATGGAAAAGGATTATGGGGACCGTTGGATTAAAGATCCAAAGGTGATTAAATATCACCTATTTATGGAAAGATCTTGGACTTGGAAGGATTTCCCCCCTAAATCTGACCGAGATAACAAATGGATATCTTTGGATTTAAAATCCAATGGTGAATAAAATTCACTTAACAATCTAAAGGCCCAGATTAATGATGAATGCAAATCAAATCTCTCAACATACAAATCAAATCTCTTAATGAGAGCTTTGCTAAACAAATTGATTCTCTTCCTTCTCCTATAAATAGGAGCCAAGAAGAGAAGAGAAGGGGATCTACTTTTTTGGAGAGAAAAATAGAGAGAGGAGAATTTAAATCTCAAGAGGGAAGAAAAGAAAGGAGAATTTAATTCTCAACGAAGAAAACCCTAGGTGAGAAAAGGGAAAAAGATCAACTTCAAAAAGAGAATTTAATTCTCAAAATTTAAGAGTTTAACTCTTCTGCAAATAAAGAACTTAGTTCTTCTTCTGGTTGAAGATCTGTACAGAGCACATCTCCCCATAGGATGAGAATTTAATTCTCATCGGGTCGAGATCCTGCCATGCAGATCCTAAACTTAGAAGGGGAATTGAGTTTTGAGAATTTAATTCTCCCAAACTCACAGGAATTTAATTCCTCCTAAAATGAAACTAGGGTTTAACCCTAATCAAGAATTTAATTCTTTTACATATCTGGGAATTTAATTCCTTTAAAAAGAAATTAGGGTTTTACCCTAAATAAGAATTTAATTCTTTCACAATAGGAATTTAATTCCTCCAAGACAAAATTAGGGTTTAACCCTACAGAGAGTTTAATTCTTAAAATAACAGAGACTTGAAAGATCTCCATGCACATAAAGAACATTGGTCACGTGATGACACGTGACCCCAATCCGCAGGGATCAGAAAAGAAGGAATAAAACTAAGTCACGTGCTCCCACGTGACTCCCGAAACGTAGAAAGAAAAAAGCAAAGGAAATGGAAGCTTTGGGCGCTCTCACGTGTTATCACGCGACCCCTCAGCAAATGCTTTAATAATTGGCGCACAGATCCCCATCACGTGCCAACACGTGATGCTCTAAAATAAAAATAAAAGTGTTTAACACTTATTCGCAGATTTGAGGATAAAACAAAAGGAGATCTGGCTCCATATTTAGGGCGCCCTCACGTGTCCCCACGTGACCCCTAACGAATCCTTTTAATATCCAATGGATGGATGCCTATCACGTGCCCACACGTGATGGCCAGGAAATTAAAAGTGTTAAACACTTACCTGCAGAATAAAATAAGGAAAATTAGGGCGCTCTCACGTGTCCGCACGTGACCCCTCCCTCCTTAGTGTTTAACACTAATTGGAAAACTCTATTTGCAGTGTTTAACACTGATTTTCTTAGTGTTTAACACTAATTTGGAAAACTCTATTTGCAGTGTTTAACACTGATTTTCTTAGTGATTAACACTAATTTGAAAACTCTGTTCCCGGTGTTTAACACTGATTTGCTTTAGTGTTTAACACTAATTTGAAATCTCTGCTACCAGTGTTTAACACTGATTCGCTTTAGTGTTTAACACTAATTTGAAAGCCCCGTTGCAAGTGTTTAACACTGATTATCTTTTAGTGTTAAACACTAACTTGCTAATCTTAATCCCAGTGTTCAACACTGTTGGTCTTTAGTGTTTAACACTAGCTTTAGCCCAATTGGCTAAGTTTCTAGAGGCAAAGCCTCTCCTTCAATGAGCCAACAAAGGGACAATATTTCAAACATAATTGGACTTAGCTCAAACTGGCCATAAGTCCTCAAATCATCTTGAACTGAGCGCATCTGCTCTTTCAACCAACTCATTGGTTCAAGGGTACATCTCTGAACTCCTCTGATATTTGTCGTTGTAATCCTTCAACGTCTTCAGAGAGGTGACGGGTCCCGACAACCACACATCAACACGGACTGTGGGGTCCTTAAACTCATGGACTCATGCGTCCTTAAACCAAGATACAGACTGTGGGGTCCTTAAACCCGCGGACTTATGCGTCCTTAAACTAACGGACTAATGCGTCCTTAAACACACCCATATGGACTGTGGAGTCCTTAAACCCATACACTTATGCGTCCTTAAACTACCAATGGACCACTATGTCCCTAAACTGGAGATGGACCACTATGTCCCTAAACTGGAACATGGACCACTATGTCCCTAAACTGGAGATGGACCACTATGTTCCTAAACTGGTATTGGACCACTATGTCCTTAAACTGGTATTGGACCACCATGTCCCTAAACTAGCAATGGACCACTATGTCCCTAAACTGGAACAATAGAGCCCAAATGCTCTTTTTTCGGATCTAAACGATCCCGTTTAAGTTGATCTTAGCCTCAAATACAGCTAACGTATCCTTAAACCTTCAAACAGACTTTAGTCCCAAATTGGACTATGAATCCCCCCAATCAACTTTGGTTCAAGGGTACATCTCTGAACTCCTCTGACACCTGTCGTTGTAATCCTTCAACGTCGTCAGAGAGGTGACGGATCCCGACGGCCATACATGCAACGGACCACCATGTCCCTAAACTGGAACAATAGTGCCCAAATGCTCTTTTGTCGGATCTAAACGATCCTGTTAAGTTGATCTTAGTCTCAAATTAGACTAACGTATCCTTAACAAACGTTTGAGTTGATCTTAGCCTCAAATATGGCTAACGTATCCTCAAACCAAAACCCCAAACCCAAATCTAAGAAGATACGGATTTGGACTAATCCACGTCCTAGGGGCGACAACATAACTTAGTCTCCGTATACAATCCACGGGCAACCAAACACAAAACAAACACCCATGACACGATGTGACCAGCTGGAGAAGGAGAAAGTTGTTACCGCGATGCGGTAGCGTAATTAACTGCAGGGGCTTGCGCCTGCAGGGAAGAGCGTCCCCACAATCAAAAACCCCTCAAACGAGGGGGAATCTGACGAAGTCTGCTACATCGGCCGCATCCGTTTAAACCTCCGATACACGGTGCCATAAATCAACTTGGCATCTTCGGAGAGGTGGACGGATAGCACCAATTAGCATCTGACCCGAATCTCAGGTGAGACGCCCATGTCTTGGCCGCCATTCGAAGGGGAACAGATTCTGGCACGCCCGGTGGGACCTTTTCCTCTTTCCACTCCACACTTCGTGTGTCGTGTTCGCGAACAAATCGCGGTTTACTGTGGTTGCCTGTGGATTCGAGGTACAAAGATTTAGTGTTTTTCTCCATGCAGAAAACAGAAGATCAATGGCTTCAAACTGCACTGCCTGCAACTGCAACTCTCGCTCGGTCCTTGCTGGAGGAGTGACTTATGGGCCCCAAGCGGCCTCCCTTTTCGAGATGCTAGTGGAGCAGGTAACTCAGGCTACCACTGGTTTATTCTTCGGGACCATGCTCCCACTGTTGAGCTTCAATGCCATAATGACGTTGCAAGAAGCCCCAAAGAAGTCGGTCTTTGATCGGCTTACCACTGCCGCGACCCCTCTCAACGGGTCGCCCAGCTTCGATATCTCAGTTTTCAACAGACTGGGCCAGAACGTCTGCAAACCCGCGATACCCGAAGCTGCCATCCCAAAGCGGATAGCTATCCCGGCTCAAGCGGACGAAATCTTTGGAAAGGTTCCTCCTTCCAAGAAGTCAGTTTTTAAAAGGCTGGCCATTCCGGTTGCTGCTCCAGGCGAGGTCCTCAAAGCTGCTTCCCCTACTCAGAGCAGGGGGAATGAAGAAGCTTATCCAATAACGGAGGTGATCTCATCCGCACGACATGCTCGACGTCGCCACTGGCGCCGAGTGAGGAAGGCTGGGGGCAACTCCTTCTCTGATATAACTCCGTCAGCTCCAACGGTGAGGATCGATGCTGCTGTTCCGACCAGGAACAGCTCTGAATTGCTGAACACGGTGCGCAGAAACTCTTCTACCACCGTACTAAAAAGATCCCCTCCTCCGGTGGGAAATGTTGCGGAAGCCAAGCCAGAACAGTCCTCTCAGCGACTGTCCTCTAAAATCTACAAGGTCTGGCGCCAAGTCCAAGACTCGGTGATTGATCGAAATTTCTCCCGCCAGCAGAAGAAACTGAAGGTCCGGCAGGAAGAAAACCGTCCTGTTAAGCCACAAAAGATGACGACTACTTGGGTGCTCACGACAGCGGCCCCCTCAACGTCACCCACTCAGAAAGGAAGGAGGCCAGACAAAGCCCCAGTAAACGTGGCAGACCACAAAGACGCTGAGCCCAAACGCCCCGAGTCTGGGGCATGGTGGTGCACACCATATACATGGCTTCTGGAAAGGAGGAAAGCCGTGCTTCGACGGGTCACCGACCGCTCACCCGATCCGTGATGAAAACCCAGGAGCAGCAACAGAAGCTTCAGGAGATGATGATTGCAATGGCCGCACTCACCGGGCCAAAAGAAAGCCCGGAGGCATCATCAGAGCAGCGTCATGAACAAGAAACTGACGCTGACTACCTACGCAGAGTCCTCGAAAAGAAGGACAAAGAAGCCGCAGAGCAAGCGGCTAATATAAAACAAATGGCGCTTCTCTTCCAAGATATGGTAGGGATGATGATCCAGCGAGATCCTCCTACTGAAGATCCTCCGATTGTCCTTGAAGATGACAAAGGAGAGACATCGAATCCTCCACCGGCTCTGTCAGTAGCCAAGGAGGAAACCATTTCCAAGACCGCACTGAATGACTATATAGCTCAGCAAATACGAGCTCATCAGGCGAGTGAAGCGGCCAGCCAAGTCGTCAAAGCTGGGCGACCATACCCGGGCTGGTATGACCAAATCAGCTACCCGCCGGGATATACGATCCCTAAATTCCATGTGTACAAGGGGACAGGGAATCCACATCAGCATGTCGCTTAATTCAGGGCCTTATGTGGCAACACAGGAGGCGACGACAAACTGTTGCTTCGCCAATTCGTCGGCAGCTTAGCAGAAACGGCCTTTGAATGGTATTCGGAGCTACCTAACGACTCTGTCAAAACATTTGCGGAGATGGAGTTGCTGTTTACACAAAGGTTTGCCAGCGCCAACGAGCGCACCCCGATAACAGCACTGATCAACGCTAGGGTAAGGCCAGGCGAAACGTGGGTCCAATACGCAGTACGGTGGCGAAACTTATGGTCGAAGTGCGAACAACGGATCGAAGAAGCGCCGGCGGTGGGCATGTTCGTGGGCACTCTTGACTCTCAAGCGGCCATCTCTCAGTTCATGATGTTCTTCAAGCCGACCACCTTCCAGGCCTTGATTGACAAGCTGGCCCAAATGGACCAGATATGCCATAAGCCTTCTTCTTCAAAGACAGAGCCTTGGAACGAAAAGGGGAAAGGGAAGGCAACCTTCGTTGCCAATACTCAACAATAGCCGAGCAACTTAAAACCGGTTGTCCGCCAAAGCAACGTACGTCCACGCCCATCCCTCGAGGAGAGACTGGGACATCCTTATTCGTTTCCTCAGGATAAAATAAGGAGACTGTTCGAGCTGGCAGTGCGCAACAGACTCATCCATCTGCCGAATCCAAAACGTCCATTGCAGCCAGGCGATGTCAACGATCTTAATTACTGCCCTTACCACCAAGCGGTAAGCCATCCAATCGAAGATTGCTTCGTCTTTAAGGGATGGATCGAAGATCAGTACCAACAAGGCAAGTTCGCGTTATCCAAAAACTGGAAGGTGAACCCGCCACAGCCTCACACTCCTAAGAAGACAAACACACTGGGGGCAACATGCTCTTTTGTTGAGGAAGCTCCATGGGAGGTGGCTCTTTCGGCCAAAACCAAAATGATGCTAAATGATCTTCAGACATGGCCGGCGATTAGATGGAAGAACCTGTTGGAACCTAAGATCATCAAGGGGATGCTGAAGCCGCACCCAATTCCAAATATCGGTGGTGATAGCCAAAGCATTCACACCCAGCCGTCGAAATCTTCGAAAAAGAAGGAGAAGACCAAAAAGCCCGTGAAGCCTAGTGACAAGTGCACGGACATGCAAAAGCAGATTGACGCATTGAAAGAATACAATCAAAAAGCACGGACCCCAGTCACACTCCAAGAATTTCTCAGCCACGTCCTTGAGGACGGAGATGATGACAATGGAGAAGACTCGTCGGATGAATCTGAAGATTATGTGGCAAGCTTCTATGTGATCTCTCACTCGTGAATAAATGATGAAGAAGCTCCTTACACAGAGAAGCTGGGGGCAGATCCTGAGCCAGAACTTCTAGGACCATCAGACGAAATGATTGATGCATTCCTGAACGAAGCCCGTCTCAAAAAACAAAGCAGATCGAAAGCGCGAGATGGCCATATTCGAGAAAGCCAAACGCCGGCGACTAGATGAAAGGGTCGAAACACTCCCACCGGATCAAAGTACATCCGACGCAAATGAAAGCAGGATCAAGACAAGGAAACGATTCGCCAAAGCCATATCGATGGGGATGAAACTGCCCTCTTTCAGAGAAAATTCTCATGGCGGTATACATCTTGATGAAGCGGACGTACATCCTAACTTCTGCTTATATCATCAGAAGATTGCACATCCTACTGAAGACTGCAACTCCTTTAAGTGTTGGTGGCAAGGGTATGTCACTCACAGGAAACACTTCAACAGGACAAAGCGCGAAGCTCGTAGACAGCGGAAAAATGCGACAGATGAGCGTAAAAGAATTGCCGGCAATTGTCATAGGGTTGATCCCGGGGGATCGCGAGTTCTCACCTTCGGGAGCGACTCCGACATAAAAGTAGCCCACGGTCCTCTCTTCAAGGAATCCATTTCTGAAACGAAAGAATTGAGGAATTGCGAGAACATTCAGCTGCGCAATCGCACGCTACCCGAAAAGAATCTCGGACCCGCAAACAAGGGATCGAACAAAAGGGATAAGGGGAATGGAAAAGCGACCTCCGTCGCCAATGCTCAACAACAGCCGAGTGACCCGAAACCGTTTGGTCGTCAAAACAACAAGCCGCGATACCTCAATGAGAAGTTGAAACGTCCTTACTCGTTTTCCAGAGATAAAACAAAGAGACTGTTCGAGATAGCGGTGCGCAGCGGGCTCATCACTCTGCCGGATCCAAAACGTCCGTTGCAGCCAGGTGACATTGACAATCCTAACTATTGTCCCTACCACAGAGTAATGGGTCACCCACTCGAAAATTGCTATGTCTTCAAAGGCTGGATTGAGGATGAATACCAACAGGGCAAATTCGCGTTGTCTGACAATTGGAAGGTGAGCCCGCCACAACCACATGCTCCGAAAAAGATGGACATGCCGGGGGCATCGTGCTCTTTCATAAAGAAAGCCCCATAGACCGAAAAGTCAGTAAACTAAAGATGCATCTCAAATACGGCGACGGCGGACCGAAACGTCCTAAAACTAACAGCGTACCGCAATGTCCTAAAACTTGCAAATGACCGAAACGTCTTTAAACTACTATCAACCCGCGGCATCCTCAGGCTGGCATGGTAAAAAAAACAAAAAAAAAACGGTATGTCCACAAGCAAAATGGGCACGGATGAAAACCCGAAAGGGCTCCGTGAGTAAAAACAGCAGGGCTACCGGCGAGTGTTTGTGAAAACCCGAAAGGGCGCAACCTCGTTAAAAGACACTTACAGGATCCTCTCGACCTTGTAAGGAGAAACCACCCGCGTGAGATCCTTACGACTCACAAGGGAGCAACACACTTAGGAGTCCTCACGATTCCTAAGGAGAAATTACACTTACGAGATCCTCACGACTCGTAAGGAGAACTTTCTTATAGGACCCTCACGGCTCATAAGATTTGAAAGTCTTAAGTTACAGAAACCTTAACCTGTTCTTAAGCAACCCCTATAACCTTCGATATTGCCCTACAAGCGGCTCATATTGACCCTTGTATACAATCCACGGGCACGAATAAATATTTCCCTAACAAAGTCCCATCCGTGACTAGGGATATACTTGTACAGCAAACAACACTTGTAAGTCCTCTCGACTTATAAGGAGAAAACCCTTTTGTAAGATCCTTACGACTTACAAGAGAACATGCACTTAGGAATCCTCACGATTCCCAAGGAGAAAACACACCTACAAGATCCTCACGACTAGTAGGGAGAAATACCTTTGCGAGACCTTTACGGCTCATGAAGTCAAAAGCCTTAGCCGACAGGACCCTTAACCCTGTTTACTAAGCCACCTTTGTTCAACATCGACAGAGGCAAATGATGATTCGCTCCTGGCAATATCCCAGTTGCAGCGATGCTGATGCCTAAACCGGTAACAAATTCCAAGCCCTTTCAAGGCAAATGATGATTCGCTCCTGGCAATATCCCAGTTGCAGCGATGCTGATGCCTAAACCGGTATCAAATTCCAAGTCTTTTCATGGCAAATGATGATTCGCTCCTGGCAATGTCCCAGTGGTAGCGATGCTGATCCCTAAAATGGTATCAAATTCTAAGTCCTTTTACGGCAAATGATGATTCACTCCTGGCAATATTCCAGTCGCAGCGATGCTGATGCCAAAATTGGTATCAGATCCCAAATCCCCTACTCGCGAAAAAAAAATCAGCGAGCCAAAAAAAAATACATACGAAATAGCCGAAATGATGGGGCAACTTGCAAACAAAATCAGCAAGTAAAAATGTATGCATGCAAAATAGCCGAAATGATTGAGCAACTCACAATAAAAAGCAGCGAGTAAAAAGAAAAATAGCTGAAATGATTGGGCACCGCGAAAAATAGCCGAAATGATTGGGCAATCGCGATTTTCGCGATATAAAAAGCTGAAATGATAGAGCATCGCGGAAAGAATAAAAAAAATGAAAGAATGAAACTTTTTGCCCTATAGGTGAAATCACATCGATCCCTGTATACAATCCAAGGGCACAGATAAAGAGGGAACCATACCTTCCCAACAGGCTCCATCAGAAAGCGAAGCCAAATCTCGACGGTTCATAGACAACCTAGAGACAATCTCGACATTTGTCGCAATATTACAGACACGATGTCAACAAATGAAGCAAACGAAGATCCCGAGCTTCAGGGTTTCGACGTCAACATCGACAACTTAGAGATCACCAACGGCGTTTCTCCTCACTCCAACCAGATATAGACATGACGTCAACAATCGACCTCAGAGTCGCAACGAAACGGAACCATGGCAAAGTCCCTAGTTCCAAATCTCAATGGCCACATATGCAGCCCGAAGACCAACAACGGTGGGCCTCCTCATTCCAGCATGACACAGATGTTACACCATCAAGCGGAGCGACGGCAAAATCCCAGCTCCACCTCAGCATTCATCTCAATACAGCAGACGAGATGTCAACAATGGCGTTCCTTCGCAGTCCAGCAGGATGCAGATGCAACGTCAACAAAAGACCTCACGGTCGAAACAAAGCGGAGCGACGGCAAAATCCCAGCTCCACCTCAACATTCGTCTCGATACAGTAGACGAGATGTCAACAATGGCGTTCCTCCGCAGTCCAGCAGGATGCAGATGCAACGTCAACGAAAGACCTCACGGTCGAAACAAAGCGGAGCGACGGCAAAATCCCAGCTCCACCTCAACATCCGTCTCGATACAGTAGACGAGATGTCAACAATGGCGTTCCTTCGCAGTCCAACAGGATGCAGAAGCAACATCAACGAAAGACCCCATGGTCAGCAAAGCAGGGTGACGGCAAAATCCTAGCTCCACCTCAGCATTCGTCTCGTTACAGTAGACGCAATGTCAACTGCAGCGTTCCTTCACAGTCCAACAGGATGCAGATGCAACGTCAACGAGAGACCTCACTGTCGAAATAAAGCGGAGCGACGGCAAAATCCCAGCTCCATCTCAACATCCGTCTCGATACAGTAGACAAGATGTCACCAACGGCGTTCCTTCACAGTCCAGCAGGATGCAACGTCAACGAAAGACCCTATGGTCAGTAAAGCGGAGTGACGGCAAAATCCCAGCTCCACCTCAGCATTCGTCTCGATACAGCAGACGCAATGCCAACAAACGAAGCAAATGCCAAATTCCTAGCTTCAGGGTCTTGACGGCAAGTCATATAAAGCCTGAAAGACCACCGGAGATCATCCCAGCGCGGAGTGGTCACCACCTCGACGATCGTCTCGATACAGCAGACGAGATGTCACCACAGCGTCCTTCCTCCAACAGGATCCGGACACGCCAAAGCAAACGAAGCGAAGGCCAAATTCCTAGCTTCAGGGTCTTAACGGCAAGTCATATAAAGCCTGAAAGACCACTGGAGATCATCCCAGCGCGGAGTGGTCACCACCTCGACGATCGTCTCGATACAGCAGACGAGATGTCACCACAGCGTCCTTCCTCCAACAGGATCCGTACACGCCAAAGCAAACGAAGCGAAGGCCAAATTCCTAACTTCAGGGTCTTAACGGCAAGTCATATAAAGCCTGAAAGACCACCGGAGATTATTTCGCACCAGTGCGGAGTGGTCACCACCTCGACGTTCGTCTCGATACAGCAGACGCAACATCACCAAAAGGAGCCACAGCAAAATCCCTAGTTCCAAACCTCGACGGTTCACCAGCAACCTAGAGACAACCACGATATTCGTCTCGATACAGAGGACGCAATGCCGGCAAACGAAGCAAAGGCCAAATTCCTAGCTTCAGGGTCTTAACGGCAAGTCATATAAAGCCTGAAAGACTATCGGAGATCATCCCACACCAGCGCAGAGTGGTTATGACTCATCGGGGCTCTCCAAAATGAGCCTAACCTCAAGTAAAAAGCGGCATGGCAAATTCCTAACGCTTGCTCTTCCGACGGTCAAACTGCCAAGGAGGATTGCTTGAAGACGTCTTGTCCAGCCCCCGAAGGGATCAGAGACACGGCAGTCGCAGGGCTACTCGAACAGCACGATTGCCTATCGAGGAATATATCAGCTCATGCGACGGTACGACGGCCAAAACCCTAAGTACCACAGACCCTAACGGACTTCTGTCGTAAAGAGCAGAGGTTAACTGTGACGTTAGGATATTCTTGCGAGATCTGCTCGATTCGTTTCGACTCGTGAGGAAATTGATGTCTTTGCGAGAACTCCTCGATTCGTCTCGACTCGTGAGATAAAGCCTTAGGCAGTAGGGATTAAAAAACCTGTTTCCTAAGCACTGGGGCCCTGCAAGGCGATCCAAAACGGTCTCTTACATACTATCCACGGGTCACACTCTCCAAAGTCGAATCTCGACAAGGAGGGAAACAACCGCTTACGGGTCCTCTCGACTCGTAAGAGGGAAAATTCTCTTACAAGATCCTTACGACTTATAAGAGAAACACACTTAGGAATCCTCACGACTCCTAAGGAGAAAATACACCTACGAGATCCTCTCGATCCGTAGGGAGAAAAGTCTTTATGAGATCCTCACGGCTCATAAAGTTGAAAATTCTTAGGTGGCAGATCCTAACCCTGTCTCCTAAGCCATCACTGCCCTGCAAAGAGGTCAAGATGGACCATCTATGAGCCACACTTGCCAAAGCTACATGCCACTGAAATGGAGAACTTACTCATAAGCGTATAAACTACTCCACGCCAGAGTAAGACATAAAGAGATAAAAGGGTGAGGCTCATGGAGTTAAGGGTTTGGAACTATATCTCTTAAGAGTCAAGATTTGAGTCAATGATAAATGACGACGCTTGTGTCCGCTCGTTATCTTCTCAGATCAAGATCCTGAAAGTTATATACTAATCCGAAACTGGTCATACGCCATGCATTACTCTGCACTACTTCACCTACGTATATACTTACGTGGGCAAAGTAGTGGGGGGCATTTGTTCCCGCCAAAAATTTCTGCGCAAAGGAGTCTAAGGTATCAAATGGCAGCGATATGCTTAAGGAAATGCGAACCAGTATCTTCCGGGCTGTTTTTTTGACAAACTCCCGAATGAGAAACCGATAAATTTTGATGGTATTGGAAGCATCTCGAAAAACCCTTCGATTTGATATATTATGGGCCTCATAATTCATCCGGGATCCAAAGTTATGAGGCATCACGTGTCCACACGTGATGGACCTTTAAGAACCCGCTGGAGGACTTAAAAGATACAATAAAAACTCAGTAAAGACCCCAATGGGGCATCACGTGCTCACACGTGACCATGGGCCACGTGCAGACACGTTATGGGCTCTTAAGACCTCTAAAATAATGAATAGAATTAAATTCTAAATTCTGTTCCCTGATTAAAAATCAGGAAGTACCTCAACGAGGTATCACGTGCGCACACGTGACCAATGGTCACGTGTTGACACGTGATGGTTAAAACAATAACATGAACAAGCGGCTGTTAAAAGAACCAATTTGGGGGTCACGTGCTCACACGTGATCAAGGGTCACGTGCCAGCACGTGACAGACTTTGAAAGCCTTACAGTTTAATAGAATTAAAATTCTAAATTTCTCTAAAAATCTTTCGAAATAGAATTAAATTCTAAAAGCTTCTAAATCTTTCCAAATGGAAAAGGATTATGGGGACCGTTGGATTAAAGATCCAAAGGTGATTAAATATCACCTATTTATGGAAAGATCTTGGACTTGGAAGGATTTCCCCCCTAAATCTGACCGAGATAACAAATGGATATCTTTGGATTTAAAATCCAATGGTGAATAAAATTCACTTAACAATCTAAAGGCCCAGATTAATGATGAATGCAAATCAAATCTCTCAACATACAAATCAAATCTCTTAAAGAGAGCTTTGCTAAACAAATTGATTCTCTTCCTTCTCCTATAAATAGGAGCCAAGAAGAGAAGAGAAGGGGATCTACTTTTTTGGAGAGAAAAACAGAGAGAGGAGAATTTAATTCTCAAGAGGGAAGAAAAGAAAGGAGAATTTAATTCTCAACAAAGAAAATCCTAGGTGAGAAAAGGGAAAAAGATCAACTCCAAAAAGAGAATTTAATTCTCAAAATTTAAGAGTTTAACTCTTCTGCAAATAAAGAACTTAGTTCTTCTTCTGGTTGAAAATCTGTACAGAGCATATCTCCCCATAGGATGAGAATTTAATTCTCATCGGGTCGAGATCCTGCCATGCAGAACCTAAACTTAGAAGGGGAATTGAGTTTTGAGAATTTAATTCTCCCAAACTCACAGGAATTTAATTCCTCCTAAAATGAAACTAGGATTTAACCCTAATCAAGAATTTAATTCTTTTACATATCTGGGAATTTAATTCCTTTAAAAAAATTAGGGTTTTACCCTAAATAAGAATTTAATTCTTTCACAATAGGAATTTAATTCCTCCAAGACAAAATTAGGGTTTAACCCTACAGAGAGTTTAATTCTTAAAATAACAGAGACTTGAAAGATCTCCATGCACATAAAGAACATTGGTCACGTGATGACACGTGACCCCAATCCGCAGGGATCAGAAAAGAAGGAATAAAACTAAGTCACGTGCTCCCACGTGACTCCCGAAACGTAGAAAGAAAAAAGCAAAGGAAATGGAAGCTTTGGGCGCTCTCACGTGTTATCACGCGACCCCTCAGCAAATGCTTTAATAATTGGCGCACAGATCCCCATCACGTGCCAACACGTGATGCTCTAAAATAAAAATAAAAGTGTTTAACACTTATTCGCAGATTTGAGGATAAAACAAAAGGAGATCTAGCTCCACATTTAGGGCACCCTCACGTGTCCCCACGTGACCCCTAACGAATCCTTTTAATATCCAATGGATGGATGCCTATCACGTGCCCACACGTGATGGCCAGGAAATTAAAAGTGTTAAACACTTGCCTGCAGAATAAAATAAGGGAAATTAGGGCGCTCTCACGTGTCCGCACGTGACCCCTCCCTCCTTAGTGTTTAACACTAATTGGAAAACTCTATTTGCAGTGTTTAACACTGATTTTCTTAGTGTTTAACACTGATTTTCTTGGTGTTTAACACTAATTTGGAAACTCTGTTCCCGGTGTTTAACACTGATTTGCTTTAGTGTTTAACACTGATTTGCTTTAGTGTTTAACACTAATTTGAAATCTCTGCTACCAGTGTTTAACACTGATTCGCTTTAGTGTTTAACATTAATTTGAAAGCCCCGTTGCAAGTGTTTAACACTGATTATCTTTTAGTGTTAAACACTAACTTGCTAATCTTAATCCCAGTGTTCAACACTGTTGGTCTTTAGTGTTTAACACTAGCTTTAGCCTAATTGGCTAAGTTTCTAGAGGCAAAGCCTCTCCTTCAATGAGCCAACAGAGGGCCAATATTTCAAACATAATTGGACTTAGCCCAAACTGGCCATAAGTCCTCAAATCATCTTGAACTGAGCGCATCTGCTCTTTCAACCAACTCATTGGTTCAAGGGTACATCTCTGAACTCCTCTGATATTTGTCGTTGTAATCCTTCAACGTCTTCAGAGAGGTGACGGGTCCCGACAACCACACATCAACACGGACTGTGGGGTCCTTAAACTCATGGACTCATGCGTCCTTAAACCAAGATACGAACTGTGGGGTCTTTAAACCCGCGGACTTATGCGTCCTTAAACTAACGGACTAATGCGTCCTTAAACACACCCATATGGACTGTGGGGTCCTTAAACCCATGGACTTATGCGTCCTTAAACTACCAATGGACCACTATGTCCCTAAACTGGAGATGGACCACTATGTCCCTAAACTGGAACATGGACCACTATGTCCCTAAACTGGAGATGGACCACTATGTCCCTAAACTGGAACATGGACCACTATGTCCCTAAACTGGAGATGGACCATTATGTCCCTAAACTGGAACATGGACCACTATGTTCTTAAACTGGTATTGGACCACTATGTCCTTAAACTGGTATTGGACCACCATGTCCCTAAACTGGCAATGGACCACTATGTCCCTAAACTGGAACAATAGAGCCCAAATGCTCTTTTGTCGGATCTAAACGATCCCGTTTAAGTTGATCTTAGCCTCAAATACAGCTAACGTATCCTTAAACCTTCTAACAGACTTTAGTCCCAAATTGGACTATGAATCCCCCCAATCAACTTTGGTTCAAGGGTACATCTCTGAACTCCTCTGACACCTGTCGTTGTAATCCTTCAACGTCGTCAGAGAGGTGACGGGTCCCGACGGCCATACATGCAACGGACCACCATGTCCCTAAACTGGAACAATATAGCCCAATTGCTCTTTTGTCGGATCTAAACGATCCTGTTAAGTTGATCTTAGTCTCAAATTAGACTAACGTATCCTTAACAAACGTTTGAGTTGATCTTAGCCTTAAATATGGCTAACGTATCCTCAAACCAAAACCCAAAACCCAAATCTAAGAAGATACGGATTTGGACTAATCCACGTCCTACGGGCGACAACATAACTTAGTCTCCGTATACAATCCACGGGCAACCAAACACAAAACAAACACCCACGACACGAAGTGACCAGCTGGAGAAGGAGAAAGTTGTTACCGCGATGCGGTAGCGTAATTAACTGCAGGGGCTTACGCCTGCAGGGAAGAGCGTCCCCACAATCAAAAACCCCTCAAACGAGGGGGAATCTGACGAAGTCTGCTAAATCGGCCGCATCCGTTTAAACCTCCGATACACGGTGCCATAAATCAACTTGGCATCTTCGGAGAGGTGGACGGATAGCACCAATTAGCATCTGCCCCGAATCTCAGGCGAGACGCCCATGTCTTGGCCGCCATTCGGAGGGGAACAGATTCTAGAATCTGTTCCCCTCCGAATGGCGGCCGAGACATGGAATGCCTTGCCTGAGATTCGGGGCAGATGCTATATGGTATTATCCGTCCACCTCTCCGAAGATGCAAAGTTGATTTATGGCACCGTGTATCGGAGGTTTAGACGGATGCGGCCGATGTAGCAGACTTCGTCAGATTCCCCCTCGCTTGAGGGGTTTTTGATTGTGGGGACGCTCTTCCCTGCAGGCGCAAGCCCCTTCAGTTAATTACGCTACCGCATCGCGGTAACAACTTTCTTCTTCTCCAGCTGGTCACTTCGTGTTGTGGGTGTTTGTTTTGTTTGTGGTTACCCGTGGATTGTATACGGAGACTAATTTATGTAGTCGCCCGTAGGACGTGGATTAGCCCAAATCCGTATTTTCTTAGATTTGGGTTTGGGGTTTTGGTTTAAGGATACGTTAGCCATTTTTGAGGCTAAGATCAACTTAAACGTCTGCTAAGGATACGTTAGTCTAGTTTGAGACTAAGATCAACTTAACGGGATCATTTAGATCCGACAAAAGAGCATTTGGGCTCCATTGTTCCAGTTTAGGGACATAGTGGTCCATTGCATGTATGGCCGTCGGGACCCGTCACCTCTCTGTCGACGTTGAAAGATTACAACGACAGATGTCAGAGGAGTTCAGAGATGTATCCTTGAACCAGAGTTAATTGGGGGGGATCTATAGTCCAGTTTGGGACTAAAGTCTGTTTGAAGGTTTAAGGATACGTTAGCCATATTTGAGGCTAAGATCAACTTAAACGGTTGTTAAGGATACATTAGTCCAGTTTGGGACTAAGATCAACTTAATGGGATCGTTTAGATCCGACAAAAGAGCATTTGGGGGCTCTATTGTTCCAGTTTAGGGACATAGTGGTCCATTGCCAGTTTAGGGACATGGTGGTCCATCTCCAGTTTAGGGACATAGTGGTCCATTGGTAGTTTAAGGATGCATAAGTCCATGGGTTTAAGGACCCCACAGTCCATATGGGTGTGTTTAAGGACGCATTAGTCCGTTAGTTTAAGGACGCATAAGTCCGCGGGTTTAAGGACCCCACAGTCCGTGTTGATGTGTGGTTGTCGGGACCCGTCACCTCTCTGACGTCGTTGAAGTATTACAACGATAGATGTCAGAGGAGTTCAGAGATGTACCCTTGAACCAATGAGTTGGTTGAAAGAGCAGATGTGCTCAGTTCAAGATGATTTGAGGACTTATGGCCAGTTTGGGCTAAGTCCAGTTATGTTTGAAATATTAGCCCTTTGTCGGTCCATTGAAGGAGAGGCTTTGCCTCTAGAAACTTAGCCAATTGGGCTAAAGCTAGTGTTAAACACTAAAGACCAACAGTGTTAAACACTGGGAATAAGATTAGTAAGTTAGTGTTAAACACTAAAGGATGATCAGTGTTAAACACTAGCAACAGGGCTTTCAAATTAGTGTTAGACACTAAAGCAAATCAGTGTTAAACACTGGTAATCAGAGATTTCAAATTAGTGTTAAACACTAAAGCAAATCAGTGTTAAACACTGGGAACAAAGTCTTCAGATTAGTGTTAAACACTAAGGAGAGAGGGGTCACGCGTGGACACGTGAGAGCGTCCTGATTTCCCTTATCTTATTCTGCAGATCAGTGTTTTAACTCTTTTAATTCTGACGGCCATCACGTGTGAGCACGTGATGGAGGCCCCCGCTCTGGTCTGTTGGAATGCTCATTAGGGGTCACGTGGTGACACGTGAGGGCGCCCTAAATGCGGAGCCAGATCTCCTTTGTTTTATCCTCAAAGCTGCGAATAAGTGTTAAACACTTTTCCTTTTTATTTCGAGCATCACGTGTTGACATGTGATGGGGATTTATGAGCTGACTGTTAGAACGTTTGCTAAGGGTTACGTGGTAAACACGTGAGAGCGCCCAAAGTCTTCATTTCCATTGATCTTTCTTTCTGCGTTTTGGGAGTCACGTGGGAGCACGTGATGGCATCAAAAAGTGGGGCCAGATCCCCTTTATTTTGTTCTGCAAACAAGTGTTAAACACTTTTAATTTTCATAGCCATTACGTGTGGGCACGTGATGTATAATCATGCCCTGATTTATTAGAACATTTATTAGGGGTCACGTGGTAACACGTGAGAGCGCCCAGAATTGTTTCTACCTTTGCTTTTGTTCCATATATAATGAGGATCACGTGGGAACACGTGAGGCATTGCCTCAAAGCTTTCCTCTTCTCATTTTTGGGGGATCTGTTCAGGGGTCACGTGGGGCACGTGACCTTTGTATTTTCATGCACAGAGATCTTTTAAGTCTTCTTATCTTTAAAAATTAAATTCTTATTTAGGGTAAAACCCTAATTTTTGTTTTGGAGGAATTAAATTCCTATTGTGAAAGAATTAAATTCTTATTTAGGGTAAAACCCTAATTTCTTTTCAAAGCAATTAAATTCCCAGATATGTAAAAGAATTAAATTCTTGATTAGGGTTAAACCCTAGTTTCATTTTAGGAGGAATTAAATTCCTGTGAGTTTGGGAGAATTAAATTCTCAAAACTCAATTCCTCCTCTGTGTTTTAGATCTGCATGGCAGGATCTCAACCCAAAGAGAATTAAATTCTCAATTCATGGGGAGATGTGTACTTTGCAGATCCTCAACCAGAGAAAGAACTAAGTTCTTTTCTTTAAATAAGAGTTAAACTCTTTTGAGAATTAAATTCTTTTTTGAAACCTCTCTTTTCTTACCCAGGGTTTTTCTTTTGCAGAGAATTAAATTCTCCTCTCTTTGCTCTTTCTTCTCTTGAGAATTAAATTCTCCTTCCTCTGTTTTTCTCTCAAAAAAGTAGATCCCCCTCTCTTCTATTCTTGGCTCCTATTTATAGGAGAAGGAAGAGAATCAATTTGTTTAGCAAATCTCTCATTGAGAGATTTGATTTGTATGTTGAAAGATTTGATTTATATTTATCATTCATCTGGGCCTTTAGATTGTTAAGTGAATTTTATTCACCATTGGATTTTAAATCCAAAGATATCCCTTTGTTATATCAGTTAGATTTAGGGGGGAAATCTTTCCAAGTCCAAGATTATCCCATAAATTGGTGATTTTTAATCACCCTCGGATTTTTAATCCAACGGTCCCCATAGACCCTTTATGTTTGGAAAGATTTAGAAAATTTTAGAATTTAATTCTATTAACTGCAAGGCTTTCGAAGCCAGTCACGTGCTGACACGTGACCCTTGGTCACATGTGAGCACGTGACCCCCAAATTGGTTCCTTTAACAGCCGCTTGTTTATGTTGTTGTTTTAACCATCACGTGTCAACACGTGACCATTGGTCACGTGTAAGCACGTGATACCTCGTTGAGGTATTTTCTGACTTTTAGAATTAAATTCTATTCATTATTTTAGAGGCTTTAAAAGCCCATCACGTGTCTGCACGTGACCATGGTCACGTGTGAGCACGTGATTCCCCATTGGGGTCTTTTCTGAGTTTTTATTATATCTTTTAGCTCCTCCAGCGGGTTCTTAAAGGTCCATCACGTGTGGACACGTTATGCCTCATAACTTTTGATCCCGGATGAATTACGAGGCCTATAATATATCAAATCGAAGGGTTTTTCGAGCCGCTTTCGATGCCATCAGAATTTATCTGTTTCTCATTCGGGAGATTGTCAAAAAACTGCCCGGAAGATACTGGTTCGCATTTCCTTAAGCATATCGCTGCCATTTGATACCTTGGACTCTTTTGCGCAGAAATTTTTGGCGGGAACAAATGCCCCCCACTACTTTGTCCATGTAAGTATATACGTGGGTGAAGTAGTGCAGAGTAATGCATGGCGTATGACCAGTTTCGGATTGGTATATAACTTTCAGGATCTTGATCTGAGAAAATAACGAGCGGACACAAGCGTCGTCATTTATCATTGACTCAAATCTTGACTCTTAAGAGATATAGTTCCAAACCCTTAACTCCATGAGTCGCACCCTTTTATCTCTTTATGTCTTACTCTGGCGTGGAGTAGTTTATACGCTTATGAGTAAGTTCTCCATTTCAGTGGCATGTAGCTTTGGCAAGTGTGGCTCATAGATGGTCCATCTTGACCTCTTTGCAGGGCAGTGATGGCTTAGGAGACAGGGTTAGGATCTGCCACCTAAGACTTTTCAACTTTATGAGCCGTGAGGGTCTCATAAAGACTTTTCTCCCTACGGATCGAGAGGATCTCGTAGGTGTATTTTCTCCTTAGGAGTCGTGAGGATTCCTAAGTGTGTTTCTCTTATAAGTCGTAAGGATCTTGTAAGAGAATTATTCCCTCTTACGAGTTGAGAGGACCCGTAAGCGGTTGTTCCCCTCCTTGTCGAGATTCGACTTCGGAGAGTGAGACCCGTGGATAGTATGTAAGAGACCGTTTTGGATCGCCTTGCAGGGCCCCCTCTGCTCTTTACGACAGAAGTCCGTTAGGGTCTGTGGTACTTAGGGTTTTGGCCGTCGTACCGTCGCATGAGCTGATATATTTCTCGATAGGCAATCGTGCTGTTCGAGTAGCCCTGCGACTGCCGTGTCTCTGATCCCTTCGGGGGCTGGACAAGACGTCTTCAAGCAATTCTCCTTGGCAGTTTGACCGTTGGAAGAGCAAGCGTTAGGAATTTGCCATGCCGCTTTTTACTTGAGGTTAGGCTCATTTTGGAGAGCCCCGATGAGTCATAACCACTCCGCGCTGGTGTGGGATGATCTCCGATAGTCTTTCAGGCTTTATATGACTTGCCGTTAAGACCCTGAAGCTAGGAATTTGGCCTTTGCTTCGTTTGCTGGCATTGTGTCCTCTGTATCGAGACGAATGTCGCGGTTGTGTCTAGGTTGCTGTGAACCATCGAGGTTTTGGAACTAGGGATTTTTCCGTGGCTCCGTTTGGTGATGTTGCGTCTGCTGTATCGAGACGAACGTCGAGGTGGTGACCACTCCACACTGGTGCGAGATGACCTCCGATTGTCTTTCCGGTTTTATATGACTTGCCGTTAAGACCCTGAAGCTAGGAATTTAGCCTTCGCTTCGTTTGTTGGCATTGTGTCCTCTGTATCGAGACGAATGTTGTGGTTGCATCTAGGTTGCAGGTGAACCGTCGAGGTCTGGAACCAGGGATTTTGCCGTGACTCCTTTTGGTGATGTCGCGTCTGCTGTATCGAGATGAACGTCGAGGTGGTGACCACTCCACACTGGTGCGAGATGATCTCCGATTGTCTTTCCGGTTTTATATGACTTGCCGTTAAGACCCTGAAGCTAGGGATTTTGCCTTCGCTTCGTTTGCTGGCATTGCGTCCTCTGTATCGAGACGAATGTCGTGGTTGTCTCTAGGTTGCTGGTGAACCGTCGAGGTTTGGAACCCGGGATTTTGCCGTGGCTCCTTTTGGTGATGTTGCGTCTGCTGTATCGAGACGAACGTCGAGGTGGTGAACACTCCGCCTTGGTGCGAGATGATCTCCGATTGTCTTTCAGGCTTTATATGACTTGCCGTTAAGACGTTGAAACTAGGAATTTGGCCTTCGCTTCGTTTTCTGTCATTGCGTCCTCTGTGTCGAGACGAATGTCGCGGTGGTGATCACTCCATGTTGATGCGAGGACCAGGATCTGCTCTGGACGTTTCCCACGGGGTCGGAGAGTGACGTTACCCGCGTTCCACGTGACCAGGAATTTTGCTCTAGATGCTTCACACGGGTTCACTGCCGCGTTAGGCGAGGACTAGGCTCCGCTCTGGATGCTTCGCACGGGTTCACTGCCGTGCTCTGCGAGGACCAGGATCCGCTCTGGACGTTTTCCACGGGGTCAAAGAGTGACGTTATCCGCGTTCCACGTAACCAGGAATTTTGCTCTAGATGCTTCACACGGGTTCACTACCGTGCTTGGCGAGGACTAGGCTCCGCTCTGGATGCTTAACACGGGTTCACTGCCGTGCTCTGCGAGGACCAGGATCCGCTCTGGACGTTTTCCACGGGGTCAAAGAGTGACGTTATCCGCGTTCCACGTAACCAGGAATTTTGCACTAGATGCTTCACACGGGTTCACTGCCGTGCTTGGCGAGGACTAGGCTCCGCTCTGGATGCTTCACATGGGTTCACTGCCGTGCTCTGCGAGGACCAGGATCCGCTCTGGACGTTTCCCACGGGGTCAAAGAGTGACGTTATCCGCGTTTCACGTAACCAGGAATTTTGCACTAGATGCTTCACACGGGTTCACTGCCGTGTTAGGCGAGGACTAGGCTCCGCTCTGGATGCTTCACACGGGTTCACTGCCGTGCTCTGCGAGGACCAGGATCCGCTCTGGACGTTTTCCACGGGGTCAAAGAGTGACGTTATCTGCGTTCCACGTAACCAGGATTTTTGCACTAGATGCTTCACACGGGTCCACTGCCGTGTTCGGCGAGGACTAGGCTCCGCTCTGGATGCTTCACACGGGTTCACTGCCGTGCTCTGCAAGGACCAGAATCCGCTCTGGACGTTTTCCGCGGAGTCAAAGAGTGACGTTATCCGCGTTCCACGTAACCAGGCATTTTGCTGAATATATCCGCATTTCACGGAGTGGAGATTTGACTCTCGGTGATCTGTTTATCGCCGAGCCATGGAACTGGGAGTTGCCGCTGTTCCTTTTGGTGATGTTGCGTCTGCTGTATCGAGACGAACGTAGAGGTGGTGACCACTCCGCGCTTGTGCGAGATGATCTCCGATTGTCCTTCAGGCTTTATATGACTTGCCGTTAAGACCCTGAAGCTAGGAATTTGGCCTTTGCTTCATCTGCTTTGGTTTGTCCGGACACTGTTGGAAGAAGGACGCTGTAGTGACATCTCGTCTGCTGTATCGAGACGAACGTCGAGGTGGTGATCACTCTAAGCTGGTGTGAGATGATCTCCGATTGTCTTTCAGGCTTTATATGACTTGCCGTCAAGACCCTGAAGCTAGGAATTTGGCCTTTGCTTCATCTGCTTTGGTGTGTCCGGATCCTGTTGGAGGAAGGACGCTGTAGTGACATCTCGTCTGCTGTATCGAGACGGTCGTCGAGGTGGTGACCACTCCGCGCTGGGATGATCTCCGGTGGTCTTTCAGGCTTTATATGACTTGCCGTTAAGACTTTGAAGCTAGGAATTTGGCCTTCGCTTCGTTTGTTGGCATTGCGTCTGCTGTATCGAGACGAATGTTGTGGTGGTGACCACTCCATGTGGGATGGTCTCCGATTGTCTTTCCGGTTTTATATGAGTTTCCGTCAAGATGTTGAAGCTAGGAATTTGGCCTTCGCTTCGTTTGCTTTGATGTGTCCTAATCCTGTTGGAGGAAGAACGTTGTTGTTGACATCTCGTCTGCTGTATCGAGACGAACGCCGAGGTGATGACCACTCCATGTGGGATGATCTCCGATAGTCTTTCAGGTTTTATATGAGTTACCGTTAAGACCCTGAAGCTAGGAATTTGGCCTTTGCTTCGTCTGTTTTGACCGTAAGGTCTTTTGTTGACGCTGTGTCTGCATCCTGCTGGACCGCGAAGGAACGCTGTTGTTGACATTGCATCTGCTGTAATGAGACGAATGCTGAGGTGGAGCGAGGATTTTGCCGTCACTCCGCTTTGCTGACCATGGGGTCTTTCGTCGATGTTGCATCTGCATCCTGCTGGACTGCGGAGGAACACCGTCGTTGACATCTCGTCTGCTGTAACGAGACGAATGCTGAGGTGGAGCTGGGATTTTGCCGTCACTCCGCTTTGTTTCGACCATGAGGTCTTTTGTTGACATTACATCTGCGTCCTGCTGGACTGCGAAGGAACGCTGCTATTGACATCTTGTTTTCTGTAACGAGACGAATGCTGAGGTGGAGCTGGGATTTTGCCGTCACTCCGCTTTGTTTCGACCATGGGGTCTTTCGTTGACGTTGCATCTGCATCCTGTTGGACTGTGGAGGAACGCCGTCGTTGACATCTCGTCTGCTGTAACGAGACGAATGCTGAGATGGAGCTGGGATTTTTCCGTCGCTCCGCTTTGTTTCGACCGTGAGGTCTTTCGTTGACGTTGCCTCTGCATCCTGCTGGACTGCGAAGGAACGCCGTTGTTGACATTGCGTCTGCTGTAACAAGACGAATGCTAAGGTGGAGTTGGGATTTTGCCGTTACTCCGCTTTGTTTCGACCGTGAGGTCTTTTGTTGACGTTGCATTTGCCTCCAGCTGGACTGCGAAGGAACGCCGTTGTTGACATTGCGTCTACTGTATCGAGACGAATGCTGAGGTGAAGCTGGGATTTTGCCATCGCTCCGCTTGTTTCGACCGTGAGGTCTTTTGTTAACTTTGCATGTACACCCTGCTGGACTGCGAAGGAACGCCGTTGTTGACATTGCGCCTGCTGTAACGAGACGAATGCTAAGGTGGAGTTGGGATTTTGCCATCGCTCCGCTTTGTTTCGACCGTGAGGTCTTTTGTTGACGTTGCATCTGCCTCCAGCTGGACTGCGGAGGAACGCCGTTGTTGACATTGCGTCTACTGTATCGAGACGAATGCTGAGGTGAAGCTGGGATTTTGCCATCGCTCCGCTTGTTTCGACCGTGAGGTCTTTTGTTGACGTTGCATCTGCCTCCAGCCGGACTGCGGAGGAACGCCGTTGTTGACATTGAGCCTACTGTATCGAGACGAATGCTGAGGTGAAGCTGGAATTTTGCCATCGCTCCGCTTGTTTCGACCGTGAGGTCTTTTGTTAACTTTGCATGTACACCCTGCTGGATTGCGAAGGAACGCCATTGGTGATCTCTAAGTTGTCGATGTTGATGTCAAGACCCTGAAGCTCGGGATCTTCGTTTGCTTCATTTGTTGACATCGTGTCTGTAATATTGCGACAAATGTCGAGATGGTCTCTAGGTTGTCTATGAACCGTCGAGATTTGGCTTCGCTTTCTGATGGAGCCTGTTGGGAAGGTATGGTTCCCTCCTTATCTGTGCCCCAGGATTGTATACAGGGATCGATGTGATTTTACCTGTAGGGCAAACAGTTTCATTCTTTCATTTTTTTTATTCTTTCCGCGATGCTCTATCATTTCAGCTTTTTATATCGTGAAGATCGCGATTGCCCAATCATTTCGGCTATTTTTCGCGGTGCCCAATCATTTCGGCTATTTTTCTTTTTACTCGCTGCTTTTTATTGCGAGTTGCCCAATCATTTCGGCTGTTTATTTTATTTTTACTCGCTGTTTTTTATTGCGAGTTCCCCAATCATTTCGGCTATATATATATTTTTTTTACTCGCTGTTTTTTATTGCGAGTTGCCCAATCATTTCGGCTATTTAATATGCATTTTCAGCTCGCTGATTTTTATTGCGAGCGTAGAGCTTGGAATCTGGTGCCAATCTCAGCATCAGCATCGCTATAACCGGAATATTGCGAGGAGCGAATCATCATCTGCCATGAAAGGAATTGGAATTTGATACCGATTTAGGCATCGGTATCGCTACAACTGGGATATTGCCAGGAGCGAATCATCATTTGCCTCTGTCGTTGTCGAACAAAGGAGGCTTAGCGACCAGGGTTAAGGTCCTGTCGACTAAGGCTTTTGACTTTATGAGCCGTAAGGGTCTCACAAAGCTATTTCTCCCTACAAGTCGTGAGGATCTTATAGGCGTATTTTCTCCTTAGGAATCGTGAGGGTTCCTAAGTGTATTGTTCCTCTGTAAGTCGTAAGGATCCTACAGGAGGGTTTTCTCCTTGTAAGTCGAGAGGATTTACAAGGGTTGTTTACCATGCAAACACATCCCTAGTCTCAGATGGGACTTAGTTAGGGAAATGTTTATTCGCGCCCGTGGATTGTATACAAGGGCCAATATAGGACCACTTGTAGGGCAATGTCGAAAGTTGTGGGGGTTGCTTAAGCACAGGTTTAGACCTCTGTAACTTAAGACTTTCAAATCTTACGAGCCGTGAGGGTCCCATAAGAGCCTTCTCCTCACGAGTCGTGAGGATCTCGCAAGTGTATTTTCTCCTTAGGAATCGTGGGGATTCCTAAGTGTGTTGTTCCCTTGTGAGTCGTAAGGATCTCACGCGGGTGGTTTCTCCTTATAGGGTCGAGAGGCCCCTATAAGTGTTTCTTAACGAGGTTGCGCCCTTTCGGGTTTTCACAAACACTCGCCGGTAGTCCTGCTGTTTTTACTCACGGAGCCCTCTCGGGTTTTCATCCGTGCCCGTTTTGCTTATGGACATACCGTTTTTTTTATTCTTTTTATTTTCTTCTTCCTTTTTTTTTACGAGGCCGCGCCCTTTCTGGTTTTCACGAACACTCGCCGGTAGTACTGCTGTTTTTACTCACGGAGCCCTTTCGGGTTTTCATCCGCGCCTTTTTTGCTTATGGACATACCGTTTTTTTTTTATATATTTTTTTCTTTTTTCTTTTTATTTATCTCGTCAGCCTAAGGATGCTGCGGTATTAGTTTAAAGACGTTTCGGTCCGCTATTAGTTTAAGGACGTCTCGGTCCGCTATTAGTTTAAGGAAATTTCGGTCCATTGTCGCCGTATTTGAGGCGAATATTTGGTTTATTGACTTCTTGGCCTATGAGTCCTTCTCCATGAATGAACATGATGCCCCCGGCGTATCCATCTTCTTCGGAGCGTGCGGTTGTGGTAGACTCACCTTCCAGTTCTCAGACAGCGCAAACTTGCCCTGTTGGTATTGGTCTTCAACCCAGTTTTTAAAAACGTAGCAGTCCTCGATCAGGTGACCTACTGTTTGGTGGTAAGGGCAATAATTAGGATTATTAACATCGCCTGGCAGCAACGGACGTTTTGGACCCGGCAGATTGATGAGTCTGTCGCACACTGCCAGCTCGAACAGTCCCCTTGTTTTATCTTGCGGAAACGAGTAAGGACGTTTCAACTTTTCCTGGAGGGGTTGCCGCTTGTTGCTTTGGCAAGCAACCGGTCTAGGGTCACCTGATTGTTGTTGAGCGCTGGCGACGAGGGCCTTTTTTCCTTTTCTTTTATCCTTTTTGTTCGCTCCGTTGTTTGCGGGGCCGGGATTTTTTCCGAGTAGCATGCGATTGCATGGCTGAATGTTCTCGCAGCTTCTCAATTCCTTTATTTTTGAAATAGATTCCCCGAGAGAAGGGTTGGGGGTAGCTTCTTCGTCAGAGTCGCTTCCAAAGGTGATAATTTGTGATCCCTTGGAGTCAGCTATATGACAATCGTCGGCGGCTCTTTTGCGCTCATCTATCGCATTTTTTCGACGTCTACAAGCTTCACATTTTGTCCTGTCGAAGTGTTTCTTTTGAGCGACATACCCTTGCCACCAACAGTTAAAGGATTCGCAGTCTTCGGTAGGATGTATGATCTTCTGATGATATAAACAGAAGTTAGGGTGCATTTCTACCTCAGAGAAGGTATTTTCTTCAGAGTGCGGTAACTTCATTCCTACTGATAGAGCTTTGGCGAACCTTTTTCTCGTCTTGAATTTGTTTTTACCCGCAGTGTATGGCTTCTGATTTGACGGGAATGCCTTGGCTCTTTCCAAAATGGCCATTTCATGCTCTTGATTGGCTTTTGCTTTCAGACGAATTTCATTTAGGAAGGCATCGATCAACTCGTCTGACGGCCGTAGAATTTCTGTTTCAGGGTCCGCCCTCGTTTTCTCGGCGCAAGGAGCCTCTTTATTATCTGCCAATGAGTGAGAGATCATATGACAAGTTGCCCCCGACGTGTTTGTCTTCTTTGGAGTATGCGGCTGTGGTGGGTTCACCTTCCAGCTTTCAGACAGCGCGAACTTGCCTTGTAGGTATTGATCCTCGATCCATCCCTTAAAGACAAAACAATCCTCAATCGGGTGACTTACCGTTTGGTGGTAAGGGAAATAATTGGGATTATTAAGATCGCCTGGCTGCGACAGACGCTTTGGACTCGGCAGATTAATGAGTCTGTTGCGCACTGCCAGCTCGAACAGTCTTCCCGTTTTATTCTGAGGAAACGAGTAAGAACGTCCTAGCCTCTCTTCGAGGGATGGGCGTGGACGCGCGTTATTTTGGTGAACGACCGGCTTTGAGTTGCTCGACTGTTGTTGAGCATTGGCGACGACGATCGCTTTCCCTTTTCCTTTCTCATCTCGGGAATCTGATTTTGGAGGAGACGGTCTATGGCCCATCTGGTCCATTTGGGCTAATTTGTCAATCAAGGCCTGGAAGGTGGTTGGCCTGAAGAACATCATGAATTGTGAGATGGTCGCCTGCGGATCGAGAGTGCCCATAAACATGCCTACCGCAGGTGCCTCTTCTATGCGTTGTTCGCATTTCGACCATAGGTTCCGCCATCATGTTGCGTATTGAACCCACGTTTCGCTTGGCCTTATCCTGGCATTTATTAGTGCTGTTATCGGGGTGCGTTCACTAGCACTCGCGAATCTTTGTGTAAACAGCAGTTCCATCTCTGCAAATGTTTTGACAGAGTCGTTAGGCAGCTCCGAATACCATTCAAAGGCTATTTCTGCTAAGCTGCCGACGAATTGACATAGCAACAATTTGTCATCGCCTCCAGTATTGCCGCATAAGGCCCTGAATTGAGCGACATGCTGATGCGGATTCCCTGTCCCTTTATATACGTGGAATTTAGGGATCGTATATCCTGGCGGGTAACTGATTTGGTCATACCAGCCCGGATACGGTCGTCCGGTTCTAACAATTTGCCCAGCCGCTTCATTCGCCTGATGAACCCGGATCTGCTGAGCTATATATTCGTCTAGGTCAACTTTGGAGATTGCCTCCTCCTTGGCTGTTGACAGAGCCGGCGGAGGATTTGACATTTCTCCCCTGTCGTCTTCAAGGACGATCGGAGGATCTTCAGCAGGAGGGTCTGGCTGTAACATCATCCCTACCATATCTTGGAAGACGAGCGCCATCTGTTTTATGTTAGCCTCTTGCTCTGCAGCTTCTTTGTCCCTCTTTTCGAGGACTCTGCGTAAAAAGTCAGCGTCGGTTTCTTGTTCTTGACGCTCATCCGAAGATGTTTCAGAGCTTTCTTTTGGCTCAGTGAGTGCAGCCATTGCAGTCATTATTTCTTGAAGCTTTTGTTGTTGCTCCTGGGCTTTCGTCACGGATCGAGTGAGCGGTCGGTGGCCCGTAGAAGTGTGGCTTTCCTCCTTTCCAGAAGCCATATAAACAGTGTGCACTGCCATGCCCCCAGACTTGGGGCGTTTGTGTTCGGTGTCTTTGCGATTTGCCAAAGACACAGGGGCATTTTGCGGCCTCCTTTTTTGAGTGATTGGAGTTAAGTGAGCCGTTGTAGTGGGCACCCAAGTAACTTTTGCTTTTTGTGGTTTGACAGAGTAATCCTTCTCCTGCCGCACCTTCATCTTTCTCTGTCGATGAAGATGGTTTTCATTAATCACTGACTCCTGGACTTGACGCCAGACCTTGTAAATTTTAGAGGACAACCGTTGAGGGGGCTGCCCTAGCTTCTTCTCTGGAGTATTCTCCACAGGTGAAGGAGTTCGTTTCAACACCGCAGTAGGAGAGTTCTTGCGCACCATGTCCAGTAGTTCAAAGCTGTTCCTAGTTGGAACAGCAACATTGATCCTCACCGTTGGAGCTGGTGGCGTAAATCCAGAGGGGGAGTTGCCCCCAGCCTTCCTCACTCGGCGCCAGTAGCGACGTCGGGCATGTCGTGCTGATGGAGTTGTTTCAGCTATAGGGGTGACCTCCTCATGCCCCTTGTGTTGGTCAGAATATAATGGTACCATCTTTTTAAAGATCGACGTCCGTTGAACGGGGATGGCCAACTTGTTAGAAGCGGACTTCTGAACATGGGAAGTAACCTTGGTGATTTTGCCAGGAACGGGAGTTGGAATGGCTATCCATTTCGGGATAACGCCTTCTGGTATGGCAGGCTTCTTCATGAGCCTGTTAGAGCTCTGGACTAGTCTATTAAAAACTGAAGCAGTGGAGTTAGACGACCCGTTGAGAGGGGTCGCGGCAGTGGTAAGTCGATCGAAGATCGACTTCTTTGGAGCTTCTTGCAATGTCATTGGGGCGTTGAAGCTCATTGGTGGGAGCATGGTCCCAAAAAATAGTCCAGTGATGGCTTGAGCCACCTGCTCCACCGGCATTTTGAAAAGGGAGGCCGCTTGGGGCCCATAAGTCACTCCTCCAGCAATGACGGAGCGAGAGTTATCGCTGCGGGCGGTGCAGTTCGAAGCCATCGATTTTCTGTTTTCTGCATAGAGCAAGACACCAAATCTTAGTACCTTGAATCCACAGGCAATCACAGCAAACCGCGATTTGTTCGCGAACACGACACACGAAGTGTGGAGTGGAAAGAGGAAGAGGTCCCACCGGGCGTGCCAGAATCTGTCCCCCTCCGAATGGCGGCCGAGACATGGAATGCCTTGCCTGAGATTCGGGGCAGATGCTATATGGTGTTATCCGTCCACCTCTCCGAAGATGCCAAGTTGATTTATGGCACCGTGTATCGGAGGTTTAGACGGATGCGGCCGATGTAGCAGACTTCGTCAGATTCCCACTCGCTTGAGGGGTTTTTGATTGTGGGGACGCTCTTCCCTGCAGGCGCAAGCCCCTGCAGTTAATTACGCTACCGCATCGCGGTAACAACTTTCTCCTTCTCCAGCTGGTCACTTCGTGTCGTGGGTGTTTGTTTTGTTTGTGGTTGCCCGTGGATTGTATACGGAAACTAATTTATGTAGTCGCCCGTAGGACGTGGATTAGTCCAAATCTGTATTTTCTTAGATTTGGGTTTGGGGTTTTGGTTTAAGGATACGTTAGCCATTTTTGAGGCTAAGATCAACTTAAACGTCTGTTAAGGATACGTCAGTCTAGTTTGAGACTAAGATCAACTTAACGGGATCGTTTAGATCCGACAAAAGAGCATTTGGGCTCCATTGTTCCAGTTTAGGGACATAGTGGTCCATTGCATGTATGGCCGTCGGGACCCGTCACCTCTCTGACGACGTTGAAGGATTACAACGACAGATGTCAGAGGAGTTCAGAGATGTACCCTTGAACCAGAGTTAATTGGGGGGAATCTATAGTCTAGTTTGGGACTAAAGTCTGTTTGAAGGTTTAAGGATACGTTAGCCATATTTGAGGTTAAGATCAACTTAAACGGTTGTTAAGGATACGTTAGTCCAGTTTGGGACTAAGATCAACTTAACGGGATCGTTTAGATCCGACAAAAGAGCTTTTGGGGGCTCTATTGTTCCAGTTTAGGGACATAGTGGTCCATTGCCAGTTTAGGGACATGGTGGTCCATCTCCAGTTTAGGGACATAGTGGTCCATCTCCAGTTTAGGGACATAATGGTCCATTGGTAGTTTAAGGACGCATAAGTCCATGGGTTTAAGGACCCCACAATCCATATGGGTGTGTTTAAGGACGCATTAGTCCGTTAGTTTAAGGACGCATAAGTCCGCGGGTTTAAGGACCCCACAGTCCGTGTTGATGTGTGGTTGTCGGGACCCGTCACCTCTCTGACGTCGTTGAAGGATTACAACGATAGATGTCAGAAGAGTTCAGAGATGTACCCTTGAACCAATGAGTTGGTTGAAAGAGCAGATGTGCTCAGTTCAAGATGATTTGAGGACTTATGGCCAGTTTGGGCTAAGTCCAGTTATGTTTGAAATATTAGCCCTTTGTCGGTCCATTGAAGGAGAGGCTTTGCCT
This sequence comes from Agapanthus africanus, assembly GCA_030015575.1. Taxonomy (NCBI): domain Eukaryota; kingdom Viridiplantae; phylum Streptophyta; class Magnoliopsida; order Asparagales; family Amaryllidaceae; genus Agapanthus; species Agapanthus africanus. The sequence continues at coordinate 9,814,553 of JASDDO010000022.1, forward strand.
CTAGAAACTTAGCCAATTGGGCTAAAGCTAGTGTTAAACACTAAAGACCAACAGTGTTAAACACTGGGAATAAGATTAGTAAGTTAGTGTTAAACTCTAAAGGATAATCAGTGTTAAACACTAGCAACAGGGCTTTCAAATTAGTGTTAGACACTAAAGCAAATCAGTGTTAAACACTGGTAATCGGAGATTTCAAATTAGTGTTAAACACTAAAGCAAATCAGTGTTAAACACTGGGAACAAAGTCTTCAGATTAGTGTTAAACACTAAGGAGAGAGGGGTCACGTGTGGACACGTGAGAGCGTCCTGATTTCCCTTATCTTATTCTGCAGATCAGTGTTTTAACTCTTTTAATTCTGACGGCCATCACGTGTGAGCACGTGATGGAGGCCCCCGCTCTGGTCTGTTGGAATGCTCATTAGGGGTCACGTGGTGACACGTGAGGGCGCCCTAAATGCGGAGCCAGATCTCCTTTGTTTTATCCTCAAATCTGTGAATAAGTGTTAAACACTTTTCCTTTTTATTTCGAGCATCACGTGTTGACACGTGATGGGGATTTATGCGCTGACTGTTAGAACGTTTGCTAAGGGGTTACGTGGTAAACACGTGAGAGCGCCCAAAGTCTTCATTTCCATTGATCTTTCTTTCTGCGTTTTGGGAGTCACGTGGGAGCACGTGATGGCATCAAAAAGTGGGGCCAGATCCCCTTTATTTTGTTCTGCAAACAAGTGTTAAACACTTTTAATTTTCATAGCAATTACGTGTGGGCACGTGATGTATAATCATGCCCTGATTTATTAGAACATTTATTAAGGGTCACGTGGTAACACGTGAGAGCGCCCAGAATTGTTTCTACCTTTGCTTTTGTTCCATATATAATGAGGATCACGTGGGAACACGTGAGGCATTGCCTCAAAGCTTTCCTCTTCTCATTTTTGGGGGATCTGTTCAGGGGTCACGTGGGGCACGTGACCTTTGTCTTTTCATGCACAGAGATCTTTTAAGTCTTCTTATCTTTAAGAATTAAATTCTTATTTAGGGTAAAACCCTAATTTTTGTTTTGGAGGAATTAAATTCCTATTGGGAAAGAATTAAATTCTTATTTAGGGTAAAACCCTAATTTCTTTTCAAAGCAATTAAATTCCCAGATATGTAAAAGAATTAAATTCTTGATTAGGGTTAAACCCTAGTTTCATTTTAGGAGGAATTAAATTCCTGTGAGTTTGAGAGAATTAAATTCTCAAAACTCAATTCCTCCTCTGTGTTTTAGATCTGCATGGCAGGATCTCAACCCAAAGAGAATTAAATTCTCAATTCATGGGGAGAGGTGCACTTTGCAGATCCTCAACCAGAGAAAGAACTAAGTTCTTTTCTTTAAATAAGAGTTAAACTCTTTTGAGAATTAAATTCTTTTTTGAAACCTCTCTTTTCTTACCTAGGGTTTTTCTTTTGCAGAGAATTAAATTCTCCTCTCTTTGCTCTTTCTTCTCTTGAGAATTAAATTCTCCTCCCTCTGTTTTTCTCTCAAAAAAGTAGATCCCCCTCTCTTCTATTCTTGGCTCCTATTTATAGGAGAAGGAAGAGAATCAATTTGTTTATTAAATCTCTCATTGAGAGATTTGATTTGTATGTTGAAAGATTTGATTTATATTTATCATTCATTTGGGCCTTTAGATTGTTAAGTGAATTTTATTCACCATTGGATTTTAAATCCAAAAATATCCCTTTGTTATATCGGTTAGATTTAGGGGGGAAATCTTTCCAAGTCCAAGATTATCCCATAAATTGATGATTTTTAATCACCCTCGGATTTTTAATCCAACGGTCCCCATAGACCCTTTATGTTTGGAAAGATTTAGAAAATTTTAGAATTTAATTCTATTAACTGTAAGGCTTTCGAAGCCAGTCACGTGCTGACACGTGACCTTTGGTCACGTGCTGACACGTGACCCTTGGTCACGTGTGAGCACGTGACCCCCAAATTGGTTCCTTTAACAGCCGCTTGTTTATGTTGTTGTTTTAACCATCACGTGTCAACACGTGACCATTGGTCACGTGTAAGCACGTGATACCTCGTTGAGGTATTTTCTGACTTTTAGAATTAAATTCTATTCATTATTTTAGAGGCTTTAAAAGCCCATCACGTGTCTGCACGTGACCATGGTCACGTGTGAGCACGTGATTCCCCATTGGGGTCTTTTCTGAGTTTTTATTATATCTTTTAGCTCCTCCAGCGGGTTCTTAAAGGTCCATCACGTGTGGACACGTGATGCCTCATAACTTATGATCCCGGATGAATTACGAGGCCTATAATATATCAAATCGAAGGGTTTTTCGAGCCGCTTTAGATGCCATCAGAATTTATCTGTTTCTCATTCGGGAGATTGTCAAAATACAGCCCGGAAGATACTGGTTCGCATTTCCTTAAGCATATCGCTGCCATTTGATACCTTGGACTCTTTTGCGCAGAAATTTTTGGCGGGAACAGTAACAAGGTTTCTTAAAGTGCTAATCTAAGTAACCTAGGTGATATAGAGAAGGGTTATGGATTAAGCAGTCTATTCTAATCCTTGGTCTCAACACATGAGAGGGGAGGATTAGGGTTTGAAGAGAGAGAGCTTGAGGAGAGAGAAGGTGAGCAAGAGAATGAGAATGAGATAATGATCTCTCATGATATATATGAGGCATTATCATTATCAAATAAATCAAATAAAGGATTTAACAACCATGCTTCATAAATAGAAATGAGTGATTCATCTACATGAGTCATTAAGCATTTATGATGCATTAATGACAAGGACGAATCACACAAATGAGTCACTAATCTCATTTAATACTTATGCCACATAAACCCCCAAGTCACCAACCTTCTAGAAGCTTCTCGCGAAATTACGAGAACGCCCCTCCTATCCGTGAAAACACGGAAAAACTTTAGACTGTATAAATCCAATATCCCGATACTGGAATCTGGCTTAAACCAAAGTCGGCTAGTAAAAACTGTCCGAAAGTCGTACGTGCGTAAACACATGTATGCGTCCGAACCCTTGTCGTAAAACCATACGACCTCTATATCGTTTCGCCTGGAGCAGGGAAACTCTCTGTGTGGGACTTTAATGACTCGACTACTACGCTGGCAGTGGGTTTAACCACAGACCGCAAGCGACACTAGCTGTACGTAACGGTCCCCAGGTAGATGTCGATAAGAAGGCCGATGAGGAAACCCATCCGAACTCCTACTGAGTCTGATGTGACAATCTCCGTACAGTCCGGTCTGTTCGTCTAAGACTATCGCATATCGGGCCTAGGGGACGGCAAGCGTCAGTCCCCTAATAGCGGTATAAGTCGTGTCGGAGTGAAGCCCATTACATCCTGAGAAACTACTGGAACCTACCAGCAAATCTCGCTTGCCCTGGCCAGGGACTTTGCGTAATGGCTCTCTGATACAGCGCGATATCAACTCCCAATACCTGGGAGAGACGAATCCTGTCTAACTCCCACTGCCTCCAAGTGCTCGGGACTGCACCCAACTGCTGCCTGTTTGCACGACTCCTTTGAGCCGTGGTAGGGTAGCAATCTAAGAACAGTGGGACACACTCGAGGCGAAGTAGCAGTGTCAAGTCTGCGGACTATGCTGTACTCATGTCACCTGGGAACTGTTAACTGACGACTGGTATAAAACCAACCTACAGTTCCCTGCGAGTCCTGTCCGGTGTACCCGTAACCCAACGGACACCTGTATACTATCTCCAGTACGACGTACTGACGGCTGTGGGACAGCCATCTCCCCAACTGGGATGAGAAGCGTACACACTAGTCTACTCCGGAGTATCGATGCCCTGTTTCGATAATCCTACGACTAGGGACCTGAATAAGGATGTGCTTGTAGACTACCCAGCCCCCACTAATGTGACTGCCATTACAACGCTGGTAGTCAAGCAAGATCCTAAGAGCTCTATCAATACGTATACTCACATATTAAGATAGAAAAACCAAGTAGCATACTACCATGTTTAGCAAGACTGTTATATACATGTGAATATTCCAAGCTTCCATTAAGTAATATACAAACTGGTATGATACAATAATGGCCCCTAGGGCATATACACTAACAGCTTGTGCAAACTTTTGAGATTCTAAAAGTTTAAAAGAAAATCAACAAAAAATATATGTGGCTGGGGGATTCGAACACAAGGGCTATGTCACAGCAGTGCAAGGTTTCACCAGTGAGCTATAAGTTGCTTCTTGCTGTTCAAAAGCAATTCAAATACGTATAACATACACAGGGTTGTGTAGGGTGTTTTTCGTCACCCCACTGAGATGGGAATACGCTCGCGCTTGTCAGGCATACTACAGATTCCCCCTGCCTAGGGTAGGCCGGGGTTTAATGATTGTGGGGATCCGAATCTCCGGCAGCCGCGAACTAAGCTGTCGTTAATTACCCCTCGCCTTTGGAGCGAGGGAACCTCCGATTGACGGGTTAAACTGGTCATGCAAACTCAATGTGCAGTGTACGTATGTTTTATTTTGGAGGGGGGTTTAAATATATCGGGAGTCACGCAGAGTTTCTACGGGGGTCCCGCTATCCGGATAGCGGGCTGGGGGTCAAGGGGGCTAGCAGCTCCCTTACGGGGTGCGGGGCAGCGCCCCGTTAGAAATTTTTTTCTAACAGGGACAGTGTCGTGGAGTATGTGTGTGTGCATATATGTATATATATAAGAAAACAAAATAGGGGGAAAAGGCATCCAAAGGATGCGTGGGGGCAGCACCTTGGGCGCTGTGCGCCTAGGTGCTGTGCGCTCAGGCGCTAGAGTGCCACGTAGGCGCTTTGCGCTTCAGCGCCTGACGCTCGAGCGCAAGTGCGCCACGTGTCGGCACGGGGTGACTTGTGCTAGAGCGCTTGCACTTGAGCGCAAGCGCGCCACGTGTCGGCATGGGGGCGACTTGCGCCTGAGCGCTTGCGCGCTACTTGTAGGCACCGGAGCGACTTGCGCTTGAGCGCAAGCGTGCCACGTGTCGGCACCGGGACGACTTGCGCCCGAGCGCTTGTGCTTGAGCGCAAGCGCGCCATGTGTCGGCACGTGGGCGCTTTGCGCTTGAGCGCAGGGCGCTGTAGTGCAAGCGCGCCACGTGTCGGCACATGGGCGCTTTGTGCTCGAGTGCTGAGCGCAAGCGCGCCACGTGTCGGCACGCGGGCGCTCTGTGCTTGAGCGCCGGCGAGAAAAAGAGGCTTTTAGCCAAAAAAATTCTCGGAAGAGAAATCAGAAAGGAGTTGGACTCCTGAGTGTGTTTTTTTGGGTTTAGTGAAAGGGGTTCTTCTTCCTCCTCCTCCGTTAGCTGGATCTTGAAGATCAAGAGATGTGAGATCTCAAAATCTCTCCTTTTTGAGATCTGATGACAGATCCAAGTTCCCCTTTGTGGGTTTCGTGGTGAAAAAATATTTTGTTTTGGAAAAGGAAAAGTAAAACTCTTGATTTAATTCAGAAGAAAGAAGAAGGTTTGAGACCTTCAGAAAAGGGAAAGAGATACAAACCCTGGGTTTTTTGAGAGAATGAAAAGTCTTCTTATTTTTATTCATCATGTTGTCTTTTATAGGCTTACATATTTGCATATAGCACCTTGGGCTTCACAAAATGGCATTTTGCCTATCCCATGGCTCATGTGCCATTTCATTTTTGCACATAAGCCATGGGCTTACAAAAATTTGGCTTTCTGCCCGTTTTGTATACACTCATGTATAAAAAATTACATAAAAATTATTTATTACATGGTCTATATTTTGGCATGGAGGAGGCTGGCCGCGGGCTTGACTTGGGCATGGGCCCGCTTGACCTGGGCTTGGGCCCACCTAGCTTGGGGGTTGACCTTGACTTTGACTCGGTCAACCGGGGTGTAAATTTTTACCCCAACAAAGTGCCCCCATCAATAAATGCACACCGCACATTTGAGTTGTGTGCATGAAATTGATGGATCTTGAAGTTGGACTTCGAGGTAGAACATCATTCTAGGGGCAGAGCATCATCCCGGGGAGCATGATTCCCGAGGATCGGAGCATCATTCTGATTCGCGGAGCATAATTCCAGGGTTCGGAGCATCGTTCCGAAGGGCGGAGCATAATTCCAGGGTTCAGAGCGTCGTTCCGAAGGGCGGAGCATAATTCCAGGGTTCGGAGCATCGTTCCGAAGGGCGGAGCATAATTCCAGGGTTCGGAGCATCGTTCCGAAGGGCGGAGCATGAGTCCAGAGATCGGAGTATCATTCCGATGAGCGGAGCATGATTCCAGAGATCGGAGCATCATTCCGAAGGGCGGAGCATGATTCCAGGGTTCGGAGCATCGTTCCGAAGGGCGGAGCATGATTCCAGAGATCGGAGCATCATTCCGATGAGCGGATTATGATTCCAGAGATCGGAGCATCATTCCGAAGGGCGGAGCATAATTCCAGGGTTCGGAGCATCATTCCGAGATCGAAGCATCATTCCGAAGGGCGGAGCATAATTCCAGGGTTCGAAGCATCATTCCGAAGATCGGAACATCATTCCGAAGGACGGAGCATAATTCCAGAGATCGGAGCATCATTCCGATGAGCGGAGCATGATTCCAGGGGATCGGAGCATGATTCCAGGGGATCGGAGCATCATTCCGATGAGCGAAGCATGATTCCAGGGCTCGGAGCATCATTCCGAAGAGCGGAGCATGATTCTAGAGGGACAGAGCATAATTCCGAAAAGCGGAGCATGATTCCAGAGGGTCGGAGCATAATTCCGAAAATCGGAGCATGATTCCAGAGGGTCGGAGCATAATTCCGAAAAGCGGCATACATTCTGACCGAAGCATAATTTCGATGCAGAGGTTGATTTCCAGGCGAAGCTCCGACAGGGAAGGAAAATACTCCGAGGCGAAGCATGATTTCGACACGGGTACACTCTGAGACGGAGCATGATTCCGACGCAGAGCTTGCTGGTTGACTTGATTCCAAAGCGAAGCTTGATTCCGACGAGGAGGTCGCTGGTTGATTCCGAGCCGAAGCATAATTCCGACAGGGAAGGCAGATACACCAAGGCGAAGCAACATTTCGACATGGGGTGCATTCTGGGATGGAGCATGATTCCGCCGTAAAGGTTGTTGGTTTGATTTGATTTGGATTGACATCAGCATCGCTACACTGGAATATGGTACCAGGAGCGAATCATCATTTGTCATGAGAGGATTTGGGAATTGGTTTTTTTTGTTTGGCATCAACATCGCTACACTGGAATATGGTATCAAGAGCGAATCATCATTTGTGTTTGCTTATTAGGAAACGATGGTTAGGAGACAGGTTTAGATCCCTTATCACCTAAGACTTTTCAATTTTGTGAGCCGTAAGGGTCTCACAAAGCATTTTCTCCTTACGGGTCGTAAGGATCCCGTAAGTGTATTTTCTCCTTAGGAGTCGTGGGGACCCCCAAGTGTGTTGCTCCTTTGTGAGTCGTAAGGATCTCACGCGGGAATTTTCTCCTCACAAAGTCGAGAGGACCTTGTGAGTGCATTTCATCTCTTTCTTACGAGTTTGCACCCTTTCGGGTTTTCACAAACTCGCGGCAGTCCTGCTGTTTTTACTCACGGAGCCTTTTCGGGTTTTCATCCGTGCCCATTTTGCTTGTGGACATACCTCTTTTTTTTATTTTATTATTTTTTTGGAGAGATTGGGATTGTTTTACGTCCGTGGATTGTATACGGTTTTGCAGGATGTATGATCCAGACCGTAGGGCCATAAAAATTTTGGGACTTTGTCGGCGTCTGCATTGCTGCACTGGAATATGGTACCAGGAGCGACTCATCATTCGCCACTTGGGGATTTGGATTTGGAATTTGGCTGGCGTCTGCATCGCTGCATTGGAATATGGTACCAGGAGCGACTCATCATTCACCATTGGGGTATGGGATTTGGAATTTGGTTGGCGTCTGCATCGCTGCACTGGAATATGGTACCAGGAGCGACTTATCATTTGCCATTGGGGTATGGGATTTGGACTTTGGTTGGCGTCTGCATCGCTGCACTGGAATATGGTACCAGGAGCGACTCATCATTCGCCATTAGGGTATGGGATTTGGACTTTGGTTGGCATCTGCATCGCTGCACTGGAATATGGTACGAGGAGCGACTCATCATTCGCCGTTTTGGAATTTGGTTGGCGTCTGCATCGCTGCACTGGAATATGGTACCAGGAGCGACTCATCATTCGCCACTTGGGGATTGGGGAGCGATGGCTTAGGAGACAGGTTTAGATTCCTATCCCCTAAGACTTTTCAATTTTATGGGCCGTGAGGGTCCCATAAAGCATTTTCTCCCTACGAGTCGTAAGGATCCTGCAGGTGTATTTTCTCCTTAGGAGTCGTGAGGACTCCTAAGTGTGTTTTTCCTTTGTGAGTCGTAAGGATCCCACAAAGGTTTGTTCTCCCCATGTATCGTGAGGATATATGAGTGGGTCTTCTTAATGGAGCATAATTCCAAAAGTGGAGACCATCCGCGTAACTGGTGATTGCGGTGGGGCATGGGTATGCTGAGAATTATTTGAGCCCGTGGATTGTATACGGCAGTCAATTTGGGGACTGGCCGTAGGGCTGGAGAATTTTGAGAAATTGGATTTTGGTTGGCGTCTGCATCGCTGCACTGGAACATGGTACCAGGAGCGACTCATCACTCGCCGTTTTTTTTATATACCGTGATTGCTCTATCATTTCAGCTTTTCTTATCGCGAAAGTCGCGATTGCCCTATCATTTCGGCTATTTATTCGCGGTTGCCCCATCATTTCGGCTTTATTTTCATTTTCATTTTTACTCGCTGACTTTTATTGCGAGTTGCCCCATCATTTCGGCTTTTCTTTATTTTTCTTTTATTTACACATTTTTTTACATTCCCAGTTTAACGACTTAGAGGTCGACTGTTCCCAGTTTAATGACGCGGTGGTCGATTGTTTTCAGAGAAAGGCAAATGTCTGAGAGAATCCGTTTCACGAAGAACTTCAGTCTCCGTTTGTATGAAATTGGCGGTCGCATCTTGACTGTTTACTAACACGCCTTTGGACAATTCTATCTCTCCTGCATTATATTGCTTTTCGACCCAATCTTTGAAGACGAAGCAGTCCTCAATGGCATGACCTATCACTCTGTGATAAGGGCAGTATTTGGGGTCGTTGGTCCTATTCGCTTCCTACGGTCTTTTTGACTCTGGCAGTTGTAGACCGTTCTTCAGGGCGTCTTTGAATATTTTACGGATTTTGTCCCTTCTGAAGGAATAAACCTTATCCAGCTTTTCTTTCAGTGGAGATTCTCCTCCCTCTCCGAACACTGGCTTCCGAGGCTGGTTAGCGCTAGGCCCGCTCATCCCTTGCTTATTTCGGTTAGCCGAAATGTTGAAAGATCCAGAATCATCGGAGTTTCCGCCTTTGCGATTATCGTCCTTTCGGTTTCTCCAGGACCTATTGTTATTTTGGGAATCCGAAGAGGACTCCTGCTTTGAGCGCTCCAGCATTTGAACTTTCCTGGTCAGCTCTTGGAATGTTTTGAGACCCGCGGTGCATAGAAACGGGGCCATCCAATTATTGAGATTTCCGACAAGGAGACTGACTGATTGGTCCTGCTCTATCGGCGATTCACATTTGACGGAGAGATTGCGCCATCGGGTTATAAAATCCGTGCTGCTTTCGTTGTTTTTGGGCTTGGTCCTTACGAGCTCGGCAATGGTGATCTTATCGCTGACGCTCATGAACCTTTGTCGAAACAAAGATTCCATTTGGACGAAAGTAGTAACGGAGCCATCCGGTATGCTCGTGTACCAGTCGAAAGCAACATCGGTCAAGCTATTAACGAACTGGCGGAGGAGAAGCGCATCGTTGCCCCCAGTATTCCCGCATGAGGCTTTGAAGTGGGCGATGTGCTGATTCGCATTTCCCGTCCCATCGAATCTTCCGGATTTAGGGATGACATAGCCGCTAGGAAATTCTACCAGATCATATTGAGCAGGATATGGTCTCCCGCTACTGCTAACATCTTTTTGCGCTTCAGCTTCGGCTACCAGTGTTTTGACTTTGCTGGCAACCAAATCCATGATTTGATCTTGAGTTAGCGGGCTACTGTCATCGGTAGCCAAGACATTTCCCGAGATAGGATGCGACTGATTTTCATGCGGTTCACCCACTTTTGGACTTGAGGGAATAGGCGTCGGCTGCGTTGGGACACCGTTTCCCGGTTCACGAGCAGAGCCCTGTGTTTGATTGGGCGGCTGAGAGGCAAGTCGGGTCGTGAGCTGTAGGACGACATTTGTCAAGTCGTCATTTTTTTAGTAGAGCTTAGCCATCTCCTTGTCTTTGTTTCTCAGCTGCTTTCGGAGCTCTTGAAGCAGCTCTTGCTCCGCGGTCCTGGGGCGGAAAGTCGGCTCTTCTTCGCTTTCCGAGCCTGACTCCTCATGGACCGAAGGGTCTTTCCGCCTATCATCCTCATCAATAGGGTTTTCATCACCCAGCAGAAGCGGCTGTTCTTGGGAAGCGGCCACCACATTCAAGCCAGATTGGGTTTGAGATGTGGTAGCCCCGTCCTTGCTCTTGCTGCGCGTGCCCACCGTGTAGACAGTGTGGACCACATACCCAGCCATTTCCTCATCTTCGGCGGGGTAACCCTGTTCTTCGAACCTCATGAGGTTCAGCCTGGCAGGAGCCCTAGCCCTTTTGTTGGCTCTATATCTGAGCCTTTTCTCCCTTAGCTTCTCGATTTTGAAGGCTAGGCGGGCATCCGCTATCCGGGAAGCCATTGTGAGTTGATCAGCGGGGAGCTTAGAGAAGACACCCGATCGAGCAGTTGTCAGAGGCATCGCTGGGGCTTGCGTGAGACGCGTCGTAGCTTTGTTGGTGTTGATTCAGACACCCACTTGTGTTTGGGTTGGGGCGCCCTTGAGATCACCACATTTGGTCTCCTGCCTTTCGAGACCGGTTTGTCTGCCACCGGGGCTTGAGGAGCTGGGATGGCGCCAACTGGCATGAACACAATAGAGCCGAATGGTAGCAGTGGCTCCTCCCATTGTCACCCGAGACTGGCCGGAAGGACCGTCCTGGAGTCTATCTTCATCGTGTAGGAGACGGGAGCTGAGTTCATTATCGAAGACATCGTTGAAAGGTGATTGCTTGAAAATTTGCATGAAAGAGCATCATTTTAGTATAAATACAGGTATGTACATTGATTGAGCTCGAATGAATGCTTAACCCGAAATATGGGATGAGAGATTGGTCCCACCGGGCGTGCCAGAATCTGTAGGGTGTTTTTCGTCACCCCATTGAGATGGGAATACGCTTGCGCTTGTCAGACGTATTACAGATTCCCCCTGCCTAGGGTAGGCCGGGGTTTAATGATTGTGGGGATCCGAATCTCCGGCAGCCGCGAACTAAGCTGCCGTTAATTACCCCCCGCCTTTGGAGCGAGGGAACCTCCGATTGACGGGTTAAACTGGTCATGCAAACTCAATGTGCAGTGTACGTGTGTTTTGTTTTGGAGGGGGGTTTAAATATATCGAGAGTCACGCAGAGTTTTTACGGGGGTCCCGCTATCCAGATAGCGGGCTGGGGATCAAGGGGCTAGCAGCCCCCTTGCGGGGTGCGGGGCAACGCCCCGTTAGAAATTTTATTCTAACAGGGACAGTGTCGTGGAGTATGTGTGTGTGCACATATGCATACATATGTATATATATATGTATATATATATAAGGAAAAAAAAAGAGGGGGAAAAGGCATCCAAAGGATGCGTGGGGGCAGCAGCTTGGGCTCTGTGCGCTCAGGCGCTAGAGTGCCACGTGTCGGCACGTGGGCGCTCTGCGCTTGAGCGCAAGCGCGCCACGTGTCGGCACGTGGGCGCTTTGCGCTTCAGCGCTTGACGCTCGAGCGCAAGCGCGCCACGTGTCGGCACAGGGGCGACTTGCGCTAGAGCGCTTGCGCGCTACGTGTCGGCACCGGGGCGGCTTGCGCTTGAGCGCAAGCGCGCCATGTGTCGGCACGTGGGCGCTTTGCGCTTGAGCGCAGGGCACTGTAGTGCAAGCGCGCCACGTGTCGGCACGTGGGCGCTTTGCGCTTGAGCGCAAGCGCGCCACGTGTCGGCACGCGGGCGCTCTGCGCTTGAGCGCCGGCGAGAAAAAGAGGCTTTTAGCCAAAAAAAAATTCTCGGAAGAGAAATCAGAGAGGAGTTGGACTCCTGAGTGTGTTTTTTTGGGTTTAGTGAAAGGGGTTCTTCTTCCTCCTCCTCCGTTAGCTGGATCTTGAAGATCAAGAGATGTGAGATCTCAAAATCTCTCCTTTTTGAGATCTGATGACAGATCCAAGTTCCTCTTTGTGGGTTTCGTGGTGAAAAAATATTTTGTTTTGGAAAAGGAAAAGTAAAACTCTTGATTTAATTCAGAAGAAAGAAGAAGGTTTGAGACCTTCAGAAAAGGGAAAGAGATACAAACCCTGGGTTTTTTGAGAGAATGAAAAGTCTTCTTATTTTTATTCATCATGTTGCCTTTTATAGGCTTACATATTTGCATACAGCACCTTGGGCTTCACAAAATGGCATTTTGCCTATCCCATGGCTCATGTGCCATTTCATTTTTGCACATAAGCCATGGGCTTACAAAAATTTGGCTTTCTGACCATTTTGTATACACGCATGTATAAAAAATTACATAAAAATTATTTATTACATGGTCTATATTTTGTCATGGAGGAGGCTGGCCGGGGGCTTGACTTGGACATGGGCCCGCTTGACCTGGGCTTGGGCCCACTTAGTTTGGAGGTTGACCTTGACTTTGACTCGGTCAACCGGGGTGTAAATTTTTACCCAACAGGTTGCAAATACTCATTTGTACATTAACTTTTAAACAAATTTTCTGTACATTGAAACAGAGTTGTTACATGCTCAAGCATGATGGTATGCATAAGTTTGATGAAGAGATTCATAGCTTTTGAGTGAAGGGTTAAATTTTGAGATGAGATTGAAGGAGAATGAATTTTGTTCAGTTTAGCATTTGGAAAGAATACGTGTAATTGTATGAAGGAGGTAGGTAAAGAAGGAATGAGGTGGAGGGTTGTAAGATGGTGGTGTAAAGGTTGTAAGGATGAGGTGGAGTGAGGAGAGTGAGTGTGTGGGTGTGTTGGTTGTGAGGGTTAATTGAAAAAATCTAACATATACCCACCCTCATACAAAATAAAAATAACCTTTCTTTTAAAATAAGTATACTCAAGTTATACTAAATCAAAATTCATGTTTTAAAAGAAATAAAACACTTATCATAACACTTAAATACCATAGCCTTTTAATAAAATCTAATTTCATATTAAAATAATTTAAATATCATTTTTATCATATCACACATTTTTCTTTATTTTTACTAAAATAATTACATTTTTGCAGATATCAATCTGATACCTAAAATTCATATACGATATCATTTTTGTAAACTCATTATATTCATATTTTAAATTATAAATTAATATTTATACTTTTCTAAAATGTTACATTTTAATAAACTAGAATTATGGTTTTTAATTAAATCTAAATGATATAATATAATTGATAGGATAAGATTAAATAAAATAATTTATCTTATGCTTTTATATTATTAATAGATCATTAGTTAAAAGAAAGAAAGAGAAAAAAAGTTTATCATATAAACCACCATATTAGAAAATCAAATAAAAACCCTAGAGTTTTCTCCATTTGAAAACCAACTCTTACTTTTAATTGCACTTTTAAAAACTCAAGTTTAACTTAGTTTAAAAGTAGTTAACACACCTTTCTATGGGAACAATCCTCAAGTATGACTGCGATAAACTGTATACTTGCAATTAAATTTGGAGACTAATAAAACTCTACATCAGGTGCAGTTGCTAAATCTGCACAATTTCCCCTTCACATATGGTTACCTAATGCTATGGAAGGACCCACTCCCATTTCGGCTCTTATACATGTTGTTACTATGGCTGCAGCGGGAATTTTTTTTGTAGCTCGGCTTCTTCCTTTTTTCATAGTTTTACCTTATATAATGAATCTTATTTCTTTAATAGACGTAATAACAGTATTATTAGGAGCTACTTTGGCTCTTTCTCAAAGAGACATTAAAAGAAATTTAGCTTATTCTATAATGTCTCAATTGGGTTATATTATGTTGGCTTTGGGAGAAGGGGTGCCTCCTCATAAAGTGGGTTGCAGTGACTAGGCCTGGGCGACTGTCAACCAAAAACACAGGTTTCCGCAAAGTTGTAAGACCATATATAGGGGATGACGCCTGCCCAGTGTCAGGAGGTCAAGGAAGTTGTGACCTGATGATAGGGGAGCCAGTAACAGAAGCCCCGGTGAACGGCGGCCGTAACTATAACATTCCTAAGGTAGAGAAATTCCTTATCGGGTAAGTTCCAATCCGCACGGAAAGCCTAATGATCTGGGCATTCTCTCGTAGAGAGGCTCAGTAAAATAGACATATCTGTAAGATGTGGGCTATCTGCAACTAGACAGAAAGAGCCAATGAAGCTTCACTGTTCCCTAAAATTGGCTTTGGGCCTTTCTTGCGTTGCTTAGGTGGAAGGCGAAGAGGGCCTCCTTCCGGGGGGCTCGAGCCGTTAGAAAGATACCACTCTGAAAGAACTAGAATTCTAACCTTGTGTCAGGACCCACGGGCCAAGGGACAGTTTCAGGTAGACAATTTTTATGGGGCATAGGCCTTCCAAAAAGTAACGGAAGCGTGCAAAGGTTTCCTCGAGCCGGACGGAGATTGGCCTTCGAGTGCGAGTGCGAATGCATAAGGGATCTTGACTGCAAGACCCCCCTCCCCCTTCCCCCCGTCGAGCAGGGACGAAAGTCGGCCTTGGTGATCCGACGGTGCTGAGTGGAAGGACCGTTACTCAATGGATAAAAGTTACTCTAGGAATATCATGCCGGTCTTCCACAAGAGTTCATATCGACGAGAAGGTTTGTCACCTCGATGTCGGCTCCTCTCCACCTAGGGCTGTAGTATGTTCTAAGGGTTGGGTTGTTCGCCCATTAAAGCGGTACGTGAGCTGGGTTCATAATGTCGTGAGACGGTTCGGTCCATATCCGGTACGGGCGTTAGCTCATTGAGAGAACTTTTCCCTAATACAAGAGGACCAGGAAGGATACATCTCTGGTATACCAGTTATCGTGTCCACGGTAAACGTTGGGTAGCCAATTGTGGAGCGGATAACTGCTGAAAGTATCTAAGTAGTAAGCCACCCAAAGAATCCTGTATGAATCGGCAATGACCACCTTGCAAGGCTAAATACTCTTGGGTGACCGATAACGAAATAGTACCATGAAAGAAAGGTGAAAAAAAAACCCATTGAGGAGTGAAATAGAACATGAAACCGTGAGCTCCCAAGCAGTGGGAGGAGAATGTGATCTTTGACTACGTACTTGTTGAAGAATGAGCCGGCGACTCATAGGCAGTGGCTTGGTTAAGGGAATCCTCCAGAGCCGTAGCGAAAGCTAGTCTTCATAATGTGATTGTCACTACTTATGGACTCGAACCTAAGTGATCTATCCATGACCAAGATGAAGCTTGGGTGAAACTAAATGGAGGTCCGAACCGAATGATGTTGAAGAATCAACAAATGAGTTGTGGTTAGAGGTGAAATGAATTTGCAAACCTACTATTTGCCTATATAAATGTTGGCCTACTTCTACACCTGATATATCATATAACCCTTTGAGTGTTTTAATGGAACATGGTATAACATTCATATTGTCCTCTGACATAAATTGAACTTCAAAAAAAAAAAAAATTGATTCAACCATCTCTTTCTCAACTTATCTACTTTCATCATTAATCATATATTTAAAATACCAAGAAATCACATAACATAATATCAAT
The DNA here is from genome assembly GCA_030015575.1 of Agapanthus africanus. NCBI lineage: Eukaryota > Viridiplantae > Streptophyta > Magnoliopsida > Asparagales > Amaryllidaceae > Agapanthus > Agapanthus africanus. The sequence continues at coordinate 9,830,438 of JASDDO010000022.1, forward strand.
ATCCCCTTTATAAAAAGAAGATATCAATTAACTTCTTTGATTTTGTAAGAAATGATACCTATCCAGAAGTTTTCGCAACTCAATCATGTATGATGGAATCATCAAAGATTTTTCTTTTCTAACTCTGTCTGTAACTCAGTAGGGGCTCGGGAAAAAAAGAGAATATGAATACGAACGGCATATCCAGCAACAAGAAGACGGAAAATGATTGAATAGAGGAACTCCCGAGCATTTCTTGATCTCAGATGTGCCCATATTAATGGAACGGATGACTAATTATTTCGATGAATCATTTCTTCGGATAGAAGAAGATTCGGTAAACACTTATTCGAAATCTCACTTATCAGAGTCTATTGTGGAAGAATCCTCTGAGGAATTGACCACGATATATCTGATCCATATATAAACATAATATCATGAAAAATGGATACAAAATTTTGACTACTACTTAGTATCGGCAATGGGTCTGAAAATGTATCTAAAAGAGTGAAATTTAGATATTTGCATACTGTCGAAGTAAGGAACCATGGCATATATGTTTGGAACAAATTCCATTCTGAGAGATTTGAAAAAATACCATCTCGTTGAAATGTTCCATACATCTGCCTTTTCTCAACGTATTTCTTTAGACAAAGACTCTATTTTTTTCTCTTTCCGGATGGTAAATATTTATCAGAATATGGAGTGTGAATCAAACCCATATTTGAATTGAAACTGAGATATTGATACAAGTTCTTCCTTTCTGAATCAGATAGATTCATATCTGAAAGAGGCTGATAATAAGTTCTTTCAAAATTGACTATTTGTTGCCCTCTTAAAGGTATTGCAGAAATGTGTGCGATCGAGAAAATAGCTCTACGAATTTTAGAAAAAAGAAACGGATTGCTTATTTTTTTATCACATACACTACTTTGACATAACACTTCAAAAATGGTCTTTTCTTGAGGAAAAAAAAATAATTTTCACGAATTTATTTGTATTTGTAATAAGAAAAGAAAGATTTTGATTCCTTCATTACCAATTTTTTTTGCCTATATCCATTATTGGGTATTGAGTGGTCCTTATAAAGTCCTTGTTTACTGAAAGGTCAAAACGAAGAAATAAATTGATCTAAATTTATCCCCACGGTTATTCAATTCAATATACAAGACAAGAATCTTTATTTTTGAATCAAGGGTTTATAATGTAAAACTTATCTGATCTTATCAATTCAATTTTTAGAATCTTTTTCAGATAAATTATGAATTTTGCAGAGTATTAAAGATTTTATCGAAAACTTACAACAGCTTGCCAAACAAAAGCTAAGAGAAAAATAATAAATGTATAATAGGCATAAAACCTATGATTGGACTGGAAAAGGCATAAGCCTCGAAGAAGAAAAAAGAATCCATCATCCGATCCAGATTGTTGAATGATCCATTTATCACCCTTCCTTTTGTATTGTAGGAGTCAAAAATACTAGGATGGTTCTGTTGCTTTCTATATTTATCTCGTCTGTGATTTAGCAATTCCAAAGTTTCTTTTCGATGCGATCAAATAAGGAAAAAATGATCTTTTTTCCATTTTCATACTCTTTCTTTCGTAAGATAAATATCACAAAGAGACTTCCGGTGTGGAAGAAAAATGGTTTGCGACGCTGAAATGTACTCCCGACACAGAAGATCAAATCGAACTCGAAGTGTCATGCTATTATTACCTATTATTTATATTTGATATGGTGAAGGCATAGTCTTCTTCTTTTTTCAAATAAAAACTTGTTGGCGCCAAGTGTGAGGGAATGCTTTGCTATTAATAAATGGATCGAGCTCTATGGCTCCAATTCTTGTAAAAAAAAAGCAACGACCTTCTATTCTTAATTTGAATAATTACCCGATCTAATTAGACGTTGAAAAAAAATAGTGCCCGAAGCGGGGAAGGGTTCTTCTGTGAATGGACCTTTAATTCTTTTTTTTCTTTTTTAATAAATCCTAACTACTCGCTATTATGGATTGGAAATAAATGTGTAGAAGAAACAGTATACTGACAAAAAAAATTGTTTGAAAGTCAAAAGAGCGATCAGGTTGCAAAAATAAAAGATTTTTGACCCTATGGTAATTATAACGAAGATAACCCGTCGGATAGAGAGGAAAAAGATATATTCATTCGACTCTCTATTTTCGGAGTACATATTTTTTTCCATACATACTCCGTTCTGACCATATTGCACTATGTATAATTTGATCACCCAAAAAATGCCTATTGTTTCTGATTCAAGTAGAATGTAAGTAAATAGAAGAATTACAAAGATATTTAGAAAAGGATAGATCTCGGCAACAACACTTCCTATATCCGTCACTCTTTCACGAGTATATTTATGCACTTGCTCATGATCATGGTTTAAATAGTTCGATTTTTTACGAGTCTGTTGAAGTTTTTGGTTATGACAATAAATCTAGTTTAGCACTTGTAAAACGTTTAATTACTCGAATCTATCAACAGAATTTTTTGATTCTTCGGTCGATGATTCTAATCAAAATAGATTCGTTGGGCAAAACCACAATAATTTTTTTATTCTCAAATGATGTCAAAAGGTTTTGCAATTATTGTACAAATTCCATTCTTGCTGTGATTAGTATCTTATTTCAAAGCAAAGAAAAAGAAATCCCAAAATATTAAAATTTACGATCAATTCATTCAATTTTTCATTTTGGAGGACAAAATATCGCATTTAAATTATGTCTATACTAATACCTCATTCCATCCATATGGAAATTTGGTTAAAATTCTTCATTGGGGGATTCAAACTGTTCCCTTTTTGCATTTATTGCGACTATACAAAATGTTTGTGATTATATGGAATGTTATGTGTGCATGTCATGTGCTGCATTAATGAGGGTATCAGACTTCAGTCCAACACAACCAGTTACCACACATTTATATATATATACACACCCCACATCTCCAACTCAAAAGTATATAGATGAAAGTAAGAACATCGATATCACTAAAAACTTACAAGATTGACGATGGCTCTTCGCTCTGAGAAAAGCCTTGGTGTTCGCAAAGGCGCATGGACTCACGAAGAAGACCTCCTGCTGAAAAAATGCATGGAAAAGCATGGAATTGTCAAGTGGAGTCTCATACCAAAAAGAGCAGGTAATTAGCTGGATAAACTCTTGATTTATAATTAATGCACATATATTTCCCATATCAGAGATCTTAATACAATATCTACGAGTTTAGGTCTAAACAGGTGTCCAAAGAGCTGCAGGCTGAGATGGCTCAACTATCTTTGCCCAAGTATCAAGCGAGGGATGTTCGACAATGACGAGGTTGACCTCATCATCAGGCTCCACAAGCTCTTGGGTAACAGGTAAGAAAAGAGAAGCATCAGCCTCTGTTGCTTGCTTCTTTTTATTTATATTTTGAAACTTCATATATATATACAGAGAGAGAGGGAGAGAATAATGGAGAAAAGAGGCCATAGGAGGGGATTTCCTCCTATGGCGTCGAAAAAATACCACCCCATCATTTTTTCCGACGATCGGGATCCATCATCATCATCGTTATCATCTAAGATGTGCATACACCAAATTTCATGCGATTCCACTACTTTTTCACCGTTGAATTAGCAATGTAAAAAGTTCTATTGTCAGTAAACCATTAATTTTGTACCAACTAAATCAACGGTGAAAAAATGGTATAATCACATGAAATTTGGTGTATCCACATCTTAGATGATAAAGATCATGGAGGTGATATATGCCGATCGTCGAAAAAAATCATGGAGGATATATTTTTCCGACGCCATAGGAGGAAATCCCCTCCTCCTATGGCACCTTTCCTCCATTAACCTTATATATAGAGAGAGACTCCATTAACCTTATATATATAGAGAGAGAGTAATGAAGGAAAGATGCCATAGGAGGGAATTTCCTCCTATGGCGTCGAAAAAATACAACCTCCATCGTGTTTTCGGACGATCGGCACCCATCATCTTCATCGTTATCATCTAAGATACGGGTACACCGAATTTCATATGATTCTACAACTTTTTCACCGTTGATTTAGCAATGTAAAAAGTTCTATTGTCGGTAAACCGTTAATTTTGAACCCACTAATTCAACGGTGAAAAAGTTGTAGAATCACATGAAATTCGGTGTACCCATATCTTAGATGAAAACGATGAAGATGATTAGTGCCGATCGTCAGAAAACACGATGGAGATTGTATTTTTTTGACGCCATAGGAGGAAATTCCCTCCTATGGCATCTTTCCTCCATTATTCTCATATATATCAGGTTTCATGATAGATTCTACAGGTTGGCATATGCTTTATTAGATATTTCTCAAACTTACCAGCTTTCAGGATATGTTACGTCGAATAGAAGAAAAATATAACACATAAGATATATATAGATAGATATAACATAATCTCCATTAATAATAAAGAAAGATTATAGATAATTGTGTAATATTTGCCATAGTGCAAATTCTCAGCAGCTTCAAAGGTGTACAAGAGATGCATGTATGTGCACCAACAGTAGAATAATTTCCTAAACAAAGGGGAATAAATTCTTGTAAGTGAATTATTAGCTGGGGGCACTTTCTAAAGTTGAACGAGGGCTGGGCCGTGTTCATGAAGAATTTAACGCGTGGACATATGTCGACAGTGTACAAAGTACTGTCTCGCCTATTGAGAAAAAGAACCAGGGATTAATTCGGTGCCCATAAACTTTCGTACATATAGAAAATGTACTGCTAGTGATTATAAATGAATGGCCTGCCGAATAATATCATAGGTGGATGTTGGGCTGAACTTCAACATTTCACATTAAGTCAGCCGAAATTACACAATATATTACCAACAGTCTTCATCGATTCGCAACTATATCAGTACAACTATGGATTATGGTAAATCCACAACGTTTACATGCATGCATGATTTCAAGCAAATAAGACTGATTTGAATGATTTTCGGCGATTTAGGTTCAAAGACGAATCCCATAATTTAGGTTAATCGAGAAATTTGTCCACACATTTTTTCATTGCTCAGGTGGTCGCTGATAGCAGGACGTATTCCGGGTAGAACTGCAAACGACATTAAGAACTACTGGAACACTCATTTCAGCAAAAAACATGAAGCAAAAGACGAAAAAGAGATGATCACTACTCCGGCCAAGGTCTTCAAACCTATACCAAAAGCCATCCCCTCAAACTGGAGCTGGTCAAAAGATAGAACCGAAGATTCTCGAGGAATATACCATCAAGGAGAATCTAGCTCCTCAAAACAACAATTATCATTGGAGAATAGTGAACCATGCCTAGATTGTATGGATACTGCTGCGGGTACAGTTCCGATAGCACCCCATATTACTGAGAATGAGATGATATCAGAAGAACTGCAAGTAAAACTTGCGGCGGAGGACTTTCAAATTCTCAGAAATGATGAGTTTTTTATGGATGGATTTAATGAATGGGAGGGCATGGATTATGACATGGAGTTTTGGGGAGATTTAGGGGGTATATGAAATTATAATGACAAACAATAATTGTTTTTCCTTTCAATCTATTAAATTTTTAAATGGTCGACAAACTAATTGAATTTACACACACGGGCATTCTTCGGTCTGAATAATTGATCTCTTGCATCACAATCCATATATTGTGAAATATTAGCAAAAAATTGTACATAACAAATAGCATTCCAAAAAGATCGAGATCGAAGGAGCACATGACACAGGACTCAAGCTCTAATATCTCAGCTACTAATTTTTCAGAAAGGACCCAGGGGGAATCTTGCAGAAAAAACTGTAAATAACCAGAAAGATATGCAATTAATACACATTTTAAACATTCACATCATTATTACATCATGAATGAAGGAGGTTCTCAGTCATCACATTACACAAACATTGTTAAAAGATAAACAAACAATTCATTATTTGTTTGCTTCAGATATCATTGCCTTCCACACATCATATAGGAGGCTGAATTTTCTAGTGATTGGGGTTAACATGATCGCGCCAGCCAAAGCAGTTCCAAAAATACGCTGAGAAATTGAATAGGTAGCACTCAGCTGTGGCTTCTTAAGAGCCAAATGAGGTGACAATGGACGGTTTGAGAAAGCTCCTTTTGAGGATTCGGATAAAACCCGGCTACTATGAAGCGCACTGTTTTGATGCAGCGCAATGCTTGACAAAAAAAGGCTTTGTAGAGGATGGGGCTCTCGAGCACTGAAGTTCATCCATCATTTGGTATTTGAACTGGTGTCAGCAAGATAACCTGTAGCCCAAATAAAAATTGCTCATCACCAAACTGAAGCTATTTGCCACATTTGCTAACACGAAGAGCTGTTTTTAGTTTCATGTCGTAACACTAAGAATACAAAATAAGGAGCACGGACTTTTGGCACTGGCAAATGGCACTACATGATTTGTTTTTTGTGGCATACCTCGAAGTGCAAACGGAGTATCCATCTTCAGCTTGCACAAACCTGAAGTCAAAGAACATATGGCATCAAATTTTGTTTGACTGATAAAGCTGTGATCAAAGGGGACTTTTTAATGAATTCCCAAGAACGAAATTTGATGTTACAGTGAACAGTACGAGGCTATATCCCATATGTCAATACACAGTGCAGATGGATAGTGCGATAACATGATAATTGGAAAATTTATCCCATTTACTAAAGAAAAATACTTAAACATAAGACAGCCAGAAGAGCAACAAACTTCAGCTAGAAGAGTTAAAATTTCCATTTTGTGATTAATTTTCAACTTGTATCATGATTAATTTCCTCCCTTAAAAATGCTTGCTCTGTTAACTTAACTCTCAAGTATCAGACAATTTTAAGAGCATATTTGTAATTCTACAATTTTTTTCTCTTTAAATCTCCACCTTATAATCGATATATAGAAATCAACCTCCTCTTAAGGCCCTTACTTTTTTTGGTCATAATCCTCAATCTTTTCATCTCCACCCGAATCACCTTTTTCTAGCCACCTATATTCCCCTTCCTCTGTCTTCCTCTCATACGTGTTCCTCCTCCTTTTCTTCCCCATGAATAGACCCCCTTGTCTGTATTTCCAACACCTAACCTTATTCCAGTAATATTTAACTTACACCCTAAATGTTGTCCTATTAATCTAGTTTGCCATATAGCTTATGAAACCACGGAGCATGATTTCTCAGCCTACAAAACACAGTTCTTAGAACAAAGGTTTCACTTGTTGAAGTGTTGTTTGGCAACATGGATTCAATCTTAAGTTATTGATTCCTAGTTCGGTAACAACACAGTTTCGTTGAAATTAGAGTGAAGCCCTGGTTTCAAAACCCTAGTGTCACTTAAGTTGTGATATTGTTAGGCAGCACAAGTTCACGCTTAAGTTGTAAAAACATTTTGAAATTCTAAATAATAGCATACTATCCAAAAGTAAAACCAAGGCTTCACGATGTATGGAGCCTCTCAAACCCTAATTTGGAAACTCTATTTTGAACGCCAAACAAAGCAAAGTTGTAAGCTGGGAGTCTGACCTCGAAAGTTAAAACCTCAAGCTATGAAGTACGGATACTCGTATATGTCTCACAAATCGTCCCCGATCATGTATCGAAGTCGGAAGCTCTCGGAGTCTTTCCGATTCGCTCGGACTTGTGAATGTCTCACCAACCTCCATCAAATTGACGCATCCTCTCTTTCTCTCGAAAAATTAAGGCACTCAAAAGTTTGAAAGTGCATTTAACATCTAACATAATGCCATCATTTATTTATATTATTATATATTTGTATGTATTACTTAATATATATTCATATTTAGTTAATTTAAAATCGATATAAAAACGTATCTCGTATCCAAGGTTTTTGGAAAATTGCGAATCCACGAATCCGTATCGGATCATGTATCCATATCCGAACCCACGCCACATAGACCTCATGTAACCATGATTTCGGAAACCATAACCTCATTGCCAAACACAGCTCAAACAATACCAAATTACACCATTTCCCCTAAATCCCTAATCATCTTGCTTCTGATTTTCTAAACAGAGCGGTCCAGTCCCTAAACCAATTTGCTTAATTAATTCCAAATCAATTTCAGTTTCTCGGAATCATTTAGACTCAAGATTCTTCTGCAAACAAAGCATACAGCCCTACAAATAATCTCCAAACCCACGCCACATTTTAAATCTTCTCGTTCGCGGCCGCTAAGATTCCAATTGAAGCTACCGAAATGACCTGAAGACAAACTTGGAGCACTTTCAAGCCCTTTAAAGCAGCATGGCAGCTACTACAGTTCACCACATGGGTCCAGTATCTGAATGAAAGAAAACATACATGGTTTTGAATTTAGTTGTTTAATAAGCTAAGGTATTCGAATGAAATCACAAGTACATAATGTTAATCAGTTGATCTTGATGATGCGCTCGGCATAGGAAATAATTAATATGGAGAGTATTATATAAATAACATGGCTAAGAGAAGTGCTTTCTGTTTCGGCCTTGTTTTTTTCCCCCTGTGACCTGGATCGGATTGTAATTTCCTATAGCAGATTTATCGTCTTCCCATCTTTATTCCAGTTTTTCTTGCTAGTCTATGAGAATTCGGAGAGTCTGTTGGTTATTAAGGGTTATGGCTGTTGGTCAAATACTCGACACCATATAAGAGAGGGTTGGTGGCATCGTGTCGACAACTAATCATAAAAGCTTTATCAAATCTTTCATTAAACCCTGTTTCATAGCCGACCCTATTTTCATGTGAGAAAAGTATTGATGATGATGACAATCATGACGACGACGACTTGAAACTTCCTGAATTATGATCATTTTTTCTAGATTGTTAACCAGCGATCCAATTACGTAGAACCATAAAGTTTGAGTCTTTTAGGTTTGATGCCTTATAAAAAGTATATATCTAGTCCAATTTCAGATATAATGTATTCTACTCCAACAAATGAATACCCATAACGACGACAATAACGAATCAAAAATTCCATTTTCCTCTTAACAATTACCTATCCATAAGTTGTTCTCAAGGAGGAGTAGGGGGAAGAAGACCAGTAAACTTCGCAGTTAGCACCTTGTGTTCCTGAAAACCAGTTTTCAAATAATTAATAATATTATTTTTGGATAAATTAGCCACCCCTCATAAATGGGAGACCTGGGCAAGATCAATGTTGTTTCTTCTGCTGGACTGCTGAAGAATTCTGAAAAGAAAAGGTTTAATATGAAAATCAGAAAAAATCAAAAGATGAAAGACGAACAAAACCACAAAAGATTAATAAGGCCAATAACTGAAATATATTTGTAAATAATTAGTGCTTCGGTTTTTGCAGATGAAACAGAACCATTGCTTGAATCAAGACTAGCTAGGGGAAGCATAATAGAAACAAGGAGCTATAAACTTCATGCAGCCAAACGGCTGTTATGAAAGGAACCCGTTAACGTTTAACGTCTCCACATGTAAATCTATTGGTCTTCCTCCTTCTGTGAAAGAACAACTTCAGTTAGTGACGTAAACCAAAAATCCAAATAGATAGTACTACTGAGCACTGTAACGATTTTAAATCCTATATGTCCAGCTGAAGTAGTAATAAATTAACTTGTCTGAAAAAATTTCATTATAATATCATGAACTTTTAGCATTCTTCAGTTGAATACCATAAAGTTCTCAAATTACAAGTAACCATGAACTTATTAGATTGCTCCATAGATTTAATTAAATAATCATATGCCATTACGAGTGAAATAAGAAGAGGTGAATGAAAAAGAAGAAGGCTCTCGCCGTTTAACTGCGGTAACCACCATGGTATTAACCGATGAGAACTTGTCATATCGCTAACTGCAATTACCCCTATAGTTCAAGGTTTACTGTGCAATTTACCTTTCTTTGGGGACATATTCCAATAGCAATGAAGGTAAGGGCACAATATATGGGGTAGCCAAGATTTAAAATACAATCATATTTGTTATAAACAACACAAGTTTGATTGGCCACTCAATCCCAATGTTGTAAAACATGTATTCATTCTCTATTCAATTGGCTAGCGAACGGCATACAAACAGATTATATGACACATAATCGGATTTTTCGAAATTATGCAGAAATAAAATGTAAAGATGTATAATATAGAAACATTAAGATATGTTGATAAGAGAAAAGGAAATAACAGGACTTATTAGTGGACATTGAGTATGTATCATTTTTGGATACTCGGTGGGCTACTACAAATAAGGGTTGCCCCTACGGATATATAAGTAGGGGCGAAAAATTACCCCGTAGGTGCAAAGGCCGTAGGTGCAAGTTGAAGTCCTGAACTTGCTCCTACGGGCAAATTCTTGCCCCTACGGATTTATGTGTAGGTCCTGTTGCCCCTATGGACTACGCCGTAGGGTAAAAAAATTTATATTATTTACGGTTTTTTTAATATATTAAGTGTACCTACGGACATGTCCGTAGGTCTAAGTTATACCCCCTACGGATAGCAACGTAGGTATCTATCCGTAGGGGATAGACAGTGGCCCCTACGGATATGTCCGTAGGGGCACTCCCAACCCCCCTGGTACTGAGATCAGGAGGGAAATATCAGTTACTGCTGATATTTTGCCCCTACGGATATAGCCGTAGGGGCAACACATGTACCTACAGATTAATCCGTAGGTACACATTATCTGTATTTTTTTTTAAAAATGGCCTGCTTGATTTTTTTCCGCCCTGTGCACAATAATATATACATCAATCAAATATAAAAATAATCATCACACAACATATATCGCAGTATTCATAATCACATCTCACGCATATAATATACAAAAGAAATCCAAAAACTGAATATGATATAAATATAAACCAATATCGATATCGTTTCAAAATATAGTACAATGTGTATGATATAAATAAATACATGTTTCAAAAAATAAGAACCAAAAAGCTACCCTAGTTCGGTCCAGCTCCATCTCTGAATAACGATAGAATAATGTGCACCTGCTCCTGGGTCAATAAACTATGCAATTCGGCACGAGCGGGAGTCTGAGCGGCCTGTGGAGCTGGCGATGTGGTCTGCTCAGCCGCCGTCGAGGTAGTCGCTTGCGGAGCCGCGGCTGCGGGAGTCTGAGTGGGCGGTGGAGCTGCAGGAGCTGTCTGCGGAAGCGCAGCCGATGTAATGGCTTGCGGAGCCGCAGCCGAAGGAGATGCATATGGAGGCTCGGCCGATGTACCCTGTCGTGTCTGGGCCTAACGTGTGTAATAAGCGTGTAAGAACTGTGTATTATTCGAATTCGTATCATTATTAAGTTATTTCGAAACCCCGTTTGGATAGCTAGTTTGTTGTTTATTTTAATTACATCTGTATGTATGATTAATCAAACTTAAGTCTAAAACCAAATAAGCTCAAGCTACGTACTAATTATGGATATATTGATATCTATATAATATGACATGATATTTTACTATAAAGCAGTATACATACCAGCATCTCCTTCAACTCCTGAACGGTGGCCCTCAAGCTCTCCAGTTCCTGATGGACACGTCGGTCACCGGAGACGGAGGAAGTAACCGCCGGGGTGGAGTCCAACCTTATATGGGCCCTGCTAGGGCCTAGTCCCCGGCCTCTCTCCCAACCTCCGTGGTGCCCTCCGTGTGCGGCGTCCAGAACTGGGGTCAGCTGTTAGTTGTATGTATGCCCTAGAGGCCAGTATTATACAATTGATGTATATTATATTGGATGCTTGGACATATATAGAGATGACTTTCTTGCTCAATATGATAGTGTGCTATCCGGTTGCTCTTTATCTTAACATGTATACTAGTCTCTTTAAGCTGCCTTATAGTTACATGTTGATAAAGCCCTTAGGATGTGTACTTGACTACCTGGACTATGATGCAGATCATACTAGTGGGGACATGGTAGTCCATAAGTACATCCTTCAAGGTCCCTAGTCGTAGGTGTATCGAGACGGGGCATCGATATACCAGTATAGACTAGCGTATACGCTTCTCGACCCATGAGATGGGCGATGGATGATCCCATATCCATTGGTGTTTGACATCAGAGATGGTATACGGGTGCTCAGTGGAGACTGGGTACACTGGACGGACTCGCCGAGAACTCCCAGATGGTATTATACCTCACGTCAGATGGCAGTTCTCAGGTGACACTTGTGCAGGTTAGTCAGTAGACCCGAGATCGTCATAGAGTCTTGTGTGATTCCCACTGTGCTTTGATCTCCACCTTACCACGTCCATGAGGGCGTGCAAAACGGTGGTTTTTGGGTACAGTCCCAAGTCACATGGAGGCAATGAGCGATAGGAGGGATTTCATCTCTCCCGGTATTGGGGGTTGATGTTGCGCTATACTAGATTGGCCGTAACAGGGAAGTCCCTGGCCAGGGCTGATCAGAGATTTGCTGGCAAGTGTTACCAGTAGTTTCTCGACCCGTTATGAGCCTCACATCGGCACGACTTATCGGTTATTGGGGTCTGACGTTTACCACCCCTAAACTTGATATGCGACATATCAGACGAGGATACCGGACTGTACGGGAAGTGTCGCCGATCGGCTCGACGGGAGTTGTAGCAGGTTCGCTTGTTCTCTTCTGATCGCTCAATACCCGGGTGGCCGTTACGTTTAGTTGACCGCTTGCGGCTTGGGGGTGCTTGATATGATCATCACCCACTGCCGGCGTATTGACGAGTCTCAGAGTCCCACAATGGAGTTTTCTAGTCCAGGCGAAACGTTGTGGTGCGCGTATACGATATGCGCATGGACCCGATTAAAATGCGCGTATAGGATACCGTATATTGATCGGGCAGCTTGCTTTTGGTAGGGGTCATATGAGATATGGCCGGATTGGTAAATCAAGTGTTGATTTATCATTTAACCATTAGTTTCTCACTAGAAATCATTTTCTTGTGTTGGATGGATGTATGAATGCATGTATGTTTTTCTTTCATTCTAGTTTCATGCACATATGGATGTGTATACATACATACATGCATACATACATTTATTATGGTTGGATATATATGAAAATGATGGCAATATAAGACTCACACCATGGTATTTTTTATGAATTATTATTGTATTTATATTTAAACATAAAAGGAAAGAAAAGGTTCATTATTGTTTTCTTCTACACTCTTCTTTTGACCTAACCATTCTCACCCACCTTTTAACCTTTGGTTAATTTCCTTTTGTGTTTTAACTCTAGTACAATAATGATTCAACCATGGTTTGAGATGATAGATGGAAAATATATATTGATATATTTTTCTATTTTCATTTAGAGTTGTAGTTATCATCTTCTTCAAAAAGCCATCATCTTCATCAACCTCTCTCTTTTGCTCTCTAGTTCTTAGTAGTGAGCAATATACTCATCAAGATTGGATTTTGAAGTGAGAAAGAGAACCACAACACCATTCTACACAAGTCTAGCCCACTTGTTTAGGGTGTTAACTTGATTCCGTTCACTTGATCGGAGAAAGTCGCAAGCTTGGACAAAGCGGACTCCGGGTGGATCATCGGTGACATCGAGAAGTTCAAGCGGAGTTCTTTCAAACCCCAAGTAGCCGAGGAGTCTAGCGTAGGGAGCTACAAAGGTTGTACTCTCTAAACCCTAGCATTTCTTTCATATGTCGATATGAAAATTTTTGAAACCCTAATCGATTCTAGGAACGATTCTATGTTCATTAGCTTAGCACCCTAAAGACCATATATTTGGTTCATGTGATGCTTCCAAACCCTTCATGAGGTGCTATGCTAACCCAACATTGGTATCAGAGCCGACCTAGAACATTAGGCGATACCTTGACGAAGTTAAAACTCCGATCGAACCGAAAATACGGTTTTACGGGTGCTCTCTGGACTTTTTTCAAAATTTGGTTATTTTCAGAATTAAAAATATGTAAAAATTACAGCAGGCAAAACTAAGAATTACGGCATAAAATTTTTTTCATGATCCCTCTTTAATGCCGCGGAAACGCGGCCTAAGATTACTTAGGCCGCGGTTCCGCGGCCGTATTCCTAGGTCACTTTATAATTTTTATGCCGTAATGTTTAATTATGCTAGTATAATTTTTAGGGTATTTTTAATCTGTTTTTGGTGATGAAAAATTCTGGAGATGTTTTTAGACTCGTCGATTCGATCGGAATTTTGATTTCGTGGCTTTTCCGGGTAAATTAGAAAGTAGTGAAGTGTTTGAACGAGTGTCATTTGCTCACTTTTCACGGGGTTTAAATACTTTGGAGATACGTGCAAGTCTTTTTGCGGTGGTCCCTCTAGAAGACAACAAACCTTAACTCGATTATGTGACCGTCTTGAGCTGCCCTTTGAACCTTAGGGTTTGGGGCAATACGGCGTGCCACATGTGAGGCGTTGGCTTGACCCTTCTACGGTTGGACCGCTACTACTGTGTCACACTCCAAGTTTTTGAACTTCGCTCAAGTGTTGAGCTTTAGTGAATCTTGGGTATTTAATCGGTCGTTCGAAAACTTTAATACTGTCTGTTTATTCGGAATGTGATGCAATGTGTGGAATTCACATTATAAGACATGAAATACGAGGTATGTGATACTTCGCATTTACGATGTCTAGAGAGAATGTGGATTCCAGATATTGCAGTTTTACACTTTCTTTTCTCTGACCGTAAGTGTAGTATGTCAATATCGCCGGTTTCGTTGCTATACGTCAACGACAATTGGGATATGCATACTTACTTACGTTGATGACATGTGATGTTATGTGTTGCTGGATATGTTATATTGGATCGTCGTGTTCGAATAGCCGGGTTTTTTTTTTATGTGAGATGAGTGTTTTTCATTTTCATTCATGTAAAAACTTGTATGTAATATTCTTTTATTGGGGCACTTCCAGGTTGCGGAAGATGTCACCCTTTGTATATTATTTTCTTTTCCGCATTAGGATAGACCCAAGGAGGGGAGCACAAGTAACCGGGTTCTGGGGTCCAGTGGGAGACCAACTCGAGGAGTCGAGTCCGGGTCTCCTAACCCTAGAATTGATAGGGTTGCTTGCCGCTCTCGTTGGGGTCTAGGGGTGTGGGATTGGCTATTCATCACGACCGTGGAATCCGTGTTTTATACTGGCTCGTATTGAAAACACGGACGTCCTAGTATATCCAATATTTTATATGATATTTTCTGCTGCGATATCTGTGATGTGATCATGTGATGTACTGTGATAGATACAGTATATAGTATATATGATATATTATATAGACGTTACTTATGTTTTGCACCCGCACTAGCCCTGCCCTGCTCTGTCGTTAGTTACCTAACCTAACGGTGCACGAGGGGACATCGAGGCGAATGCGGATGGCATAAGTGTACGTCGTATTTATCTGTGATGTTTATGTACTTAAATGATGGGACTTTATTAATGTGATTAATGAAAGAAAAGAAACCTAAGATGTTGTGGAATCGAATTTCAAAATAAAACAGGTAGCTACAGTTCTTGCTTTGCACAGCGATATATATGATATATCCCGCACCTCATTCGACGAGGAAAGGACCGAGATCCCTTCACCGGGAGTGACTCCTTTAGCAATAACTGGCAGATGCTACACACTCGGTTTGTCTTTTGATTGCTTTTAAGAGTTTTTGCTTTGCACAGTGATATATATGATATATCCCGCACCTCATTCGACGAGGAAAGGACCGACGCTCCCTTCACCGGGAGTGACTCCTTTAGCAAAACTAGAAAAGCCTCAAAAACACTCCATTTCAAAATTCATTCGATCCTACAACGATATCAAGTTCATTACGCAATAGGTTTTCAGAAAAACCTGTCGTAGCCCTCCGTCATTTCAGATAAGTTGCATATAGTATTCGTGCTACATTTGTTGGCTTTTGTCAAGGTGTAGTGTGCGGTAGCTATGTGCTGCTTATCTGCTGCATATGATGCGACTGGATTAGGGTAGTCGTACGACTTTGTTGGCTTTCGTCAAGGGTCGTGCGGATGGGTTTAATTCAGTCAAGAAATGTACGGGTTGAACTTGACTAGCGGGTTGTGGTTTGTTGGCTTTCGTCAAGGTCATAGCACGCTAGGGGCAAAAGCATTATCGGGAGTTTCAAGTGTTGAAATTTGCAATGAGATTGCATACCTTCTATGAGATAGTTGGATCCCGATACCCACTGCGAGTAAGAGTTACTCCTGGGAGAGTTTTACACATTGCAATTAGCTAATCAAGTAGGTGTCTAGAAAGGTGTCAACGGGGTTATGCCTCTGGGAAAACGAGGTTTTCATTAATTAGGTTCGTGCGAAAACACGGGGGACCTCCCTTAAAGTACCGACACTGGCCTGGCTGAAAGATTGGCGAACTTGTAGTGTGTGATTAATCCCGGCTATTCTTTCCTTTTAGGGTTTGAAGGAAGATTTGATAAAAACCAGTGGGAGCCATCCTGATTAGATAAGATAATAACCAATCTGATCTTACACGAGCATACGCTAAAGTGTTTTCTTCTCTCTCTATCCAGGTAGCGACCATGTCATGCCCTAATCAAGATAATAATATGGATGTATTGACCGAACCCGCATGTTATACTGTGCTGGGGAACCTTGGTTCCGTTCTTTCCTATAAGAGTTATAGGACTGAACAGGATATAGGGGAATACCAGGATTCCCATGCCACCCGATTGAAGAAAGTTCATGTTGATGCATTTTCTTCGGGTGTGTTCGTTACAGAGAACTGTTTCTCCATTTGCTCTACGTCCTGGGTATTAGATACCGGGTCAGGATCTCATATATGTAATCAGTTACATGGGCTTAGGAAAGGTAGAGAACTTGGAGAAGGTGATAAAGACATTAGAGTTGGGAACTTGGAGAAGGTGATAAAGACATTAGAGTTGGAAATGGTGCAATTGTTGCAGCTAAGACTGTCGGGGAATATCACCTTGTATTACCAACTGGTAATACATTGATTCTGAACGAATGCTATTACATGCCGATCCTGATTTGCAACATTATATCGGTTTCTTTGTTGAGTAAAGAAGGATATAATTTTGTATTACAGGATAATGTTATGAACATTTTCCGTAACCAAAAGTTGGTTGGATCAGGCACGTTGTGCAATGGCATTTATGTTCTAAATCAATCTACAGTTCTGAGCATAACAAACACACATAAGAGGAAGAGTTCAGAACTGAACGAATCTTTCTTGTGGCATTGTAGACTGGGTCACATCAATGCGACACGACTGGCTAAGTTACATAAAGATGGATATTTGAAACCATTCGAATTTTCATCTTATGACACTTGCCAGTCATGTCTCAAAGGAAAGATGACCAAAACTCCGTTTACGGGACACGGAGAAAGAGTTACTGAACTCTTGGGACTGATACATAGTGATGTATGTGGTCCTATGTCTACACATGCCAGGGATGGTTCTTCGTACTTCATTACATTCACTGACGATCTCTCAAGATACGGACATGTGTACTTGATAAAACACAAGTCTGAGCCTTTTGAGAAATTTAGAGAATATAAACAAGAAGTCGAGAACCAAACCGGAAAAAGTATTAAAATCCTTCGATCTGATCGAGGAGGTGAATACTTGAGCAATGAATTCCTGGACTTCCTAAAAGAGAATGGGATTATCTCTCAGCTGACTCCTCCATATACACCACAGTACAATGGTGTATCAGAACGGAGGAACCGCACCCTATTAGATATGGTGCGCTCTATGATGAGCACAGCTGAGTTACCTATTTCCTTCTGGGGGTATGCGCTTGAGACAGCCATACATCTATTGAATATGGTCCCCACCAAATCTGTGCCTACCACTCCATATGAGATATGGAAAGAAAAGAGACCATGTCTTAACTATGTTAAGATATGGGGTTGTCCAGTCTATGTCAAACGACAAAATCCGGACAAACTCGAGGCACGGTCTGTTCTATGCAAATTTATAGGATATCCCAAGAATTCTCAAGGGTATATCTTCTACCACCCTGAGGAACAAAGAGTGTTTGTTTCTCGGCATGCCACCTTTTTAGAAAAGGAATTTCTTGAAAAAGAGATTAGTGGTCATGAGGTAGAACTGGAAGAGGTTCCAGCTAGAAAAGCTACAACAGAAGATTTAGTGGAACCAGAGGATTCAGTAGCTCCCGATGAACCCCAGCCTCTCCGCCGATCTAGTAGGGTTTCTCGCCAACCTGAGAGATACTACGGTTTTCTCATGGATGGTGGGAGCGAGGATTGCATCATGGAGGATGATGACCCAACTAGCTTCGAGCAGGCCATCACGAGTAGGGACTCAGTGAAATGGCTGGATGCAATGCGGTCCGAGATGGAATCCATGTACACCAACAAAGTATGGACTTTGGAAGTTGCTTCTGAAGGGGTAAAACCCATTGGGAGTAAGTGGATCTTCAAGAAGAAACTTGGTGTAGATGGGAAAGTGGAGACTTTCAAAGCTAGACTTGTTGCAAAAGGTTTTCGTCAAAGACCAGGTGTGGACTATAACGAAACCTTTTCTCCAGTGGCTATGCTTAAATCCATCCGGATCATGCTTGCCATCGCTGCATATCATGATTACGAAATCTGGCAAATGGATGTTAAGACCGCCTTTCTAAATGGTGATTTAGAAGAGTGCGTGTACATGACTCAGCCAGAGGGCTTCGTAGACAGTGGGAGCAGCGGGAAGGTGTGCAAGCTGCTTAAATCCATTTATGGATTAAAGAAAGCATCGCGGAGTTAGAACATCTGCTTTGACGTCGTTATCAAAGAGTTTGATTTCGTCAAAAACCCAGATGAACCTTGTATCTACAAGAAGGTGGCAGAGAGTAAGGTTATCTTCCTCGTATTGTACGTGGACGACATACTCTTGATAGGAAATGATATTCCTATGCTGCAATCGGTCAAGCTCTTCTTATCATAAAGATTCTCAATGAAAGATCTTGGTGATGCCTCCTGCATATTGGGAATTAGGATCTATAAAGATAGATCCAAACGGATTTTGGGATTGTCCCAATCCAGGTACATTGACACCATACTAAAGAGGTTTAGTATGGAAGAATCCAAGCGTGGGAACTTGCCCACGATTTCTGGAGTCACTCTCTCCAAAGAGATGTCTCCCAAGACTGATTTGGAGAGAGCTCGCATGCAAGGGATACCCTATGCTTCGGCTGTAGGCTCTATCATGTACGCGATGCTATGTGTTGGGGTAAAAATTTACACCCCCATTGACCGAGTCAAAGTCAAGGTCAACCCCAAGCCAGGTGGGCCCAAGCCCAGGTCAAGCGGGCCCATGCTCAAGTCGAGCCCGCGGCCAGCCTCCTCCATGCTAAAATATAGATCATGTAATAAATAATTTTTATGTAATTTTTTATACATGAATGTATGCAAAATGGGCATAAAGCCAATATTTTGTAAGCCCATGGCTTATGTGCAAAAATGAAATGGCACATGAGCCATGGGATGGCTAAAATACCATTTTTGTGAAGCCCAAGGGGCTATATGCAAATATGTAAGCCTATAAAAGGCAACATGATGAATAAAAAAAGAACACTTATCATTCCAAAAAAATATAGATCTGAGATCTTTTCTCCTTCCTCAAGGTTCCAAAACCTTCTCCTTTCTCTTGAATTAAATCAAGAGTTTTACTCTTCCTTTTTCAAAACGAAATAGTTTTCCACCACAAAACCCATTAAGGGGAACCCAGATCTGCCATCAGATCTCAAAAAGGAGAGATTTTGATATCTCACATCCCTCGATCTTCAAGATCCGGCCAAACAACAGGAGGAAGAAGAAGAACATCTTTCACTAAACCCCCCAAAAAGAAGAAAAACACATTCAGGAGTCCAACTCCTCTCTGATTTCTCTTCTGAGAAATTTTTTTAGGCTAAAAGCCTGTTGTGCCTCACCTGCGCGCTTGCGCAAGTGCGCAAGGCGCCCGCGTGCCGACACGTGGCGCGCGCGCCTGCGCAAGTGCGCAAGTGCGCAAGTCGCCCGCGTGCCGACACGTGGCGCGCGCGCCTGCGCAACTGCGCAAGTGCGCAAGTCGCTCGCGTGCCGACACGTGGCGCGCACGCTTGCGCAAGTGCGCAAGGCGCCCGCCTGCCGACACGTGGCGTGCGCGCTTGCGCACCTGCGCATGTGCGCAAGGCGCCCGCGTGCCGACACGTGGCGCGCGCGCTTGCGCACCTGCGCAAGTGCGCAAGGCGTCCGCGTGCCGACACGTGGCGCACGCGCTTGCGCACCTGCGCATCCCTTGGATGTCTTTTCCCCCTCTTTTTGTGTACATATATACATGTATACATATGTATACAAATTTATACATACACGTACTCCACGACACTGTCCCTGTTAGAAAAAAATTTCTAACGGGGCGCTGCCCCGCACCCCGCAAGGGGGCTGCTAGCCCCCTTGACCCCCAGCCCGCTATCCGGGTAGCGGGACCCCCGTAAAAAACTCTGCGTGGCTCCCGATATATCCAAAACCCCCTTTCAAAACACACGTATACTGCACATTGAGTTCGCATGACCAGTTTAACCCGTTAATCGGAGGTTCCCTCGCCCCAAAGGCGATGGGTAATTAACGACAGCTTAGTCCGCGGCTGCCGGAGATTCGGATCCCCACAATCATTAAACCCCGGCCTACCCTAGGCCGGGGGAATCTGTAGTACGCCTGACAAGCGCTCGCGTATTCCCATCTCACTGGGGTGACGAAAAACACCCTACACTATGTACCAGACCCGATGTTGCATACTCACTGAGTATAGTGAGCAGGTATCAAGCTGATCCTGGAGAGAGTCACTGGACAGCTGTGAAGAGCATTCTCAAGTACTTACGAAGGACTAAAGAGATGCTCTTGGTGTATGGTAACGGAGAACTCCAAGTGGAGTCCTTTACCGATTCGAGCTTCCAGAGTGATAAGGACGACTCTAAGTCGCAGTCGGGATTTGTCTTTACCCTTTACAGAGGGGCGGTTAGCTGGAAGAGTTCCAAGCAGGAAACCGTGGCAGACTCGACGATGGAGGCTGAATACATCGCTGCCAATGATGCTGCTAAAGAGGCTGTCTGGATCAAGAAGTTCATTACTGAACTTGGTGTGGTTCCATCCATTGAGCATCCAATACCTTTGTATTGTGATAACAATGGAGCGGTGGCTTTGGCCAAGGAACCCAGGTCCCATCAGCGATCCAGGCATATTCTGAGGCGGTATCACCTGATCCGGGAGATAGTTGATCGCCGGGAGATCGAGGTTTGGAGGGTTGACACGAAGGACAACACGGCGGATCCACTCACGAAGGCCATTCCCCAGATACAGTTTGAGAGACTCTTCGAGATGCACGGTATGCGATACTACAGCAGCTGGCCCTAGTGCAAGTGGGAGATTGTTAGTTGTATGTATGCCCTAGAGGCCAGTATTGTACAGTTGATGTATATTATATTGGATGCTTGGACATATATAAAGATGACTTTCTTGCTCAAAATGATAATGTGCTATCTGGTTGCTCTTTATCTTAACATGTATACTAGTCTCTTTAAGCTGTCTTATAGTTACATGTTGATAAAGCCCTTAGGATGTGTACTTGACTACCTGGACTATGATGCAGATCATACTAGTGGGGACATGGTAGTCCATAAGTACATCCTTCAAGGACCCTAGTCGTAGGTGTATCGAGACGGGGCATCGATATACCAGTGTAGACTAGCGTATACGCTTCTCGACCCATGAGATGGGCGATGGATGATCCCATATCCATTGGTATTTGACATCAGAGATGGTATACGGGTGTTCAGTGGAGACTGGGTACACTGGACGGACTCGCCGAGAACTCCCAGATGGTATTATACCTCACGTCAGATGGCAGTTCTCAGGTGACACTTATGCAGGTTAGTCTGTAGACCCGAGATTGTCATAGAGTCGTGTGTGATTCCCACTGTACTTTGATCTCCACCTTACCACGTCCATGAGGGCGTGCAAAACGGTGGTTTTTGGGTACAGTCCCGAGTCACATGGAGGCAATGAGCGATAGGAGGGGTTTCGTCTCTCCCGGTATCGGGGGTTGATGTTGTGCTGTGCTAGATTGGCCGTAACAGGGAAGTCCCTGGCCAGGGCTGATCAGAGATTTGCTGGTAAGTGTTACCAGTAGTTTCTCGACCCGTTATGAGCCTCACATCGGCACGACTTATCGGTTATTGGGGTCTGACGTTTACCACCCGTAGACTTGATATGCGACATATCAGACGAGGATACCGGACTGTACGGGAAGTGTCGCCGATCGGCTCGACGGGAATTGTAGCAGGTTCGCTTGTTCTCTTCTGATCGCTCAATACCCGGGTGGCCGTTACGTTTAGCTGACCGCTTGCGGCTTGGGGGTGCTTGATATGATCATCACCCACTGCCGGCGTATTGACGAGTCTCAGAGTCCCACAATGGAGTTTCCTAGTCCAGGCGAAACGTTGTGGTGCGCGTATGCGATATGCGCATGGACCCGATTAAAATGCGCGTATAGGATACCGTATATTGATCGGGCAGCTTGCTTTTGGTAGGGGTCATATGAGATATGGCCGGATTGGTAAATCAAGTGTTGATTTATCATTTAACCATTAGTTTCTCACTAGAAATCCTTTTCTTGTGTTGGATGGATGTATGAATGCATGTATGTTTTTCTTTCATTCTAGTTTCATGCACATATGGATGTGTATACATACATACATGCATACATACATTTATCATGGTTGGATATATATGAAAATGGTGGCAATATAAGACTCACACCATGGTATTTTTTATGAATTATTATTGTATTTATATTTAAACATAAAAGGAAAGAAAAGGTTCATTATTGTTTTCTTCTACACTCTTCTTTTGACCTAACCATTCTCACCCACCTTTTAACCTTTGGTTAATTTCCTTTTGTGTTTTAACTCTAGTACAATAATGATTCAACCATGGTTTGAGATGATAGATGGAAAATATATATTAATATATTTTTCTATTTTCATTTAGAGTTGTAGTTATCATCTTCTTCAAAAAGCCATCATCTTCATTAACCTCTCTCTTTTGCTCTCTAGTTCTTAGTAGTGAGCAATATACTCATCAAGATTGGATTTTGAAGTGAGAAAGAGAACCACAACACCATTCTACACAAGTCTAGCCCACTTGTTTAGGGTGTTAACTTGATTCCGTTCACTTGATCGGAGAAAGTCGCAAGCTTGGACAAAGCGGACTCCGGGTGGATCATCGGTGACATCGAGAAGTTCAAGCGGAGTTCTTTCAAACCCCAAGTAGCCGAGGAGTCTAGCGTAGGGAGCTACAAAGGTTGTACTCTCTAAACCCTAGCATTTCTTTCATATGTCGATATGAAAATTTTTGAAACCCTAATCGATTCTAGGAACGATTCTATGTTCATTAGCTTAGCACCCTAAAGACCACATATTTGGTTCATGTGATGCTTCCAAACCCTTCATGAGATGCTATGCTAACTCAACATCAGCAGCCTCGGATCGCTCTGTCCGGTAAAATCGATCCCCGAGGCCTGGGCCTGCTCAACCACCCGCTCCTACACCCACATTAAGCAGTAAAGTATAAGTATAAGATTTAAACTTGAACCTTCCAAAACTAAAATTTCAAATTTGGGTAGAAAAAATATTAACACTTACGCAGTACTCCTGGGTAGCGACGTCGGGATATCGAAGCTCGCCCGTGGCGGGATCTGTCGAGGTGCCGTGGACGGCAAGATATGCGGACAGCACGTTCGGTGTACCACCTGACGCCACGGTCCGAGATGTCTGCAACATTAGAAAGTAACTCTTAATATTAGAAATATTAGAAAATAACTCTTAATATTGCAGAATATCACAAAAGTCGGTCTATTGTAATTTACCGATAACTCCATGGCTCGAGTAATGTTCCTCGAGCCACCTGTGTAAGTGGGGCGACCCCTCTTCGCCGACTTCCTGTTCTCTGTATTCTGAGCGGCCTGTTTCTGCACAACGTATTAACATTTAGTTTTCTAATTAAGAAACACAAAGAAATAAATTATATCATAAATAATGAATTACATTTAAAATACATACCTGTTTGCGTTGGGAGTCGAAATAAGCGCACAATAGAGGCCATGTCTCTACGTCGACTCTCGCAAACGCCGGAGTAGATAGGAGGGCCACTCTCTTTGCCTCGGGGGTCGCCATCCACAGGGAGTAGCAGTCGGCTTTCAGCTCATTCCTGTTGTATCGGATCTTGGCCTGCATGTTCTTCATCAGGCCATTGTACAGAGCATGAAGGTCGAGCGCCCTCTCCGGGTGATCAGGGTCGGCTACAGGCTGAAAATCGTAATCCAACTGAAAATACAAAAAAACATTGTTAGTAGATTGCAAGTGTTAATAATAAATATATTGGATAGATCAAATGAAAATATATATTAATACATACCCGAGCCTGATCAAAGAAGAGGGCGAATGAGCGCTGGTGCTGCTCGCCCCACTCAACGTGAAGTGGATAGTTCTTCACGAGCCGGCTCTCGTCCCCCAAATACCGGCCGAACCTCTCGGCATGAGGACCGGTATAGTGATAGTCAAGGGTAAAAAAAGGGGGAATGTTGCCTCACCCCTAGCTCTGTCAGGCCTCAGCCTATGGGACTGATTCGGGCCTCGAGTCCCCCTCTGGGGATAGGGAGGCTCTGCGTCTGCACGAAATAGCAAGACAATCAATAATAAGACAATGTTGTATTAATAAATCAAGGTTAAACGAAAAATCTAGTGTGATATATACCTCCGGTGACTATCGCACGAGTCTCGGCCCGGACAGCAGCACGAGCGGGACGATAGTTCCTCCGGTGAGGAACAACCGGGGTCCCGGATGCGGACGCATCCCCTCCAACTAGAAAATAAATATCGACGCTAAATTTCCATGAAGTTCATGTTTATTCTATAGAGCATATGTAAAATGAGTAAATATTTTAAATTTATTCATACTAACCTGCAGATTATGCGGAGGGTATGGAAGCGGCAGGAGTGGCCCCTGCGGAAGATGTGGACGCACCACCTATAATTAGACAATTAAAAATAGATTATATAAGTAATTGCAAAAAGAATGTGTAGATCAATAATACAACGTTCTAAATCAATATGCATGCACTATAGGATATATAAACATACCCGCAGGTGCGGTGGTGTCACCACCTACAGCTAGACAATAATAAAAATTGCTAAGTAAGAGCAAAAAGAATGTGTGTATTTATGATATAGCATTCTAAATCAATATACGTGCACTATATGATATATAAATATACCTGGAGGAGCGGGAGTGGCCTCTGTCCCAGATTTGGACGCATCACCAACAACTAGACAATCAAATATTGACAATATAAGTAATTTTGACATAAACAGGCATGAATATATGTAATATTACATTCAAAATGGATATGCGTGCAGTATACCTGGAGATGTGGCAAAATCCACACGGAAGGAGGCATCCGAAGGGGTCTCCGATTTGGGTGCAAGACCGGCCCTCTGAAGCTCTCTACGGAGCTCTCCGGATGGCAGAACCGCTCTGCCTCTGCCTCTGCCTCTGCCGCGGCTGGAGCTCCTGCCGCCCCTCGCTGCTCCCGACATCGTCATTAAATCTAGATAAACGGTTCGTGGACGCATTAGACAATCATTAAAAGTATTGACTATATATGTATAGAGCGTAAAATGCTTTGTGTGTGTGTTTGTCGTTGAAAAGAATAAATTATCGCACGTATGTTAACTGATAGACGGGGACTAAGTGGCGCTTTTAGTTTCATATATGAGTATCGATGGGAATATGAAGGTTTCATATTATCATATATTGGTTTTAACCCGAACATCTCGAATCGCTCTCTAATTATGCGTTTGTATGTGTGTGTTCCAGCTGTCGGGATAGGCTTCTATCCCATTAAGAATGTATAGAGCGAACGCCCATCACTTGTGCTTTCAACCGTTTCGAGTAAATTTCGGCAGCACCTCCTCGCTGTTCTCCGAGTACACTGTAATAGAATAGATAATTATTTCAAAGCTGTGAAACAACGTTGAAATAAACATCTAATCTATCTTTGTACACGGAGAACCAGCGGAAAGGTACCGACGAAATATCTCGAAACGGATGAAAACACAAGTGAATGAAGGCGTTTGCTTTATACATTCTTAACTTGTCCACACGGGACAAATCTATGGGTTACCATACGATTGAATTTTCTCGTCGCGTAGACTATACGACGGTTGTTAGTATCGAGCCATACTGTCCGATATTTAACAACCTTCGTATAGTTCTAGGTCACGACGAGCATCGCACGTATGTTAACCGATAGACGGGAACTAAGTGGCGCTTTTAGTTTCATATATGAGTATCGATGGGAATATGAAGGTTTCATATTATCATCGAGTATCATATATTGGTTTTAACCTGAATATCTCGAATCGCTCTCTAATTATGCGTTTGTTGTGCATTCGTGTTTTATGTGTAACATGATTTTAAACCATTGAGATCAAGATTGATAGAACTGATCATCCTACATTGCAATATCATTCATCAACCAAAAACTATTATTGCAATGGTATTCATCTATAACAATCAACAATTAAAACTACAAATGTAGGATACTGATATCATAAAGCGTTATACGCAACATTGATAGAACTGATAAATAAAAAAATGAAACACAAACCGTATCAAGATTTAACAACTTTGATTATGTCATATACGCGGGCCGATATTTTCATATTAGCCAATAGGCAAAAATAGATTGCGGTCTGGATATGGCATATTGGCAGATGTTACCTATATGCATACATGCATGTTGTCTCCCCATTTTTTCATAAATCAAACCAACTACATACATCAAACTAGTCCATGCCACCAATCGGAAACTCCACTATGTCTTTGAATTATTATTTTTCCAAATAGCATTAAGCTCCTATTGACATTGTCCCATCCAACAAATTTGTTATGCTTGCCTCGACCTTCATCTAGCTTTCACATGCCATACACATTAGATGAGTAATATAGTTATAAATTATGGTATTTTATTGTCATCAATCCACCTAACCCTAACCCCAACCTAACCCCAGCCCCAGCCCCCGCCCCGCCCCTAACCCCAGCGTGGCCAGCTAAACCCCAACACCAACTCTAAGGCAAACCCTAACCCCAGCCCCAGCCCCAGCAGCAGCCGAACCCCAACCCTAACCCTAACCCCAACCCCGACCCCGACCCCGACCGCGACCCCTGCCGAACCCCAACTCGCGCGCGCAACCTCAGACCCAGCCATGAACCCTAAGCCCAAAATAATGAAAAAATTCTTTAATTTACCTGAAGATTTACTCACCTGAACGGCGGTGGTGGCGACCTGAACGGCGGTGGCGACGAGAACGGCGGTGGCGACGACCTGAACGGCGGTGGCGACGAGAACGGCGGTGGCGACGAGGAGAACGGCGTGGCGATTTGGGGATTTTTTTCGTGCGCGATCGAGAGAGAGAGAAAGAAAGTGAGCGTAGGCGATCGATCTGTGCCTTTATTAAATCGATATTTATTTGCCCCTACGGATTTGCCCGTAGGTCCTTTGTTTGCGGCTCCGTAGGGGCAAACACCAAATTAAGAATTAATATTTTTATTCTTGGACGTCTGGACCCGTAGGAGCAACCTTTTAGCCCTACGGATTAATCCGTAGGGCCAAGTTAAATATGCCCCTACGGATTTCAATATCCGTAGGGGCAACCCCATATTTTACTAGTGGATCGTCGCCCTTATTATACTATTAGCTGAGGTTTCTGGCCAAAAACTTGAAGGAGTCTTGATTAATTTTCCTTTTAAGCCTTGTTTTACAAGACCGTTCAATCCTGTTGATTAATCTTTGATTCTCTATGCAAATCTGAGCTTACTCGAGCATGCCACATTGTATTCTGCTACTCTTGCTATTCACTTCTCTCTTCAATATGATATCTGGGCCACCTACTGAACTTTGCTTGTTGAAACTCTTTTACCAGTTGGTTTATTCACTTTATAAGCATAAGATTAACTCAATGTCAGGGTATCCCCTATAATACGATTTACAATTAAATTATGTATGATCATTAGGAAAATGCTCTGCAATAATATGATATTACGATTTACAATTAAATCCCCAATAATACGCTGTGTATCGCTCAATTCATTGTATTAGATTCAAAAGCTTCAAGTTAGATAATCAAACATGCCAAGCTGTAAATGAATTACTAACTCCTGTACTCCTGCTTAAAACTGTTTAAATTGCGGTTTTTCTGTCCAAACAGAACAGGCTCTTGCGATAATTGTATTTTCAAAGGTCTTATTCTGGGACATTAATGGGATTTTATTTCCAGGATTATGTGCCTTAGCTGATTGATTAGATTAATCAAAAGTTTTATTTTTAATAATTATTTTTGAGGGTGTCCACATTGGTGAGCTTGTATTGGGTCCTTACTTCGGCCCTTGTTAGGCTGGGCTTCTTTGAAGTTTTAAAGGTCTTAGTTTGACAAATAAGGTTTTTATTATTCTAAGTTTTTTTTATAGTATCATTGCTTCTTCTTCTTTTGACTTAAAACGAAAGCTTGTAGGCCCCCGCGTTTCATTAATTGAATTTTAACGAAACAAACAGCAAGAAAAGGAAAAAAATAGTGGAATCGAAACAAGTGCAGCCACAAAGGGAACAGACCATATATAGACCAAAATCGGAGAACAAACCGAATAACAAGTAAAAAGCCAAGATCACAAGATCCGTACAAAAAAAACATCATGAAAAACCCATCAATCACAGTCAGACGCTAGGACAAGCCAACTCGTCAGGACAAGTCATCCAGTCAGGACCCAGCATGCCACTCCTATCTACGTCTCATCCTTCTGTCGTGCTATGTCCTCCGGCTCATCCCGCCTAGAAGATCCTCTTGTGTCCCCAGCCTCTGCAAGATGCAGCCTAGCTCTCTTCCGTGTACTCTTGAGAGCTGCAACTATCCAAAATATAGTTGCCGAGTCAATCCAATTACTAATCCCAAAAATAACTTTTGACTTGCTATTAAAAGTCCTTTCATTTCTTTCTTTCCAAATCAACCAGCAGGTAGCAGATACCAAAATATCCCGAAAAGCCGAGTCTATATCCCCTATAAACTGAGCCCTCCAAGTCCCCAAAAGGTCATGGAAGGTAGGGGATGTCCAAATATCCCAAAAAGGCAAGTCTATATCCCCTATAATCTGAGCCCTCCAAGTCCCCAAATGGTCATGGAAGGTATCATGCAGCGTCTGCTAGCCTAAGGCTCTATAGGTCCTAACCCAAATCGAGACCGCAACCAGACACATAAGAAACAGGTGATCTACTATTTTATCTCAAATTCCACAAAGGGGGCAACTAAAAGGTCCTAGCCATTTCCTCTTCCGTAGATTTTCCTTAATGAATATCATATTTTGTTGGCAAGCCACAAGAACACACGGACTTTTAAAGGGATCTTAATCTTCCAAAGTATCAAGGTAAAGTTACTTGCCACCCCTCCAAAGCTGATCACTCGGTAGGACTTAACCGAGAAAGTATTGTCTGAACTCCATCTCCACTTCATCTGATCAGTTGACTCATTTTTTATTGGCCTCCAATCTTGAAGAAAGTTAATTAAATTTTGGTGCTCCTTCCTTTCTATCGGGGATAGAGCTCTTTTAAAAGTAGGCCACCATTTAGTGGATCTCCAGTGTTGTGCCACTGAGGCATGCGTATTCTTAGCCAGCGCGTAAAACCATGGATACTTGTTCTGGAGTGTAAGATCGGCGCACCAATAATCCTAACACAAGTTAATACGTCGGCCATCCCTAAGCTTAAAACTTCCTCCTTTGAAACACACCTCTAATCGAATCAATTCCTCCTCAAAAGCGTGACGCCGACCCCAGATTCTTACATGTCGCATTCAGTGCCCCCGATCTGTTGGAGTAAGCCGCTGCCATGGTCTTAACCCATTTAGTCTCACCCAACGCCACCACCATTTTTCTAATAATAACTTGTTCATGTCTGTGAGATTCTTGATACCAAGACCCCCTGCCTCCTTAGTCCTACAGACAATATCCAACTTCACCATATGGTAATCTTTTAACCGCCCACTATCACCCTTCCATAGGAATCTCCTCCTAATCAAGTCAAGCTTTTTGATGACCCATACCGGCAGGAGATAGAAAGACATGTAGTAAACTGGTAAGAATGTTAGCAGATTGTTTACCAGCGTTAATCTTCATCCTAAAGATAGGCATGTTGCTTTCCATCTCTCCAGTTTATGTTGAAAGCAATCTATTAGTGGAGATCAATCATCCTTTTTTAGTGTCCCTGGCCGAAGAGGTAAACCCAAGTATCTTATTGGGAACTCGAATGTTTTGCAGTTAAATATTCCAGATATTGTATTTTCCTACTCTGGATCAGTTCTTAACCTTGTTACCGTGCTTTTTCTACAGTTGATTTTAAGACCGGACCATAGCTCAAAAGAGTATAAGATAAATTTTAACCGGCCGGACTTCCTCTAACACATCGTATTCCTAAATAGCAAAGTATCGTCGGCATATTGCAAGTTAACAATTGTGTTCTTATTGCCTCCTGGTCCCAAACCTGTAGTAAACCCTTTCCACTTGCATCTGGTTATCATATTGGAGAGTCCATCCACCACAATTGCAAAGATAAGAGGTGATAAAGGGTCACCTTGTCTCAACCCCCTTTTGAACCTAAATCCGCTAGTATCGAAGCCATTTAAATTCATGGAGATCGACGCTGTCTGCAGCCAAAGTTGAATCCATTCATCCTATTTTCCTCCACAACCTTTGAGCCTTAAAGCTTTCAGGACACAACCCCAATCCACCGTGTCATATACCTTTTCAAAATCAAGCTTCAAAATATAACCACCTTTTTCTCTTCTTTTAGCATCCTGATTCACTTCTTGGGCTATCGTCATTCCATCCATTATATTCCTTCCCACGAGGAACCCTATTTATGCTTCGTCAACTACTCGGCCTGCTACCATTCGTAGTCTATTAGCTAGAACTTTGGTTATAATTTTACACGGGAAATCAATTAGACTGATTGGCCTATAGTATTTCACTGAAGTGGACACGCTTTTATTTGGTATAAGAATCATCAATGCACAATTTAGTCTTTCTATGCTTTGTTGTCCTGCAAAGAGCGCGTCAAAAATCCGCATAACATCATATTTCACTACACCCCAGAAGCTTGGGTAGAAAGTCATTGAAAAGCCGTTCGGTCTTAGTGACTTGTCCGGCCCTAAATCCATGACAGCCCGGTAGACCTCGTCTTCTTTGAAGCCCAGCTCCAAGCCTCCATTTTCCTCCAAGGTAACCTTTGCGGTTTCTTCTAAGAAACCGTTAACCAGCGACCACCTATCCACCATGGCAGTGCGTATCAAACCTGTATAGTACTTTAGAGTTATATCACAAATATCTGTCTTTTCAATGAATTTCTATTCATCTTACTCAATCCGCCAGATGGTATTCATCCTTTTCCTTCCATTACATATCTTATGAAAGTAAGTAGTGTTTTCGTCACTGATGATGCTCGGTACTGAGGAGTCCCCAGATCATGACACGTGGCAGATAACGTGTCCCAAAGCTTACGAGAGAGGAGCAAGAAGGGTACATTGGGAGCATACCCCGGGCCTTCCTCTCGAGGATGTTCCCGACCTGCGATGGCCTCCCAGACCACTCCTATGCTCGTCTTTTAAACAACCATTGGCTCGCCTCCGAGCCCTCCCGCACGATGTGTTCCCTCAGCCCTCTTAGCCTGCCTCCGAGCTATCACAGAACCAAGCTCTCTCGACCTCCCGCTCGTTCCTAAGCCTCCCGCCGAGCTTAGCTTCCTCGGTATCACCGACCGACCCACTGCACAAACCACAGGCGTCTCCGCCACGGCCCACAAATCTCGCTAGTCATGAGGTATCCGCCGCCCACGATCCCGCGTTCCCCCATTAACGAGCGTATCTCGTCATTAATGGGGGATCCCGCCTTTCACGCAGGCGTAACGGCCGGCGTGAATCTCGCACCCGCCAGCCCACGGCTGCCACTATATAGACCCCTCTTCAGACGACTCAGGTAAGGCAATTTTACCCCAATAGGCCGTTACTCTGCCCAAATACCTCGAATAACTTGATCGTCAGAGGGTCCTCGGTGGTACAACTACCCCAGGACTTTCTTGCAGGTACCTCGGCTCCATCCCAAATCAAGCCCACTGAGATCCACACGCATTGAGAGGCAACCCTCAAATCCAATCTCAGCCATCCATCAACGCTCGCTACAGATCAACGGAAGATAACATCTGAAGGAGATCACAACCTCCATCAGTTGGCAATCGAGCAGCTACCCTTCTCGGTCCATCCATGGCTGGTAGTTCACTACCCACCGACGCCAAGGATCAAAGCCCTCGCCAAGAGGCATCCGAGCAGCTACCCTGCTTGGTCCATCCATGGCCGGTAGTTCATTACCCACCGACGCCAAAGATCGAAGCCCTCGTCTAGAGTCCACCGAGCAGCTACCCTGCTCAATCTTAAGAGCGGTGGTCGCCGGTCCAACTCGACGTATCTTTAATGAGCGATCGCCACCTCGACTTCGGGGCCATAGAGACGCCGACCTTATACCGGTCTTTGCACACTTGACAAATGACTGGATTCAACTCGACGCACGATCGCCAACTAAAGGACCGGCCGCTGACCTAACGTTCATCGGGCCAGCAAAATGAGACATTACGACAAAATGAAAAGGTTGCAACATAAATTCCTGAAAAAGAGATTTATTTACAACTCGGAAGTTCCTACAACGGTATTGTGGGCTCCTCATCCTTACAAAATCATCCGAAGGCTTACAAAATTCCAAGACGAAAACAAAAATTATACAAAAAAGGCGGGCATGGAGCCTCAGACCTTAGGGTCGAGAAGGACCTAGACGTGCTCCACGGCCACATCCGGAGCCAGGGTGGCTGCTTGAGGGTCGGCGCCCCCTGCAGGAGCTTCGGCGCTGGGAGCCGGGGTAACCGCGTTCTCCCCGCCGTCCCCACCAGGGGCCTTCCCTCCGGCGACGCTTCCGGCGGCATCCCCCTGCGTCTCACCCTCGAGGGGGTACTGAGCCGGAGCTTAGCGTCGGGAAACTCTGGCATCAACGCCTTGACGGCGTCGAGGGCGTCATGCCAGACGAGGGCCGAGGCTTCGGCGTGGTCGGCGTAGAATTGATCCGACGTCCTGTAGCTCTCCACCGCCTTCACAGCCCGGAGGTCAGCACGCATCACCGTTTCCTTCATCGACTCGTTTTCCCTCTTGAGGGTGTTCCGCGTCTTCTTCTGGGTGGCGGCAAGCACCCTGGCATCTTCCAACTTGGCCTTAACGATCTTGTTGGACTCCATCAAAACTCTGATGGTCTCCCGGAAGCCGGTGTTCACCCGACTCTCGGCTGCCACCCGGTCTTCAAGGGTGGCGATCCTCTCATTCGCCTCGCGCAGCTCCAGGCTCAAGCCCTCCTCCCGCGAGGAAGACTCGCCAGCGATCTGTATCGCCGAGGCGATTTCCTCATCCTCCATATTGACAATGAGGGCGTAGTGCTGGAGGACCTGAGGAAAAAAAGGGGTTTAAAAAAAGGCACCCGATCTTGCGGAAAGAAAGCACTCAATAAAAACCCGAGCGGGAGGTGGACACTGACCTACACGGCCTCTTGGGCTATGGCCGCCATTTGGGCCCTGAGGGTCCCCTGAGGGATTTTGCCCCCAGCCGACCTTTCCATTTCCGAGAGCAGGCTGTCGGCGACGGAAAGCCCCGAGGGCACCTCGAAGCGAAGATCCCCTTCATCCACGAAGATCGGGGAAGCCGGGGAACGGGGCACCATCCTATGGTGCCTCTTGAGGAGGGCCACGGGAACATCTTTCTCGTCTCCCACCTCCAAAACCTGGGGTTCCTGCTCCCGAGCGTGTTTACGGCCCTGAGCGCGGCCGGCCTCCGAGGCCCTGGGCATGCTGGAACGCCTGGCCAGAGTGGCCGCCGGTAGAACCGGGCTCGCCGCAGGGCGTGACGGGCCGGCGCCTCCGGCCCTCCTCCCTTTCTTCTCGGCCATCGCACCCCTGAATTTTGATCCGTCCATCGGCTCTGCAAGAAGAAGCGAAAGTACAAAGAGGGGGTTAGCAATGCCAGAAAAATACACAAGTCTAAACAGGTCGCCTAAACTCCCAACTTACCCGCAAACTGAGAGGGGCTGAGCCCGGCCCAACCGAGGGCCTGCTCGGACAGCAACAAATCGGCCCGTTGGACGGGCTCCCACTCCGACACCGCCACCGCATCAGGATCGTTTGACCGCCTCACCCGAGGGCAGGTGGCCCTATGCCACTGGATGGGCACAGGCCAATCCTCACCCTCAGGTGGCCCGACGAACAAGAACTTCTCCTTCCATTCATGAATGGAAGAAGGCACTGCTACGACCCCCGACCCGGCCGCCCCTCCTCTGTGTTTTCTAAAAGAAATATATACCCGGCTAGGCTCGACCCTACGAGTGCCGGGGTGATTTTTGTAGCAGAGGGAGGAAAGGAGAACGTTCAGGCTGAAAGGGATCTCCTGCAGTCTCAACCGGACCAGGAACCTTAGGAGAATCCTCCACGAGTTCGGCACTAACTCGCCCGGGGCTAATTGAAATCAATGCAACGCCACACTCACCTCGTAGGAGAAGGGCAGATGCATGCCAGCCTAAAAGGCCTCCAAGTATAAGACAATCTCCTTGCCCCGTACCTGGTCTGCCTTCTCCCCCTTCCCAGCCAAGCGAAGAGAGTAGCCGGGGGGAATGTGGAAGCGAGCCCGGATTGTGGCGAGCTCGTCCACATGCCTCAGGAGGGAAGGCGCGTCACGAACACTCTTGACACCCTCTTTGGGGACCGTCCTCGTCGCACGGCCCCGGGGAGCATTACTAACCATAACTTTCCAGGGGGATTCTGACTCGGGCGAGGAAGAGGAAGAAGCAGAAGAGAAAGCTGCAGAAGACTCCCTAGATTCTATCCGAACTATTTCTACGGACTCCCCAGAGGAAGACATCTAACCTGAGCAAAAGAAGCAGTCTTCCGAGGAAAGAACGCAAGAAATCCGACCTGAGGGGAAGAACACCGAGCTAACACACGAAGGGCTGAGGAAATTATGGCGAAGTGTGGACCCTGGGGGATCTCACTCTATTTATAGCAGTTGGCGAACACAACTTACGGCGCCGATCGTCTCCCGCCAAAACAACACTTCGCATTCAATGGCCGTCAACGTTCCACCTGTCGCACACGCATTGGGCGCGTCCCGTCAAGCGCGAAGGACACCGACGGCCCGTCACGTCAGCCAACCAGCGCCGGACACGTGGCCTGGCGTTTCGGCAAACGTATGCCCATATCGGCGCTTCCTCTTTAATGCAAGATCTCTCCCCTGATCCGCTGACGTCATCGAAAAAAATACGACTAATTGCCCGGGAATCCGCGCCGACGATGTCTTCAAATAAGAACTTGGCCCAGGCGACCGATCAGACCACTCTTGACCCGACCCACTAAATAGGTCGGTCTGAGAGTGGGGGGTTAATGATGATGCTCGGTACTGAGGACTCCCCAGATCATGACACGTGGCAGATGACGTGTCCCAAAGCTTACGAAAGAGGAGCAAGAATGGTACATTGGAACCATACCCCGGGCCTTCCTCCCGAGGATGTTCCCGACCTTCGATGGCCTCCCAGACCACTCCTATGCTTGTCTTTCAAACAACCATTGGCTTGTCTCCGAGCCCTCCCGCACGCTGAGTTCCCTCAGCCCTCTTAGCTCGCCTCCGAGCTATCACAGAACCAAGCTCACTTGGCCTCCCGCTCGTTCCCGTGCCTCCCGCCGAGCTTAGCTTCCTCGGTATCACTGACCGACCCACTGCGCAGACCACAGGCGTTTCCGCCACAGCCCACGAATCTCTCCAGTCGTGAGATATCCGCCGCCCACGATCCCGCGTTCCACGTCATCGCGTTCCCCCCATTAACGAGCGCATCTCGTCATTAATGGGGGATCCCGTCTTTCACGCAAGAATAACGCCCAGGAGCGTAACGGCCGGCGTGAATCTCGCATCCTCCAGCCCACAGCTGCCACCATATAGACCCCTCTTCAGACGACTCAGGTAAGGCAATTTTACTCCAATAGGCTGTTACTCTGCCCAAATATCTCGACTAACTTGATCGTCGGAGGGTCCTCAGTGGTACAATCAACCCGGGACTTCCTTGCAGGTAGCTCGGCACCATCCCAAATCAAGCCCACTGAGATCCACACGCATTGAGAGGGAACCCTCAAATCCAATCTCAGCCATCTATCAACGCTCGCTACAGATCAACGGAAGATAACATCTGAAGAAGATCACAACTTCCATCAGTCACCCTCTTTTAGACATTTCTCCTTGGTCCTTTGGCACCATTCCGTTTCTTCTTTAGCATATATATACCAATCAACCCCGTTCTCCATCCTCTCAACTGAAGATGCTTCCCTTGGTCTAGCTCTCTGTCCTCCTCCAGCAGCTTCCGTTGTTCTATGTAATCTACAAGTTATTTTTTCCTTATCGATCTTAGTTGCGCCTCATGTTTGCTTTATTTTTTTAAGACTTTACCCGGTCTAGCTAATTTATCAACCAAGTTGCTGGCAGGGCCCTTTTGTAGGTACGGTGTTTCCAATTGTAGTGTTGTAGTTGTGCTATAGGCGTGATCTTAGTTACGCCTCACGTTTGCTCCATTTTTTTTAAAGACTTTCCTCAGTCTAGCTAATTTAGCAACCAAGTTGCTGACAGGATCCCTTTTATAGGTAGGGGTGTTGTTGGCAGTCTATTTCTCTTTTCCTTATCCGATTTCTTTAAGGGCCTGTTTGGTTGCAGGATTATGAGTTTGGATTTAGGTTTTGGATTGTGGAATCCTAGGATTCCATAATTTTGTGTTTGGTTGCAGAATTAGGATTTCTAGGATTCCTTTGTTTTTTATGGGGGGAGCCACCACAAAACAAGGATTCTTGAATCCTAAAAATTTTCAAGGATTTTCAAGGATTTGGCACTATTCATTGTACTTTTAGATGGGGCCCATGTACTTTATTTATTTAACAATCCTTTCTCTCTCTGTCTCTCTCTAAAATTCTCAAATCCAAATCCCATTTTTTTTCCACCAACCAAACAAAGATTACAAGGATCTACAAATCCAATATTAGGAATCCAAATCCAACCAAACAACAAATTACCAAATCCAGAAATTTCAACCGTACAATTTTGGAATCCAAATTCCATAATCCTGCAACCAAACATGCCCTCTCATTCTAGCTAAATTAGCAACCAAGGTATGATATCACTACTTGATTCATAAGAGTGGTGTTGTAGTGGTAGGAAAGGACACTATAAACTGTACTGCACAGTGGCGTTAATAATTGAAGCAAGGACCCTTGCTTTTTCCTTGGAAGTAACTATAGATTGTTGGATCGGAATTCACTATCCAGTCACTTTTAGGTTTGGTCCTTTTCTAATAATTGCATGCCGTGAATTCATATCCTCCTCTCTTCAACCACTCGATGTAAATTCACAAGTACATAGCTAAATCAGATTCCACCGCGGTGACATTTAGGTTAAGACTAAACCAGCGTTTGCATGCATCTAAACCGTAAGCAAGTTTTAGCCTCGGTGTCTGAGTCATGTCCGAGGAATCCGACTTTGGTTGCACATTGAAACAATCCAAAGCAGCATGTCCCATCAATGAATGAAAACAGTTTGCATTGCTCATTGGTTGATGATAAAGATCCAATGAGATGCCCAAAGCCTCAAATCATTGGTGAGGGTAGATTGCTAAGGAAAAGGACTGAGCGTGCTCGTGCCCTGTTACTAACATGTTGGGCATAGGTGTGGTCTGATCTCAGCCAAACATATATTCTTGTGATATGGGCTATGATGATCTAGCTCCGATGATAGGTGGCGAGCATAATCAACCGTCTAATCAATGCCATGAACGGTATCTTGATCTTCATGCCTACTCTTTGACCAATCTAATTGATCATGGATACAATCGATAAAATGTTGTCAATTTTATTGATTACGAGAGCTTTTTCTCCTATGTCATTCATCCCGCATTCCTCATAAATCTAATACAGAATTTTGGATTTTTTTATGTTGGTTTAACATGCAACAAGAAATTAAAAATTCAGGTTTTCACCTAAATATCTAAATTATTTGGTTTCATTGAGCACTCAATCCCCACGGGAAAAGGTTGATTTGACACATTAAATCAATTTTACCCCTAAAACAAACCAAAACAAAAAAAATACTATCTTTATCGCCCTATTTAGTTCTCCTACACCATTCATGAGCATTTTCTTCTATGTTAATCATACTTTCCATGAAACCCAACTCCCTACATTCAAACAATTCAATTTACGTTAAAGGAGTATGGCTGCTACAGTAAAATTTTCTTGAAGGTAAGAGGCCGCTGGTTGGATTTTCTAAAGCGACTCTATCCAAAAAGAAGAAAGAATTTACCTTTTAAACCATGAAAGCGTGAATTTGATTATTAGGTATGGTTGGAGATATTATAACCATTTATATATATCAGACCAGGGAATCCAAACTATTTGTCACGTCTCGCTTCCCAAAAGACGGAGAGTGGATACGGATTAGGCCCGCAACTTATTCATACCGAAAAGCACTTCTTCCTGACTTGAATACACTAAGCGTTTGTATAAGCAGAATATATATATCATCATACAAGAAATCTAAATCACATAATTTCAAATCTAACATCCATTTATTACAAATTTATTAACACAAAAGTCTTACTTAAAAAAATAGTCATCAACCGAATAAGCAGTTAATGATTATTGGCCTTGAATAGAAGGCATATGGAAACCTGAAAAGGTAACAACCTAGAGCTATGCTTGTGTAGAAAAGTGATCGAAGTTCTCCTCAGTTAGCACCACTTCATACCTAGCCTTGTCTCCTGTCCCGCTGTTGTCTGACGACGTTCCCCAGAAAAGAAAAACAGAAAACAGGAATGTCGTCAGCAAACTAAAATTCGGTAAGTCTCCATTTTATTAAAAAAAAATAGTATTTGAAACGAAACATGGTATGTATAATGCTAGGTATGAGAATAACTGTGAACAGTAAACGGTAGTGTGTGTAGGGTGTTTTTCGTCACCCCATTGAGATGGAAAATACGCGTCGCTTGTCAGACGTATTACATATTCCTCCTGCCTAAGGTAGGCTGGGGTTTATTAATTGTGCGGATCCGAATCTCCGGCAGCCGCAGACTAAGCTGACGTTAATTACTCATTTCTCTGAGAGCAAAGAAACCTCCAATTGACAGGTTAAAATAGTCATGCGAATTCAATGTGAACTGTCGGTGTTTGAAAGAAATGCAGAAGGGCATTTTTATTTTATTTTATTTATTCTATTTGTGACAAATGATTTTTTTTTTATTCAAAATAAAAAAAAAACACTTTTTATGGAGTTAAATTCCAAAAGATTTTATTTGGAGTTAAACGCCAAAAATAAATTTATCTGGAGTTAAACTCTCAAAAGTTTCTGTATGGAGTTAAACTCTCTGTTACTCGAAAAAAACATTTTTTTATGAAGTTAGACACCAAAATATTTCATTTGTAGTTAAACTCCCAAATTTTCTGCATTGAGTTAAACTCAAAAAAACATAAAAAGGACAAAAGGAAAGGTAAAAAAAAGAAAAAGGGTGGAGCCCCATCCACTCACGTGACGGGGGAAGGGGCTCCCCTTCCCCTTCACATGAGGGAGAGTAGGAAACTCCCACTTAGTGGGAGCTTCCCCCTTAGTGAGAAGAGGGAAAGCTCCCACTTAGTGGGGGCTCTCTCTTCTTCACGTGAGAGGGAGTAGGGGCTCCCACTTGGGAGCCTCCCCTTCACGTGAGGAGGGGAAAGCTCCCACTTAGTGGGAGCTCCCACTTAGTGGGAGCTCCCTCTCATGTGATCCCACTTAGTGGGAGCTCCCTCTCCCTCACGTGAGAGGGAGCAAGGGCTCTCGAGCTTCCCCCTCAGGAGGGAAAGCGACCCACTCAGTGGGAGCTCCCCCTCCCTTACATGGAAGGTCCCTCTCCCTTACATAAGAGGGAGCAGGGGTTCCTAAAGACCTTTTTTTAATGGAGTTAAACACCCAAAGATTTTTTTTATGGAGTTAAACACCCAAAGATTTTTTTTATGGAGTTAAACTCCCAAAGTATTTATATGTAGTTAAACTCTAAAAGATTTTTTAAATATGAAGTTAAACTCCAAAAGATATTTTTAATGGAGTTAAACTCCCAAAAACATTTGTATGGAGTTAAACTTCAAAAGATTTTTCGTGGAGTTAAACTCCCCAAAGATTTTTGTATGGAGTTAAACTCCAAAAGATTTTCTTTTATAGAGTTAAACTCCCAAAAGCATTTGTATGTAGTTAAACTCCTCAAAAGAATTTTGTATGGAGTTAAACTCCAAAAAGTAAAACCTTTTTTTTTCTTCTTTTTTAAAATTTTTATTTTGATTTCTTTTAGAGGAAGCTCCCAAAGAGTGGGAGCTTCCCTTTCTCACGTGAGAGGGAGCAAGGGGATCCCGCTTTGTGGGAGCTTCCCTTCCCCTCACGTGAGGAAGGGAACCCACACTCTCGTGGGGGGAAAGAGGAGGGTGCCCACTGGCTTGGAGTTAAACTCCAAAAGATTCTCTTTTTTTATTATAATTATTATGGAGTTAAACTTCAAAAGGTTTTTTAAAATGGGGTTGAACTTCCAAAGAGTTTTGTATGGAGTTAAACTCCAAAAGATTTTTGTTATGGAGTTAAACTCCCAAAAGCATTTGTATAGAGTTAAACTCCAAAAGATTTTACGTGGAATTAAACTCCCCAAAAGAATTTTTTATGGAGTTAAACTCTAAAAGATAAAACCTTTTTTCTTTTTTTTTTGATTTCGATTTCGATTTTTTTTCCAGAGGAAGCTCCTAAAGAGTGGGAGCTTCCCTTTCTCACGTGAGAGGGAGCAAGGTGCTCCCACTTTGTGGGAGCTTCCCTTTTCCTCATGTGAGGACGGGAACCCCCACTCACGTGGGGGGAAAGGGGACGGTGCCCACTAGCTTGAAGTTAAGCTCCAAAAGATTCTCCTTTTTTTATTATAATTATTATGGAGTTAAACTCCAAAAGATTTTTAAAAATGGGGTTGAACTCCCAAAGATTTTATATGAGTAGAACTCCCAAAATAATTTTATTTGGAGTTAAACTCCCAAAATAATTTTATTTTAGAAAACTCAAAAGA
Source organism: Agapanthus africanus (assembly GCA_030015575.1). NCBI lineage: Eukaryota > Viridiplantae > Streptophyta > Magnoliopsida > Asparagales > Amaryllidaceae > Agapanthus > Agapanthus africanus. The sequence goes on from JASDDO010000022.1 coordinate 9,871,670, forward strand.
GATCTCTTGAAGCTCCAAGATTTATGTCTTGGATGATGAAAGGAGACTCCTTTCTTCTTTGTTGAGTCTTGAATCCTCTCAAAATGAGATCTTCTTTTTTAAGGATGGATCACCTTCTCTCTCTTCTCTCTTTCTTTTTTTGGATCTTGGGGGAGAAAGGGTAATCAGGTTTAAAATCTCCCATTTTTAAAGATTTGACAGGAGATTTGAACTGTCGCGTCCCACTTCCCAATGTACGGGTAAGGAAACACGACGAGGCCCGCTACGTATTTACTCATAAGTAAACACGCTAAGCGTAATTAAGCAATATAATGTAAATATACACAAGAAGACATGAAATGTAAATGAATAACAACTTTTATTTATTGAACATTTCTTTACAATACAACTGAAAAGTAAATACAATGATGAAAGCTATGCCTAAACAATGGCATGAACTGAAAGAGAAGTAAGTACAAGTAAAGCCTAAAGGTCTTGCTGCTCAGTAGTCTGCTCCAAGTGCTCCTGACTGGTCTCGAACTCCTCAGAGTCGAGTCCTTCTGACAACATTCTAAAGAAAAAAGAGAAATAAGAATATCGTCAGCGAACAATCGCTCGGTAAGTCCCAAAGAAAAGTCAGAATAGAATAGGAAGATGAATAGACAGATATGAGAATATAAATGGTGTATTGTGAGTTTTTTTATGTTAACGCAGTTGATTGTAGCTTGGTACAGAATATGCTAGTTTATACGAGAGGAGTCCAACTTACACCGTGGACTATGGTAACCCGTAGTACAAGGCTCCGTCGATAAAACTACGGAACAACGACAATGGATGTATAGTTACGTCTTTTAATGAACATCCCGTGCCACTTTTAACACATTCTGTGCCAGTCTACCCTTTAAAACCCCGTAATGTATTTTGTATTGATTTGTATTATTTTGTTTAATGAATGTACGACTTGCCGAAAACATAATATCATGTAAACGGAATGGATATAAATGGATAGTCATGTAATCAGAATATCTCCATGGTTCGGTTTAGTCAAGTCATGTTTATATGGATTGAACTCTGGTATAAATGGATTCATCTTAAAATAGAGTTATACTTGAATCATATTCAAGGATAAATTGATTGATTAATTTCAGATTAGACTGAGGCTCTGCCTGAGTCAGACACTTTACAACGAATTGAAGTCCAGAATTAGTTTTGATGTTATCGGTAACTGCTGCACATAGACGGCAGGATTTGTGTCTTTTTCCAACACAATTACCGTATTGATAACACCGTTCTTAGTTTGTCTACCTTAGATAGGCAAGCACCCATATTCTCCGGCTCCCTGAGGCTCAAGAGAACCGGTCCCGCTTAAATCTATATTTATTAGGGTCCTTATTGTAAATTAATATAACTTGAGGGGGTTTTATGAAAAATAGTTTTGATATATTTTCAAAATACATCTCAAGTATTTAATTATCGTCTTTAGGATTTTCATAGTTGTAATTTTTATAAAATGAAATATTCTAGTGGATATAAACCTAACTTGAACAGCATATGGTATTTTCTTGTAAAATTGGAATTGTATTGATTTGTATTGGTAGTTTCATGAAATTTGTGATTCCTTTGATTTAGAGAACATGGAATATATATATTGTATATTTAAAGTAGATATTTTGATAATATATATATATATATATAAATAGAACTTATTTATTAAATAGAAATCACATTTTTCTTAAAAATTGCATTAAAAATTCCATCGAGATCGGATGCTCCGTGAGGAAGTCTGTATCTCGCTCTACTAGGCTCGAGGATGTAAGATAATCCGCACCATCATGATCGGGATTCCCCAAAATGGGTTGTAGAGGCGCATTTGCAAGGAATTAAATAATAGACTTTTAAAGAAAACGGTTTTTGAAAGTTTATGGTATTTAAATGTGAAAGTCAACCCTAACACCACCATGAGATTTTAGTAGCATCAAGCATGCCAAATTTTAATTTTTATTAGGTGCTAAGTTAGACCATACAAGATCTTTGCTAGAATATTAGGGTAAGCTATAAAACCATTAAGAAGGGAAGGAGGTTATATCATCATAGATCGAGTCCTTCACTTCACATGCTCCGTGTAGTAGTCCCGCGACTCCACTAGGCTTTGGACAAACTTCCTCCGATGACCTTCGTGCCGAAGATGATCCACGCGAAGTCCCTCCAACTCAAGCTACCACTACACTAAATTCTTAAGCGTAGTAAATACGCTACACTCGATCGCTAGTCAAGTGTAGGATGGTGAAGTAGGGGATGTTAAAAGCTCATAAGTTTGTATTCAAGCTTCATGGTTCACATCACATATGAGGGTTGAAACTTGAACTATAGCAATTAAGGAAGAAGAAGAAGCTAGAGAGCAACCATGGGAGCAACTCAAGAAATGGCTAAGTGTTGAGAATGAGTTTAGAATGAATGGCAAATCTTGACCCCCACTCATTCAAGCATGGAATTTTGCAATATAAAATTGCAACCATACTTGAATAGTGAGTCAAGATGAATAAACAAATGTAAATCGCATGCTTGCAACCATGCTCTCATTTTCCACCTCATTTCTATTTTCACAAAATAGAATTTTATGCCATGCTTCATTATATATATATATATTAATATATATATATATATTATGAAGAATAATTAGTGAGCTAATGATATTAGTTAAGATATAATTATATCACATATAATGTATATCACATTATTAAATCAACACTTGATTTAATAATCCGGTTATATCATATATGACCGACTAATATCATTCATCTATATATCACATTATCAAATCAACACTTGATTCGACAATCTGGTTATATCACATATAATCAAACCGATAACAGATAACTGCCAGATTACAATACGGCATCACATACACGTATTTAATTAGGCCCACACACATATCACATATGTGTCCTAGTTCGTTTCGCTTGAACCAGGGAACTTCTGTGTGGGACTCTAAAGACTCGTCAATATGCCAGCAGTAGGTGATAATCACATCAGTCACCTACAAGCCATCAACGGTACTAGCTGAACGTAACGGCTACCCGGGTATTGAGCGATATGAAGATCAACAAGTAAGCTTGTCTATAGTCTCCATGAAGGCTATCAGTAACACTACCGTACAGTCCGATCTCTTCGTCTGATATGTCGCATATCATGTCTATGGGTGGTAAACGTCAGACCCCAGTAACGTGATAAGTCATGCCGATGTCTGGCTTATAACGGTTCGAGAAACTACTGATAACACTTACCAGTAAATCTCATAAGCAGCCCTGGCCAGGGAATTCCAGTTATAACCAATGGAGCATAGCGAAACATCAACCCCCAATATTGGGAGAGACGAAACCCCTCCTATCGCTCATTGCCTCCATGCGACTCGGGACTGTACCCAAAATCCATATGTTTGCACGTCTCCTTTGAGTGTAGTAGGGACAAAATCAAAGCACCGTGGGAGCCGCACAAGACTCTATGATGATCTCGGGTCTACAGATTAACCTGTACCAGTGTCACCAGAGGACTGCTATCTGACGATAGGTATACTACCACATAGGAGTTCTCAGCGAGTCCGTTCGGTGTACCCATTCTCTAATGAGAACCTGTGTATAATTTTTGATGTCACACACCAATGGCTGTGGGATTAGCCATCGCCCTTTAAGGGACAAGAAACGTATACACTAGTCTACTCTGGAATATCGATGCCCTAGTCTCGATATTCTTTCGACTAGGAACTGATAAAGGATGTACTTTTGGACCACCCTGGCCCTACTAGTATGATCTCATCATAGTCCTGGTAGTCAAGTACATATTCTAAAGGCTTTATCAACATGTAAGAAACAGACAGTATAAATACCGGTCTACATGTTAAGATAAAGGTAACCTGATAGCACAATATCATGTCGAGCAAGAAAGTCCTCTATATATATGTCCAAGCATCCACTATATCATCAATAATGGCCTCTAGGGCATACATATTCCTAATAATCTCTCACTTGCACTAAGGCCAGTTGCTGTAGTATCTTATACCCAACGTCCCAAAAGTCTCTCGAATAGCATCTGGGGAATGGTCTTGGTGAGTGGATCCACTGTGTTATCCTCAGTGTCAACTCTCCTGACCTCGATATCCCGAAGATCAACTATCTCCCTGATCAGGTGATACTGTCTAAGAATATATCTGGATCGCTGACGGGACCAAGGTTCCTAGGCCAAAACCACAACTCCATAGTCATCACAATACATAGGTATTGGATGCCCAATGGTAGGAACCAAGTTCATCCTATGAACTTTTTCATCCAGACAACCTCTTTGGCAGTATCGTTGGTAGCGATGTAATTAGCCTCTATGAACGAGTCTGCTACGGTATATAGCTTGGAACCCTTCTAACATACCGTCCCTCCACTGAAGGTGAGGACAAAACCTGAAGCTGAATTTCAGTCATCCTTATCACTCTGTAAGCTCGAATCAGTAAAGGACTCCATCTGGAGTTCACCATTACCATACACCAAGAACATCCCTTTAGTCCTTCTCAAGCACTTAAGAATGTTCTTCAGCTGTCCAGTGGTTTTCCCAAATATCTTTTCGATACTTATTCACTACACCTAGTGAGTAAGCTACATCTGGTCTGGTATATAACATCGCATACATGATTGACCCGTCTGCCAAAGCATAGGGCATTCCTTGCATACGAGCCCTTTCCAAATCAGTCTCGAGAGACATCTCTTTAGAGAGAGTGATTCCTGAACAAGTGGGTACATTACCACGCTTAGAATCATCCATACTAAACCCTTTTAGCATGGTGTCTATGTACCTGTATTGGGACAATCCCAAATCCATTTAGATCTATCTCTATAGATCTATATCCCAAGGATGTAGGAGACATCAGTTAGATCTTTCATGGAGAACCTGTGTGATAAGAGGTACTTGACCGAGTGTAGAATAGGAACACCATTTTCTATCAAGAGTATGTCATCCGCGTACAATACGAGGAAGAAAATCATACTCTCTACAACCTTCTTATTTATACATGGTTCATCTACCTTTTTGATGAAATCAAACTTTTTGACAGTTTCATTAAAACAGATGTTCCATCTCCGCGATGCCTGCTTTAACCCGTAGATGGATTTAAGCAGCTTGCACATGCTTCCTCTGCTCCCACTGTCTACGAAACCCTCTGGCAGTGTCATATACGTTCTTTTCTAAATCACCATATAGAAAAGCGGCTTTGACGTGCAGTCTGCCAGATTTCGTAGTCATGGTATGCAGCAATGGCAAGTAGGATCCTGATGGACTTAAGCATAGCTTTGAAAGTCTCAACTTTTCCATCTACACCAAATTATCTTTCTCAAAGATCCTCTTGCTCTCGATGGGTTTTACCCATTTAGGAGCAGCTTCCAAAGTCAACACTTTGTTGGTGTATATGGATTCCATCTCAGATCGCATAGCATCCTGCCATTTCACATAGTTTCCACTTATGATGGCCTGCTCGAAACTAGTTGGGTCATCATCTCTATGATGCAATCCTCGCTCCCACCGTCTATGAGAAAACCGTAGTATTTCTCAGGTGAATGAGAAACCCAACTAGATCTGCGGAGTGGCTGCGGTTCGTCGGGGACTGTTGAATCCTCCGGTTACATCAAATTGTCAGTTATAGTTTGCTTTGCTGGAACTTCTTCCAGTTCTACCTCATCGCCACTAATTTCTTCCATAAGAAATTCCTTTTTCTAAAAAGGTGGCATGTCGAGAAACAAAACACCTTTTATTCCTCGGTGTGGTAGAAGATATACCCTCACGAACGTTTGGGATATCCTACAAATTTGCACAGAACTGACCTTGTCTCGAGCTTGTCCGGATTTTGTTTTTCAACATAGGCCGGACAACCCCATATCTTAACTCGTTTAAGAGATGGTCTCTTCCAATTCTATATCTCATATGGAGTGGTAGGCAACGGATTTGATCGGAACTCTATTCAATAGGTATGCATCTTCTTAAATGCATGTCCTTGAAAGGAAATAGGCAACTCAGCAGTACTCATCATAGAGCGCACCATATCTCATAGGGTGCGATTCCTCCACCCCGATATACCGTTGTGCTGTGGTTTATACGGAGGAGTAAACCGAGAGAGAATCTCATTCTCTTTTGAATAGTCTCGGAATTCCATGCTCCAGTATTCTTCTCCCCGATCATATCGAAGGATTTGAATACCTTTACCCATCTGGTTCTCTACTTCGTACTTATCTTCCTTGATATTCTCAAAAGATTCAGTTGTGTGTTTCAACAAGAACACATGTCCGTATCTTGAGAGAACATCGGTGAATGTAATAAAGTACGCGGAACCATCCCTGGCATGTGTAGACATAGGACCACATACATTACCATGCATCTGTCAAAGAGTTCAATAGCTCTTTCTTCGTTTCCAGTAAACGGAGATTTGGTCACCTTGGTCTTTGAGACATGACTGGCAAGTTTCATAAGATGTAAATTCGAACAGATTCAAATATGCATCCTTATGGAACTTCAGCTAGTCTTGTTTCATCGACATGACCTAGTCTACAATGCCTCAAGAAGACTTTGTTCATTTCTGAACTGTTCATCTTGTGTGTGTTTTGTACGTTAGAACTGTGCTTTGATTCAGAGCATTTATACTGTTATACAACATACCTTACCCAATCAACACTTGATCTAGGAAAATATTCACAATATTTTGGTACGGAATAACAGTCGCTTAGAATCAATGTATTACCAGTTGGTAACACTAGGTGATATCTTCCAACTGCTTTGGGTGCAACAATTGCACCATCTCTACTACTAAAAACATATCATCCTTTCCCAGTTCTCCATTTGTCTATAGCCCATGTAACAAATTATATATCTGGGATCCTGATCCGGTATCCTGATCCGGTATCCAATACCCAGGACGTAGAGATAACTGAGAAACAGTTCTTGGTTACGAACACACCCGAAGACAATGAATCAACATACTTATTCTTCGTTTGGGTGGCGTGGGAATCCGTATATTCCCCTATTCCTTGCTCAGACTTATGACAATCATAAGATAGAGCGAAACCTAGCCTAGTATAATAAGTAGGTTCGGTCAATACATCCACATTATTATCTTGATTAAGGCATGTCATTGGTCGGTACCAGGAGAGAGAAGGACAATCACTTTGCATGCGCTCTTTGCAAGATTAGATTGGTTATTTTATCTAATCAGGATGGCTCCCACTGTTTTTATTAAATCTTCCTTCAAACCATAAAAGGTAAGATTAGCCGGGATTAATTACACCCTACAGGTTCGCTAATCGTTCTGCCAGGCAGGTATCGGTACTCCGAGGGAGGTTCCCCGTACTTTTGCACGGATCTAATTAAAATAAACCTCGTTTCCCTAGAGGCATAACCCTATTGACACCTTTCTAGACACCTACTTGATTAGCTAATTGTAAAGTGCAAAATTCTCCCAGGAGTAACTCTTACTTGCAGTGGGTATCGGGATCCAACTATCATATAGAAGGTATGCAATCTCATTGCAAATTTCAACACTTGAAATTCCCGATAATGTTTTTTTACCCCTAGCCACTTATGACCTTGACAAGATCAACAAACCATAAGCGCTAGTCATTTCTTGATTAAATTAAACCCACTCGCATGACCGTTGACAAGGTCAACAAGGCTGCATGACTACCCTAACCCAATCGCATCACATGCTAGAAAATAAGCACTAATCAGCTACCGTACACTACGCCTTGACAAGGTCAACAAATGCAGCACCAATACTAAATAGTACTTATCTGAAATGACGGAGGGCTATGCAGATTTTTAAGAAAACCATGATCGTAATGAACTTGATATCGTTGTAGAATCTAATGATTTGAAAAGGAGTGTTTTTGAGACTTTTTCTAGTTTCGCTAAAGAGGTCACTCTCGGTGAATGGATCTCGGCTCTTTCCTCATCGAATGAGGTGCAGGATATTCAACAATACCACTATGCAATGCAAGAACTAAAGAAGCTGTCAAAATCAAAACCGAGTGGGTTGTAGTATTTGCTATTTTTGCAAAAGAGGTCACTCCCTGTGAAGGGAGCTCGGCTCTTTCCTCATCGAATGAGGTGCTGGATATTCATCAAGGAATACCACTATGCAAAGCAAAAACTAGAGCTACCCTTTTTGAAAATTTGATTCTACAACATCTTTTCGTTTCTTTCTTTTCATTAATCTCATTAATGAAGTCCCATCAATTAATGTTTCCAAAACATTACAGAAAAATGAAATGAAAATAGAATGTATGCTTATGCCATCCGCATTCGCCACGGGGCCCATCATGCACCGTTAGGTTACTTAACTACCGGCTGAGCGGGGGCAGGACTAGCGCGGGTGCAAAACATAAGCAACGTTTATTATATATCATATATATAATAGTACATTCGTCTCACTCAGTTATATGATCAACATCACATAATCAAGCAGCAGAAGCAATATATGAAATATTGGATATATTAGGATGTCTGTGTTTTAAATTTAGCCAGTAATGTAAAACACGGATTCCACGGTCGTGATGAATAGCCAAACCCACATCTCTACACCCCTACGAGAGCGGCAAGTAACCCTGCCAATTCTAGAGTTAGGAGACCCGATCTCAACTCCTTGAGATGTTCTCCTACTGGACTCTAGAACCCGGCTACTTGTATTCCCCGTCTTGGGTCTATCCTAATGCGGAAAAGTAAATAATATACAATAGTGGTGACATCATCCTCAACCTGGAAGTACCCCAATAAAAGAATATTACATACAGATTTTACATGAATGAAAATAAAAACTCTCATCTCACATAGAACCCCCCGGCTATTATTTCACAACGATCCAATAAATCATATCAACAGCAACACATGATATCACATATCATCAACGTAAGAAAATATGTGTATTCCTAAAACTTGTTAATATAGAGCAACGAGATTGGGATACCCCACATATTACACTTACGGTCGCAGAAAAGAAAACAAAAAACTACAATAATTAGAATCCGCAATATCCTTAAACATCATACACCCGGAATATCTCATATTCCGGATTTCATGCCTAACTTATAAAACTTGCATTTTAGTCTCAAATTGAAAACTCTTTTCAATTGGTTGTAGGATAATTCAACAAGATTCTCGGCTTAGTGATCACGTATAATATGCAATTGCGACAGAGTTTTGATCCGAATCAAAACTTTGTGGCAATCGATCAATTGAGACTAAACGGCTAGCTTTACAATATACTAACTAGTTTTCATAAAACTAATTAATCCGGATTCTAATAATTGTATCACACATCACAAAGCTTGTAAAGTAACTGCGACATTAGAATTCCGTACGCAATAAGCAAACTAAACCATTTTTTCCAAGACATGAAAAATCCAGTGAGCTAAAGTTCCAAACCCGGTCGATTTAAGCCAATCCGGGAGTCGAAACGAACTCGAAACCCGCCCGAACCTTCGCGAAGGTGAAGATCCCAAAATTAATTATCGAATGAGGGGCCTCGGGGGGGTACCCACCCCCGGGGGCCACCTCGAAGTAGCCCCTGGGGGAAAGCAGACCCGAGAGCACCCAGTTGGGGTGCTCTCGGGTCACCCACCCCTAAGGCCACCTTATGGTGGTCTTAGGGTGTGGGTTTGGACTCTGGTCCCCCCCCCCCCGAGGTGTCCCCGGGGTGCACACGCTCCACCCCGCGGCTTCTCGGTTCAAACCGTGAGTCCGCGGGGTGTGCAAACAATTCAAAATATCATTTTGGAAACTGTTTTTATCGGCAGTTTTTGCGTGACAAAAACGGCGGATTTCTAACGTCGTTACAAGCTATGATAGTCTATCCTAATGTTCTAGCTTGGCTCTGATACCATGAAAGTCGACCCTAGCACCACCATGAGGTTTTAGTAGTATCAAGCATGCCAAATTCTAATTTTTATTAGGTGCTAAGTTAGACTATACAAGATCTTTGCTAGAATATTATGGTAAGCTATAAAACCATCAAGAAGGGAAGGAGGTTATAGTAATATAGATTGAGTCCTTCACTTCACATGCCCCGTCTAGTAGTCCCGCGGCTCCATTAGGCTCCACTTCAGGCTTTGGACGAACTTCCTTCGATGACCTTCGTGCCGAAAATGATCCACGCGAAGTCCCTCCAACTCAAACTACCTCTACACTAAACTCTCTAGCGTAGTAAACACAATACACTCGATCACTAGTCAAGTGTAGGATGGTGATGTAGGAGATGTTAAAAGCTCACAAGTTTGTGTTCAAGCTTCATGGTTCACATCACATGTGAGGGTTGGAACTTGAACTATAGCAATTGAGGAAGAAGAAGAAGTTAGAGAGCAACCAAGGGAGTAACTCAAGAAAATGGCTAAGTGTTGTGAATGAGTTTAGAATGAATAGCAACTCTTGACCCCCACTCATTCAAGCATGGAATTTTTCAATATAAAATTGCAACCATACTTGAATAGTGAGTCAAGATGAATAAATAAATGTAAATTCCATGCTTGCAACCATGCTCTCATTTTCCACCCCATTTCTATTTTCTCAAAATAGAATTTTATGCCATGCTTCATCATCATCATCATTATTATTATTATATATCATATATATTAATATATATATTATGAAGAATAATTAGTGGGCTAATGATATTAGTTAAGATATAATTATATCACATATAATATATATCACATTATTAAATTAACACTTGATTTAATAATCCGGTTATATCACATATGACCGACTAATATCATTCATTTGTATATCACATTATCAAATCAACACTTGATTCGACAATCGGGTTATATCACATATAACCGAACCGATAACAGATAACTGCCAGATTACAATACGGCATCACATACACGTATTTAATCAGGCCCACACACAGATCACATATGTACCCTACTTCGTTTCGCTTGAACCAGGGAACTTCTGTGTGGGGCTCTAAAAACTCATCAATACGCCAGCAGTAGGTGATGATCACATCAGTCACCTACAAGCCGTCAGCGGTACTAGCTGGACGTAACGGCTATCCGGGTATTGAGCGATATGAAGATCAACAAGCAAACTTATCCATAGTCTCCATGAAGGCTATCGGTAACACTACCGTACAATCTGGCCTTTTCGTCTGATATGTCGCATATCATATCTAGGGGTGGTAAACATCAGACTCCAGTAACGCGATAAGTCATGCCAATGTCTGGCCTATAACGGTTCAAGAAACTACTGATAACACTTATCAGTAAATCTCATAAGAAGCCCTGGCCAGGGAATTCCAGTTATAGCCAATCGAGCATAGCGCAACATCAACCCCCAATACCGGGATATACGAAACCCCTCCTATCGCTCATTGCCTCTATGCGACTCGGGACTGTACCCAAAATCCACCTATTTGCGTGTATCCTTTGAGCGTGGTAGGGATGAAATCAAAGCACAGTGGGAGCCGTACAAGACTCTATGACGATCTCGGGTCTTCAGAATAACCTGTACCAGTGTCACCAGAGGACTGTCATCTAATGATAGATATACTACCACATAGGAGCCCTCAGCGAGTCCGTTCGGTGTACTCATTCTCTAATGAGCACATGTGTACAATCTTTGATGTCACACACCAATGGCTATGGGATCAGCCATCGCCCTTTAAGAGACAAGAAACGTACATACTAGTCTACTCTGTAATATCGATGCTCTAGTCTCGATATTCCCTCGACTAGGAACTGATTAAAGGATGTACTTTTGGACTACCCTGGCCCTACTAGTATGATCTCATCATAGTCCTGGTAGTCAAGTACATATACTAAGGGCTTTATCAACATGTACGAGACAGACAGTATAAATACCAGTCTACATGTTAGATAAAGGTAACCTGATAGAAAACTATCATGTCGAGCAAGAAAGTCCTCTATATATATGTCCAAGCATCCATTATATCATCAATAATGGCCTTTAGGGCATACATATTCATAACAAAATGTAATTTCGTATTTTATCCCACAAGTTCTAAAAGCCATCGTGCTATGTTAAGAATGAGTGTTATGATGAGGTAGGTCATTACCTTGTGAGTTTCCTAAAGGTAATATGAGCAAAAAGATAAGGTAATGTCGTATGCAAACTTAAGGGTATTTTACTGTAAAAGGGAAATAGAATTTGTTTAACACAATATTTTGAATTGAAACTTGTAGTAGATATTGTTTTATATTTATTAAACAAGATATAAAAATATGGTTATTATGTGGTTATGAAAAATTGAGTTTTTAAAGAAATTAGAATCGGAAGTCGGATTAACTTCGCTTCCGAAGAGTTTTGAAAATAGGATTCTTTTTAATAGAGAGAGTAAATGGAAGAGGGGACTTACTAAATGATTATAGAGGGGGGAGGTAGAAAGAACTTCCGAAAGCATCGTGGAGTCGTTTTGTCGCCGGATTTGTCACGAAACATCGCCGGAACTTTGCCTTGAGCTAACTCCACTTGTACAACTTCTTGGACTTAGGAATTTTAGATAGTTTTGACGAAGTATTTCTGAATGAGGAGGGCCAAAGTGTAGGATTGTATTTATAGAAGAAATTAGGGTTTAGGGTAATGAATTGAGAATTAAAAAATGCATTAAAATTTTGATTTAATGGTGATTTTTAATTCTTTGGATAATTGCAGGAAAAACAAACAGACTAGGGTTAGTGCGGGTCCAAGGGTGCTAGGGGAAAAACTTTTAAAGCAATTCACATGGGGGACCGGCGGCGCCGACCCCAAAGATGATCTCGCCGGTCCATTGGGTAGTGTCTGTGCTTGGATTCATGCCACGTGTTTTCGGCTGTTCAACTAACATTTTCCTCATGTTTGATTTTTATGTGATTTTTCATTTTTACGTGTTTTGCACGTGTAAAATTTTGAGCTTCTAAAAGTTTTAAACAAAAATCAATAAAAATAATATGTGGCTTGAGGGATTCGAACACAGTGGCTATGTCACAGCAATGCAAGACTTTACCAATGAGTTACAAGTGCTTTCTTGCTGTTCAAAAGCAATTTAAATATATAACTTGTGCTCGGGCTTAGGTGCTCCTTTCTGTATTTTTGAAAAAAAAATTCTGTACAGAAAGTTTAGGGTTGTTACATGAATTCCTCTCCAAAGATTTTATGGTGAAAAACTATTTTCTTTTTTTTTAGAAAACAAGAGTTAAACTCTTGATTTAATTCACAAAAAAAAGGAAAGAAGAAAGAAGGAGGCTGTGAACCTTGAAGGAGGAGGCACAAAACCCTAAGTTAATATAGGAAGAATCTTGTTTGTTATCATTCACCATGACACCTTATATAGATTTTACATTTAACATATGGCCCTTTGGGCTTTTCAAAATGGCACATGTGCCTTTTACATGTCATGTGCTTTTTTTTTCTTTTGCACATAGGTCATGAGCTTTTACATAATTTGGGTTTGTTGCCCATTTTATTACATTCATTCATAGGAATGACACTAAGCCTATTTATGTTCTAACCATTATTCCTTTGGCATGGGAGAGGCCGGTCGCGGGGCTCGACTTAGGCATGGGGTCACTTGACCTGGACTTGGGCTCGCTTACCTGTGGTTGATTTTGACTTTGACTTGGTCAACGGGATTTAATTTTTGACCCCAACAAAGTGCCCCCCATCAATAAATGCACACCGCGTATATGAATAGTGTGCATGAAATTGATAGATCTTGTTACGCAGAACTCTGACATTGAGGTGGAGCATTATTCCTGGGGCGGAGCATCATTCCGATGTGCGGAGCATAATTCCGGGGTCGGAGTATCATTCCGAAAAGTAGAGCATAATTCCGAGGTCGGAGTATCATTCCGAAGAGCGGAGCATAATTCCGATTTGCAGAGCATAATTCCAGTATATCCTGAGACGAAGCATAATTCCGGTGCAAGGGAGAACATTCCGAACGAAACATAGTTCCGATGCAGGGGTTGATTCGAGGACGAAACATGATTCTAACATGGAAGGCGGACACTCCGAGGGGAAACATGATTTCGACACGGGGTATATTCTAAGATGAAACGTGATTCCGACGTAGAGGTTGTTGGTTGACTTGATTCCGAGACGGAGCATGATTCCGACAAGGAGGTCGCTGGTTGACTTGTTTTCGAGGCGGAGCATGATTCCGACAGGAAGGTTGATACTGCTCTTTTTGCGACTTGAACGGTCGGTGCTCGACGTGTCTTCAAGACGAAGTGTCTCTGGTAGACGTTTCCCCGAGACAGAGTGTCTATGCATGACGTATCCCCGACACGGAGTGTCGCTGGTTGACGTATCCCCGAGACAGAGTGTCGCTGGTCGACGTGCTCCTGAAGCGGAGTGTCTCTTTGACGTTTTCCCGGCACAGAGTGTCGCTGGTCGATGCATCCACGAGGCGGAGTGTCGTTGGTTGACTTGTACCCGGCACAGAGTGTCACTGGTTGACCTATCCCCGGCACGGAGTTTCTATTTGACGTTTTCCCGGCATGGAGTGTCGCTGGTTGACTTGTCCCCGGCACGGAGTGCCGCTGGTTGACTTGTTCGCGGCACGGAGTGTATGTTTGATGTTTTCCCGGCACGGAGTGTCGTTGGTTGATGTTTCCCCGGCATGGAGTGTCGCTGGTTGACTTGTCCCCGGCATGGGGTGTCGCTGGTTGACTTGTCCCCGGCATGGGGTATCTGTTTGACGTTTTCCCAACACGAAGTGTTGCTGGTTGACTTGTCCCCGGCACGGAGTGTCTGTTTGACATTTCCCCGGCACGGAGTATCACTGGTTGACTTTTCCCCGGCACGGAGTGTCGCTGGTTGACTTGTCCCCGGCACGGAGTGTCTGTTTAACGTTTCCCCAGCATGGAGTGTTGCTGGTTGACTTGTCCCCAGCACGGAGTGTCGCTGGTTGACTTGTCCTTGGCACAGACTGTCGCTGGTTGACTTGTCCTCGGCACGGAGTGTCTGTTTGACATTTCCTCGGCACGGAGTGTCTGTTTGACATTTCCTCGGCACGGAGTGTCGCTGGTGGACGTTTCCCTGGCATGGAGTGTCACTGGTTGACTTGATTCCAAGTCGGAGCTTGATTCCGACGGGGAGGTCGTTGGTCGACTTGATTCCGAGGTGGAACATAATTCCGGTAGGGTAGGCAGATATCCAGAGGCAAAGCATGATTTCGACACGGGGTACATTTTGAGACGAAACATAATTCCGACGCGAGATTATTGATTTGATTTGATTTGGGAGTTTCTTATCCGTCCAGCGGGGCTTTTGAGCCTGAGACTTGGAATTTGGGATTTTGTTTGGCGCCAGCATCGCTACACTGGAATATGGTACCAGGAGCGAACCATCATTTTCCATGAAGAGCATAGGATTTGGGTTGGCACCAGCATCGCTATACTGGAATATGGCACCAGAAGCGAATCATCATTTTCCATGAGAGGATTTAGGGATTTTGGTTTTGCTTCGGCATCAGCACCGCTTACACTGGAATATGGTACCAAGAGCGAATCATCATTTGCCATGAGGGGATTTTCCTCATTCCCAGTTTAAAGACTTAGGGGTCATTTGTTCCCAATTTAACGACTTAGAGATCATCTGTTCCCGGTTTAATGACTTAGGGGTTTATTGGATCGAAAGTTTAGAATTTTTGGGGTTGGGTTCGGCATCAGCGTTGCTAACACTGGAGCATAAGTGCCAGGATCAATTCATCATTTGCCTTTTCCTGTTAGGAAGTGATGGCTTAGGAGACAGGTTTAGACCCTATCACTTAAGGCATTTCAATTTTATGAGCCGTAAGGATCCCATAAAAGCATTTTCTCCCTACGAGTCAAAGGATCTTATAGGTGTATTTTCTCCTTAGGAGCCGTGGGGCCCCCAAGAGTGTTTTTCCTTTGTGAGTCATAAGGATCCTATGAAGGTGTTTTCTTACAAGTCGAGAGGATCTCGCAAGGCTTGTTCTCCTCATGTATCATGAGGACAATTCCATGGGTGGAGACCGGCTGCGGGACTGGTGATTACGGTGAGACATGGGTGTGATGAAGGTTATTTGAGCCCGTGGATTGTATATGATAATCAATTTGGGGACTGGCCGTAGGGCTGGGAGATTTTTTTGGAATTTGGGTTTTGGTTGGCGTCTGCATCGCTGCACTGGAATATGCTACCAGGAGCGACTCATCATTCGCCCTTTGGAAATTTGGGGGTTGGATTTTGGTTGGCGTCTGTATCGCTAACACTGGAATGGTACCAGGAGCGACTCATCATTCACCGTTTAGGAATTTAGGGGTTTGGATTTTGGTTGGCGTCTTCATCGCTATACTGGAATATAATACCAGGAGCGACTCGTCCTTCGCCGTTGGGATATTCGGAGATTTGAAATTTTGTTGGCGTCTGCATAGCTAACACTGAAATATGGTTTCAGAAGCGACTCATCATTCGCCTTTGAAGGTTTTTTATACCGTGTTTGCTCTATCATTTCAGCTTTTCTTGTTGCAAAAGTCACGATCGCCCTATCATTTCGGCTATTTATTTATCATTTCGGCTATTTATTCGCGGCTGCCCCATCATTTTGGCTTTTCTTTTATTTACAATTTTTTTGACACTCCCAGTTTAACGACTTAGGGGTCAAATGTTCCCAGTTTAATGACATGGTGGTCAGCTGTTCCTAATTTAACGACGTGGTGGACATCTGTGTCTGCTTATCCCAGCTCCTCAAACTTTGATCTTGGCGGAGCTATGTTGATGACCATAACTTTGTGGCTTGCTGGTACATCCGAGGACTGTGAGGTTTTCCCAACCTTGTATTGGTTCTCCGCCCGGTCTTTGAAAATATAGCAGTCTTCAATGGTATGACCCGCCATTCTATGATACGGGCAGTACATGGGATTTCCGATCATGTTCATATCATGTGGTCTCTTTGGAATAGGCAGTCACAGACCGTTGTTCAAGGCGTTCTTGAATATTTTGCGGATTTCATCCCTCCTGAAGGAATATACTTTCTTCTTCTTCCCCATTAGAGTAGGTGCTTTTTCTGATCCTGGTCCTCGAGGCCGATCGATTTTTGGTTCACCTATTGTCCGCTTACCACGTTCAGTGTACGTATCAGAGGGACTGGAGGCTGATCGCTGTAGGATGTTTTTCGTCACCCCATTGAGATGGGAATACGCGTGCGCTTGTCAGGCGTATTACAGATTCCCCCTGCCTAGGGTAGACATGAGGTTTATTGACTGTGGGGATCCGAATCTCCGGCAGCCGCGGACTAAGCTGCCGTTAATTACCCCTCGCCTTTGGAGCGAGAGAACCTTCGATTAACGGGTTAAACTGGTCATGCGAACTCAATGTGCAGTGTACGTGTGTTGTTTTTTGAAAGGGGTTTTGGATATATCGAGGGGCCCGTAGAGTTTTTATGGGGGTCCCGCTACCTGGATAGCGGGCTGGGGGTCAAGGGGGCTAGCAGCCCCCTTACGGGGTGTGAGGCAGCGCCCCGTTAGAAATTTTTTCTAACGGGGGACAGTGTTGTGGAGTGTGTGTGTGTGTGTGTGTGTGTGTGTAAGGGAAAGGTCATCCAAAGGATGCGTGGGAAAAAGCGCCAGCTCCTCATGTGCGCGGCAAGCGGGCGCTAGCGCTTTGGGCGCCAGGGCGCTAGCGCCTTACGTGCCAGGCACGTGGGCGCTCGGGCACTAGCGCTTTGGGCGCTAGCGCCTCACGTGTCAGGCACGTGGGTGCCAGCGCCTCACGTGCTAGGCACGTGGGCACTCGGGCGCCAGCGCTTTGGGCGGTAGTGCTTCACATGCCAAGAACGTAGGCGTTCGGGTGCTAGCGCTTTGGGCGCCCGGGCGCTCGCGCTTTGGGCGGCAAAAGGGACTTGGTCCCTGCAATGGGAGTTGTACTCCCAGAAAGAAACACTTATTATTTTGTGTGTGTGTGTCTATATATATATATATATATATATATATATATATAGGAGTTAAACTCCTAGAATATTTTGAAGCTGATGAAGGGGCTTCTCCCCTTGAGCCCTGGATCTTCCCCAAAGTGGGGTCTTTGGAGATAGGTCTCCTTCTTCCTCCTTTGTTGGCCGGCTCTTGGATAACAAGAGGGGTAAGATTTTAAAAATCTCCCATTTTTAAAATTTGATGGAAGATCCAAGCTACCCTTTGTGGGTTTTGTGGTGAAAACTATTTAGTTTTGGAAAAGGAAGGGTAAAACTCTTGATTTAATTCAAAAGAAAGAATAAGGTTTCAGAATCTTGAGGAAGGAGAAGATCACAGATCTTGATACTTTTTTGGAGAGAGAAAAAAGTTGTTGAGATATTTTCATTATTTTTGCCTTTATAGACTATACACTTTACATATAGCCCCTTGGGCTTTACAAAATGGTATTTTTCCCATCCCATGCCTCATGTGCTATTTCTTTTTGTACATAAGCCATGGGCTATACAAAAATTTGGCTTTATGCCCATTTTGCTTACATTCATGCATGAAAAATTACATCAAAATTATTTGTTACATGATTTTTTATTTTGGCATGGGGAGGCCGGACGCGGGGCTCAACTTGGGCATGGGCCCACTTGCTTGGGCTGGGGCCCGCTTACTCGGGGTTGACCTTGACTTTGACCCGGTCAACTGGGATGCAAATTTTGACCCCAACAATCGCGGCCGTTTTTCGCAAAGGTGTTCTGTCTTGGGCTGGAGGGGGTATCGATTGGCTGTTTCAGGGTATCAATCCCTTGCTCAAGAAATGAATTTTGATTTTGCTGCAATGTCAATCGGACGAATTGGGTCGTGAGATCTGCCACGACTTTTGCCAGCTCGTCGACTTTAGAATGGACCTTGGCCAACTTCTCGTCTCTGTCATGAAGCTGCTTTTGAAGCCATTAGAATAATAATTGCTTTATAGCTCCGGGTATGATAACCGAGTCATCCTTACTGTCTGAGCTTGATTCCATAGGAATCACAGGCTCCTTTGGCTTAATGGCCTGAGCGGATTCTTCATCATTTAGACCGAGCCGATGTTGGGTAGTAATAGCCACGTCGTCGTCATGGGTATGAGGCATAGGAGGAATTGTTCTTCTGGGCTCCATAATGTAGATCGTATGGATTATGTACCCGTCTACTGTCTCTATATTAGTAATGTTGCTCGTTGGTCTTTTGGCTTGTTGCCTTAGCCTGTTCCTTTCCAAGAAGGGCAGATGATTGAGAGCAGCAGATTTCCGAAGGGCTTCGATCTCCGTTTGTATGAAATTGGTGGTCGCAGCTTGATTATTCGCTAGCACGCCTTTAGACAGTTCTATCTCTCCTGCCTTATATTGCTTTTCGAACCAATCTTTGAAGACGAAGTAGTCCTCAATGGCATGACCTATCACTCTGTGATAGGGGTAATATTTGGGGTCATCGGTCATATTCGCTTCTTGCGGTCTCTTTGATTCTGGCAATTGTAGACCGTTTCTTAGGGCGTTCTTGAATATCTTGTGGACTTTATCCCTTCTAAAGGAATAGACATTATCTAGTTTCTCTTTCAGAGGCGATTCTCTTCCATCTCCCAACACTGTCTTCCGAACCTGGTTGGTATTAGGCCCGCTCATCCCTCGCTTATTTCGGTTAGCCAAAGCGTTGAAAGATTCAGCATCATCGGAATTTTCGCCTTTGCAATTATCGTCCTTTCGGTTTCTCCAGGATCTATTGTTATTTTGGGAATCCGAGGGAGAATCCTGCTTTGAGCATTCTAACATTTGAACTTTCTTGGTCAGTTCTTGGAACGTCTTGAAACCTGTGGTTCATAGAAAAGGATTCATCCAGGTACCAAGATTTCCGATGAGGAGATTTACGGATTGGTCTTGCTCCAACGGCGGTTCACATTTGACAGAGGGATTGCTCTATCAGACTATCAAATTCATGTTGCTTTCGTTGTTCTTTGGCTCGGTCCTTACGAGGTCGGCAATGGTGATTTTATTGCTGACACTCATGAACCTTTGCTTGAACATAGATTCTATTTGAGCGAACGTCGTGATCGAGTCATCCGGTATGCTTGCATACCAATCGAAAGAAACATCGGTCAAGCTATTAACGAACTGGAGGAGAAGAAACGCATCATTGCCCCCAGTGTTCGCGCATGATGCTTTAAATTGGGTGTTCCCTCATAAAAAGAGAGAAAAGGGGAGAAAATTCCCCACTACTCAAGTCTCACTTGTTAAACACGTGAGCGCCTATATGCAAGCATATAGGCGTTGCAGTTAAAATAACTCATGGGCTAAATAAGCCTCACGTGTTAAACAGTTGAGCACCTGCAATCAAAACACCTAATGGGCTAAAAGTGCCACACATGTTAAATACGTGAGCGCCTATATGCAAAGCATATAGGCGTTGCAATCAAATAATTGGTAAGCCAAACAGGCCTCACGTGTTAAACACGTGAGAGTTTATATGCATATGAGCGCTGAAAATAAAGCATGCTAAAATCCATGCTAGGGGTCACGTGTTAAACACGTGAGTTCTCCTGCTGCACTCTTTGACAAGATAGAATTAAATTCTATGTGATAGAATTAAATTCTATTTTGAAAATATTTTCCCTGATCTTTCTGATACGGAAAGATTCTTCTCTAACAGAGAATTTTGGATTTAAAATCCAATTGTGATAAAATATCACCAATCAAAGCACTTGATAGAATTAAATTCTATGTAGAAAATATTTCCTTGATCTTTCTCAAATTAGAAAGATCTTCTCCGTTAAACAGAGAACCCTTGGATTAAAAATCCAACGATAATTATAAAATTACCCTCGATCATCTGATAGAATAAAATTCTATCTTAGGAAAATAGTTTCCTAATTTTGTTAAATTAACAAGATATTCATAGGAAAATATTTCTTAATCTTGTTAAATAAACAAGAAATCTTCTCTGTTAAATAGAGAGCCTTTGGATTAAAAATCCAATGGTGAATAAAATTCACCAATTAATCTTCATGATCTCTCAATGAAAGATTTTCTTAACATACTGATTTCCCCCCTTTTCTTATAAATAGAAGTAAGGAGATTAAATCTAAAGATACACAAAACTCCCCACAAGCTTCTGCAAAAAATATATACAGTGAGCTCTTGAAAAAGAAAGAGAATTTAATTCTCAAAGAAGAAGAAAACCCGCCTCATTAAAACCCTAGGTAAAAAAAACACAGAAATCATAGTGTCTCTTTTTTACCTCTCTACCCTTTCATATAAGAACTCAGTTCTTTCTCTGGTTGAGATTTGCAGAAGCAGATCTCCCCACGAGTTGAGAATTTAATTCTCATCAGGACGATTCTGTTCTGCAGATTCAAAACTTAGGAGAAAAGAACTAAATTAAAACAAAAAGAACAGGAGCATATGGGAATTTAATTCCTCTAAGAATTAGGGTTTAACCCTACAAAAAAAATTAGTTCTTCAATACAAACAATAATGATGATCCAAGACGATCATCAATGACTAAAAATGTCATTAACAAAGATCAAATATCTCTGAAAATAAACAACAAGAATAACTTGGCGTCTCAACTCTGTTATGGAGCCTCACGTGTTTGCCACGTGAGTGCTCAAAATAAGCAAAAGCAAAGTTAAAACCGCCTCACGTGTTTCCCACGTGAGTGCTCAAAATAAGCAAAAAAACAAAGTTAAAACTGCCTCACATGTTTCCCACGTGGGCGTCTAAAGAGCAAAGAAAAACTTCTTTGTTACTTAGGCAGCCGCCCCAAAAGGAAGCAGTCACGTGAAACACACGTGAGCTCTATCCAAGTGCTTAACACTTCTGTAAAAAGAGGGAAATGAACAAATAAAGTCCAAAGCCTATCACTCGCGTGCTTCCCACGTGAGTATCATGCAGAGTGCTCAACACTCCATGATTAGTCAAAAATCACTAAAAATGCTCACATCTGAGTGCCTCACGTGTTTCACACGTGAGTACCACAGGAGTCTAGTGCTTAGCACTAATCCAGCACCCCACGTGTTTCACACGTGAGCGTTGTATGTCCCGGTGCTCAGCACTGTTGGGTAATTATGGAAACTCAATCTCAGCCCAAAAATTAGCTAAGTTTCCTGAGGGCAAACCTCTTTGTTTTTTTTAATCAATTGAGCCCACATGCTCTTGATTTCCAAGATCTCAAATATGACCAAAAATTCTTAAGTCCACAACAACCCTTTTTCCCTCAAATAAGGGATTTGGTTTAAGGGTACATCTCTTCACACCTCTGATACATGTCGTTGTAATTCCTCAACGTCTTCAGAGAGGTGGTGGGTCCCGACAACCAACAAGTTCTTTCGTTGATCCACTTCCAAACTGACGTGGACGCCTCAAATCGGATCGTACCCCAAATTGGGCGCATTCCATATCACCATTGTTCACTTCGTCACGTAATAAATACACGTGCGTGCAAGATAGACAGTGGACCGAAATGTCCTTAAACTAATATTCACCTCCAAAATGGCGATAAAGGACCGAAACGTCCTTAAATTAACATTTCACCTCAAATATGGCGATAGTGGACCGAAATGTCCTTAAACTAATATTCGCCTCCAAAATGGCGATAAAGGACTGAAATATTCTTAAATTAACTTTCCGCCTCAAACATGGCGATAGTGGACCGAAATGTCCTTAAACTAATATTCACCTCCAAAATGGCGATAAAGGACCGAAACGTCATTAAATTAACATTTCGCTTTAAACATGGACGATATTGGACTGAAATGTCCTTAAACTAATATTCGCCTCTAAAATGGCGATAAATGACCGAAACGTTCTTAAATTAACATTTCTCCTCAAACATGGCGATAATGGACCGCGATGTCCTTAAACTAAAATAATCGAGCCCAAATGCTCATATATTTAAGCTGATCTTAATCTCAAACCAGATTAACGATCTTTAAATCAATCCAAATCTAAAAATATACGGATTTAGACTAATCCACGCCCTACGGGCGACAACATAAAATAGTCTCCGTATACAATCCACGGGCAACCAAAACAAACAAAAACACACACGATACGAAGTGAGCCTCCAGAACAGGAGAAAGTGGTTATCACGATACGGTAACGTAATTAAATGCAGGGTCTTGCGTCTGCAAGGAAGAGCGTCCCCACAATCAAAAACCCCTCACAAACGAGGGGATATGATAAAGTCTGCTACAACGGTCGCATTCGTTCAAACCTCCGATATATGGTGTAATAAATCAATTTGGCATCTTCGGAGAGGTGGACGGATAAATTCAAATAGCATATGTCCCCAGAATTCAGGCCAGACGTCCCAACGTCCCAGTCCGTCTTCCGGCGGTGAACATTGGGCAATGTACCGGTTCGCATTTCCCGTCCCATCGAACCTTTCAAATTTAGGGACGACATAGCCAATGGGAAACTCCACAAGATCGTACCGAGCAGGATATGGTCTCCTACTACTGCTGACATCTTTTTGCTCTCCGGGTTCGGCTACCAATATTTTGACTTTGTTGGCGACCAAATCCATGATTTGATCTTGCATTAGCGGGTTGCTGTCATCGGTAGTCAAGATATTTCCCGAGATATGATGTAGTTCACCCATCTTTTGATTTGAGAGAATATGCGTCGGCTGTCTCGGGACACCTTTTCCTGGTTCATGAACATAGCCTTGCGCTTGATTGGGCGGCTGAGAGGCAACTTGGGCCGTGAGCTATAAGACGACGTTTGTCAAGTCGTCAATCTTCGAGTAAAGCTTGGCTATCTCCTTGTCTTTATTTTTGAGCTGCTTCTAGAGCTCTTGGAGAAGTTGCTGCTCTAGGGTCTTGGGATGGAAAATTGGCTCATCTTCACTTTCCGAGCCCGACTCATCATGAACCGAGAGATCTCTCTGCTTATCAGCCTCACTGGAAGGGTTTTCATTACCTTCCAGAAGAGGCTGGTCTTGAGAAGTGGCAGCCACATTCACACCAGATTGGATTTGAGATGTGGTGGCCTCGTCTTTACTCTTGCTGCATATGCCCACCATGTGGACAGTGTGGACCACATATCCATCCATCTCTTTATCTTTGGCGGAAGATTTTTCGAACCATCGTCGCGACCTTTCCTCTTTTGGAATGGACAGGCGACTGAAGACGGTTGGCCCGACTGGGTCCTTGGGTGGCGCTGCTCGGATCGCAGATTTTTTGACCCTTGCGGTCATGGCATTCTTCTGAACCAATTTCAGCGGTTCAAAAGAGTTAGTGAGCTTCACAGCCGATTCGACTGTTGTTGCGAAGTAACCCTGTTCTTGGAACTTCATGCAGTTCAACCTAGCAGGAGCCCTAGCCCTTTTGTTGGCTCTATATCTGAGCCTTTTCTGTCTTAACTTCTCGATTTTGAGGGCTTGGCGGGCATCCGTTATCCAGGAAGCCATCGTGAGTCGATTGATGGGGAGCTTAGAGAAGATACCCGATCGAGCAGTTGTCAGGGGCACCGTGTAATATTTCAGAAAATATAAAATATAATATTTAGAATTTAATATTAAAATAATATATTTCCCGAAAACTGCCCGATTTGCGAAATTGGGGTTTTCGAAAAAATGTATAAATATATACCAATATTTGTGAAATAATTGGAAATTAAAATTATTTATTCATTTAATGATATATTTAAAGGATTTGGTATTTTTTAAAATCAATTATATGCAGTTTAAATGAAAACCCGATCAGTGCACTGCTAATCGCGATTAGGCCAAATCCGTGTTTCTACAGTTTCCCGTGGCTAGTGCACCATGTCAGGTTGCATTTGGTTGCATGTGGTTCATTTGTGTTTGTTGGTTTCATATTGTATTTTGGTTTTGTGAGGAAAAAGAAAAGAGAAAAGGGCAAAAATGGTAATTAGTGAGAGAATGGGTGAGAATAAAGGGGAGAGAGAGAGGGCGGCCACATTTTTCCTCCCCCATTATTTTTCTTCTCCTTCTTCTTCCTTATCTCCCTCCAACTCCAACCCTAACATCCATCTCAATTTGCTCACCAAAAGCCTATACACCTTTAACAAAAAATGATCACCTCCCCACCCTCATCACATTGGACCAAGAAAAGTTGGATTTTGATGACTTTGGGAAGCTAGGGTTTTTCTTGATATGCCCAAAGGAGGTATAAACTCTCCCATTTACTTTAGTTTTTAGTTCTTTATATTCTAGTTTAGTTTAGAAGTTGATTTAATGTAGATTTGTGAAGTTAGAAATTTCAAGAGAGGGATTAGGATTTGAGTGGTGTTGTGGTGACGTAGTGGCTGTTAACAAGACTTGAGTGGTGTTTTTACTGATCTAGAACAGAGAATAGAACCCAAAATACGGACTTAGAATTTCCTCGACGTTGATATTTGATGGTTTGTGAGTGTATCTGGGATGATCCGAGACAACTACAAAATAAGTTCCCATGACCATGAGACGTGCAGGCAACTTAGAGGCAACCCCTGAAACCTGAAACCTGAGACCTAATACCCTCAATCTGGCCGCAAATTTATTGCTATAGGCCGCAATTTGCGGCCAAGTCGGAGTGAAACCTTGTGATTTTTGGTCTGGGGCATTGTTATCCTATATCTAGAGCAACCCCATATGCAAAATTGACTAGTTTGACCTGAGTCAAAATCTCGGAGCACATTGGTGTGATTTTTGGTTATGTTTTCCGTATTTTGAATGCTAGGTTGTGATATTTGGATTTGTATTTGGTTGTTGGATGTTTTTACATCAACAACAAGGGATGATTGGTTGTTTTGCATGTGAGGCTATAGGTTTTAACCTATGAGCGATCCGTGTGCCGTATTGGTTTTCCGGATTCAATTTTAATAGCGATTGCGATTTTGTATTATTGTAGGTACCTTCGCGTAGACTCTGAGGCACGGAGCATGGCGTCATCGATTTCGGCAAGCAAGGATCAAGGTGAGTAGATATATATCTATGGGGAAAATCGGGTGGATGGCGTATAGCACCTCGCAAGTTTTTGATGGAAACCGATCTATAGGGTCAGTCGTTGAAACCTAGATTTGAAAACTAGGAATATGGTTAAAAAGATAGTTAAAGATGAATAATTGAATATATACATATGAAGATATGAGATGAAAGCTATAAGGATATGAAAAGTGAATGTGAATCACGACTTATAGATTTGCAGTTATACTAGAATAGTATGAATTTTAGAGTAGCATGACATTTGATGTATATGATAGAACGTATATATAAAATTGACGTGATGTGAGATATAAATACAATGAAAAGAATATACGATGTGATATGATGACTTGATGATATGTTGGTATACGGATGCGAGTCGATTGAGATGATTGATACCTTTGCCGGTCCCTTAATATGAGGTTGTTATGGATGTGACCCGGGGATATGGGTATATAAATATATATATAAATGTGGTGAATCATGAGTGATATGTCGTATGGGATGTTAGGTCCGCACCCTCATTGTCATATAGGTTGATAGGATCCCTGATGGTTTAATGCCGTCGTACGATAATTTTCCGTACGAGAAGAGTTTTATGATGATTGATCCGTACCCTTGACTAGAGCATGTCGTACGATTGATTATACCGTACGTGATATTGTGAGGCTGGATGCCGATTGATTGATTCACCGACTCGGTCATGATAGATATGTATACCAGTCAGCATTCGCATACGATTTACTTTATGCTACGATCATGTCACCATCATTGCATTTCATATACCTGTGCTAGTACACCTACACCATTATCGATGATGCGTATGTTACATTTACACAGATTGGCCGGCTTACACACTTCATCATCGATAATTACTGTCACTCACACAGGAGGATTGCTACATCATGCTATTATATTGTTATGCTCATACTATGATGATATGCCCATACCCACATTACTTTTCCATGCTGCATGATATACGGATATGCTTACATTCTGTTATATGTCGCATACATCATGCTTTACGATTATACGCATTGAGATATACTATTTTCATGAGATTTCTGGATTTGAGAACCGTGGTCATTTCAAAAGAAAGTATGTATTGTTTTAAAAACCCAGTTTCTCTTGATATGAGATTTCAGTGCGTCCACCATGTGTTTTCTCGGTTCTGAGAATGGCATGTGAAACCGATTCGAGGAGCGGTAGGCACCGTCTGCGGGTACATGATGGACCTGGTGAGGTACCCCGGGGCAAGAAGACTCGTATTGTTAGACGGTGAGCCTGGCAGGGGCCACTGCCCATCGGTGATAGTATTTGGGCTCAGCGGTTATCCGGAGGATACCGACCGGAGTCATGAGATGATATGGGCCGATCCGGACTGACGGAGCCCTTAGGCCGATCCGGACTGACGGAGCCCGAGAGATATGAGGATTTACGTGTCGAAGCTGGACGCGGGTTTCATGATGTTTCGAGTGTCGATGTTGGACATTCGGGTTCCATGATTTTGATGTGTCGCGAAGGACATACGTTGATTTATATCATCATACCTTCATGCATATGATTTTATGATATTTACATGCATGATGTTGTTGTGTTATTGGTTGACACATAGATGAGATCCACATGCATACTGTCATTGATTTTATGGTTGGATGATATCCGCATGCATATAGATATTATGTATATTTGTTGGCACATATGCAGATACGGTCACCCTAGATATTATAGTATTACCTTTATGATACAGTTGACATAGGAGTTGTTGTTTATTCGATTTTTACCTGTTGATATTTTTCTACTCACGAGTTGGCAACTCACCCCCGTTGTGTCACAGTTCTTGCAGGTTGACCGTATGGATCAGTAGCGGTATCGCTGGCACACAGTTGCATTTGGGTGATTGCTTTGGTAGGTGGTACATGTTGGATCGTACCCCTCTTGTATTTATTATTCATATTGTATCTAGTCAACTCCATCAATCAAAATAGTATTTGTATAAGTAATGAGACTTAGTGAGACTTGTGGTTGCGAGACTTAGAGCGAGGGGTCCGCTACTTGTGGTTTTGATGTCTTGCTTATTTCTTTATCTTTGTGGTGAACTTCGCCGTTGGGTATCGTATACTTATATTTATGCTTTGTGTGGTTGTGGATCCGCCGTTTGGCGAAGAGCTAGCTCCCGCTTGGGGATGCCTTTTATATTATCATGTATTGTGGTTTTGGATCAAAATATATAAAGGAGGTGCTGCCCAAATTTTGAAAAGACGAAACATGTTTTTTAACTAATAAATTCCACTTGCATTTTTCATGTTCTTTTACTTATCCATTTAGAAAACATTGATTTCACCCTACCTTTATTTCAAAACTTCACCTCTTTTATTTTCTTAAAAAGTTTTAGATTTCTGGGTTTCGTCTTACTTGAATTACGTTACGCCTTTAGACGTTGCATGATTCGAGTGCCGGTCACGAGCTAAATTTCGGGTCGTGACACACCGCTGGAGCTTGCTCGAGACGCCTTATTGCTTTATTGGTGTTGATGGCCTTTCCCCCAGCTGGAACTAAGGAAAGTCGTTCAAACACCGACTTGCGTTTGGGTAGTGGTGCCCTTAAGATCACCACATTTGGCCTCCTGCATTTCGATACCGGTTTGTCTGTTACCGGAGCTTGAGGAGCTACGATGGTGTTAGCTGGCATGAACAAAATAGAGCCGAACTGTAGCGGCGACTCTTCCCACTATCGTCCGAGACTGGTCGGGAGGACCGTCCGGACGTCCATCTTCATCGTGTAGGAGATGGGAGCTGTGTTGGGAGCTGAGCTTGTCCTTAGGGACATTTTGTTGCGTCCGAAAATTGCAATTGAAAACTGTTAATCTGCACAAAGAAGTATGATTTCAGTACGGGAAATCGATGTATACGTTGATTGGGTTCGCATAAATGTTTAACCCAAAATATAGGAGGAGAGAAAAGGTCCCACCGGACGTGCCAGAACCTGTAGGGTCTTTTTCGTCACCCCGTTGAGATGGGACATACACGTCGCTTGTCAGGCGTATTACAGATTCCCCCTGTCTAGGGTAGGCTGGGGTTTATTAATTATGGGGATCCGAATCTCCGATAGCCGCGGACTAAGCTGCCGTTAATTGCCTCTCGCTCTGAGAGCGAAGAAACCTCCGATTGACGGGTCAAAATAATCATACGAACTCAATGTGAACTGTCGGTATTTGAAAGTAATGCAGAAGGGCATGTTTATTTCATTTTATTTATTTTATTTGTGACAAATGATTTTTTATATTTTTTTATTCAAAATAAAAAAAAAAACATTTTTTTATTCAAAATAAAAAAAAAACATTTTTTTATAGAGTTAAATTCCAGAAGATTTTATTTGGAGTTAAACTAAAAAAACAAATTTATTTAGAATTAAACTCTCAAAAAAATTTGTATGGAGTTAAACTCTCTTTTATTCAAAAAAATATTTTTTTATGGAGTTAAACTCCAAAAGATTTTATTTGGAGTTAAACTCCCAAAATAATTTTATTTGGAGTTAAACTCCCAAAAGTTTCTGTATGGAGTTAAACTCCCTTTTATTCAAGGAAACATTTTTTATGGAGTTAAACTCCAAAAGATTTCATTTGGAGTTGAACTCCCAAAATTTCTGCATTGAGTTAAACTCTATAAAAAAATATAAAAAAAGAAAAAAGGAAAGGAAAAGAAAAAAGAAAAAGGAAGGAAGCTCCCCTCCACTCACATGAGGGGGGTGGGGAGCTCCCACTAAGTGGGAGCCTCCCCCTCAGAGGGGGGAAGCTCCCACTTAGTGGGAGCTTTCCCCTCATGTGATGGGGAAAGGGGCTCTCACTTTGTGGGAGCCTCCTCTTCAGGGGGAAAGTGTCCCACTTAGTGGGAGCTCTCTCTCCTTCACGTGAGAGAGCAGAGGCTCCAAAAGAACTTTTTTAATAGAGTTAAATTCCAAAAGATTTTTTTATGGATTTAAACTCCTAAAGTATTTGTATAGAATTAAACTCCAAAAGATTTTTAAAATATGGAGTTAAATTCTAAAAGATTTTTTCTTTTTTTAATGGAGTTAAACTCCCAAAAGCA
Source organism: Agapanthus africanus (assembly GCA_030015575.1). Lineage (NCBI taxonomy): Eukaryota > Viridiplantae > Streptophyta > Magnoliopsida > Asparagales > Amaryllidaceae > Agapanthus > Agapanthus africanus. The sequence goes on from JASDDO010000022.1 coordinate 9,901,638, forward strand.
TTTGTTTGGAGTTAAACTCCAAAAGATTTTTCGTGGAGTTAAACTCCCCAAAGATTTTTGTAAATTTTTTTTATGGAGTTAAACACCCAAAAGCATTTGTATGGAGTTAAACTCCAAAAGATTTTACGTGGAGTTAAACTTCCCGAAAGAATTTTGTATGAAGTTAAACTCCAAAAGATAAAACCTTTTTTTCTTTTTTTTTATTTTGATTTTGATTTTTTTTCAAAGGAAGCTCCCAAAGAGTGGGAGCTTCCCTCTCTCACATGAGTGGGAGCAAGAGGCCCCACTTTGTGGGAGCTTCCCTTCCCCTCACGTGAGGAAGGAAACCTCCACTCACGTGGGGAGAAAGGGGAGGGTGCTCACTGGCTTGGATTTAAACTCCAAAATATTCTCCTTTTTTATTATAATTATTATGGAGTTAAACTCCAAAAGGATTTTAAAAATGAGGTTGAACTCCCAAAGATTTTTGTATGGAGTTAATCTCCAAAAGATTTTTTTATGGAGTTAAACTCCCAAAAATATTTGTATGGAGTTAAACTCCAAAAGATTTTACGTGGAGTTAAACTCCCTAAAAGAATTTTGTATGGAGTTAAACTCCAAAAAATAAAACCTTTTTTAAATTTTTTTATTTTTATTTTTTTTTCCCAGAGGAGCTCCTAAGGAGTGTGAGCTTCCCTTTCTCACGTGAGAAGGAGCAAAGGTCTCCCACTTTGTGGGAGCTTTCCTTCTCCTTACGTGAGGAAGAGAACCCCCACTCATGTGGGGGAAAGGGGAGGTTTTCCACTGGCTTAAAGTTAAATTCCAAAAGATTCTCCTATTTTATTATAATTATTAAACTCCAAAAAGTTTTTAAAAATAGGGTTGAACTCCCAAAAATTTATATGGAGTTGAACTCCCAAAATAATTTTATTTTAGAAAATCCAAAAGAGATCTCTTGAAGCTTCAAGATCTCTGTCTTGGATGATGAAAAAAGACCCCTTTTTTCTTTTTTGAGCATTGAATTCTCTCAAAATGAGGTCATTTTTTAAGGATGGGTCTCCTTCTCCCTCTTCTCCCTTTCTTTTTTTTGGATCTTGGAGAAGAAAGGGTAATTAGATTTAAAATCTTCTCTTTTTAAAGACTTGACAGGAGATTTGAACTCCTCTCCAAAGGTTTTATGGTGAAAAACTATTTCCTTTTTTTAGTAAACAAGAGCTAAACTTTTGATTTAATTCAAAAAAAATGGAAAGAAGAAAAGAAGGAGGCTGAGAACTTTGAAGGAGGAGGCACAGAACCCTAAGTTGATATGGAAAGAATTTAGTTTGTTATCATTCATCATGATTCCTTATATAGGCTTTACATTTTACATATGGCCCCTTGGGCTTTTCAAAATGTCACATGTGCCTTTTGCATGCCATGTGCATTTTTTCTCTTTTGCACATAGGTCATGAGATTTTATATAATTTGGGTTTGTTGCTCATTTTATTATATTTATTCATAGGAATTACACTAAGCTTATTTATGCTCTAACCATTATTCATTTGGCATGGGAGAGGCCGGCCGCGGGACTCGACTTAGGCATGGGGTCACTTGACTTGGACTTGGGCCCGCTTACCTGGGGTTGATTTTGACTTTGACTTGGTCAACGGGATGTAATTTTTTACCCCAACAGTGTGCATGTCAAATAAGTAGCATGTGTTAATCTGTGCAAGTTAACTAAAATATCACGATATTAGATATTTCAATATTATTAATTATAAGAATAAGCTCGATTTGTGGAAGTTTTATTATGAAATTAGGATCGCAATTCTTATGGAACAATAGCAACACAAGATTCAAGATTTATATGTAATGCAAAATAATGTATGATTCCATGTTACACATAAATACTCACATTCTTCGAGCTACCCCCACTACTACAACATAGGGTTGCTCTTACGGGTACAGGAATCTGTATGGGCAAATTTTTATTGCCCCTACGGATTAATCCGTAGGTCCCCATGGTTGTCCATACGGTGCCCTACGTTTTAATTTAAAAATATTAAATCGTAATTTGTTGTTTGGCCCTACGGAGCCACAAATGATAGCCCTACGGTTAGATCCGTAGGGGTATATAAATGGGTTATTAATAAAAAAAAGCACAGAAAGTCCTCGATCGTTCCCAAAAATTCTCTCTCTCACTCTCCCGCGCCTCGATCGCTCGTTCCCGCACCTCGTCGCCACCACCCTCTGCGCCTCGTCGCCACCTTTTTTGATCGTTCCCAAAACTTCCTCGTCGACTTCCTTATCTCCACCGCCCGCGACTCGTCACCGATGTTGGTGTGTAGTAGCGCCTCTAGTAAGGTTGCAACATCATAAAGTGGTGAACTTTCATTTTAAAGAGGGCTATTACAAACGAACTACGAATCGTAACTAGAGATTAGGGTAATAACATCATTATATGAAGTCTAAACTAAAGGAAAAGGAAATACAACCTTTGTAGCCATCTCCTTCGGTCTTTAGGACTCCTACGGCTTTGCACAAGGTTTGGAACGACTCCGCTCGAAATCCTTCGTCGTCTACGATGATCCACTCGGAGATTCCTAGAACAAGCTCTTAGCTTCACAAAAATGAAGCAAACACTCTACACTAAAGGGATAGGGTAGTGTAGAATGGTTGTGTGGTTTGTAAACTCACTTAAAAACCCTTTCTTTTTAATTTCCTCACTCAAAACAAAACTCAAGAGAGTTTGGAAAATGAGGAAGGTGAAGATGGCAAAAGCTTTTGTGTAAATAATGAAAACTTATTTTCAAAATGAAAAATGAAAATATTATATATGAGACACTCTCACATATAACCATGGTTGGCTAAATATCTAGATATTATTTGGATGGGTTAAAGAACAAAAGGAAATTAAACCATGGTTAAAGTCAATGGTCAAAAAGAAGTGTGTAGAAAATGAGTCATTATGCTAATTTCTTTTTTCCTTTAATCCATTAACAAAAATCTAGATATTTATCAACCTTGTGAGTCTTATATTGCCATCTACTTTGTATCATCAACCATGACACATATGTATGTATGTGTGCATGCACATCATCATGTGTATGTGTGAACATACATGCATACATCCAAAAGAAAAAGGGTTAATTAAAAGTGAGCTTAAAGATAATATTAAATCAACACTTGATTTAATAAATCGGTCACATCAAATGCGACCTGACCAATATCAAACGTTCGATTAAAATACGGTATCGCATATTCGTATTTAATCGAGCTCCTGGGCATATCACATATGCACACCACATCATTTCGCCTGAGCTAGAAAAATCCTGTGTGGGACTCTAAGACTCGTCAATACGCCGGCAGTAGGTGATGATCATATCAAAACACATACAAGCCGCAAGCAGTCAGCTAAATGTAACGGCCACCCGGGTATTGAGCGATCAGAAGAAAAACAAGCGAACCCGTCAAAACTCCCGTCGAGCCATTTGCAACACTTACCGTACAGTCCGATCTCTTCGTCTGATATGCTGCATATCAAGTCTAGGGATGGAATCGTCGAGCCCTAATAACTCAATAAGTCATGTCGATATGGTCTATGACCGGTCGAGAAACTACTGATAACACTTATCAGTAAATCTCATCAGCCCTGACCAGGGACTTTAAGTCAGAGCCAATCGCACATAGCATAACATCTACTCCCAATACCGGGAGAGACGAAACCCCTCCTATCGCTCACTGTCTCCATGTGTCTCAAGACTATACCCAAAAGCCACCTGTTTGCATGACTCAGTAAAGCCGTGGTAGGGTGGAAATCAAACTACAGCCGGAGAACACATAAGACTCTATGACGATCTCGGGTCTATAGACTAATCTGTACCAGTGTCACCAGAGAACTGCTATCCGACGATAAATATAATACCATATAAGAATTCTCTGTGAGTCCGTTGAGTGTACCCTGTTTACCCCAATCAGAGCAAAGCTCTGTTCAAATTCCTGTTAGTGTTTATGCCCTAGAAGGCCATTACTGTATCATACTAGCTTGTATATTACTTAATGGAAGCTTGGGATATTCACATGTATATAACAGTCTTGCTAAACATGGTAGTATGCTACTTGGTTTTTCTATCTTAATATGTGAGTGTACGTATTGATAGAGCTCTTAGGATCTTGCTTGTCTACCAGCGTTGTGATGGCAGTCACACTAGTGGGGGCTGGGTAGTCTACAAGCACATCCTTATTCAGGTCCCTGGTCGTTGGATTATCGAGACAGAGCATCGATACTCCGGAGTAGACTAGTGTGTACGCTTCTCATCCCAGTTGGGGAGATGGTCTGTCCCACAGCCGTCAGTACGTCGTACTGGAGATAGTATACAGGTGCTCGTTAGGTTACGGGTACACCGGACAGGACTCACAGGGAACTGTTGGTTGGTTTGATACCAGTCGTCAGTGAACAGTTCCCAGGTGACATGAGTACAGCGTAGTCCGCAGACTTGACACTGCTACTTCGCCTCGAGTGTGTCCCACTGTTCTTAGATTGCTACCCTACCACGGCTCAAAGGAGTCGTGCAAACAGGTAGCAGTTGGGTGCAGTCCCGAGCACTTGGAGGCAGTAGCGGTTAGACAGGATTCGTCCCTCCCGGTATTGGGAGTAGATATCGTGCTGTGTCAGAGAGCCATTACGCAAAGTCCCTGGCCAGGGCAAGCGAGATTTGCTGGTAGGTTCCAGTAGTTTCTCAGGGTGTAATGGGCTTCACTCCGACACGACTTATACCGCTGTTAGGGGACTGACGCTTGCCGCCCCCCTAGGCCCGATATGCGATAGTCTTGGACGAACGGACCGGACTGTATGGAGATTGTCACATCAGACTCAGTAGGAGTTCGGATGGGTTTACTCATCGGCCTTCTTATCGACAACTACCTGGGGACCGTTACGTACAGCTAGTGCCGCTTGCGGTCTGTGGTTAAACCCACTGCCAGCGTAGTAGTCGAGTCTCTAGAGTCCCACACAGAGAGTTTCCTACTCCAGGCGAAACGATATAGAGGTTGCATGGTTTTGCGACAAAGGGTTCGGACGCATACGTGCGTTTACGCGCGTACGACTTTCGGACAGTTTTTACCAGTCGGCTTTGGTTTAAGCCAGTTACTGGTATCCGGTTATTGGATTTTTACAGTCTAAAGTTTTTCCGTATTTTTACGGATCGGAGGGGCGTTCTCGTAATTACTCGAGAAGCTTCTAGAAGATGTGACTAAGGAGGTTTCTTTTGGATAAGAGAGTGAGTCATGGTGGTGATTCATTCACTTCATTAATGCACATTTATTGCTTAATGACTCATGCTAATGAATCACCACAAGATATTTTATGAAGCATGCTTATTCATTTCCTTTATTGATTATTCTAAAATAAGAATGCTTCATAATATTATGATACACTCTCTCTCTTCTCTCATTATCTCATCTCACATTCTCTCTCCTCAAGCTCTCATCTTCAAACCCTAATCCTTAATCCTCATGTGTTGAGATCAAAGGATTAGTTAGACTAAACAATCCATAACCTACACTCTACATCATCCTTTCATCTTTGATTAGCAATCAAAGTTGATTAGTTACCTCAAGTGAGAGGTTTAGCTTGGAGTTTCGCTCTCGGGTGGATCGTCTACTACCTAGAGAAGGCCGAGGAGAACAAAGGAGGACACAAAGACGAAGGACTAGTTTCGATCGGTATAATCCCTTAACACTTTAGTTTAGTTTAGCTATGTGTTTGGTTATTATTTGTTTAGCTTCGATTCAAGCGGTTAGTCGATGTTCATTGTTTAAACTTGATCGTTTTTGAAAATTCCGCCTCCCCATAAGTACTGGGGTGTACTACATCGACTTACAGTGGTATCAGAGCCTCGCTAAACAATAAATAACCTAGTTGCAAATTTGTACGAATTTCGAACGGAAAAACGAAGCCGGAAAACCCTAAAAAATGTAAGTTTCTGTCGAATTTAAAACGATGTCAGAAAATTTTTCAGGTGAGCTCAGAGTGCTTGACATGACACCAGAAGAACACCCAAGAAAAACAGTCGACTGAATCGACCAACTCGCCGCGGAACCGCGGCCTCAGCCACTGAGTTGCCGCGCTTCCGCCGCCGAGTTGGCGAGTCAGCGGCCGATTTTTCTTCTGTTGCTTCTCTGTGTAATTTGGGGTTTTCTGGAATGTTTAATTATTGCTCAGGTTACTGTTTAACAGAGCAGATTTTGGAGCAATATTGAAGTTGTTTATTCGATCGAATTGTACAGTATTTGCGTATTGGATTATATCTGTGATTGTTTAATGTGTTCGTAAACCTCCCCCAACTGCTAGTATGTCGGTTGGCAGGGGGTTGCACATTTCTGAAATGGTTATATCTGTTTGTGCATATAAACTGTATTGGACTGTTGTGGTGTATAGCCGGGGTTCGCAATGGGTTTTCGTTTAATTCATTTGTTGTAAATGTAATTTGTTGTAATATTATTTTCGCGGGGCACTTCCAGGTTGCGGTCGTAGCCACCGTTGTATTATTTCATTTTACTGTTTTTGCTCCTAGGACTGACCCAAGGTGGGGTACACAGACTGCCGGGTGGGTAGTTTGCCGTACCCGTAGGGGTCGAGGGTGGGGTAAACGGCTATTCATCACAACTGTGTAATCTGTCTTTTCTTGCAGGCTCAAAAGAAATACAGATTGCTTGCAAATCCAATATTGTTTATCTGTGTTCTGGAATGAATATCATTGCGTCAGACGAATGTAAAATATCTATATTATGATAGCTATTTAGACGCCACTTATGTTTTACACCCGCGCTAGCCCAGCCCCCGCTCTGTCGTTAGTTAAGTAACCTAACGGGTGATGACGGGACCCCGTGGCGAATGCGGATGGCATAAGAGGACGTTGTATTTTCGTTGTTTTCTGCAATGATAGGTTAATGATGGGACGCATTATCTGTAATGCAAAGTAAAATAAACCAAAGTTTAAATCGTTGGAACAATTTAAAAGAAACCACTCGGTTATTTTTAAAACAGATATTTTTAAATGCGGAGATTTAACCACTCCTTTTAAAAGCTATCAGGTTCCTTCGGTTATATCAAGTTCACTACGTTCACGGTTTCGCCAAAACCAGTCGTAGCCCTCCGTCATTTCTTATGGATGGTCAGTAGTATTCAAGCTATGCTTGTTGGCATACGTCAAGGCATAGTGTTTGGTAGCTGCTGGGGTATTCATTTGTTGCATAGATAGATGTGTTGGTTTGGGACAGTCGCATTACCTTGTTGGCATACGTCAAGGGTATATACGGGTGGGTTCAAATTAACAAGATAATGATGGGCAGAACTTGACATGTGACTTATGATTTGTTGGCATACGTCAAGGTCATAAGAGCATGGGGCAAAAACTTATATCGGGAATTTCTAAAGAAACTGAAATTTGCAAAGAGATGCATACCATTTGGAGTTTGATGAATGTTGGTAGGATTCCTTCAACATTATCATACGATGATATTTGGATCCCGATCCTACTGTGAGTATATGCTACTTATCAGGATATTCGTCGCTTAACGATCAATGCTATAAACCTAGTAGGTGTCCAGAAAAGTGTCAGCGGGGTTACGCCCCCAGAGAAAAGAGGTTACTTAATTAAGGAACTTCGCGAAAGCGTTGGAAAACCTCCCTCGAAGTATCGACACCGGCCTGGCTGAACGGTTAAGCAAGTATTGTACGGTGAGAATAGTCTTGGCTAATTCTTCTTTTATGGTTTGAGGAAGGATTCGAGAAACAGTGGGAGCCATCCAGTTTAGATAAATTAAAAACCACTCTAAACTTGCAAGAGCATCATGCTAAAGTGTTTTCTTCTCTCTCTCCTAATTGCAGCGACCCTGAAAATGACTGGACTTAAGTTACTTTTAGAGAAAAATATACTGACGGGGCCAAACTATAAAGATTGGCTGCGGAATGTCAAGATGGCTTTGACCTATGACAAACTGGGGTACGTCCTCACCGCTACGGCACCTGCTGTCCCTAGTCCCAAATCCAGCAATGCGGATAAGGAAATCCGCAAAACCTGGGATTTAGATTGCGCGAGAGCCAAGTGCATCGTGCTTGCCTCGATGAATAATGAACATCAGAGGAGGCACGAGGATATGTCCCTAGATGGCATATTTCTCCATACAAAGGAACTTTATGGAGAGCAATCTCGTATAGCAAGATACGAGACCTCTAAGAAATTGTTTCGAGCGAGGTTGGCTGTCGGGTCATCGGTAGGTGAACATGTCCTACAGATGATTGGCTATATAGAAGAGCTCGCAGACCTTGGGACGACTTTGGATAATGAGCTCTATACAGACCTTGTTCTCCAGTCCCTTCCTCCCACCTACGCCCAGTTTATCCTCAACTTCAATCTTCAAGGAAAAGAAGTTGAACTTGCGGAACTCCTGAACATGTTAAGGAGTGCAGAGGGCACCTTGCAGAAGGCAAGGGAAACACCCGCTATGTTTGTTGGCGGTTCATCTTCTTCCGGGTCCAAGGCTAGGGCCAAAGGAAGGAAGAAGAAGGCCGCACCCAGACCTAGAGGAGGTGTTAGTAAGGTGGGAGGGAAGGGAAAGAAAAAGAAAGCAGCACCGGTAGTTGGCCTGGATGAGTGCTTCCATTGTCACAGGAAAGGGCACTGGAAGAAGGATTGCAAGGCGTGGAACGCCAAGAACCAGGAACCGAAGCAGGCTGTGGCTTCGACTTCAGGTGTGTTTGTAATTGAGAATTGTCTGTCGATCAACTCTACTTCCTGGGTATTGGATACCGGGTCAGGATCTCATATTTGCAATTCATTGCAGGCACTGAGAAACCGTAGAGTGCTGAAGGAAGGTGATATGATCCTCAGGGTTGCTAACGGAGCTAGCGTGGGAGCTGCGTCCGTCGGGGATTATCACCTAGGATTGACGAGTGGACACATTTTGGTTTTACATAACTGTTATTTTGTACCCAGCTTAACGTGTAATATCATATCAGTTTCCTTGTTATCAAATAAAGGTTATGATTTCACGTTTGTAAGAGATGTTGTCAACATCCACCTTAATCATGGTTTGATTGGGTCCGGTACTCTAAATAACGGCATATATGTGTTAAACCAACTCCAAATTTTCAATGTCCAGAACACACTAAAAAGAAAGTCTCCAGATTTAAATAAAGCTTTCTTATGGCATTGTAGACTGGGTCACATCAATGAGAGAAGGTTGACTAAGTTGCATAGAGAAGGATATTTGGACACGTTCGAATATCAAACTTATGACACTTGTCAATCTTGTCTCAAAGGAAAGATGACAAAGACTCCATTCACTGGACAAGGAGTAAGAGCGAGCGAGCTCTTAGGACTCATACATAGTGATGTATGCGGTCCAATGTCTACACATGCGAGAGGTGGTTATTCCTACTTCATTACTTTTACAGATGATTTCTCTAGGTATGGATATGTTTTCTTAATGAAGCATAAATCAGAGGCCTTTGAGAAATTCCTGGAATTCAAGAATGAAGTGGAAAACCAAACAGGCAAAAGTATTAAGACACTAAGATCTGATCGAGGTGGAGAATACTTAAGTGCCGAGTTCCTAGGTTACCTAAAAGAGAAAGGAATTCTCTCTCAGCTTACTCCTCCGTACACTCCACAGCACAACGGTGTATCGGAGAGACGGAATCGAACACTATTAGATATGGTACGATCCATGATGAGTAATACTGAGTTACCGCGATCTTTCTGGGGGTATGCGCTAGAATCAGCGATACATCTTTTGAACAGAGTTCCAACCAAAACTGTGCCTACCACACCATATCAGATGTGGAGTGGAAAGAAACCCTATCTTCAGTACCTGAAGACGTGGGGATGTCCAGCTTTTGTAAAAAAGCAGCATCCGGACAAGCTCGAGGCACGCTCAGTAGAGTGTAAGTTTGTGGGATATCCAAAGAACTCTCATGGATATTGCTTCTATTACGCAGAGGAACAAAAGGTTTTTGTTTCTCGTCATGCCCGCTTCTTAGAAACTGAATTTTTGGAAAATCAGAAGAGTGGGAGCGAAATAGAACTGGAAGAAATTCCAGAACCACAAACTGCTACTGAAATTTTGGTAGAACCAGAGGTTCAAGAAGAACAGAACATTCCCGCACCCCTCCGCAGGAGTAGTAGGCCGTCTCGTCCGCCTGAGAGATACTACGGTTTTCTCATAGACGGGGATAGAGAGGATTGCATCATAGATGATGATGAACCTACTGACTTCCAGCAGGCCATCCAGAGCGGCGACTCGGTACGATGGCTAGATGCAATGCGGACCGAGATGGAGTCCATGTACACCAACAAAGTATGGACTTTGGACTTTGCTCCAGATGGGGTAAAACCCATAGGATGCAAATGGATCTTCAAGAAAAAGATTGGTGTAGATGGACAGGTGGAAACCTATAAGGCTAGACTTGTTGCAAAGGGTTTTCGTCAAAGACCTGGTTTGGACTATGACGAAACTTTTTCTCCAGTGGCTATGCTCAAATCCATTCGGGTCCTTCTTGCTATTGCTGCCTTCTATGATTATGAAATCTGGCAGATGGACGTAAAGACGGCTTTTCTGAATGGAAATTTAGAAGAGAGCGTCTATATGGATCAGCCAGAGGGTTTCAATCAGAGTGGGAGCAGCGGGAAAGTATGCAAGCTGCTTAAGTCCATTTACGGACTAAAGCAGGCATCGCGGAGTTGGAACATCTGTTTTGATGAGACAGTCAAAGAATATGACTTTATCAAAAATCCAGATGAACCGTGCATATATAGTAAAGTTGTGGCCAGAAGTGTCGTATTCCTCGTCTTGTACGTGGATGACATTCTATTGATAGGAAATGACATTCCTATGCTACAATCTGTCAAAGGATTCTTGTCACACAGGTTCTCCATGAAAGACCTGGGTGATGCCTCTTACATTCTGGGGATCCGGATCTATCGTGATAGATCCAAGAGGATGTTGGGACTTTCGCAGTCCAGGTATATCGACACTGTACTGAAAAGATTCAGTATGGAAGATTCTAAGCGCGGTAATCTACCGGCTTGTCACGGAATCACCCTCTCCAAAGAGATGTCTCCCAAGACTGATTTGGAAAGGGAACGCATGTCTATTATACCCTACGCTTCTGCGGTAGGCTCTATAATGTATGCGATGTTGTGTACCAGACCAGATGTAGCTTACGCACTAAGCGTGGTAAGCCGGTATCAGTCAGACCCAGGGGAGAAACACTGGATAGCAGTAAAGAACATTCTCAAGTACCTGAGGAGGACTAAGGAGATGTTCTTGGTTTACGGCGGAAAAGACCTCAGGTTGGAGGCCTTTGCTGATTCCGGCTTCCAGAGTGATAAGGACGATTCCAAGTCCATGTCGGGTTATGTCTTTACCCTCAATGGAGGGGCGGTGTGCTGGAAGAGCTCCAAGCAGGACACCGTTGCTGACTCGACGATGGAAGCGGAGTATATAGCTGCTTGCGATGCCGCAAAAGAAGCAGTCTGGATGAAGAAGTTCCTAACAGAACTTCAGGTGGTTCCTACCATAGTTGACCCAATACCTCTGTATTGCGACAACAACGGAGCTATAGCTTTAGCGAAGGAACCAAGGTCCCATCAGAAGTCCAGACACATCTTGAGGCGGTATCACCTGATCAGGGAGATCATTGATCGTCAGGAGATCGAGGTTCGGAGAGTTGCTTCAGAAGAGAACATTGCTGATCCATTCACGAAGGCCCTTCCTCAGATTCAGTTCGAGAGGCTGCTCGAGATCATTGGTCTGCGATATGCCAGTACATGGCCCTAGTGCAAGTGGGAGATTGTTAGTGTTTATGCCCTAGAAGGCCATTACTGTATCATACTAGCTTGTATATTACTTAATGGAAGCTTGGGATATTCACATGTATATAACAGTCTTGCTAAACATGGTAGTATGCTACTTGGTTTTTCTATCTTAATATGTGAGTGTACGTATTGATAGAGCTCTTAGGATCTTGCTTGTCTACCAGCGTTGTGATGGCAGTCACACTAGTGGGGGCTGGGTAGTCTACAAGCACATCCTTATTCAGGTCCCTGGTCGTTGGATTATCGAGACAGAGCATCGATACTCCGGAGTAGACTAGTGTGTACGCTTCTCATCCCAGTTGGGGAGATGGTCTGTCCCACAGCCGTCAGTACGTCGTACTGGAGATAGTATACAGGTGCTCGTTAGGTTACGGGTACACCGGACAGGACTCACAGGGAACTGTTGGTTGGTTTGATACCAGTCGTCAGTGAACAGTTCCCAGGTGACATGAGTACAGCGTAGTCCGCAGACTTGACACTGCTACTTCGCCTCGAGTGTGTCCCACTGTTCTTAGATTGCTACCCTACCACGGCTCAAAGGAGTCGTGCAAACAGGTAGCAGTTGGGTGCAGTCCCGAGCACTTGGAGGCAGTAGCGGTTAGACAGGATTCGTCCCTCCCGGTATTGGGAGTAGATATCGTGCTGTGTCAGAGAGCCATTACGCAAAGTCCCTGGCCAGGGCAAGCGAGATTTGCTGGTAGGTTCCAGTAGTTTCTCAGGGTGTAATGGGCTTCACTCCGACACGACTTATACCGCTGTTAGGGGACTGACGCTTGCCGCCCCCCTAGGCCCGATATGCGATAGTCTTGGACGAACGGACCGGACTGTATGGAGATTGTCACATCAGACTCAGTAGGAGTTCGGATGGGTTTACTCATCGGCCTTCTTATCGACAACTACCTGGGGACCGTTACGTACAGCTAGTGCCGCTTGCGGTCTGTGGTTAAACCCACTGCCAGCGTAGTAGTCGAGTCTCTAGAGTCCCACACAGAGAGTTTCCTACTCCAGGCGAAACGATATAGAGGTTGCATGGTTTTGCGACAAAGGGTTCGGACGCATACGTGCGTTTACGCGCGTACGACTTTCGGACAGTTTTTACCAGTCGGCTTTGGTTTAAGCCAGTTACTGGTATCCGGTTATTGGATTTTTACAGTCTAAAGTTTTTCCGTATTTTTACGGATCGGAGGGGCGTTCTCGTAATTACTCGAGAAGCTTCTAGAAGATGTGACTAAGGAGGTTTCTTTTGGATAAGAGAGTGAGTCATGGTGGTGATTCATTCACTTCATTAATGCACATTTATTGCTTAATGACTCATGCTAATGAATCACCACAAGATATTTTATGAAGCATGCTTATTCATTTCCTTTATTGATTATTCTAAAATAAGAATGCTTCATAATATTATGATACACTCTCTCTCTTCTCTCATTATCTCATCTCACATTCTCTCTCCTCAAGCTCTCATCTTCAAACCCTAATCCTTAATCCTCATGTGTTGAGATCAAAGGATTAGTTAGACTAAACAATCCATAACCTACACTCTACATCATCCTTTCATCTTTGATTAGCAATCAAAGTTGATTAGTTACCTCAAGTGAGAGGTTTAGCTTGGAGTTTCGCTCTCGGGTGGATCGTCTACTACCTAGAGAAGGCCGAGGAGAACAAAGGAGGACACAAAGACGAAGGACTAGTTTCGATCGGTATAATCCCTTAACACTTTAGTTTAGTTTAGCTATGTGTTTGGTTATTATTTGTTTAGCTTCGATTCAAGCGGTTAGTCGATGTTCATTGTTTAAACTTGATCGTTTTTGAAAATTCCGCCTCCCCATAAGTACTGGGGTGTACTACATCGACTTACAATTCCAAGGCGGGAGATGAAGCAACGCTTCCGATTCCCCCCAATCAGAGCAAAGCTCTACTTTGAAAATTTAAACTTTAATAAATGAAGCAACGCTTCAGATCCTCTGCGCTGCGCGCAGGGTGCCACGTGTCAAAATCAAGCACGCCAACGCAGGGAGCGCAGCGCCCGAGGCAGCACGCCCAATCAGAGCAAGGCTCTATTTAAAACAAAATTAAAAGGAAGCAACGCTTCAGTTGTACAGGCACTGCGCTGCGCGACACGTGTCAGCGCAGTGGCGCTGCGCGACACGTGTCAGCGCAGTGGCGCTGCGCTGTGCGCTGTGCGACACGTGTCAGCGCAGTTGCGCAAGCGCAGTTGCGCTGCGCTGTGCGTTGTGCGACACGTGGCAGCGCAATTGCACTGCGCTCTGCGCTGCGTGACACGTGTCAAACGCTGGGGCGTTTGCGCCAAATAGAATTAAAATTCTAGTAAGATCCTTATGTTCTTGTTAAAACAAGAAGATTGTCTTCTGTAAAACAGAAGCCCTTGGATCAAAGATCCAACGGTGGGGAAAATTCCCCAAATCACTCAGAAAATGATCTCTTTAACAAACTTAACAAATTTATGGGCACTATATAAAGACCCCTAGACCCCAATTCAAAAGACAGAATCAAGATTGAGAACATCAAGAACTTCACAGAGAGAACTCTGAAGAATTTGGAGAAGAACTCAAGAGAAAAAAAAAGAAAGGTAAAAACCTTTATAAAAGAAGGACTTCTTCTGAATAGATCATTGATCTAAGAACAAGATCAATGATCTTCAATAAAAAAAAAATTAATATAAATAAATAATAACAGTGCCTTGCACTTTTTTATGAACCATTGGTTCTGGAATCATAAAGATTCCTCTCTTAAATCCAAAATTGGGTTAAGTCATTAAAACAGTGCCTTGCACTTGCAAATCTGCACTGTTGCGCTCTTGGGTTGGCGCAAGCCATCAGAGAGCGCCACGTGTCAGCTCCAAGACCACTCACACTGTGCGCTTTTAAAATAGAGCATTGCTCTTTAAAGTTGGCGCAAATTACCAGAGCGCGCCACGTGTCAGCAGCGCAACAGCGCAGCGCACTGCGCTTGCGTGACACGTGTCACCGCCACAAGCGCTTGCGCTCAATAATTGATGCAAAGCGCCTGACAAGCCACTGTCAAGTAATTAATGCACTGCATTATTTACAGAAGGGCCAAGCCCAATTAAAAAGGCCTAACATGCCTAATAAAATGCAATGCATTATTTTAAAAAGGGCAGAGCCTAAACCAAAACAGATGCTCTGCATCATTTACAAAGGGACTGAGCCCAAATCAAAAAGGCCTAGCAGGCCAAAATAAAACGTAGCGCATAATTAAACATGGGCAAAGCCCTAGCACAGGCCTAATAGGCCAAAGATGAATAAAAACGTTGAACATCTTTCAACTGGACTTAGCCCAATCATGGCCGTAAGTCCTCAAATTAAATTGACTGAGCAAGACTGCTCTCCTAAATCAATTTACATCCGGTTCAAGGGTACATCTCCGAACTCCTCAGACACCTATCGTTGTAATCCTTCAACGACGTCAGAGAGGTGACGGGTCCCGACAACCACACATCGATACGGAATGCGGGGTCCCTAAACTCGTGGACCGAAACGTCCTTAAACTAATATTCGTCCCAAAATGGGAATGTTGGACCGAAACGTCCTTAAACTAACATTCGTCCCAAAATGGGAATGTTGGACCGAAATGTCCTTAAACTAATGCTCGTCCCCAAATGGGAATGATGGACCCATATGTCTCTAAACTGGAACATAGACCCCTACGTCTCTAAACTGGAACATGGACCACCATGTCCCTAAACCAAAAATGGACCGCAACGTCCTTAAACTACCTATGGACCACCATGTCCCTAAACTGGAATATGGACCCCATGTCCCTAAACTGGCAATGGACCGCAATGTCCTTAAACTACCTATGGACCACTACGTCCCTAAACTGGAACAATAGAGCTCTCAAATGCTCTTTTGTCAGATCTAAACGATCCCGTTTAAGTTGATCTTAGCCTCAAATATGGCTAACGTATCCTTAAACATTCAAACAGACTTTAGTCCCAAATTGGATTATAAGTCCCCCAATCAACTTTGGTTCAAGGGTACATCTCCGAACTCCTCTGACACTGATTGATATGAAAAATTGTGTTTAGTTAACCGCAATCAATAACGGTGTCGCGCGTAGCTAGACCGAGATGAGTACGGGTCGTCCTCTGGGAAACGTGGAATCTTTTATTTTTACTTTAGATGTGTTGAGAAAGAGAGGAAGAATAAAGAATTTTGTGAAAAGTTTCTAGATCTACTTTAAACAAGAATGTTAAATATAGATCTAGATTATTTTGGAGATTTAAATAATATAATAATAG
The DNA here is from genome assembly GCA_030015575.1 of Agapanthus africanus. NCBI lineage: Eukaryota > Viridiplantae > Streptophyta > Magnoliopsida > Asparagales > Amaryllidaceae > Agapanthus > Agapanthus africanus. Next base: position 9,917,760 of record JASDDO010000022.1, read on the forward strand.
GGCTTGTAGGGTTCGTTAGGATTTAGTAGTTATGGAAGACTAATTAAAAGTTACCCTTTTTATCCATTAATAGATTTAGAACTAGAACGACGGTGATGCGTGTAGATTAGGGTTTCTGGAGGGAAAAGGAATCCCACTTGTAACCCTTATCTCGACACGGAACTCCGTTCATATCTAGCCTTTACCAAAACAATCATTAATCTAATCTCTAATCGCGGTCGGAACTAGCAAGGAATTGCTAGCGCGCCCGATTAGGATGTTAATGATTATTTTGATAAAGTTCATAAACTTTATAGGACTTAAAAAGGGTTTAATTATTTTCATCGTCCATTAACCTACCCTAATCCTACGAACCCTAACAAGCGGAGAATTACTCGCGCATGTTGGGAGAAGAAAATGAAAAGAAAGAGATGGAAAACATAATGTAAAAAAACAATTAAATAAAAAAACTACCTTTATTAATCAACTCCTTCAACTACACTTTTAATCCATAGAAAATGATTACAAAACTTGATTTGCTTCTCGATCTTTCCTAGGGAGGTAGTCGAACAGTCGATGATCAGCCTGGATGCGTGAGCGTCGGGAGCTTCGTGATCTCTTCGGCTTGATAGCTTTTCCAAGATGCCCTCGGTGCCTTTATATAGTGAAAACCCAGAATCTTTTTGTTCAGAAGTTGGTAAAATTCAGCACTTGAAAATCTCCCAAAATATTGCAATTCAACCTCATCAAACCGCGGCGGATCCGTGGCCCCAGTATGGGTTTGGCCGCGGATCCGCGCTCATTGGTATGGATCTCTCTGTCGTTTCTCTTGGGCTCTCTGATGGTGACATTTGGCATTCCTAAGCATCTTCAGAATCTGAAAATATTTCCTCGGTTGCTTCCAGACTTAGTCTCCAAGTTTGCTCTTTAATTTGGAAAGTATTATTCAACAAATTGATTTGTTTGTTAAATCCTTCATAACAACTTGGAAATAATCTGCACAACAACTCATATAAGATTTTAGTAGACTTTGTTCTACTAGGATTAGACCAATATTATTTGCATACATTTTCCTACCAAATGATAATTAAATATATTAACATATGGAAAATAATGTTTTTACACATAAACCCTCATATGTTTAATATATTATAATAAAGTCCTTTTTTAATATAAAAATGGTAGGAAAAATGTACTACAAATGTGCAGTTTTATCGACTGAACAAATACCCCCAAACTTATCTTTGATCGTCCCGAGCAAATTAGTTTATTTAAGAGGAGAAAAAGAAAGGAGAAAACTAAGCACACTTTCGTAGGCAGACACGATTGCACTGAGCACGTGCAACAAGCCGTTAAACCTCTAGGTGTCCCTAGTAGGAGGAGTGTTGTCTCCTGAGGGTTTTCAGCGGATTACACCCACAAAATCCTATAACAAAAGAAAGATGGTGAAATTTACATATAAAGATAAGAACCATAAAAGAAATACTTTGAAAAGAAGAGTTTCCAACTATACTAGTTTTTCAGTTGTCATGAGCCCTATCTTAATAGTCATGAAAAAATGTTAGAAATCACATCATCCCTCAATAAAACATCGTCTTTATTCTTCATTCCTACCTTTTATCCAAACATTGATCATATAACTCCACGTGTGTGTAAAGAACATCCCTACACTCAGAGAATTCAATTCAAGCTATCATACTCTTGTCCATCTACCTTAGTACTTTTTACTTTGATGAATACTTAGAATTGCTTACACATTTTCATGCAACCGTTAATACTTCTTGAGGTACTAACCGACCGATTACTCATGTGCTTGCAGATTTGGTGATAATATTTTCCTTGTCTTGCACCACCTAAGGCTAAGCAGTGACTCCCAGACCAGTTGGCCTTAGGGCACTAGGTGAAGAGGCACCCTCGCTATATTTTTTTATTGCTACCTTGGCGATACAAAACCAGTGTTCATTTTTTTTTCTTTTCACCATTTTATATTTTCTTCATCATTTCCTTCATACTATGACTTTTAGACAAGAGCATTTCAAGGTATCCTCTACTATCCCGAGTTTCAAGACGTGTGTAGGTGCATATTGTAGGGTATCAACATTCAAATGTTTGGCTTCCAGAATAGAAACTATTTTTCAGACTTATTTTTATCCTCAGATTAGTGACTTCCTTCATCTTACTAACCCTTGGGACAACAGCTTATAACTACTTATTACTAGTTCGTATAAGAAAACTTCTAATTTTCTTGGTTTTCTTAAACTATTCCTATCTTTTGGATGTAATGTTTCACTTTCTATTCTTTTGTTATAAAATTTTTTTTTTTATTTTTTTTTTTATTTTAAATGCCCGGTGTCAAAGATAATTCAGTGAATACAAACCTCCCCCCCAAACCTGTTTTCAGCAGTGTCCTCACTGATGTAGCCTTTCGAGAACATGGACCTGTATACTAAAAGAGATATACAAGGGGTAAAATAATAGTTAAATCATAAATTCCCCCAAACTTATTCTTTGATACGCACAGATATTCAATCAAATAATTTTTACTCACCTCCATTCTTAAAATGAGAAAATGTTTTTAAAAAAATATGGAGGTGAGGCGGAGGAAATTTAGTTTTGATAAAGCGGCTCCTGTAAAAACAGGAGCTCCTCCGCGGGGTCAGTAGAAAAATACGGTTTTAATCTATGCCCATTTACTTTAAAAATCGAACCGTTTTTCAAATTTTCGACTTCAACTGCCCCGTGCGGGTGTACATACCGCACCACAAAAGGTCCTTTCCAACGAGATTTAAGCTTACCCGGATGAAGATGGAGACGTGAATCATAAAGAAGGACTTGTTGCCCCGATGTGAAGGTTTTTCTAGAAAGATTTTTATCGTGAAACGCTTTAGTCCTATTCTTTACTATCACCGCATTATCGTAAGCTTCATCGCGGAGTTCGCTTAGCTCATTCAATTGCAGCTTCCGATAGCTGCCTGCATGATCAAGATCAAAATTAAGCTCTTTAATAGCCCACATTGCCTTATGTTCAATCTCGACAGGGAGGTGGCATGCCTTCCCAAACACAAGGCGGTATGGAGACATACCAAGATCGGTCTTATAAGCGGTGCGGAATGCCCAAAGAGCATCCGTCAATTTGGTTGACCAATCTTTACGGTTCTTAGAAACCGTCTTCTCCAAAATCTGCTTGATCTGCCTATTTGAGATCTCAGCCTGCCCGCTTGTTTGGGGATACGTGCGTAATTTTTTTATTTTTACTATTTGTGTTGATTTCTTAGACGAGTAATATCATTATTAACACAAAACTGCAAATTGTATATTTAACGATTTGTGCGTGGATTTTTGCAAGGAGATCTGGAGTCACAGAATTGAGGGAAACAGGAAACAGAGACTTTTTTAGAGATCCAGAGGAGCACAGAGGGACACAGAAAAATTTTCATCAAGTGATCCAACCACCTCGCGGCGGAAGCGCGACAGAAGGGCCTCTTTGGCGGCGGAAGCGCGGCAGGGTGGTTGAATTAGGGCTTCTGTCTTCTCTGGTAGCTTTCTTAACTCCTTCTCTCTCTCCCTAAATCCAATAAAATCTATTTTCTGCAGGATTCTTTGCAAAATTGCGCCGCTCAAAAATCTTTTTGCAAAGTTTTGTGATTGGTTTTGTTTTGCATATTTAATACGGACTTTAAGGGACAAAGACCAAATCAAGATTAGGTGGGGATTTCATCACCCTTCCTAAGCCCCACAAATCACAAACCGAGCATATAGATCAACCCTTCAGTAATTTAAAAAATATCTAGACCAGACTCTAAGGACTGTCGAGCTCAATAGGAAAAAGACTAGTATAGGCATCGGCCGTTTATCCTAACTGACATTGCGGTGTCTAGGCTAGTGGTTTTTAATTAGGCCCACTGTAGTGGTGGTTCCTTCCCACTTACCTGGCCGTACTTGTCCGTGAAGAGGCGGTTTGAGGTCTATTTCTAGCCTTAGTTAGGAGCTGTCTAGAGACTGACCTAGGTGACCTTAGTTCTAGGGTTGCTTGTGCACCTTAGGGAGATTTGTCTTGAGTCCCACTTTTTCAAAACAAGCCAATTTTAAAATCACACACACGCTGCCACTTGCACTAAACCCGCTTAGTGCATGCTCGGCTGGACACGGGATCCTAGTGCCCGTCTTGTCCGCGTTCCTGCTATCGACACCGAAGTCGGTACTTCTTCATCTTCTTTTCCCCCACCACACACCACATCGACCGAGATGGACGGCACTCCATCAGAGTATAACACCACGCCGCCACCGCCCGCAGGTGCGCAGAATCCACCGCGCATCTCTCTCCAAGAGAGATGCTATCCTATTCGTGGTCCTCTTCCTACTTGTCTATCTCTTCCACCACCTAACGGGGATAATTTCGAAATTAAACCCCACTACATCAATCTGCTGCCCAAATTTCACGGGCTTGAGTCGGAAGACGCGTACGTTTTCATCACCAAATTCGAAAACGTATGCGCAATGATGGGTACTTCACAATTGAATTTAGATGCTATGCGCTTACGTCTTCTCCCATTCACACTGTGCGACTTGGCAGAAAAATGGCTTTATAATACTGCCGCACACTCTATCGCTAATTGGGATGAATTCGTCGTAGCATTTCTTAAGAAGTTTTACCCAAATCATAAGACTGCACATGTTAGGAGCGAGATTAACCAGTTCACCCAGCTTCCCAATGAACCATTTTGGAAGTGCTTTGAACGTTTCAAAGATCTGCTTGTCCAATGCCCCCATCACGGGATACAAAGATGGGATTTATGTCGGATTATTTATGAGGGCATTAATCCAGCAACAAAGCAGATGCTTGAAACAATGTGTCAATTCAATTTCATGTCTAAAGATGACGGTGAAGCATGGAAATATCTGGAAGATCTCGCTGAACACACGTTGCAGTGGGAAAGCGTAAGACCACCTTCAACTAAGGGAGGTATTCACCAACTTGATGTTTCCATCGCAGTAAAAGCCGAAATGGCAGCGATGCAGAAGAAACTCGATGCTATGGAGAACAAATTTTCATCATTCTCCCTAAATCAGGTTACGCTTCCTAAGACCGTCTGTGGTTGCTGTTCGGATCCTTCACACTTAACGGAAGAATGTCCTATGAATGCATCGTTTCAAGCTAATGCTGCTTTTCAGCAGCGACCTAGAAATGATCCTTATTCTTCCACATATAATCAAGGATGGAGGAATCATCCTAACTTTGCTTGGAATCAAAACCAACAAAGTAATTATCAAAGACCTCCTCCACAGCAACCACAACCACAGAATCAGCCCCCCTTTCAGTCACAGAATTTCCAAAATCCGGCCAACATTTCTACACCACAAGTGGCCGGTATTGACAACTCACTTGCACAAACTTTGGATATGTTCATGAAACAATCCATGCAAAATTCGGCTGATATGAGGTCTTCTATTGATGCCCTAACGAAAAACTCCTCCTCCCATGGTGAGAGTATTAAATCAATAGAAAACCAAATCGCACAGTTAAATGCCGCAATGAGTGCGAGAGAGAAAGGGAAACTCCCATCTCAACCCCTACCGAATCCTGGCCATTCACAAAGTCATAATGTGAATGCCGCCACTACGTTGAGATCGGGGAGAGTGCTGAACAACCAAGTGGGTGAGCAGGTTGATGATAGCGACACATTTGATACCCCTTCTTCTTCTTCTTCCCCTAACTCGTCTAGTCTCCCACCTTCATCCGAGCCTATTCTCCGTTTTCCCCAAGGCTCAAACATTTCACAAAATCTATCTAAGTCGATTCCCACTCCAATTTTGGGATCGAATCCGTCGCCACAGTCTTCTCCACAAACGTTGGACCCAAAACTTATTGATCGTGCTCCATTTCCAAACCGATTAAGGGCCAACCGACCTAACCCGCAAATGGAGAAGATTGTGGAAAAGGGGAAACGTGGAACCTTTTATTTTTACTTTAGATGTGTTGAGAAAGAGAGGAAGAATAAAGAATTTTGTGAAAAGTTTCTAGATCTACTTTAAACAAGAATGTTAAATATAGATCTAGATTATTTTGGAGATTTAAATAATATAATAATAGGGCTTGTAGGGTTCGTTAGGATTTAGTAGTTATGGAAGACTAATTAAAAGTTACCCTTTTTATCCATTAATAGATTTAGAACTACAACGACGGTGATGCGTGTAGATTAGGGTTTCTGGAGGGAAAAGGAATCCCACTCGTAACCCTTATCTCGACACGGAACTCCGTTCATATCTAGCCTTTACCAAAACAATCATTAATCTAATCTCTAATCGCGGTTGGAACTAGCAAGGAATTGCTAGCGCGCTCGATTAGGATGTTAATGATTATTTTGATAAAGTTCTTAAACTTTATAGGACTTAAAAAGGGTTTAATTATTTTCATCGTCCATTAACCTACCCTAATCCTACGAACCCTAACAAGCGGAGAATTACTCGCGCATGTTGGGAGAAGAAAATGAAAAGAAAGAGATGGAAAACATAATGTAAAAAAATAATTAAATAAAAAAACTACCTTTATTAATCAACTCCTTCAACTACACTTTTAATCCATAGAAAATGATTACAAAACTTGATTTGCTTCTCGATCTTTCCTAGGGAGGTAGTCGAACAGTCGATGATCAGCCTGGATGCGTGAGCGTCGGGAGCTTCGTGATCTCTTCGGCTTGATAGCTTTTCCAAGATGCCCTCGGTGCCTTTATATAGTGAAAACCCAGAATCTTTTTGTTCAGAAGTTGGTAAAATTCAGCACTTGAAAATCTCCCAAAATATTGCAATTCAACCTCATCAAACCGCGGCGGATCCGCGCTCATTGGTATGGATCTCTCTGTCGTTTCTCTTGGGCTCTCTGATGGTGACATTTGGCATTCCTAAGCATCTTCAGAATCTGAAAATATTTCCTCGGTTGCTTCCAGACTTAGTCTCCAAGTTTGCTCTTTAACTTGGAAAGTATTCTTCAACAAATTGATTTGTTTGTTAAATCCTTCATAACAACTTGGAAATAATCTGCACAACAACTCATATAAGATTTTAGTAGACTTTGTTCTACTAGGATTAGACCAATATTATTTGCATACATTTTCCTACCAAATGATAATTAAATATATTAACATATGGAAAATAATGTTTTTACACATAAACCCTCATATGTTTAATATATTATAATAAAGTCCTTTTTTAATATAAAAATGGTAGGAAAAATGTACTACAAATGTGCAATTTTATCGACTGAACAGACACCTATCGTTGTAATCCTTCAACGAAGTCAGAGAGGTGACGGGTCCCGATGGCCATGCATACAATGGACCACTATGTCCCTAAACTGGAACAATAGAGCCCCCAAATGCTCTTTTGTCGGATCCAAACGATCCCGTTAAGTTGATCTTAGTCTCAAATCATACTAACGTATCCTTAACGAACGTTTAAGTTGATCTTAGCCTCAATATGGCTAACGTATCCTTAAACTAAAACACCAAATCCAAATCTAAGTAAATACGGATTTGGATTAATCCACGCCAACTTAGTCTCCGTATACAATCTACGGGCATCCACAAACAAAACAAACACACACGACACGAAGTGAAATTCTGGAAAAGGAGAAAGTGGCTACCGCGATGCGGTAGCGTAATTAACTGCAGGGGTTTGCGCCTGCAGGGAAGAGCGTCCCCACAATCAAAACCCTCTCAAATGAGGGGGAATCTGACGAAGTCTGCTACATCGGCCGCATCCGTCTAAACCTCCGATACACGGTGCCATAAATCAACTTGGCATCTTCGGAGAGGTAGACGGATAAAACCATATAGCATATGCCCCGAATCTCAGGCAAGACGTCCATGTCTTGGCCGCCATTCGGAGGGGAACAGATTCTGGCACGCTCGGTGGGACCTTTTCCTTTTTCCACTCCACACTTCTTGTGTCGTCTTCGCGAACGAATCGCGGTTTTTTAATGGTTGCCTTTGGATTTCAAGTTACTAAGATTTGGTCTTTTGCCTGGCGCAGAAATCAAGCATTAATGGCCTCCAACTGCTCAAGCTGTTCAAAGTGCCAATGTAACCGACGCTCCACCTCACCTGGAGGTGTATCTTATGGGCCTCAAGCGGCCTCCATCCTTGCCATGCCGGTAGAACAGGTGACCCAGGCCACCACCGGCCTGTTTTCCGGGACCATGATCCCGCCTGCAAGCTTCACCATGGCAGTGCCCGCACCAGAAGCGAACAAGAAGTCGGTTTTCAATCGGCTCACTGCTACAACGGCCCCTTTCAACGGGTCGTCCAACATCAAACCGGCAGCCTCTGTCTTTGCCAGGCTGAGCCAGAACCCTGATGGGCCCGCCAGGAAGCCCATGAACCTTGAAATAGCCGTCCTGAGAAAGACAGCCACCCCTACTCCAGAAGTCGTCAAAGCGGCTTCTCCTGTTAAAGAGTCGGTCTTTTCAAGGCTGACTATTCCGGCTCCTGCTTCTACTCGAGGATCTGTCTTTGACAGATTGAATATCGCTACTCAAAGGACAACGTCAGTCTTTAAGAGGCTGACACCAGCAACACCTCATTCAGATAGGGGCAAGAAGAAGCTGTCTCTGTCGCCGAGCCAGCCCCAACGGCTCGTCATGCTCAACGTCGCCACTGGCGCCGAGTAAGGAAGGCCGGGGGCAACTCCCCCTCAGGGTTAACTCCACCTGCTCCAGTGGTGGAAGTTAATGCTGCTGTTCCAACTGGGAACAGCTTTGAACCACTTAGGAGGGTACATAAGAACTCTCCAACTGCCACACTGAAAAGATCTCCTCCACCCGCAGAGAGAGTTACGGAAATTAAGCTGGAGCAGCCCCCTCAGCGACTATCCTCCAAAATTTATAAAGTTTGGCGAAGGGTTCAAGACTCCGTAATTGACCAAGGTCACTCTCGTCAGCAGAAAAGGGCGAAAGTGCAAGAAGAAAAGAACCGTCCCGTCAAACAGCAGAGGACGACAACCGCCAGGGTGCCCACTGCAACGGCCCCTTCAACTTCAACGGCCCACAAGAGTAGGAGGCCGGAGAAAATTCCCACGCCCGCAACAAATGCCAAGGGCGGCGAGCCCAAACGCCCTAAGTCCGGGGGCACTGTAGTCCATACTGTATACATGGCGTCGGGAAAGGAGGGCAGCCGTACATCTACAGATCATAGACCGCTTACACGGTTAGTGACCAAAGCTCAGGAGAAACAGCAGAAGCTCCAGGAAATGATGAATGCGATGGCCGCGCTCACTGGGCCAAAAGAAATCCCCGAAGCGTCCTCGGATCAACGCCAGGAGCAAGAAACTGACGCTGAATTCCTTCGTCGGATATTGGAGAAGAAGGATAAAGAGGCTGCTGAACAAGCGGCCAACATAAAGCGAATGGACCTCCTGTTCCAGGACATTGTGGGTATGATGATTCAACAAGATCCTCCTTCTGAAGAAGATCTCCCGATCGTCCTTGAAGACGATAGGGGAGAAACGTCAAATCCTCCACCGGCTCTGTCAACAGCCAAGGAGGAGACAATCTCCAAAGTTGACTTGGACGAATATATAGCCCAACAGATACGGGTTCATCATGCGACTGAGGCGGCCGGTCAGGTCGTAAAAACAGGACGACCATATCCGAGCTGGTACGATCAGATAAAGTACCCGCCGGGTTATACGATACCGAAATTCCATGTCTATAAGGGGACGGGCAATCCCCATCAGCATATTGCCCAGTTCAGAGCGCTTTGCGGCAACACCGGCGGTGATGACAAACTGTTGCTTCGCCAGTTCGTCGGCAGCTTGTCAGATACAGCGTTCGAGTGGTACTCTGAGCTCCCAAACGACTCTATCAAAACATTTGCGGAGATGGAACTGCTGTTTACTCAGCGTTTCGCAAGCGCCAGCGAACGCACCCCGATGACGGCATTGATTAATGCCAGGGTGAAGCCAGGCGAGACATGGGTCCAATACGCGATACGGTGGCGGAACTTATGGTCAAAATGCGAGAAACGCATAGAAGAGGCTCCGGCAGTGGGTATGTTTGTGGGAACCCTCGATCCTCAAGCAACCATATCGCAATTCATGATGTTCTTCAAGCCGACTACCTTCCAGGCCCTGATTGACAAGCTAGCGCAAATGGATCAGATGGGCCATAGACCGCCTCCTCCAAAGCCGGACTCTCGAAACGAGAAGGGGAAGGGAAAAGCAATTGTTGTCACTAATGCTCAACAACAGCCGAGCAACTTGAAACTGGCCGTCCGTCAAAATAATATGCGTCCGCACGTACCCCTTGAGGAGAGGCTAGGACGTCCTTACTTGTTTCCCCGAGATAAAACGAGAAGATTATTCGAGCTGGCGTTGCGCAACCGACTCATAAACCTGCCGGATCCAAGACGTCCGTCGTAGCCGAACGACGTCCATGATCCCAATTACTGTCCCTATCACCGAGTACTGGGTCATCCGATCGAAGATTGCTACGTCTTCAAAAATTGGATTGAAGACCAATACCAACAGGGCAAGTTCGCGTTGTCCGACAGATGGAAGGTGAATCCGCCGCAACCTCACACCTCTAAAAGGATGAATACGCCGAGGGCAACGTGTTCTCTCGTTGAAGAAACTCTATGGGAGGTCATACTATCAGCTAAAACAAAGAGGATGCTGAACGATCTTCAAACATGCCCAGCGATCAAGTGGAAGAACCCGTTGGAACTTCAGATCATTGAAGGGATATTGAAGCCGCGTCCAACTCCAAAGACTGATGGTGGTGGCCCAAGCACTCACAACCAGCCGTCAAAATCTTCAAAGAAGAAGAAAAAGAAATCCAAGAAGCCCGTGAAGCCTGGCGACAAGCGCACGGACTTACAGAAACAAATCGACGCGCTGAAGGAATACAACCAGAAAGCGCGGACTCCCATTACACTCCAAGAGTTCCTCAACCACGTCTTTCAAGAGAAAGATAAAGGAGACAGTTCGTCGGATGAATCTGGGGAATACGTGGCGAGCTGTCATATGATCACCCATTCGTTTACAGACGATGAGGAAACTCCTTGCACTGAAAAGCTGGGGGTAGATCCTGAACCGGAAGTTCTGGGACCATCGGATGAAACAATTGATGCATTCCTCAACGAAGCTCTGTTGAAAAGTAAAGCTGATCGGGAACGCGAGACGGCTATATTTGAAAGGGCCAAGCGCCAACGACTTGACGGAAGAGTTGAGGCACTCCCGCTGGAGCAAAATACATCCACTGCGGATAAAAGCAAATTCAAGACGAGGAAAAGGTTTGCTAAGGCCATATCAATGGGTATCAAATTACCATCCTCTGAAGGAAGCATTACTGGTGAAGTGGAAATGCACCCCTCCTACTGCTTATATCATCGGAAGATTTCGCACCCCACCAAAGAGTGCAAAGCTTTCAATAGATGGTGGCAATGATATGTTGCTCACCGACAACATTTTAAGCGGGAGAAGCGCAAAACTCGCTGGGAGCGGAAAAGTACGACCGAGGGGCTTAACAGAACTACCGGTGATTGTCGCATGGTTAACACCAGGGAAGCGCAAGTTCTCACATTCGGGAGCGACTCTGATGAGGAAATGGCTCTTAGCCCCCTCTTTAAAGAGTCCACCTCGGGAAAAGAAGAAGAGCAGAAGGTCTGTGAAAATATCCGGCTGCGTAATCGGACGCTGCCCGAAAAGAATCTCGGACCCTTAAACAAAAAAGATAAAGGGAAAGAAAAGGTCTCTAAAGATGTCGTCTTAGATGACCAAGTCATAGAAGAGCTAACTGCCAAGGACCCGCCACAGAAAAATAAGGTGGATTACAACATCTTGGCGCATCTGAGAAAGCTACCTTCGCAGCTCAGCATTCTTGACGCCCTTTTACTATCGAAAGAAGCCAGAGATTCGTTGATCAAAGCGCTACAGAAGCCGGAGCAATTCCAAGCTTTCCTGGCCGAAGAAAAGACGAAGGATGAATTGGAGGAAGTGCACTCGGCCGATGTCACTTTTGGCGATGAAGACCTTCTCTTTGGGACGTGCGAACACAATCGCCTCCTCTATGTCTCAGGATACTGCCACGATATAAAGATAGGCAAAATCCTGGTCGATAATGGATCCTCCGTTAATCTCCTCAATGTGCGGGTGTTAAAGGAAATCTGCATGAGCGTCCAACACCTTGCTCGGGACAAGATCACCATCTCCGGGTTCGACTCCCAATCATCAAGAACTCTTGGGTCTGTGATACTGACGCTACGCTTTGGGCTACTCGTCATGGACATTAAGTTCCACGTCATAGACGCCAAGACATGTTACAATGCTCTGCTCGGCCGACCATGGTTACACGAGTATAATATCATCCCTTCTACACAACATCAGTGTATGAAATATTTTAAGGATGGTCTCGAGTATACCGTGACGGGAGAAGTGAACTCGTTCTCTGTGAACGAAGTCTGCAAATATGAAGATGCCAAATACTTTTTACCGGATTTCGAAGACACGGAGAGGTGTCACAAGCCAGAGAACAAAGACAATGCCACCATCCCCGTCTTCGGGAGTGATACCGAAGAGGAGGAGGAGATAGTTTATTCGGGTCCGTCCCAATACAACAAGTCAGGACCATCCGCTCCTACGTTGATCTTTGGTAGTGACTCGGAAGATGAGGTCCATGCTGTATTCTTTGCTCGACCTTCAATACAAACGTCAGCTGACGAAGAGCAAAGTCTACAAGTCACCATGGTTCCACTTAAACACCATAAAGAACTGGATGCACTTGATATCTACAGCGTAGAGGAGCTGCGGACGTTCTATGTCCCTCCCAGGCGAGAAGGTGAAAAGACAATTCTATTCTACCGCTCTGAAGAAACCAAAGTGGAGAAAGAAATCTGGCACAGTATGGATCCTACGCTTGACAGGCTTCAGTCTATCCGTCTGCCCAGATATTATACAGAAGGCTTGAAGAGGCTGCTAAAGCGCCAAGGGATATCTTTTAAACAGACCGCTCGAAAAGCCAAATTCTATGACAGGGTCTGGAACGTCCCCGGGACTCAGCACAAGTTGCCTAATGGGAGGATGGAAACAATCGGGCTTGAATACATTCGGTCCAAGAAACGAGAGCTGCTCCGTGACTGCTACGTCGTGCATGACTTCGATGAAGAAGCGGATGCTCAATGGGAGGACGCTAATCCTGAACCAGTAAAAGTTCCTGATGCAAAAGTGCCCAGTCCGTCGTTCGAAGAGCAAATGGACAAGCTTATAAGGGAAGCTGGTCAAAAAGTCCGAGACGATCAAACCGCGAAATGGACATCTACGAGAAAGCCAAAACGCAACGCCTCCTCCAACAGGCTGTGAAAGATGAAAATGCCGCTCCCTGTCAACCTGTTATAAAAAAGGTTCGACGCAGAGGCGGAAATAAGTCGAGAGACGAAAAAGGCGCTCAACAGCAACAAAGTGTGACTAAAAAGCCACGCAAGCGAGAATCAAGCGGTTTCGATCTATCCCTCATAAGGAAAATGGGTCGGGCGTACTCTTTTCCTCGGGACAAGACAAAGAAAATACTTGACCTCGCTCTAAAACATTAGATGCTTACACTGCCGGAATCCAAGCATCCCGAACAAGCAGGCGAAGTTTCTCACCCAAACTATTGCTCTTATCACCGAGTAATAGGGTATCCTCTCGAAGACTGTTTCACCTTCAAGAATTGGGTCGAAGATCAGAATCAGCTTGGCAAGTTCGCTCTGTCTGACAACTGGAGGGTAACGCCGCCACAGAAGCACGAACTCAAAGCCACGAGAGCAGAACCAGCTCCACATTGGTCTTGGAAACGAATTCGTACTTGTCACATGATAACAATATCAAAAGAAGAGCCCGAGAATATGGATGACCTTCCCTGGTGGTTCGAAAACAACGACGATGAGGTGATCTCAGAATTTCCACCGGCACCGAAAGAGCTGGAGGATGGAATACATACCACTGCGGATAACCTCACGAAAATTGAGTTGGGGACGGCGAATGACCCGTGACCGACATCCATTAGTGAGCTGCAGTCTGAAGAGATGGTGGCTTCATTGAAAGACCTGCTTATGCAGCATAAAGATTGCTTCGCATGGAACTATTCCGAAATGCCAGGACTAAATCCAGAAATTCCTGTGCATAAATTGGCGATATCCCCGGACGTTAAACCAATCAAACAGGAGCCAAGAAGAATGCGGCTCGAGCTTGAGATGAGTATCAATGCCGAGGTCAAGAAAATGATCGACTCTGGTTTCATCCAGGAGGTTCAGTATCCCGAGTGGATCGCCAACATCGTCCCGGTGATGAAGAAAAATGGGACAGTGCGCATATGCGTGGATTTCCGGGATCTCAATAAAGCTTGCCCGAAGGACGATTTCCCAGTGCCAGTCACCAAACTGATGATAGACAATAGGTCCACTCATGAGGTTTTCTCCTTCATGGACGGCTCATCAGGGTATAATCAGATAAAGATGCATCCCGAAGACCAGAAGCACACCGCCTTCAGGACTCCGCTAGGTATATTCTGCTACAAGGTGATGCCCTTCGGTCAAAAGAACGCCGGTGCCACCTATCAGAGGGCCATGATGAAGATCTTCGATGACCTCATACATGAAATCGTCGAGTGCTATATCGACGACCTCGTGGTTAAAAGCAAATCATACGAGGAGTATTTAGAACATCTGAAGACCGTATTTCAATGCCTTCGACAATACAACTTGAAGATGAACCCTCTCAAGTGTGCATTCGGAGTTTCCTTAGGCAAATTCCTAGGATTCATCGTCCGACACCGAGGTATCGAAATAGATCCGTCAAAGATCAAGGCGATCATGGAAATGCCTCCGCCAAGGACTCTCAAACAGCTGCGGTCTCTCCAAGGGAAGCTCGCGTATATACGGCGATTTATAGCTAACCTTTCAGGCAAGTGTCGTCCTTACAGCCACCTGATGAAGAAGGGAACCCCGTTCGTCTGGGACCAAAAATGCCAAAGCGCGCTAGACGAGATCAAGCAATACCTGCAGAACCCGCCAGTATTAGCTGCTCCGGTCAAGGGAAAGCCCCTCATTCTTTATACAACCGTCCTCGAAGGTTCCTTAGGCGCATTATGGGTACAAGAGAACGATCAGGGGAAAGAAAGAGCACTCTATTATTTGAGTCGAGTTCTACTGGGGGCAGAAAGCATCTATTCCCCTATTGAAAAACACTGTCTGGCGTTGATCTTTGCGATAACAAAGCTCAGACACTATGCGTTGGGACATGAAGTCCGTCTCATTTCGAAGGCGGACCCCCTTAAATATTTAATGTCGAAGGCCATATTGACGGGACGACTCGCTAAATGGGCCCTGCTCTTGATGGAGTTCTCGATAACGTATCAACCTCTCAAGGCAGTGAAAGGCCAGGCCATCGCCGACTTCCTCGCTGAGCATCCGATACCCGCCGATTCTCCTCTGAATTGCGATCTTCCAGACGAACATGCGTTTGATGCGATCGACGGTGGTGATACCCGATGGGAGCTTTATTTCGATGGAGCGTCTTCCATGAAGAAGCGCAAACAAAACACGCCTATAATCAAGTCGGCGGTAGGCCTTATCTTCGTGACTCCACAATGAGGGATTATGCGCTTCGCCTTCTCCTTAACAGAGCCGAGGACGAACAATGAGGCCGAATACGAAGATTTGATAGCAGGCCTCGAGATCGCCATTGACATGGGAATTGAAAACCTCCTCATATACGGAGACTCCCAGCTGGTCGTTAGTCAAGTAAACAGCGACTACCAAACGTGCAAACCAGAGCTGGTGAAGTACGGCGAAAAGGTGCAACAATTGTTGACCCAAATCCCTTTTACACTTTGGAGAACATACCGCGCGCGGAAAACAGCAAAGCAGACGCGTTGGCCAAGCTCGCTAAAGAATTGGCTGACGAGAACTGTTTACCACAATCAGAGCAAAGCTCTGTTCAAATTCCAAGACGGGAGATGAAGCAACGCTTCATCTTCCCCCAATCAGAGCAAAGCTCTGCTTTGAAAATTTAAACTTTAATAAATGAAGCAACGCTTCAAATTCTTTGCGCTGCGCAACACACCACGTGTCGGGCGCAGATGCATCAGCGCAACGCCCAAGGCAGCGCACCCACTCAGAGCAAAGCTCTGTTTTAAACAAAATTAAAGGAAGCAACGCTTCAGTTGCGCATGCACTGCGCTGCGCGACACGTGTCAGCGCAGATGCGCTCGCGCAGATGCACTCGCGCAGTGGCGCTGCGCTGTGCGCTGCGCGACACGTGTCAGCGCAGTTGCGCTCGCGCAGTTGCCCTGCGCTGTGCGCTGCGCGACACGTGTCAGCGCAGATGCGCTAGCGCAGTTGCGCCGCGCTCTGCGCTGCGCGACACGTGTCACGCGCAGGGAAATCTGCGCCAAACAGAATTAAATTTCTAAGAAATCTTTTCTGTTCTTGTTAAAACAAGAAGATTTTCTTCTGCAAAGCAGAAGCCCTTGGATCAAAGATCCAACGGTGGGGAAAATTCCCCAAATCACTTAGAGAATGATCTCTTTAACAAATTTAACTAATTTGTGAGCACTATAAAAAGGACCCTAAGCCTCAATTCGAAGGCATCAACATTTCTTGAAAAATCAAGAACTCTAAACAGAGAGAACTCTGAGAAGATTTCAAGAAAAAGGTAAAGAACCTTCATGAAGTAGGAGAAATTCCTTCTAATAGATCATTGATCTAAAAACAAGATCAATGATCTTTACATAATAAACAGTGCTTTGCACTTCTTGTGAACATCTGGTTCTTTAAAACAATAAAAATAAAAAATTGTGCTTTGCACTTTTAAGAACCTCTGGTTCTTCAAACAAAAGAAAAATTTATTTTTCTTTGATCTAATTTAGATCAAGAAATTAAATAGTGTTTTGCACTTCCGTTCTTGAATCTAAAAGATTCTTAGTGCTTTGCACTTCCAAACTGCGCCGTTGCGCTCTTAAGAGAGCGCCACGTATCAGCTATAGAACCACTTGCGCTAAGCGCTCTTAAGATAGAGCTTTGCTCTCTGGAATTGACGCAACTCGCTGAGAGCGCGCCACGTGTCAGCAGCGCAGCGCGCTAGCGCAGCGCACTGCGCTAGTGCGCTTGCGCTCACCAGAGCATGACACGTGTCATCACCTTATGAGCTTGCGCTCAAAGCGCCAGACAAATGTACTGCCTTGGTTACAAAAGGGGCCACGCCCAATTAAAGAAGGCCTAACAGGTCTAATAAAATGCAATGCATTGTTTTAAGAGCCCAAACTAAAATAGATGCTCTGCATCATAGATAAAGGGACAGAGCCCAAATCAAAAGCCTAGCAGGCCAGAATAGAATGCAGTGCATTATTAAATATGGGCAAAGCCCTAGCACAGGCCTAATAGGCCAAAGATCAAGAAAAATGTTGAATATTCTCAACTGGACTTAACCCAATTTTGGCCGTAAGTCCTCAAATTAAATTGACGGAGCAAAATTGCTCTCCTAAATCAATTTATCTCCCGGTTCGAGGGTACATCTCCGAACTCCTCTGACATCTATCGTTGTAATCCTTCAACGACGTCAGAGAGGCGACGGGTCCCAACGACCACACATGAATATGGACTGCGGGGTCCTTAAACTCATGGACCGAAACGTCCCTAAACTAATATCGGACCGAAACGTCCCTAAACTAATATCGGACCGAAACGTCCCTAAACTGGCGATGGACCACCACGTCCCCAAACTGGAAAACGGACCACTACGTCCCTAAACTGGAACAATAGAGC
Organism: Agapanthus africanus; assembly: GCA_030015575.1. NCBI lineage: Eukaryota > Viridiplantae > Streptophyta > Magnoliopsida > Asparagales > Amaryllidaceae > Agapanthus > Agapanthus africanus. Next base: position 9,935,531 of record JASDDO010000022.1, read on the forward strand.
CTCCAAATGCTCTTTTGCCGGATCTAAACGGTCCCGTTTAAGTTGATCTTAGCCCCAAACACGGCTAACGTATCCTTAAACATTCAAATGAATGGTAAAACCCCAAATCAACTTTGGTTCAAGGGTACATCTCTGAACTCCTCTGACACCTGTCGTTGTAATCCTTCAACGACGTTAGAGAGGTGACGAGTCCCGACGGCCAGATATTAAATCGATCATCAAGTCAAGTTGATCTTAGTCCAAAACAGGACTAACGTATCCTTGACGAACGTTTAAGTTGATCTTAGACGCAACGCGACTAATGCATCCTTAAACTAAAAACACCAAACCCAAATCTAAGTAAATACGGATTTGGACTAATCCACGTCCTACGGGCGACGGCATTACTCAGTCTCCGTATACAATCCACGGGCAACCACAAATAAAACAAACACACATGACACGAAGTGAAATTCTGGAGAAGGAGAAAGTTGTTACCGCGATGCGGTAGCGTAATTAACTGCAGGGGCTTGCGCCTGCAGGGAAGAGCGTCCCCACAATCAAAAACCCCTCAAGCGAGGGGGAATCTGACAAAGTCTGCTACATCGGCCGCATCCGTCTAAACCTCCGATACACGGTGCCATAAATCAACTTGGCATTTTCGGAGAGGTAGACGGATAAAACCAATTAGCATCTGCCCCGAATCTCAGCGTCAGGACATCGCGGTCCTGTGCGCCGCCGTTCGGAGGGGAACAGATTCTGGCACGCCCGGTGGGACCTTTTCCTCTTTCCACTCCACACTTCGTGTGTCGTGTTCGCGAGCAAATTGCGGTTTGCTGTGGTTGCCTGTGGATTCAAGGTACTAAGATTTGGTGTCTTGCTCCGTGCAGAAAATAGAAGATCGATGGCTTCGAACTGCACCGCTTACAGCTGCAACTCTCGCTCCGTCATTGCTGATGGAGTGACTTATGGGCCCCAAGCGGCTTCCATTTTCAAAATGCCGGTGGAGCAGGTGGCTCAAGCCACCACTGGATTATTCTTCGGGACCATGCTCCCACCGTTGAGCTTTAATGCCACAATGACGTTGCAAGAAGCCCCAAAGAAGTCGGTCTTTGATCGGCTCACTACTGCCATGACCCCTCTCAATGGATCGCCCAACTTCAATACCTCAGTTTTCAACAGACTGGGCCAGAACGTCTGCAAACCCGCGATACCCGAAGCTACCATCCCAAAGCGGATAGCTATCCTAGTTCAAGCGGACGAAATCATTGGAAAGGCTCCTTCTTCCAAGAAGTCAGTTTTTACAAGGCTGGCCATTCCGGTTGCTGCTCCAGGCGAGGTCCTCAAAGCTGCTTCCCCTGCTCAGAGGTCTGTCTTTGACAGATTAGACATTGCTTCTCAACGGGCGTCAGTCTTCGATAGGCTAGCACCAATAACAGTCTTTCCTCAAAGCAGGAGGCATGAAGAAGCTTATCCAACAACGAAGGTGATCTCATCCGCACGACATGCTCGACGTCGCCACTGGCGTTGAGTAAGGAAGGCTGGGGGCAACTTCCCCTCTGGGATAACTCCGTCAGCTCCGATGGTGAGGATCGATGCTGTTGTTCCAACCAAGAACAACTTTGAACTGCTCAACAAGGTGCGCAGAAACTCTCCTACTGCGATGTTGAAACGAACTCCTTCACCTGTGGAGAATACTCCAGAGAAGAAGTTAGAGCAGCCCCCTCAACGGCTGTCCTCTAAAATTTACAAAGTCTGGCGACAGGTCCAAGAGTCGGTGATCGATCAAGACTGCCTTCGACGACAGAAAAAGATGAAGGTTCGGCAGGGGAAGGATTACTCTGTCAAACCACAAAAAGCAAAAGCTACTTGGGTGCCCACTACAACGGCTCCCTTAACTCCAATCACTCAAAAAAGGAGGCCGCAAAAAGCCCCTGTGTCTTCGGCAAATCGCAAAGACACCGAACACAAACGCCCCAAGTCTGGGGGCATGGTGGTGCACACTGTTTATATGGCTTCTGGAAAGGAGGAAAGCCGCACTTCTACGGGCCACCGACCGCTCACCCGATCCGTGATGAAAGCCCAAGAGCAACAACAAAAGCTTCAGGAAATGATGACTACAATGGCTGCACTCACTGAGCCAAAAGAAAGCTCTGAAACGTCTTCAGATGAGCGTCAAGAACAAGAAACCGACGCTGACTTTTTACGCAGAGTCCTCGAAAAGAGGGACAAAGAAGCTGCAGAGCAAGCGGCTAACATAAAGCAGATGGCGCTCCTCTTCCAAGATATGGTAGGGATGATGTTACAGCCGGACCCTCCTGCTGAAGATCCTCCGATCGTCCTTGAAGACGACAGGGGAGAAACGTCAAATCCTCCGCCGGCTCTGTCAACAGCCAAGGAGGAGGCAATCTCCAAAGTTGACCTAGACGAATATATAGCTCAGCAGATCCGGGTTCATCAGGCGAATGAAGCGGCTGGGCAAATTGTTAGAACCGGACGACCGTATCCGAGCTGGTATGACCAAATCGGTTACCCGCCAGGATATACGATCCCTAAATTCCACGTACATAAAGGGACAGGGAATCCGCATCAGCATGTCGCTCAATTCAGGGCCTTATGCGGTAATACTGGAGGCGATGACAAATTGTTGCTACGTCAATTCGTCAGCAGCTTAGCAGAAACAACCTTTGAATGGTATTCGGAACTACCTAACGACTCTGTCAAAACATTTGCGGAGATGGAGCTACTGTTCACACAAAGATTCACGAGTGCTAGTGAACGCACCCCGATAACAACACTAATAAATGCCAGAATAAGGTCAGGCGAAACGTGGGTCCAATACGCAACACGATGGCGAAACCTATGGTCGAAATGCGAACAACGCATAGAAGAGGCACCTGCGGTAGGCATGTTTGTGGGCACTCTCAATCCGCAAGCGGCCATCTCCCAGTTCATGATGTTTTTCAAGCCGACCACCTTCCAGGCCTTGATTGAGAAGCTGGCCCAAATGGACCAGATGGGCCATAGGCCTTCTTCTTCAAAGACAGAGCCTTGGAATGAAAAGGGCAAAGGGAAGGCAACCTTCGTTGCCAATACTCAACAACGGTCGAACAACTCAAAGCCGGTCGTTCGCCAAAACAACGTGCGCCCACGCCCATCCCTCAAAGAGAGGCTGGGACGTCCTTACTCGTTTCCACAAGATAAAACAAGGGGACTATTCGAGCTGGCAGTGTGCGACAGACTCATCAATCTGTCGGGTCCAAAACGTCCGTTGCGGCCAGGCGATGTTAATAATCCTAATTATTGCCCTTACCACCAAACAATAGGTCACCTGATCAAGGACTGCTACGTCTTCAAAAACTGGGTTGAAGACCAATACCAACAGGGCAAGCTTGCGCTGTCTGAGAACTGGAAGGTGAGTCCGCCACAACCGCACGCTCCGAAGAAGATGGATACGCCGGGGGCATCATGTTCATTCATGGAGAAGGACTCATAGACCGAAAAGTCAATAAACTAGATATTCGCCTCAAATACGACGACGGCGGACCGAGATGTCCTTAAACTAATGATGGACCGCAATGTCCTGAAACTTGCAAATGACCGAAATGTCTTTAAACTACTACCGCAGCATTCTTAGGCTGACAAAAATATATATATATATATATATATATATATATAAAGAATAAAAAATAAAAAAAAAGAAATAAAAAAAAAGTAAAAAATGGTATGTCCATAAGCAAAACAGGCACGGATGAAAACCCGAAAGGGCTCCGTGAGTAAAAACAGCAGGACTACCGGCGAGTGTTCGTGAAAACCCGAAAGGGCGCGACCTCGTAAATAAAAAAAAAAGACGGTATGTCCATAAGCGAAACGGGCACGGATGAAAACCCGAAAGGGCTCCGTGAGTAAAAACAGCAGGGCTACCGGCGAGTGTTCGTGAAAACCCGAAAGGGCACAACCTCGTTAAAAGACACTTATAAGGTCCCCTCGACCTTGTAAGGAGAAACCACCCGCGTGAGATCCTTACAACTCACAAAGGGAGCAGCACACTTAGGGATCCCCATGATTTTCTAAGGAGGAACTACACTTGCGAGATCCTCACGACTCGTAAGGAGAACTCTCTTATGGGACCCTCACGGCTCATAAAATTTGAAAGTCTTAAGTTACAGAGACCTAAACCTGTGCTTAAGCAACCCCCACAACTTTCGTTATGGCCCTAAAAGTGGTCCAATACTGGCTCTTGTATACAATCCACGGGCGTGAATAAACATTTCCCTAACAAAGTCTCATCCGTGACTAGGGATATGCTCGTACAGCAAACAACACTTGTAAGTCCTCTCGATTTACAAGGGGAAAACCCTCCTGTAGGATCCTTACGACTTACAGAGGAACAAAATACTTAGGAACCCTCACGATTCCTAAGGAGAAAATACACCTGCAAGATCCTCACGACTTGTAGGGAGAAATACCTTTGTGAGACCCTTACGGCTCATGAAGTCAAAAGCCTTAGCCGACAAGACCTTAACCCTGGTCGCTGAGCCACCTTTGTTTGACATCGACAAAGGCAGGTGATGATTCGCTCCTGGCCATATCCCAGTTGTAGCGATGCTGATGCCGAAATCGGTGTCTAATTTCAGGTTTACGGTGAAAAGCCAGTAAGCCGCACATGCGTACGAAATAGCCGAAATGTTGGGGCAACTTGCAATAAAAAGCAGCAAGTAAAATATATGCATGCGAAATAGCCGAAATGATTGGGCAACTCGCAATAAAAAGCAGCGAGTAAAAATAAAGTAAACAGCCGAAATGATTGGGCACCGAGAAAAATAGCCGAAATGATTGGGCAATCGCGACCTTCGCGATATAAAAGCTGAAATGATAGAGCATCGCGGAAAGAATAAAACAAAATGAAAGAATGAAACTTTTTGCCCTACAGGTGAAATCACATCGATCCCTGTATACAATTCAGGGGCACAGATAAAGAGGGAACCATACCTTCCCAACAGGCTCCATCAGAAAGCGAAGCCAAATCTCGACGGTTCATAGATAACCTAGAGACCATCTCGACATTTGTCGCAATATTACAGATACGATGTCAACAAATGAAGCAAACGAAGATCCCGGGCTTCAGGGTCTCGACGTCAACATCGACAACTTAGAGATCACCAACGGCGTTTCTTCTCACTCCAACTAAATGCAGACATGACGTCAACAAAAGACCTCACGGTCGAAACAAAGCGGAGTAACGGCAAAATCCCAACTCCACCTTAGCATTCGTCTCGTTACAGCAGACGCAATGTCAACAACGGCGTTCCTTCGCAGCCCAGCAGGGTGTACATGCAAAGTTAACAAAAGACCCCATGGTCGAAACAAAGCGGAGTGATGGCAAAATCCCAGCTCCACCTCAGCATTCGTCTCAATACACCAGACGCAGTGTGAGCAAATGAAGCGAAGGCCAAATTCCTAGCTTCAACGTCTTTACGGTAACTCACATAAAACCGGAAAGACAATCGGAGATCATCTCGAACCAGCACAGAGTGGTCACCACCTTGACGTTCGTCTCGATACAGCAGACGAAATGTCGACCCCAGCGTTCTTCCTTCAACAGGATTTGGACACACCAAAGCAAACGAAGCGAAGGCCACATTCCTAGCTTCAACGTCTTTACGGTAACTCACATAAAACCGGAAAGACAATCGGAGATCATCTCGCATCAGCACAGAATGGTCACCAACTTGACGTTCGTCTCGATACAGCAGACGAAATGTCAACCCCAGTATTCTTCCTCCAACAGGATTCGGACACACCAAAGCAAACGAAGCGAATGCCACATTCCTAGCTTCGACGTCTTGACGGTAACTCATATAAAACCGGAAAGACAATTGGAGATCATCTCACACCAGCACAGAGTGGTCACCACCTTGACGTTCGTCTCGATACAGCAGACGAAATGTCGACCCCAGCGTTCTTCCTTCAACAGGATTTGGACACACCAAAGCAAACGAAGCGAAGGCCACATTCCTAGCTTCAACGTCTTTACGGTAACTCACATAAAACCGGAAAGACAATCGGAGATCATCTCGCACCAGCACAGAGTGGTCACTACCTTGACGTTCGTCTCGATACAGTAGACGAGATGTCACCCCAATGTTCGTCTCGACACAGCAGACGCAACGTCATTAAACGAATGGAGCCACGGCAAAATCCCTAGTTCCAAATCTCGACGGTTCACCAGCAACCTAGAGACAACCTCGACGTCCGTCTCGATACAGTAGACGAGATGTCACCCCAATGTTCGTCTCGACACAGCAGACGCAACGTCATTAAACGAATGGAGCCACGGCAAAATCCCTAGTTCCAAATCTCGACGGTTCACCAGCAACCCAGAGACAACCTCGACGTCCGTCTCGATACAATAGACGAGATGTCACCCCAATGTTCGTCTCGACACAGCAGACGCAACGTCAAACGAATGGAGCCACGGCAAAATCCCTAGTTCCAAATCTCGGCGGTTCACCGGCAACCTAAAGACAACCTCGACGTCCGTCTCGATACAGCAGACGAGATGTCACCCCAACGTTCGTCTCGACACAGCAGACGCAACGTCATCAAACAAACGGAGCCACGGAAAAATCCCTAGTTCCCACCGCGACATTCGTCTCGATACAGCAGACGCAATGCCAGCAAACGAAGCAAAGGCCAAATTCCTAGCTTCAGGGTCTTGACGGCAACTCACATAAAGCCCGAAAGACTATCGGAGATCATCCCCACACCAGCGCGGAGTGGTTATGACTCATCGGGGTTCACCAAAATAAGCCTAACCTCAAGTAAAAAGTGACATGGCAAATTCCTAACGCTTGCTCTTCCGACGGTCAAACTGCCAAGGAGGATTGCTTGAAGACGTCTTGTCCAGCCCCCGAAGGGATCAAAGACACGGCAGTCGCAGGGCTACTCGAACAGCACGATTGCCTATCGAGGACTATATCAGCTTATGCGACGGTACGATGGCCAAAACCCTAAGTACCACCAACCTTAACGGGCTTCTGTCGTAAAGAGCAGAGGTTAAATGCGACGTTAAGATATTCTTGTGAGAAACGCTCGATTCGTCTCGACTTGCGGAAAAAATTGTTGAGGCGGCTCGACTCGTGAGATAGAGCCTTAGGCAGTAGGCATAAAAGAAGCCTGTTTCCTAAGCACTGGGACCCTCCAAGTTGGCCCAAAACGGTCTCTTGCATACCATCCACGGGTCTCACTCTCCAACATCGAACTTCGACAAGGAGGGAAACAACCGCTTATAAGTCCTCTCGACTCGTAAGAGGGAAAAATTCTCTTATAGGATCCTTACGACTTACAAGAGAAAACCACACTTAGGAATCCTCACGATTCCTAAGGAGAAAAACCCACCTACGAGATCCTCTCGATTCGTAGGGAGAAAAGTCTCTATGAGACCCTCACGGCTCATAGAGTTGAAAAGTCTTAGGCAGCAGATCTGAACCTGCGGCCTAAGCCCTCGCTATCTCGTGAAGAAATCAAGAAGCTTACTCTATTACCTGCTAATTGTGACGACATGCTGAGAAAGAGGAAAAGCAACAGAAAGAGCATCCGATTTATATTTGATCAAGCGTCCAAGACACATTCATTCATGCATGGGCAAAAAGACTGAGGACAAAAGATATGTAATAAAGACAAGCTGGGATAAAAAAAATTCCATTAATATTGCCCGAGTTCTTACAGTCATAAAAAAAACAATAAACGAAAATTACAATGGAATAACCTCAGATCCAGGGCATGGATTGAGGAATTCAAAACCGACCCTATCTATGACTTTCCAAGCCTCGCGGACCATCCTAGTGTGCTTTCTTTCACGAGCACAGGCGTCAGGGTCCCCCCTGATGTCTTCCACCCTCCGATAAACAGCGAGTATGGCAGACTGTTGAAAGACCTCGTGCAAGAGATCGATAAGACTGTCTCGCCGTCTCTTTGAGATAAAGTTCAACAGGTACACCGAGTGCACCTTATCCTCAGCGGCATCCAGCGCCCTAAGCGGCACACCGGAACAGAACAGGGGAAGCGCTTCCCAGATGGCTCCCACGATAAGCTTAAGAAGGGAGGAATGCCGGGGGAGCAGAGGACCGTTGTACGCGTCGAAGCGGCTCATGATTTCAGCACACTCCGCATTTGTGAACTCTCGATTTTGAGAGCGGCCAAGTCGGCGAATGTCCCCGTAAGAGATGATCTCGTTAAGAGCATACATATGGGCATCCATTGTTCCTATGAAAGAGGATCAACAGAATTAGCAGACCGACTGATTAAGCGAATTCTTGTTAAAAAACGAGCACGAAGAGTTAAACCCCTCGAGAGCAATGCTCTACGAACAGGAGTGACTATCAAAATCCTAATAGGGGAAATTTAAAGAAGTCCCAAGATTCTGACATCATTATTATTAAAAGATGATATAATACATTAAAATACAAAACTCCATTTTTTAATTATCCATACTCAAACTCTTAAGAGTTCATCTTTTTTAGATCAAGGGATCTATGTTTTGCCAAAGATGCAAGATCTATGAGAGCAAAGCTCTATTAATTAGAATTAATTTAATTCAAGGTTAATTTTACCTAAAAAGTTTCCTTTGAGGAAAATTTAACTCTGAGAGTTCCTAAAGGCAAGAGCAGAGCTCTGAGTTCTGAAAGTAAAATTCTTAAAAGATGCTAATCATTTGTTGAGGACCAAAGGTCCTATTTATATGCACCAAGTGCCCTTCCAACTTCCAAAAACTGCCGCGACGGTTGGGATTCTACCACAGTTGCGCTTGCGTTTGGAGGCCACGTAAGCGTAACGGTGGGGGGACATTTGTTTACCACAATCAGAGCAAAGCTCTGTTCAAATTCCAAGGCGGGAGATGAAGCAACGCTTCATCTTCCCCCAATCAGAGCAAAGCTCTGCTTTGAAAATTTAAACTTTAATAAATGAAGCAACGCTTCAAATTCTTTGCGCTGCGCAACACGCCACGTGTCGGGCGCAGATGCATCAGCGCAGCGCCCAAGGCAGCGCACCCAATCAGAGCAAAGCTCTGTTTTAAACAAAATTAAAGGAAGCAACGCTTCAGTTGCGCATGCACTGCACTGCGCGACACGTGTCAGCGCAGATGCGCTCGCGCAGTTGCGCTGCGCTGCGCGACACGTGTCAGCGCAGATGCGCTCGCGCAGATGCGCTCGCGCAGATGCGCTCGCGCAGTTGCGCTGCGCTGCGCGACACGTGTCAGCGCAGATGCGCTCGCGCAGATGCGATCGCGCAGTTGCGCTGCGCTGCGCGACACGTGTCAGCACAGTTGCGCTCGCGCAGTTGCCCTGCGCTGTGCGCTGTGCGCTGCACGACACGTGTCAGCGCAGATGCGCTAGCGCAGTTGCGCTGCGCTCTGCGCTGCGCGACACGTGTCACGCGCAGGGAGATCTGCGCCAAACAGAATTAAATTTCTAAGAAATCTTTTCTGTTCTTGTTAAAACAAGAAGATTTTCTTCTGCAAAGCAGAAGCCCTTGGATCAAAGATCCAACGGTGGGGAAAATTCCCCAAATCACTTAGAGAATGATCTCTTTAACAAATTTAACTAATTTGTAAGCACAATAAAAAGGACCCTAAGCCTCAATTCGAAGGCATCAACATTTCTTGAAAAATCAAGAACTCTAAACAGAGAGAACTCTGAGAAGATTTCAAGAAAAAGGTAAAGAACCTTCATGAAGTAGGAGAAATTCCTTCTAATAGATCATTGATCTAAAAACAAGATCAATGATCTTTACATAATAAACAGTGCTTTGCACTTCTTGTGAACCTCTGGTTCTTTAAAACAATAAAAATAAAAAATAGTGCTTTGCACTTTTAAGAACCTCTGGTTCTTCAAACAAAAGAAAAATTTATTTTTCTTTGATCTAATTTAGATCAAGAAATTAAATAGTGCTTTGCACTTCCGTTCTTGAATCTAAAAGATTCTTAGTGCTTTGCACTTCCAAACTGCGCCGTTGCGCTCTTAAGAGAGCGCCACATATCAGCTATAGAACCACTTGCGCTAAGCGCTCTTAAGATAGAGTTTTGCTCTCTGGAATTGGCGTAACTCGCTGAGAGCGCGCCACGTGTCAGCAGCGCGCCAGCGCAGCGCGCCAGCGCAGCGCGCCAGCGCTAGTGCGCTTGCGCTCACCAGAGCATGACACGTGTCATCACCTTATGAGCTTGCGCTCAAAGCGCCAGACAAATGTACTGCCTTGGTTACAAAAGGGGCCAAGCCCAATTAAAGAAGGCCTAACAGGTCTAATAAAATGCAATGCATTGTTTTAAGAAGGGGCAGAGCCCAAACTAAAATAGATGCTCTGCATCATAGATAAAGGGACAGAGCCCAAATCAAAAGCCTAGCAGGCCAGAATAGAATGCAGTGCATTATTAAATATGGGCAAAGCCCTAGCACAGGCCTAATAGGCCAAAGATCAAGAAAAATGTTGAATATTCTCAACTGGACTTAACCCAATTTTGGCCGTAAGTCCTCAAATTAAATTGACGGAGCAAAATTGCTCTCCTAAATCAATTTATCTCCCGGTTCGAGGGTACATCTCCGAACTCCTCTGACATCTATCGTTGTAATCCTTCAACGACGTCAGAGAGGCGACGGGTCCCAACGACCACACATGAATATGGACTGCGGGGTCCTTAAACTCATGGACCGAAACGTCCCTAAACTAATATCGGACCGAAACGACCCTAAACTAATATCGGACCGAAACGTCCCTAAACTGGCGATGGACCACCACGTCCCCAAACTGGAAAACGGATCACTACGTCCCTAAACTGGAACAATAGAGCCTCCAAATGCTCTTTTGCCGGATCTAAACGGTCCCGTTTAAGTTGATCTTAGCCCCAAACACGGCTAACGTATCCTTAAACATTCAAATGAATGGTAAAACCCCAAATCAACTTTGGTTCAAGGGTACATCTCTGAACTCCTCTGACACCTGTCGTTGTAATCCTTCAACGACGTTAGAGAGGTGACGAGTCCCGACGGCCAGATATTAAATCGATCATCAAGTCAAGTTGATCTTAGTCCAAAACAGGACTAACGTATCCTTGACGAACGTTTAAGTTGATCTTAGACGCAACGCGACTAATGCATCCTTAAACTAAAAACACCAAACCCAAATCTAAGTAAATACGGATTTGGACTAATCCACGTCCTACGGGCGACGGCATTACTCAGTCTCCGTATACAATCCACGGGTAACCACAAATAAAACAAACACACATGACACGAAGTGAAATTCTGGAGAAGGAGAAAGTTGTTACCGCGATGCGGTAGCGTAATTAACTGCAGGGGCTTGCGCCTGCAGGGAAGAGCGTCCCCACAATCAAAAACCCCTCAAGCGAGGGGGAATCTGACAAAGTCTGCTACATCGGCCGCATCCGTCTAAACCTCCGATACACGGTGCCATAAATCAACTTGGCATTTTCGGAGAGGTAGACGGATAAAACCAATTAGCATCTGCCCCGGATCTCAGCGTCAGGACATCGCGGTCCTGTGCGCCGCCGTTCGAAGGGGAACAAGAACCTCGATGACGTCAGAATTGTGGTACAAAGCCGTCGGGTGCTCGCCCTAGCGGAAATATCTCCGGAATCATCCGAAGAAAAGGGGGCGACTGAGCAGACGACCCTGCAAATAAAAGATCGGGAAAATACCGAGGATTGGAGAGAAGTCTTTATAGACTACTTCAAATACCGTCAAACGCCCGAAGATGCGTTCTTAAGACATCAGCTTATGAAACGAGCTCTGTCTTTCGCCTTCGTCAATGATACTCTGTACAAGAGGTCGTTCGATTCTTTGTGGTTGAGATGCCTGGGACCTAACGAAGCAAAAAGAGTCGTTCAGGAAGTTCATGACGGCCTCTGTGGTTCTCACCAAGCAGGCCCAAAGATGAAGTTGAAGATTAAACGGATGGGTTACTACTGGCCTACGATGATTCATGACTGCCTCAAATATGCGAAGCAATACCACTCATGCCAAATCCATGGATACTTCATCCACCAGCATCCAAATCCACTCCATCTAACGGTGGCTAACCGGCCATTCAAAATGTGGGGAACCGACATAGTCGGCCCCATCGAACCAGCATCGTCCAGGGGACATCGTTTCATCCTGGCGACGAATGACTACTTCTCCAAATGGGCAGAAGCAGTACCATTGAGAGAAGTGAAGACGGAGAATATCCTCCATTTCTTCAAGACGCACGTCATATATCGGTTTGGAACTCCGCGACGGATCATCTCCGATAACGGGCCAGCTTATAGAAGCCACAAGATCAGTCGCTTCGCGCAACAGCATAATATAGACTGGAGATATTCCTCAGTTTATAATCCGCGAGCTAACGGTCTAGCTGAGGCCTTCAATAAGACCTTGACAAAGATCATGAAAAAGACGGTGTCCCGAAATAAAAAGGACTGGCACGAGAGACCGCAAGAAGCTCTCTGGGCGTATCGAACTACGTTCAAGACAGCCACGAACACAACGCCGTACGCGTTGGTATTCGGTACAGAAGCAGTACTCCCCCTCGAGATAGAGTTACCCTCTCTACGAGTGGCAGTCCACTACGAGCTGACGAACGAAGAAAATGCTCACCTTCGGCTTGAGGAACTTGATACCCTTGATGAAACACGGCTCATAGCGCAACAAAATCTGGAGGCCTATAAAGCAAAGATGACACACTCATATGAAAGATTGACCCGGCCGAGGACATTCCGCCAAGGCGAACTCGTGCTAGTGGTCAAAAGGCCTATGATCCCCAATCGCGCCAAGCGGGGAAAATTCGAGCCAAACTATGAAGGCCCGTACATCATAGACAAGGTCTACCAGGGTGGAGCCTATCTACTCATGGATATGCACGGTGAAAGGCCTTTCAGGCCAATAAATGGTCGATTCCTAAAGAAATACTACGCTTAGCGAGTTATTGCCTAGGTCAATGATAGATGACGACGACTATGTCCGCTCGCTATCTTCCTAAGCTTAAACTTTATAAGCAGTAGCCAGCCTTCTCCTGGACGGACCGAAACGTCCTTAAACTAATGGCGGACCGAAACGTCCTTAAACTAATGGCGGACCGAAACGTTCTTAAACTAACGAAGGACCGAAACGTCTTTAAATTACTACCGCAGCATCCTTAGGCTGACGAGATGAATTAAAATATATATAATATATATATATATATATATAAATATAATAAACGGTATGTCCATAAGCAAAATGGGCACGGATGAAAACCCGAAAGGGCTCCGTGAGTAAAAACAGCAGGACTACCGGCGAGTGTTTGTGAAAATCCGAAAGGGCGCAACCTTGTTAGAAAAAAGAATAAAAAGAATAAAAAAATACGGTATGTCCATAAGCAAAATGGGCACGGATGAAAACCCGAAAGGGCTCCGTGAGTAAAAACAGCAGGACTACCGGCGAGTGTTTGTGAAAACCCAAAAGGGCGCAACCTCGTTAAAAGACACTTACATGGTCCTCTCGACCTTGTAAGGAGAAACCACCCGCGTGGGATCCTTACGACTCACAAGGGAGCAACACACTTAGGGGTCCCCACGATTCCTAAGGAGTAAATACACTTGCGAGATCCTCACGACTCGTAAGGAGAACTCTCTTATGGGACCCTCACGGCTCATAAGATTTGAAAGTCTTAAGTTATAGAGACCTAAACCTGTGCTGTAACAACTCCAATTTTTGTATACATAAAATTGATTTAAATTTGAAGTATACTTGGAGTATTTAATGTTGCTGATATCACTTTAAATATCTATTTTCCTACAATAATTACAAGAAGGAGCTTGTAGCTCATTGGTAACACCTTGCACTGCTGAACCAAGCCACCAGAGTTCGAATCCCATGACCAACATTATTTTTAGTTTATTTTTCTTTTAAAATTCTTGGAAGCCCAACAGTCCACAGGCCATAACTCCCAAAAGATGAACTGAACCCTAAAAACGGAGTATGCCATAAGCCCCACCAGAAGACCCTCTTCGTTTTGGTCGCCGGACTCGGCCGGCGCCGCCGGCCGGACTCGGCCTAAAGGCCGAGTCCCTAAAACGAAATTTTTGCCTTTTCACATTCCATAACCCCCTGTTAACTCCTTTTTATTATATCAGTTCCAGAATTCTTAATACACCCTAATTACTACAAAATTTTAATGTTTTTCTTTAAATTTTTACAATTTTTTTTTAATAAACAAAACCTTTCACCTACCCTACCCTAGCCACCCTATAAATAGACCCCTACCCTCTACCCTCTCATCCCAAAACCTTAGATTTACTCTCTTGAAATTTCCATAAGAAAAGTGTGTTTTGAAACCGAGTTCACGGCGAAGCGCTGACGGATTTCCGGCGACGTTCTTTGAAGCAACCGGCGACGAAACAACATCTCGGCCATTTCCCTTGTTCCTCTATACTCTTTAGAAGAGTTTGAAACCCGTAAGTCCCGTTCTTCTCTCTTTTCTACTTCTCAAAATACGACTTTATGAAACCCGACGGAAATCGGAACAAACCGATTTCCGATTCGGTTTTTCTACAAAATCTCACTTGTCACCCATACCATAATACCTAAACATATTCATGATGACCATTAATCACATAACAATTAATTTGGACAAAGTTTCTCACATGAAATGATAACTTTTCTGTAATATCATATTCTTTTCACATTAATACCATAATGTTTATTTTTCTTATTCTAATCAATTCCATCATTCCTAAACATTCTCATCTTGATCACTAAACTTGTAAAAATCAATTTGAATGAGTTTTCACACATGAAATGATAACTTTTGCAAATACCGTATTCTTTCACTTAAATACCCTCATGTTTAATTTATCATGTTTAACCCCTAAACATCACAATACCTTAAAATAAGTCACGAGGTAATGACCTACCTCCACACACACGCAAATACAACCTTAATTGATATCATCAAAATTTAGAATATGAAAATACAAGACTTTACATTAAAATACCATAATCTTCATAAAACCATTCTTAAAGATTTTAGATTTGTTACACTTTTTAGTAAATAGTTCTTACTAGGAAAATACGATAAGTTGTGGACATCGATCGTTTATCTAAACTGACTTTGTGGTGTCTAGGCTAGGCAAGTGAGCTTGGGTAACTTTAAAAGGCCCGCCTCACGATTCGTGAGCGGATCCCTCCCTCCTCACTTGTACTTACATGACCACAATTGGCGGTGAAGAGGCGATTTGAGGCTTCTAACGACTTGTCGTTCAGACCTTAGAAATAGGCTAGTTGGCTTAGGAAACCCTAGAAACTAAAATACGGAAATTGACACCTTTTTACAAATAAATACCTTATCTTTATAAAACCGTTTTCTAAATGGATAGTATTTATTAAATCTTTGCAAAGCGCCACTACAACCCACCTATGGGGAACCCATTAGGGATAGTACAGTTTATTGTGCACCCGCGGGCTAGTAGTGCGAGATTCAGACCTCCGCAAGGAGCATTCGGTCTCGAAAGGTTTAAAATACGACATTTAAGAAAAATGAGATTTTTGGAAAAATAAAATATTTATATAAAATTATTATTGTATTAACATATGTATATTTATCATTTAAACACCTATTTTATTATAAGATAAAGATTCCACATTTTCCTAAAAAATTACAAGATTAAAAGTTACATTAAAATACCATGAATTTCAAATAAATCAATATTATAAATTAATACTTTTATTAGGATATATTCACTAGAATAACACAAATAAAATTTACACTCATTATAACTATAAAGACGAATAATAAATACTTGAGGTGTATCTTGAAAACTATACAAAAGTATTTTTACATAAAACCCCCTCAAGTTTTTATAAATTACAATAAGAACCCTAACAATTATAGAACTTCAAATTACCTTTCTTTTAGTCTGACTATTTCTGACTTGAATATAATTCAAGTCAATCTATATTCTTAATAATCCAACTCAATATGAACACATGAATCCCTGAATCCTGTTAACAACCTATTCAACTTGACTGAATCAAACCATGGATATACATCCATTATTCCGTTATTCCAATTACATGATACAATCCATTTACTGATATCATGGCTTTGGTCAGTCATTCAACTTACATAAAACAATACAACAATACTGTTAAAATACTACGGGGTTTAAAGGGGTAGATTGGTACGGAAGGTGTTAAAAGTGGCACGAGGTGGTCAGATTAAGACACCTAACATATATTCCGTTGCTGTTGTACCGTGGCTTAACGGTTCCTTGTACTTTCCGTTTGCTCTGGCCTCTAGCATATAGAGACCCCCCTCGTATACACGGGCATCCTTCTGTACCAAGCTACAAACAACAGCGTTGACATAACATTACAACAATAGTTTACACTTTAAAATATATCTTCTTATTCTGTCTTCTCGACTTCCCTCTTACCTTTGGGACTTACCGAGCGATATGTTCGCTGACGACATTCTGTTTCTCTCTTCTTTGAATGTCGTCAGGTGACTTGGACCCGGCAGAAGTTGAGCCCTCGCAAGGAGACTTGGAGCACTTTACTGAAGACCCTGCAGTATAATTTCATTGTACACTTTTCTTTCCAGTACTTTACATTTCCTGTTATGCCACAGTTTAGGCATCTTTATTTCAGTTGTATTTCTTTTTCATGTATTGTACAAAGAATGTTAATAAATAAAAGTTGATGTTCTTTTTATACTCTTGTCTCTTGTGTATTTATTTCTATATTGCTTAGCTACGCTTAGCGTATGTACTTCTGAGTACAGACGTAGCGGACCTCGCCGCGTCCCCTTCGCCGTACACTGGGAAGCGGAGCGTGGCATGTGCTTAAGCAACCTCCACAACCTTCGATATTGCCCTACAAGTGGTTCAATACTGACCCTTATATACAATCCACGGGCGTGAATAAACATTTCCTTAACCAAGTCCCATCCGCGACTGGGGATATGTACGCATGATGAACAACCCTTATAAGTCCTCTCGACTTGTAAGGGGAAAACCTTCTTGTAGGATCCTTACGACTTACAGAGGAACATACACTTGGGAATCCCCACGATTCCTAAGGAGAAAATACACCTACATGATCCTCACGACTTGTAGAGAGAAATACCTTTGTGGGACCCTTACGGCTCATGAAGTCAAAAGCCTTAGTCGACAGGACCTTAACCCTGTTCGCTAAGCCACCTTTGTTCGACATCGACAGAGGCAAATGATGATTCGCTCCTGACAACATCCCAGTTGTAGCGGTGCTGATGCCGAAATCGGTGTCTAATTCCAGGCTTATAGCGGAAAGCCAGCAAGCCGCACATGCATACAAAATAGCCGAAATGATGGGGCAACTTGCAATAAAAAGCAGCAAGTAAAAACGTATGCATAATAGAACAGCCGAAATGATTGGGCAACTCGCAATAAAAAGCAGCGAGTAAAAATAAAATAAATAGCCGAAATGATTGGGCACCGCGAAAAATAGCCGAAATGATTGGGCAGTCGCGACTTTCGCGATCAAAAGCTGAAATGATAGAGCATCGCGGAAATAAAACAATAAAAATGAATGAAACTTTTGCCCTATAGTTGAGATCACATCAATCCCTGTATACAATCCAAGGGCACAAACAAAGACGGAACCAACCTTCCCAACGGGCTCCGCCAGAAAGCAAAGCCAAATCTCGACGGTTCACTAACAGCCTAGAGACAACCGCGACATTCGTCTTGATGCAACAGACGCAGTGCCAGTAAACGAAGCAAAGATCAAATTCCTAGCTTCACGGTTTTGACGGTAAATTATATGGAACCTGAAAGACCACCAGAAATCAGTGCAATCCCCAGGGAAACCAGTGTCCCTGGCCAGTACCTCAATTCAGGGAAACTAGCGTCCTTGATGAGAGCCTCCTGATTCGCGTCGGCCCGCAGAGAAACTAGCGTCTCCGCAGGAATACTCCGATTCGTTTCAACCCCGAAGAAACCAGTATCTTCGGCAAAATCCTTCGATTCAGGGAAACCAGTGTCCTTGATGAGAAAATCCTGATTCGCGTCGACCCACAGAGAAACTAACGTCTTTGCAGGAATACATCGATTCGTTTCAACCCCAGGGAAACCAGTGTCCCTGGCAAATACCTCAATTCAGGGAAACTAGCGTCCTTGATTAGAGCCTCCTGATTCGCGTCGGCCCGCAGAGAAACTAGCGTCTCCGCAGGAATACTCCGATTCGTTTCAACCCCGAAGAAACCAGTGTCTTCGGCAAAATTCTTCGACTCAGGGAAACCAGTGTCCTTGACGAGAAAATCCTGATTCGCGTCGACCCGCAAAGAAACTAGCGTCTTTGCAGGAATACATCGATTCGTTTCAACCCCAGGGAAACCAGTGTCCCTGGCAAATACCTCAATTCAGGGAAACTAGCGTCCTTGATGAGAGCCTCCTGATTCGCGTCAGCCCGCAGAGAAACTAGCATCTTCGCAGGAATACTCCGATTCGTTTCAACCCCGAAGAAACCAGTGTCTTCGGCAAAATCCTTCGACTCAGGGAAACCAGTGTCCTTGACGAGAAAATCCTGATTCGCGTCGACCTGCAGAGAAACTAGCGTCTTTGCAGGAATTCATCGATTCGTTTCAACCCCAGGGAAACCAGTGTCCTTGGCAAACACCTCAATTCAGGGAAACTAGCGTCCTTGATGAGAGCCTCCTGATTCGCGTCGGCCCGCAGAGAAACTAGCATCTCCGCAGGAATACTCCGATTCGTTTCAACCCCGAAAAAACCAGTGTCTTCGGCAAAATCCTTCGACTCAGGGAAACCAGTGTCCTTGACGAGAAAATCCTGATTCGCGTCGACCCGCAGAGAAACTAGCGTGTTTGCAGGAATACATCGATTCGTTTCAACCCCAGGGAAACCAATGTCCTTGGCAAACACCTCAATTCAGGGAAACTAGCGTCCTTGATGAGAGCCTCCTGATTCGCGTCGGCCTGCAGAGAAACTAGCGTCTCTGCAGGAATACTCCGGTTCGTTTCAACCCCGAAGAAACCAGTGTCTTCGGCCAAATCCTTCGACTCAGGGAAACTAGCGTCCTTGACGAGAACTTCCTGATTCGCGTCGACCCGCATAGAAACTAGCGTCTTTGCAGGAACACCTTGACTCGTTCAACCCCAGGGAAACCAGTGTCCTTGGCAAACTCCTCAACTCAGGGAAACTAGCGTCCTTGATGAGAGCCTCCTGATTCGCGTCGGCCCGCAGAGAAACCAGTGTCTCCGCGAGAACTTCCCGATCCGTCTCAACTTGCAAGATAAAGCCTTAGGCAGCAGGGATTAAAAAACTTGTTTCCTGAGTACTGGACCCTGCAAGTCGGTCTAAAACGGTCTCTTGCATACTATTCACGGGTCTCACTCTCCAAAGTCGAATCTCGACAAGGAGGGAAACGACCGCTTACGGGTCCTCTCGACTCGTAAGAAGGAAAATTCTCTTATAGGATCCTTACGACTTATAAGAGAAAACGCACTTAGGAATCCTCACGATTCCTAAGGAGAAAATATATCTACGAGATCCTCTCGATCCGTAGGGAGAAAAGTCTCTACGAGACCCTCACGGCTCATAGAGTTGAAAAGTCTTAGGCAGCAGATCTGAACCTGCGGCCTAAGCCATCGCTATCTCTTGGAGAAACTAAGATGCTTACTTTATTATCTGTCGACCCTGTTTATTAAGACAGCATGCTGACAATAAAAGAAAGAAGAAAGTGACAGAAAGAACATCCGATTTATATTTAATCAAGCGTTCGAGACACACTCATTCATGCATAGGCAAAAGACTCAAAACGAGAGATAAGACAAGCTAGAATAAAAATTTCCATTCATATTGCCAAAAATTCTTACAATCATGAAAGCAATAAACGAGAAACATTATTCAAAATTATTATAATGGAATAACCTCAGATCCAGGGCACGGATTGAGGAATTCAAAAGTAAGGCCATCCAGAGTTCTTCTGGCCTTTCTGATTATTCTCGTGCGCAGCCTCTCGCGCTCCGGTGTGTCAAGATCTTCGGCGAGGCCCCCCAGCCTTCGGTAAGCAGCGATTATCGTCGTCTGCTGGAAAATTTGATGTAGGATGTCGATGAGGCTATCCCGCCGTTTCTTCGAGATCAGCCCCGACAGGTACACTGAATGCACCTTTTCTTCGGTATCATCCAGCACATTGAGCGGTAGGGCCTCATGGAACCCCGGGAGTGCTCTCCAGATTGCTCCCAGCATGACTTTCAAGAGGGCAGAATGACGAGGAAGCAACCAACCAACGCTTGCGTTAAGGCGACCCATGACCTCCGCACATTGGGCGTCTGTAAACTTTGGTTTTGTTGACGGCCCTGTACACGGATATCCTCGTAGGTGATGAATTCGTGCAGACTGTATAGACGCACTGCCATAATGCCTAAAGGAAACATCATTGGAAGATTAGCAATGAGGAAAAAGCATAGGGAGTTAAAACTCCTCGAGAGCAATGCTCTGCAGACAGGAGTGACACCTGTCAAAATCAGTTATGAGGAGAATTTGAGGAAAATCCCCTAAGAACATTGAGAGCTTTGCTCTGAAAAGATGATATAATAATAACAATAATGCAAAATGTCATTTTTAACTTCCAAGATCCATGAAGAATTCTTAAGAGTTCTTCTATATGATTTGGAAGGAGCAAAGCTCTATTAATGAATTAAGAAAATCCAGGGAAAATCTTTTAGAGAGCAGGGCTCTATTAATGGAACCCTAATAGGGTTCTCCTTAGTCCTCTTTAGACCCCTTTAAAGCAAAGCTCTGCTAAGTGAAACCCTAGATGGGTTTTCTTTAGATCAGGGATCTATTGAGAGTAAGGCTCTGTCAATGAAAATTAATTTAATTTAATTTAATTTAATTTAAAGTTTTTACCTAAAAAAGTTTAAGAGTTTAACTCTTGGAGTTCTTAAAAATAAAGAGCAGGGCTCTGAGATTCTGAAAGTAAAGAATGTTGAAGATGATAATCATCTGTTGAGGATCAAAGGTCCTATTTATAGGTATCAAATGCCCTTTCAACTTCCAAAAGTTGCCGCAACGGTTGGAATTCTGCCACCGTTGCGCTCGCGTTTGGAGCCACGTAAGCGCAACGGTGGGGGGGCATTTGTTTACCCCAATCAGAGCAAAGCTCTGTTCAAATTCTAAGGCGGGAGATGAAGCAACGCTTCCGATTCCCCCCAATCAGAGCAAAACTCTACTTTGAAAATTTAAACTTTAAAAAATGAAGCAACGCTTCAGATCCTCTGCGCAGGGCGCCACGTATCAAAATCAGGCACGCCAGCGCAGGGAGCGCAGCCCCCGAGACAGCGCGCCCAATCAAAGCAAGGTTCTATTTAAAACAAAATTAAAAGGAAGCAACGCTTCAGTTGCACTGGCACTGCGCTGCGCGACACGTGTCAGCGCAGTGGCGCAAGCGAAGTGGCGCTGCGCTGTGCGCTGCGCGATACGTGTCAGCGCAGTTGCGCTGCGCTGTGCGACACGTGGCAGCGCAGTTGCGCTGCGCTCTGCGCTGCGTGACACGTGTCAAGCGCTGGGGCGTTTGCGCCAAACAGAATTAAAATTCTAGTAAGATCCTTATGTTCTTGTTAAAACAAGAAGATTGTCTTCTTTAAAACAGAAGCCCTTGGATCAAAGATCCAACGGTGGGGAAAATTCCCCAAATCACTCAGAGAATGATCTCTTTAACAAACTTAACAAATTTATGGGCACTATATAAAGACCCCTAGACCCCAATTCAAAAGACATAATCAAGATTGAGAACATCAAGAACTTCAAAGAGAGAACTCTGAAGAATTTGGAGAAGAACTCAAGAGAAAAAAAGAAAGGTAAAAACCTTTATAAAAGAAGAACTTCTTCTGAATAGATCATTGATCTAAGAACAAGATCAATGATCTTCAATAAAAAAAACATATAAATAAATAATAATGGTTCCTTGCACTTTTTTATGAACCATTGGTTCTGGAATCTTAAAGATTCCTCTCTTAAATCTAAAATTGGATTAAGTCATTAAAACAGTGCCTTGCACTTGCAAATCTGCACTGTTGCGCTCTTGGGTTGGCGCAAGCCACCAGAGAGCGCCACGTGTCAGCTCCAAGACCACTCGCGCTGTGCGCTTTTAAAATAGAGCATTGCTCTTTAAAGTTGGCGCAAATTACCAGAGCGCGCCACGTGTCAGCAGTGCAACAGCGCAGCGCACTGCGCTTGCATGACACGTGTCACCACCACAAGCGCTTGCGCTCAATAATTGGTGCAAAGTGCCTGAAAAGCCACTGTCAAGTAATTAATGCACTGCATTATTTACAGAAGGGCCAAGCCCGATTAAAAAGGCCTAACAGGCCTAATAAAATGCAATGCATTATTTTAAAAAGGGCAGAGCCCAAACCAAAACAGATGCTCTGCATCATTTACAAAGGGACTGAGCCCAAATCAAAAAGGCCTTGCAGGCCAAAATAAAACGCAGCGCATAATTAAACAGGAGCAAAGCCCTAGCACAAGCCTAATAGGCCAAAGATGAATAAAAACGTTGAACATCTTTCAACTGGACTTAGCCCAATCATGGCCGTAAGTCCTCAAATTAAATTGACTGAGCAAGACTGCTCTCTTAAATCAATTTACATCCGGTTCAAGGGTACATCTCTGAACTCCTCTGACACCTATCGTTGTAATCCTTCAACGACGTCAGAGAGGTGACGGGTCCCGACAACCACACATCGATACGGACTGCGGGGTCCCTAAACTCGTGGACTGAAACGTCCTTAAACTAATATTCGTCCCAAAATGGGAATGTTGGACCGAAACGTCCTTAAACTAACATTCGTCCCAAAATAGGAATGTTGGACCGAAATGTCCTTAAACTAATGCTCGTCCCCAAATGGGAATGATGGACCCCTACATCTCTAAACTGGAACATGGACCCCTACGTCTCTAAACTGGAACATGGACCACCATGTCCCTAAACCGAAAATGGACCGCAACGTCCTTAAACTACCTATGGACCACCATGTCCCTAAACTGGAATATGGACCCCCATGTCCCTAAACTGGCAATGGACCGCAATGTCCTTAAACTACCTATGGACCACTACGTCCCTAAACTGGAATAATAGAGCTTCCAAATGCTCTTTTGTTGGATCTAAATGATCCCGTTTAAGTTGATCTTAGTCTCAAATATGGCTAACGTATCCTTAAACATTCAAACGGACTTTAGTCCCAAATTGGACTATAAGACCCCCAATCAACTTTGGTTCAAAGGTACATCTCCGAACTCCTCTGACACCTATCGTTGTAATCCTTCAACGACGTCAGAGAGGTGACGGGTCCCGATGGTCATGCATACAATGGACCACTATGTCCCTAAACTGGAACAATAGAGCCCCCAAATGCTCTTTTGTCGGATCCAAATAATCCCGTTAAGTTGATCTTAGTCTCAAATCATACTAACGTATCCTTAACGAACGTTTAAGTTGATCTTAGCCTCAATATGGCTAACGTATCCTTAAACTAAAACACCAAACCCAAATCTAAGTAAATACGGATTTGGACTAATCCACGTCCTACGGGCGACGGCATAACTTAGTCTCCGTATACAATCCACGGGCATCCACAAACAAAACAAACACACACGACACGAAGTGAAATTCTGGAGAAGGAGAAAGTGGCTACCGCGATGCGGTAGCATAATTAACTGCAGGGGCTTGCGCCTGCGGGGAAGAGCGTCCCCACAATCAAAAACCCCTCAAACGAGGGGGAATCTGACGAAGTCTGCTACATCGGCCGCATCCGTCTAAACCTCCGATACACGGTGCCATAAATCAACTTGGCATCTTCGGAGAGATAGACGGATAAAACCATATAGCATCTGCCCCGAATCTCAGGCAAGACGTTCATGTCTTGGCCGCCATTCGGAGGGGAACATACCCAGTCTCCACTGAGCACCCGTATACAATCTTCGATGTCACAACACCAATGGATATGGGATCATCCATCGCCCATCATATGGATCAAGAAACGTATACGCTAGTCTACTCTGGAATATCGATGCCCTATCTCGATATACCTACGACTAGGAAAATTTGAGGATATGCTTATAGACTGCACATGCCCCACTAGTATGATCTCCATCATATCCATGGAAGTTAAGCATATATCCTCAGGGCTTTATCAACATGTATTAAATGAACAGTATCAAGCAAACATGTCAGATAAAGTAAAAATAGATAGCATACTATCATGTCGAGCAAGAAAGTCATATATCAAAATATATATATATATATATATATATATATATATATATATATATATGTGTGTGTGTGTGTCCAAGCATCCACTATACATATAATGGCTTCTAGGGCATACATATATCCAACAGCCGATTGCGTCGTCGACCACCGGTCTCCTCCGTCGTCTCCTCTACCGCCCGCTACAGGTTAGTAAATCTCAAATTATTTATAATTTTGATGATGTTAGGTCTAGGGTTCAGGGTTCGGTTAGGGGTGAGGGTTAGGCATCGGGTTCGGTTTAGGCTAGGGTTAGGGTTAGGGTTAGGGTTCGGTTAGGGTTGGGGTTGGGGTTAGGGTTCGGTTGGGGTTGGGGTTGGGGTTGGGGTTGGGGTTAGGGTTAATTAGTTGGGCTTAGGGTTAAGGTAATTAGGGTTAGGGTTTGGTTCAGGTTTAGGGTTAGAGGCTAGGGTTAATTTGGGTTAATTAGAGGGTGGGGTTAATTTGGGTTAATTAGTGATAATTTGAAAGGGTTGGGATGTTGATTAGGGTTAATTAGGTTAATTTGGGTAAATTGGGTTAAGTTTGGGTTGATTAGGATTAATTAGGTTAATTTGGGTAAATTGGGAAGTGATAGGAAACGGTTCATCTTCCCTGTTCCCTAGGCAAATCCAACGGCCACAAAGGTGACAACGTTGCACTCACGTGCAAACACGTAAGAACAACGCTGTGGGGGAATTTGTTCCCTCATGGGAACTGAATAAAATACAAATAAAGCAGCAAGAAAAACCCCCAAATGGGGCATCACGTGCTCACACGTGGCCGGTCCTCACATGCAAACACGTGACCTTTTATGGCAGATTCTATCTACGCCTGAATGCCTAATTGATAAAGTCACGTGCCCACACGTGAAGGGCTCTTGAACCCACTGAATTAATAGAATTAAATTCTAATTAAAAGGAATTAAAAGCATTTGTTCCTTCATGGAAACTGAATAAAATACAAATAAAGCATCAAGAAAACCCCCCAAAGGGGGCATCACGTGCCCACACGTAACCGGGTCTCATATGCAGGCACGTGACCTTTTACAGGCAAATCCTATAGGCGCTGAATGAAATAAACAATTGGAAATGCTTAATCAGTGGGGTCACGTGCCAACACGTGATGGTTCCTGAGCCTTCTGAACTAATAGAATTAAATTCTAATTAAATGCTTAATCAGTGGGGTCATGTGCCAACACGTGATGGGTTCCTGAGCCCTCTGAACTAATAGAATTAAATTCTAATTAAATTCTCAATCAGTGGGGTCACGTACCAACACGTGATGGGTTCCTGAGCCCTCTGAACTAATAGAATTAAATTCTAATTAAATGCTTAATCAGTGGGGTCACGTCTGAACCAGTAGAATTAAATTCTAATTAAATGCTTAATTGGTAAGGTCACGTGTCAACACGTGATAGACTCTTAAACCCTCTGAACTAATAGAATTAAATTCTAATTAAAAGGAATCAAAAACCCTAATTGGAAAAATATTTCCCTAGATCTTTCCAAACAAAAAAGATTGCAATCTATAAAAGGGAGCACCATTGGATTAAAAATCCAATGGTGATTAAAAAATCACCAATTTATAGAAAGATTATGTTTAGTCGAAAATATTGTGCATTTGATATGATATTTTTCTTACTATTTCTATATAATAAAAGGTGTTTAATATAAATATGACACATATGAGGATTTATCTGTAAAAATACTATTTTCATGTGTTTATATATTATAATTAACATTATGAACGAAAATGTATGCATATAAAATCTATGTAATATTTAGTCTATTTAAATATGCATACCATATCAAATATCTTTGCCAATTCTTTTAAAACTATAATATCATGTCAAATGGTTAAGATAATATCTCAATTAAAACAAATTGTACTAACATTATTTATTGAGATAATTGTGCAGAAATTATATCAGGACTGGAATCAAGAAAATCTGAGTTATCGAGATCAAATCTGCCGAAATCTTAAAGTAAATCGAAGAAATCAATTCTAGCAGAGACTTAGAGAAGATTTTCAGATTCTAGATATCAAAATAGTCTACATGTGTCACCAGAAGAGGCCACAAGATTTTTGAAGCAACGAACCTCCTAACCCACCGCGGATCCACAGCCAAACCCACCAAATGGCCGCAGTTCCTTCGCAATATTGAGGAGTTAGGGCTCTGGATTTTCTGGTTGGGATCCTAACAACTAGTTACCATATTAAGAAACTAAAGATTCTGAGTCTGTGACTATAAATAAGGACCAAGAGTTTCTTGGAAAAATCATCAAACCAACGCGATCACGAAATTCAAGATGGCTCACGCATCCAGGCTGATCATCAACAGTTCATCTACCTCCTTAGAAGAGATCGAGAATAAAACTGGGGTTTTGTAATCATTTTCTAAGGAAACAAAGTGTACTTGACCTTATTGATTAATAAAGGTAGTTGTTTTCTTATATCATTTTATTTTTCTGCATTTTACATTATGTTTTCCCTCTCTATCTTTTCTTTTCCCAACATGCGCGAGTAATTCTCCGCTTGTTAGGGTTCGTAGGATTAGGGTAGATTAATGGATGATGAAGATCCTTAAACTCTTTTTAAATCCTATAAAGTTTATAAACTTTATCAAAAGAATAGTTAACATTCTAATTGGGCGCGCTATCAATTCATTGATAGTCACGACCACGATTAGAGATTAGATTAACAATTGCTTTGGTAAAGGCTAGACATGAACGGAGATCCATGTCAAGATAGAGGTTAAGAGTGGGAACCCTATTCCCTCCAGAAACCCTGATCTACATGCATCACTGTCAATTTAATTTTAAATCTATTAAAGGATAAAAAGAGTAATATTTATGTAATCATCCATGACTACTAAATCTTAAAGAACCCTAAAAGCCCCCTTCTACTATAAAACCTACATCCGTAGTTAATCTAGATCTATATTCTGCATCCGTGTTAGACGTAGATCTAGAACCTACAACCGTTCTTCACCATTCTTTATTCTTCCCCTTTTCTTTCTCAACATGCCTAAATTAAGATTAAAAGATTTAACGTTTCCTAGAGGACGACCCGTACTCATCTCGGTCTAACTACACGCGACACCGTTATTGATTGCGGTTAACTACTATACATAAATCAGATCAATCAAATGGCGCCGTTGCCGGGGATACGTGCGTAATTTTTTATTCTTACTATTTGTGTTGAATTCTTATTCGATCTATATCGTAAAACAAAACAAAATGCATCTTACATATTTAACGATTAGTGTGCGATTTTTGCGAGGGAATCTGGAGTCACGGACTTGAGGAAAAAGAGAGCCAGAGACATTCATCAAGATCCAGAGGAGCAAAGGAGGCCACATAGCAAAAATCTCTACCAGATCTCCCATGTCAGCGGCGGAAGCGCGGCAATAAGAGCACATTGGCGACGGAACAGCGACACATTAGGGGATTTAGGGTATCCAAATTCTCTAGTAACTTTTCTATATCTTTCTCTCTCCTCTGAATCTTCCAATAATATATTTTCTGCAGGATTCTTTGCAAAATATCGACGCTCAAAAATCTTTTTGTAAGTTTTGTAATTGATTTGTTTATTCATATTTTAATACGGACTTTAAGGGGAAAGACCAAAATTTGGATTAGGTGGGGATTTCATCACCCTTCTTAGGACCCGCAAATTACAAAACGAGCATCCGCATCAACCCTACATTAATTAAAAAAATATCTAGACAAGAATCTGAGGACTGTCGCGCTCAATAAGGACAAAAGAAGTTCGTGGGTAATTTATCGCTTATCCTCATTACTTTTGTGGTGTCTAGGCAAGTGTGTCTAAGGCAAGTGGTTACTTAATTAGGCGCTCTATTTTCGGTGATTCGTATAGTGGATACCTCCCACTTACCTGGCACTTATCTGGCCACAAGAGTAGTAAAGAGGTGATAGAGGATTGATCCTGTGGCTTGTCCTTTGGAAGTTCAGGAGCGGTCTAGAGACTTGACTTAGGTAACTTTAGTTCTAGGGTTGATTGTGCATTTTTGTGTGATTTGTCTCACATCCGACACTTTTTAAAACAAACCATTTTTAAATCACAAACACGCTGCCACTTGCGCTAAACTCGCTTAGTGCATGCTTGGCTGGAAACGGGATTCTAGTGCCCGTCTTGTCCGCGTTTCGGTTATCGACTCCGAAGTTGGTACTTCTTCATTTTCTTTTCCCCCACCACCCACCACATTGACCGAGATGGACGGTACTCCATCAGATTATAACACCACCTGCCACCGCCCATAGGTACGCAGAATCCACCGCGCATTTCTCTCCAAGAGAGATGCTATCCTATACGCGGTCCACTTCATACCCGTCTATCCATTCCACCAGCCAACGGGGATAATTTTGAAATTAAACCCCACTATATCAAGCTGTTGCCCAAATTTCACGGGCTCGAGTCTGAAGACACATACGTTTTTATCACCAAGTTCGAAAACGTATGCGCAATGATGGGTACATCACAACTTTCAGTGGATGCTATGCGCTTGCGTCTTCTCCCATTCACTTTGTGCGACTTAGCAGAAAAATGGCTTTATAACACTGCTGCACACTCCATTACCAATTGGGACGAATTCGTAATAGCATTTCTTAAGAAATTTTACCCAAATCATAAGACCGCCCGTGTTAGGAGCGAGATCAACTAGTTTATCCAGCATCCCAATGAATCATTTTGGAAGTGCTTTGAACGGTTGAAGGATCTGCTTGTCCAATGTCCTCATCATGGAATACATAGATGGGATCTGTGCCGAATTATATATAAAGGCATTAATCCAGCGACAAAGCAGATGCTTGAAACCATGTGTCAATGCAATTTCATGTCCAAAGACGATGGTGAAACCTGGAAATAGCTGGAAGATCTCGCTGAAAACACTTTGCTGTGGGAAAGCGTTAGACCACCTTCATCTAGGGAAGGTATTCATCAGCTCGATATTTCCATCGCAGTAAAAGCCGAAATGGCAGCGATGCAAAAGAAACTCGACGCTATTGAAAACAAATTCTCATCAGTCTCCCTAAACCAGGTAACGCTTCCTAAAACCGTGTGTGGTTGCTGTTCCGATCCATCACACTTGACGGAAGATTGTCCTATGAATGCACCATTTCAAGGTCATAAGCAAACTAATGATACTTTTCAGCAGCGACCTAGAAACGATCCTTATTCTTCCACATACAATCAGGGATGGAGGAATCATCCTAATTTTGCTTGAAACCAAAACCAACCCCAAAATCAAAACCAGTTCCAAAGCAATTACCAAAGACCTCTTCCACAGCAACAGCAACCACCACCACAGAGTCAGCACCCTTTTCAATCGCAACTTGTTCAAAACCCGGCCAATAATTCTTTCCAAACGACCGGTACCGATAACTCCTCTTCACTCGCACAAACTTTGGATTTGTTTATGAAACATTCCATCCAAATGTCGGCTGATATGAGGTCTTCTATTGATTCCATAAAGAAAGACTCCACCTCCCACGGTGAGAGTATTAAATCAATAGAAGCCCAAATTGCACAGTTGAATGTCGTGATGAGTGCGAGAGAAAAAGGGAAACTCCCATCTCAACCCCTACCGAATCCTGACCACTCACAACATCATAATGTGAGTGTCGTTACTACGTTGAGATCGGGAAAAGTGCTGGATAATCAAATGGGTGAACAGATTGATGATGAGGAATCAATTGAAACCCCGGCTTCTACTTCTTCCCCTAATTCGTCTAGTCTCCCACCTTCTTCCGAGCCTATTCTCCGTGTTCCACAAGGCTCGAACCCTCAGCCCACTTCCTCGAATCTATCTAAAACTATCCAAACTCCAATTCTGGGATCCATTCCATCCCCACAATCCTCTCTAATGTTGGACCCAACCCTTATTGATAAAGCACCTTATCCAAACAGGTTAAGGGGCAACAGAACAAGTCCACAAATGGAGAAGATTGTGGAAATTTTTAAGTAAGTAAACATAAACATTCATCTCCTAGATGCTATTCAACAAGTTCCGTCTTATGCAAAAATCCTAAAGGACTTGTGCCCTAGGAAGAGAAAAATTCAAGTGCCTAAAAAAGTTTTCCTTGCGAGTAATGTGAGCACTGCTTTTACACAACAACTACCCAAGAAATGAAAGGACCCCGGAAGTCCTACAATTTCTATTTCTATTGGAGGTAAAACTATCAATCGTGCTCTATTCGATTTAGGTGCTAGTGTTAACTTGCTTCCGTATTCTGTTTATGAGCAATTAGGGATCAGAGAGTTAAAACCGACGCATTGCACACTTCAGATGGCCGATCGATCTATCACCCAACCTAGGGGTGAGCTAGAGGATGTGTTAATCAAAGTCGGGGAATTCATATTCCCTGTGGACTTCATCGTTATAGATACACAACCTGTAGTGAACCCATGAAACCAAATTCCGGTGATTATAGGTCGACCTTTTCTTGCGACTTCCAACGCAATAATCAATTTTCGAAACGGGTCTATGACCCTATCCTTCGGGAAGATGTCAATTGACCTTAACATTTACAAGTTGGGAAGTGAACCCTCTGAACCCTATGCTCAAGTATTTTCTATCGAACCAATAAATGTCGACAACAGCGAATTTGAACAGCTTTACGATACTGATCTCGACTCCGCTACTACGTTGTTGTCCGGGTCAACATCTAACGCTAAATGTGAACCTTTTATGGAGTACGAGTATCATCCCGTTCTTTCCGATGAGATTATTATTCGGGATATCAATGAAAACGTTGAAGAAATCTTCGCTGAAGAACTCGCATTCTTAGAAAACATGGGCGTTGTGATGAATCAATCCCAACCCAAAGAAGTTGAACCGCCACATCTTCTTTTTATCAAGAATGAGAATGCGAGTAACCCACCATCCCTGTTTCGTCTCTACAAACCGAGACGTAAACATTTTCCATTACATCTCATATCTCCTCCCCACTTTTTCACGTCAATAGGCGACATGTTCTTCCACCAACCTTAGTGCTTCATCGATAAAATTTTTGAATGGTTGGTGTTGACTTTTGGTCTTTGTAAGACTTTATTTTGACCAATAACTTTAACCCCCCCAATGATTTTAATTGCTTAATACTATTTTACTTAAGTTTGGGGGGGATATTTTGGCTCTTGAAAGAAAATGATTTTTACAAAATTGTGAGCCAAAAATAAGTTTGGGGGACAATTTCACTTTCATTATTTCTTGTCCCCTTTGATAACTTTTCCTCCCAAGTCTACAGATTTTGAGATTTAAAAGATGACAGCAGTGAGGACACTGCTGCAAACAGGTTTGGGGGAGGTTTGTGCTTATTCACGCGTTACTTTGCATTATACTATATATAAAGCACAAAAAAAATTTGATAATAAAAGCTTGAAAGTGAAAATTTACATATGAAAGATAGGAATAGTTTGAGAAATGCAAGAAAATTAGATGTTTTCTTAAACAAAACTAGTAATAAGTAGTTATGAGTTATTGTCCCAAGGGTTAGTAAGATGAAGGAAATTACTAATCTGAGGATAAAAATAAGTCTGAAAAATAGTCCCTATTCTTGAAGCCAAACATCTGAACATTGATACCCTACTATACACACTTACACACATATTGAAACTTGGGATAGTAGAGGATACCTTAAAATGATCTTATCTAAAAGCCTTAGTATGAAAGAAAAAAAAAGAAAATTACAAATGGTGAAGAAAAAAATGAACACTGATTTTGTAATTACCAAGGCAGCATAAAAAAATATAGCGAGTGTGCTTTATCACCCAGTGCCTTAGACCAACTGGTTTGGGAGCCACTTCTAAGCCTTGGGTGTTGCGAAACGAGGAATTACGTCTAAATGTACAAGCACATTTTGTAATCGGTCGGTTAGTATCTCAAGAAGTCTTGACGGTCGCATGAAGAATGTGTGAGCAATTTTATCGAAAATATTTACCAACTATAAAGTACTTTGGAAAATGGACAAGAGTATGATAGCTTGAATTGAATTCTCTAAGTGTAGGGATGTCTTTTACACACATGTAGGGGTATATGATCAATGTTTGGAAGAAAGATTGGGAGGAAGAATAAAGGCGATATTTTATTGAGTGATGATGTGATTTCTAATATTTTTTCACGACCATTAAGATAGGGCTCATAGCAACTGAAAAGATAGTGTAGTTGGAAACTCTTATTTTCAAGTTCTTTCTTTTATAAATTCTTATCTTTATATGTAACTTTCACCATCTTTCTTTTATTCAAGGATTTTGTTGGTGTAATCCGCTGAAAACCCTCAGGAGACAACACTCCTCCTAATAGGGACACCTAGAGATTTAACGGCTTGTTGCACGTACTCAGTGGAATCGTGTTGCCTATGAAAGTGTGCTACTTAGTTTTTTTTTTTCTTTTTCTCCTTCTCTTGAATAACTAGTTTGCTCGAGACGATCAAAGTAAAGTTTGGGGGTATTTGTTCAGTCGAAAATATTGTGCATTTGATATGACATTTTCCTTACTATTTCTATATAATAAAAGGTGTTTATTATAAATATGACACATATGAGGATTTATCTGTAAAAATACTATTTTCATGTGTTTATATATTATAATTAATATTATGAAGGAAAATGTATGCATATAATATCTATATAATATTTAGTCTATTTAAATATGCATACCATATCAAATATTTTTGACCAATTCTCTTAAAACTATAATATCATGTCAAATGGTTAAGATGATATCTCAATTAAAACAAATTGTACTAACATTATTTATTGAGATAATTGTGCAGAAATTATATCAGGACTGGAATCAAAGAAATCGGAGTTATCGAGATCAAATCTGCCGAAATCTTAAAGTAAATCGAAGAAATCAATTCTGGCAGAGATTTAGAGAAGATTTTCATATTCCAGATATCAAAATAGTCTACATGTGTCACCAGAAGAGGCCACAAAATTTTTGAAGCAACGAACCCCTAACCCACTGCGGATCTGCGGCCAAACCCACCAAATGGTCGCGGTTCCGCCGCAATATTGAGGAGTTAGGGCTATGGATTTTCTGGTTGGGATTCTAAAAACTAGTTACCATATTAAGAAACTAAAGATTCTGAGTCTGTGACTATAAATAAGGACCGAGAGCTTCTTGGAAAAATCATCAAACCGAAACGATCACGAAATCCAAGATGGCTCACGCATCCAGGCTGATCATCAACAGTTCATCTACCTCCTTAGAAGAGATCGAGAAGAAAACTAGGGTTTTGTAATCATTTTCTAAGGAAACAAAGTGTACTTGATCTTGTTGATTAATAAAGGTAGTTGTTTTCTTATATAATTTTATTTTTCTGCATTTTACATTATGTTTTCCCTCTCTATCTTTTCTTTTCCCAACATGCGCGAGTAATTCTCCGCTTGTTAGGGTTCGTAGGATTAGGGTAGATTAATGGATGATGAAAATCCTTAAAAAAAAATTAAATCCTATAAAGTTTATAAACTTTATCAAAAGAATAGTTAACATCCTAATTGGGCGCGCTATCAATTCATTGATAGTCACGACCAC
The DNA here is from genome assembly GCA_030015575.1 of Agapanthus africanus. Classification (NCBI taxonomy): domain Eukaryota; kingdom Viridiplantae; phylum Streptophyta; class Magnoliopsida; order Asparagales; family Amaryllidaceae; genus Agapanthus; species Agapanthus africanus. Next base: position 9,969,392 of record JASDDO010000022.1, read on the forward strand.
GATTAGAGATTAGATTAACAATTGCTTTGGTAAAGGCTAGACATGAACGGAGATCCATGTAAAGATAGGGGTTAAGAATGGGAACCCTATTCCCTCCAGAAACCCTAATCTACAAGCATCACTGTTGATCTAGTTTTAAATCTATTAAAGGATAAAAAGAGTAATCTTTATGTAATCATCCATGACTACTAAATCTTAAAGAACCCTATAAGTCCCCTTCTACTATAAAACCTACATCCGTAGTTAATCTAGATCTATATTCTGCATCCGTGTTTGACGTAGATCTAGAACCTATAACCATTATTCACCATTCTTTATTATTCCTCCTTTCTTTCTCAACACGCCTAAAATAAGATTAAAAGATTCACCGTTTCCCATAGGACGACCCGTACCCATCTCGGTCTAGTTACACGCGACACTGTTATTGATTGCGGTTAACTACTACACATAAATCAGATCAACAATCAGATTATGTATAAGGAAATATTTTCCTAAAATTTGCTAGGAACAACAAATAAAATATCTTATGGATTAAAAAATCCAATGGTGAATAAAATTCACCGAACGGTCTAAAAGATCATGTTGGTTATAAAATCAATCAAAGATCTCTCAATGAGAGATTGGCTGAACAAACTGATTCTTTTCTTTCTCCTATAAATAAGAGCCAAGAAGAGAAGAGAAGAGAAAGGAGGGATATGCAACAACAGAGAGAGAAGACAGAAGAGAAAAAAAGAAGAGAATTTAATTCTCCAGAAAGAAAAGAAGATCTCTTCAGAGAGAAAAAACTCTGGGTAAGAGAAGGAAGGAGTTCATTCTATAAGCTCCCACAAAACAAAAGAGAATTTAATTCTCAAACCAAGAGTTTAAATCTTCTAAATAAGAACTCAGTTCTTCTTCTGGTTGAATATCTGCAGAAGCAGATCTCCCCATAAGTTGAGAATTTAATTCTCATCGGGGAGATTCTGCCATGCAAATCTAAAACCTAAGAGAAGACCTAAGTTCAGAGATTTCTATTCTCCCACAAAAACATATAGGAATTTAATTCATCCAACAAGGATAGGGTTTAACCCCTAATAAAAGAACTTAGTTCTTCCTCATGGTGATAGATCTGCAGAAGCAGATCTCCCCATAAAATTGAAAAGTTAATTCTCATTGGGGAGATTCTGCCATGCAGATTTCCGAGGAATTAAATTCCTATAAAAAAAGAAGAGAAGAGAAGTTAGTAAGGGACTTGAAACTCAGAATTATATGCATATTGATGATCACGTGGTAACACGTGACCTTCTTTCTTTGAACCAGAAAAAGAGATTTTCCAAATTGTTTAACACTTATTAAAAAGGGAAATGGAAAAAAAATAAAAACAGTTTCTCTTTTAGGGTGTATCACGTGCTCCCACGTGACCCTTAAAAAGCTCCTCAAAAAAAAAGGGAGTAAAGCCAAGACAGTTCCTCTTTTAGGGTGTATCACGTGCTCCCACGTGACCCCTGACAAATACTTTTAATATCCAACGCATGGATACCCATCACGTGCCCACACGTGATGGTCATAAAGGTCAAGTGTTTAACACTTATATGCATATTTTGAAAGTAAAATAAAAGAAGGCCCAATCTTCAGGCGCCTCACGTGACCCCATGTGAGCGCTTCAGTTTTAGTGTTTAACACTACTTTAAGCGCCTCACGTGGGAGCACGTGAGCGCCGAATGTACTCTAGTGTTTAACACTATATTCGAGCCCATCTTAGCCCAAATTAGCTAAGTCTTCGAGAGGAAAGATCCCCTGAAACTGAACCCCAACTATACTCTTGTCTTCCAAAATTGATCATCCCATATGAAATTCAAAGTAATTTCTAGAGCCTTTCAATCAACATTGGTTCAAGGGTACATCTCTTCATACCTCTGATATATGTCATTGTAATTCTTCAACGTCTTCAGAGAGATGGAGGGTCCCAATAACCAATAACTTTTGGTGCATTCCCAAACGGTTGAACTAAAACAACACAGACTATGACGTCTTTAAACTGGACTATGATGTTCTTAAACTTTATGGACTATGGGGTCCTTAAACTCATAGACTATGATGTCTTTAAACTTTACAGACTATGATGTCTCTAACTCCATGGACTATGATGTCCTTAAACCCACTGGACCGCGAAGTCTCTAAACTAAAAAAATAGAGCCCAAATGCTCTTTTGTTGGATCTAAATGATCCTTTTGATTAGATCTTAGTCTGAAATTATATTAACGTATCCTCAACAAAAGTTTAAGTTGATCTTAGTCTCAAATGAGATTAACGATACTTAAACCCAACCCAAACCCAAATCTAAGAAGATACGGATTTGGACTAATCCACGCCCTACGGGCGAAAACATAAATTAGTCTCCGTATACAATCCACGGGAAACCAAAAATAAAACAAACATACACGACACGAAGTGACCATCTGGAGAAAGAGAAAGTTGTTACCGCGATGCGGTAGCGTAATTAACTGCAGGGGCTTGCGCCTGCAGGGAAGAGCGTCCCCACAATCAAAAACCCTTCAAATGAGGGGGAATCTGACGAAGTCTACTACAACGGCCGCATACGTCTAAACCTCCGATATACGGTGCCATAAATCAACTTGGCATCTTCGGAGAGGTGGACGGATCAAACCAAATAGCATCTGCCCCCAAATTCAGGCAAGACGTTTTTCTTCCCGTCTTTCAGCGAAAAACAGATTCTGCCACGTCCGATGGGACCTTTTCCTCTTTCCACTCTACACTTCGTGTTTCATGTTTCGTGAATGAATCGCGGTTTTCTATGGTTGCCCTTGGATTCGAGGTACTAAGATTTGGTGTCTTGTTCCGTGCAGAAAACCGAAAACCAATGGCTTCCAACTGAACAAACTGCAACAACTGTCACTCTGTCCTCGCTGGAGGAGTGACTTACGGGCCTCAGGCGGCCTCCATTTTCAAGATGCCAGTGGAACAGGTGACGCAAGCCACCACTGGGTTGTTCTTTGGGACCATGCTCCCACCAATGAGCTTCAACGCCCCATTGTCGTCGCAAGAAGCTCCGAAGAAGTCGGTCTTTGATCGGCTTACAACTACCGTGGCCCCTCTCAACGGGTCGTCCAATTCCAGTGCCTCGGTTTTCAACAGACTGGGCCAAAGCTAAAGTGGGCCCGTGAAGAAGCCGGCGATACCTGAAGCGGCCATCCCAAAGCAGATAGTCATTCCTGTTCCTGAAGTCATCAGAGCGACTTCCCCTGCTAAGGAGTCGGTCTTTGCAAGACTGACCGTTTCAGCTCCCGTTCCAGGAGAAGTCATCAAAACTGCTCACCCTGCGCGAAAGTCTACCTTCGATAGATTGGCCATCCCCATTCAACGGACGTCAGTTTTCAAGAGGCTAACGCTGGTAGCAACCCTCCGCCAGAACAGGGGGCATGACGAAGACACCCCCGTAACTGAGCCGGTCCTGTCAGCACGACATGTTCGCCGTCGTCACTGGCGCCGAGTAAGGAAGGCTGGGGGCAGCTCTCCTTCTGGACTGACTCCGCCAGCTCCGATGGTGGAAATTGATGCTGTTGTTCCAACTGGGAACAGCTTTGAACCACTTAGGAGGGTACGCAAGAACTCTCCGAAGGCCGTGCTAAAAAGATCTCCTCCACCAATGGAGAACGCTACAAAGGTGAAGCCAGCAGCCCCCTTAGCGGTTGTCCTCTAAAATTCATAAATTTTGGCGACAGGTCCAAGACTCGGTGATCAACCATGACTACTCCCGCCAACCGAAGAAGATGAAAGTTCGGCAAGAGAAGGACCACCCTGTCATACCACAGGAGATGTCATCTATTTGGGTGCCCGCTGCAACAGTTCCCTCAACTTCGACCGCCCACAAAAGAAGGAGGCCGGAGAAAGTCTCCATGCCTGCAACGAATCTTAAGAACACTGAATCTAAACGTCCTAAGTCTGGGGGAATGGTGGTGCACACTATTTATATGGCATACGGGAAAGAGGATAGCCGTATCTCTACGGGCCATCGACCACTAACCAAATCCGTAACAAAGGCCCAAGAGCAACAGCAAAAACTCCAGGAAATGTTAACACAGATGGCCGTACTCACTGGGCCAAAAGAAAGCTCGGAAACGTCATCAGAGCAGCGCCATGAACAAGAAACTGATGTTGAGTTCCTCCGCAGAATTCTCGAGAAAAAGGAAAAAGAGGAAGCGGAACAAGCTGCCAATATAAAACGAATGGCGCTTTTATTCTAAGACATGGCCGGGATGATGTTACAGCCGGATCCTCCAGCTGAAGACCCTCCGATTATCTTTGAAGACGATAGGGGAGAGACATCGAACCCTCTTCCGATTTGTTCAACAGCCAAGGAAGAGACCATTTCCAAAGCCGCCCTGGACGACTATATCGCTCAACAGATACGAGCTCATCAGGCGAACAAAGCGGCCAGCCAAATTGTTAAGACTGGACGACCATATCCGGATTGGTACGACCAAATAAAGTACCCGCCGGGATGTACGATCCCTAAATTCCATGTATATAAGGGGACGGGGAATCCACACCAACACGTTGCTCAATTCAGAGCCTTGTGCGGTAATACCGGGGATGACGACAAACTGCTGCTTCGCCATTTTGTTGGCAGCTTATCGGAGAGAGCGTTTGAATGGTACTCCGAGCTCCCGAACGACTCCGTTAAGACATTTGAAGAAGTAAAGTTACTGTTTACACAAAGATTCGCAAGCACTAGCGAGCGCACCCCGATCACTGCATTAATTAACGCCAGAGTGAAGCCAGGCGAAACATGGGTGCAGTACGCGATACGGTGGTGGAATATATGGTCGAAATACGAACAACGCATCGAAGAAGCTCCTGCGGTAGGCATGTTCGTGGGTACTCTTGATCCGCTGGCGACCATATCCCAGTTCATAATGTTTTTCAAGCCGACTACCTTTCAGACCTTGATTGACAAGCTGGCCCAAATGGATCAGATGGGTCATAGACCATCTTCTTCGAAGATAGAGCCTCGAAACGAAAAAGGAAAGCGACCTTCGTCGCCAATGCTCAGCAGCAGCCCAGTGCTCCAAAACCAACTGATCACCAAGATGATAGACAGTGATTCTTCAATGAGAAGCTGACGCGCCCTTATTCGTTTTCCCGAGAAAAAATGAGGAGACTGTTCGAGCTGGCGGTGCGCAACAGGCTCATCACCTTGCCGGATCCAAAACGCCCACTGCAGCCCGGTGATGTCAACAATCCCAATTACTGCCCCTATCACCGAGTAATGGGCCATCCAATTGAAGATTGGTTCGTCTTCAAAGGCTAGATCGAGGACCAATACCAACAGGGCAAATTCGCACTGTCCGAGAATTGGAAAGTAAACCCGCCTCAGTCACACGCTCTTAAAAGGGGGGACACACCGGGGGCATCATGCTCTTTTATAGAAGAAGCTCCATGGGAGGTCGCTCTTTCAGCCAAGACGAAAAGAATGTTGAAAGATCTCCAAACATGCCCGGCAATCATGTGGAAAAGTCCGCTGGAACCCAAGATCATTGAGGGAATGCTGAAGCCGCGCCTGACTCTAAGAATGGGTAGCGATAATCAAAATGTTCAGGCCCAGCCGTCGAAGTCTTCGAAGAAGAAGAAGCAGAAGGTCACGAAGCCCGCACAACCTGATGACAAGCGCACGGACCTACAAAAGCATATTGATGCGCTGGAGGAATATAACCAGAAGACGCGAACCCCGGTCACACTCCAAGAATTTCTCAACCACATCCTTGAAGATAGAGATGGCGATGAAGATGAGGGAGAAGACTCGTTAGACAAACCTGAAGATTATGTGGCAAGCTGCCACGTGATCTCTCACTCGTCAGTAGATGGTGAAGAAGCTCCTGATATAGAGAAACTGGGGGCAGATCCCGAACCGGAACTCCTAGGACCGTCAGACGAGATGATTGACGTATTCCTGAATGAAACTCTTCTGAAAAGCAAAGCTGATCAGGAGCGTGAAATCGCCGTATACGAAAAATCCAAACGTCGGCGACTGAGCGAAAGGACTGAAATACCCCAACCGTATAGGAGCACTTCAGCCGCCAGCAAAAGCAAGTTCAAGACAAGGAAAAGGTTCGCCAAAGCCATATCGATGGGAATGAAGCTGACACCCTCCGAAAGAAACACTCCTGATAGGATACACCTTAATGAAGAGGATGCACATCCAAACTACTGCTTGTACCATCGGAGGACCACACACCCTACTGAAGAATGAAACGCCTTTAAAAATTGGTGGCAGGGATACGTTGCTCAGCGGCAGCATTTCAAGCGGATGAAGCGCAAAACTCGTCGGGAACAAAGAAGCACGACAGATGAGCATAAAAGAACAGCCGGTGAATGCCACATAGTTAATTCTGGAGGATTGCAAGTTCTCACTTTCGAGAGTGATTCTAATGAAGAAATATCCCTCGGCCCTCTCTCCAAGGAATCCATCTCTGAAACAGAAGAGATGAAGACCTGCGAGAACATTCAGCTGCGCAATCGCACGCTACCTGAAAAGAATCTCGAAACCGCAAACAAGGTGTTTCCCCCAATCAGAGCAAAGCACTGTTCAGATTCCAAGGCGGGAAATGAAGCGACGCTTCTGTTTCCCCCAATCAGAGCAAAGCCATGTTTCAAAATTTAAATAAAAATGAAGCAACGCTTCAGATTCCTTGCTCTGCGCGCAGAGCGCCACGTGTCAACAGCAGACACGCCAACGCCAGGAGCGCTGCGCCCAAAGCAGCGCACCCCCAATCAGGGCAAAGCTCTGTTTCAAAATTCAAATTTTAATTGAAGCAACGCTTCAGATTCCTTGCGCTCTGCGCTGCGCGCCGCGTGTCAAACACAGGCGCGCTAGCGCAGTTGCGCTGCGCTCTGCGCTAAGCGCCGCGTGTCAAACACAGGCGCGCTGCGCTCTGCGCTGCGCGCCGCGTGTCAAACACAGGCGCTCTGCGCAACGCGCCGCGTGTCAAACGTAGGTGCGCTTTTAAATAATAAATTATTAATCAATCAGAATTAAAATTCTAGAAAGATCTTTCCAATCTTATTAAAATAAGAAGATTATCTTCTGTAAAACAGAGGCCTTAGGATCAAAGATCCAACGGTGGGGAAATATCCCCGGATCAATCAGAGAAAGATCTCTGTAACTAACTTAACAAACCAATTGGCCCTATATAAAGGCCCCTAGACTCTAAGATAGAGATACAGAAGAGAGAGAACCCTCTAAAAAAACTTTGAGAAAAAATTCAAAGAGAAAGAAAAGGCAAGCCTTTGAAGAAAGAAGATCATTTTCTTCATCTTTAAAGGTAAAGAATTTAATTCATGAAGAACAGATATGAAAACATCTCATAAAAAGAAGAATCTCTTCTAAAAAGATCAAAGATCTACGAACAAGATCAAGATCTTCAATAAAAAAGAAAAAGATCAAAGAAAGATCTAATCATAAAAATTAAAAGAAGTAATTTACTTCATTCACAGATCATTTGATCTATATAAAGGCACAGCTTTTTGAATGAGAATAAGAACCATTGGTTCTTGAATCTTGAGGTAGAACCTCTTTTGAGAGAACAAGAGAACTTGTTCTTTGATCTTAATTTGATCAAGATGTGCTCTGCGCTATTGGACAGTGCCTTGCACTTTTGAAATGCGTCTTTGCGCTCCTTGGATTGGCGTATTGCACCAGAACGCACCACGTGTCAACCACAGAACAATCTGCGCTTTACGCTTCAAAATATAGCGCACTGCGCTCTTGAGCTGGCGCACTGTACCAGAGCGCGCCACGTATCATTCACTGGCGCGGCGCACTCAGAAAGCACGTTGCGCTAATAGACTTGCGCTTAGCGTAGAGCGTGACACGTGTCACCTTCGCATGCGCTAGCGCATTGCGCTCTTTAATTGGCGCAATGCGCCTGACAAGCCACGTGGCGCACTATCAGACCACTAAAAATGCTATGCAGGGCAGAGCCTAAGTAAAGGTCTAACAGGCCAAATATAAATGCTATGCATTTAATTACAGAGCCCAATGCTATGCATTATTAAAAGGGTCGAGCCCAAATAAAGGCTCAACAGCAAGAACAATAAAATGTTCAACTGAGCCATATGCTCATAAACCTTCAAACAGACTATAGTCCCAAATTGGACTAGAGATCTCCCAACCAATAATGGTTCGAGGGTACATCTCTGATCTCCTCTGATATTTGTCGTTGTAATCCTTCAACGTCTTCAGAGAGGTGATGGGTCCCGGCAGCCATACATTCCACGGACTATGATGGACCTCCATGTCCTTAAACTGGTAATCGACCGCAATGTCTCTAAACTAGACAATATAGTCCAAATGCTCTTTTGTTGGATCTTAGTCTGGGAAATTAGACTAGAGTGTTCTTAACAAACGTTTAAGTTGATCTTAGTCCAAAAATGAGACTAACGTATCCTTAAACCAAAATCCCAAACCCAAATCTAAGAAAATACGGATTTGGACTAATCCACGTCCTACGGACGACAGCACAAATTAGTCTCAGTATACAATCCACGGGCAACCGAACACAAAACAAACACCCACGACACGAAGTGACCATCTGGAGAAGGAGAAAGTTATTACCGCGATGTGGTAGCGTAATTAACTGCAGGGGCTTGCGCCTGCAGGGAAGAGCGTCCCCACAATCAAAAAACCCTCAAGCGAGGGGGAATCTGACAAAGTCTGCTACATCGGCCGCATCCGTTTAAACCTTCGATATATGGTGCCATAAATCAACTTGGCATTTTCGGAGAGGTGGACAGATAGCACCAAATAGTATCTGCCCCCAGATTCAGACAAGAAGGTTCATCTTTCCCGGTTTCCGGCGGTAAACAGATTCTGGCACGCCCGGTGGGACCTTTTCTTCTTTCTACTCCACACTTTGTGTGTCGTGTTCGTGAACGAATCGCGGTTTGCTATGGTTGCCTGTGGATTCGAGGTACTTAGATTTGGTGTCTTGCTCCGTGCAGAAAACGGAAGATTAATGGCTTCAAATTGCACTAACTACAACTTCAACTCTTGCTCCGTCCCGTCCGGAGGAGTGACTTACGGGCCCCAAGCGGCCTCGATCTTCGCTATGCCGGTGGAACAGATGACTCAGGCCACTACTGGGTTATTCTTCGGGACTATGCTCCCACCGATAAGCTTCAATCCCCCAATGTCGTTGCAAGAAGCTCCAAAGAAGTCGGTCTTTGATCGGCTTACAACTACCACAGCCCCTATCAACAGGTCGCCCAAGTCTAGTGCCTCAGTTTTCAGCAAACTGGGCCAAAGCTCAAGTGGGCCCATAAAGAAGCCAGCGATACCTGAAGCGGCCATACCGAAGCGGATAGCTATTCATGCTCCTAAAGTCGTCAAGGCATCTCCCCCTGCTAAAGGGTCGGTCTTCACAAGACTGTCCGTTTCAGCTCCTACTCTATGCGAAGTCACGAAGGCTGCTTCCCCTGTTCGAAAGTCGGCCTTCGCAAGACTGACTATCCCCTCTCAACGGACGTCAGTCTTCGACCGACTAGCGCCAATAACAGCATCTCCTCAAAATAGGGGGCATGACAAAGCCATCCTCATAGCCGAACCAACACCATATGCGCGACATGCTCGCCGTCGCCACCGGCGCTGAGTACGGAAGGCTGGGGGCAGCTCTCCATCTGGATTTACTCCACCAGCTCCAACGGTGGAGATCGATACTGCTGTTCCAACCGGGAATATCTTTGAATTGCAGAACAAGGTGCGCAGGAACTCTCCTACCGCCGTACTGAAAAGATCTCCTCCACCCTTGGAGAATTTTACAGAAACGAAACCGGAGCGGTCCCCTCAGCGGCTGTCCTCTAAAACTTACAAGGTCTGGCGACAGGTTCAAGACTCAGTAATTAATCAAGATTACTCTCGCCGACCCAAAAAGCTCAAAGCTCAGCAAGAAAAGAGCCATCTTGAGGTACCACAGAAAATGTCATCCGTCTGGGTGCCCACTGCAATGGCTCCCTCAACTTCAACTGCTCAAAAGAAAAGGAGGCCGGAGAAAGCCCCTGTGGCTGCGGCAGACTGCAAAGGCATTGAGCCCAAACGCCCCAAGTCTGGGGGCATGGTAGTGCATACTCTCTATATGGCGTCCGGAAAAGAGAATAGCCGTATTTCCACAGGTCATCGACCGCTTACGCGATCAGTGACTAAGGCTCAGGAGCAACAACAACAGAAGCTTCAGGAGATGCTGACTGCAATGGCCGCACTTACTGGGCCAAAAGAAATCCCGGAGGCGTCATCGGAACAACGTCACGAAAACGAGACTGATGCTAAATTCCTTCGGAGAATGCTTGAGAAGAAGGACAAGGAGGCTCCGGAACAAGCGGCCAATATAAAGTGAATGGCGCTTCTCTTCCAAGACATGGTCGGGATGATGTTGCAACCGGAACCTTCAGCCGAAGATCCTCCAGTAATAATTGAAGACGATAGAGAAGAAACATCGAATCCCCTGCCGGCTCTTTCATCAGCCAAGGAGGAAACTATTTCCAAGTCCGCCCTGGATGATTACATCGCCCAGCAGATACGAGCTCACCAGGCGAATGAAGAGGCTGGCCAAGTTGTCAAGACTGGACGACCCTACCCGGGCTGGTATGACCAAATAAGTTACCCGCCGGGATATACGATCCCTAAGTTCCATGTGTATAAAGGGACGGGGAATCCACATCAGCATGACGCTCAATTTAGGGCCTTATGCGGCAACACCGGAGGCGACGATAAGCTGTTACTTCGTCAATTCGTCGGCGGCTTAGCGGAAATGGCCTTCGAATGGTATTCGGAGCTGCCTAACGACTCTGTCAAAACATTTGCGGAGATGGAGCTGCTGTTTACACAAAGATTTTCAAGCGCCAGTGAGCGCACCCCGATCACTGCATTGATCAACGCCAGGGTAAGGCCAGGCGAAACGTGGGTTCAATACGCAATACGATGGCGAAACTTATGGTCGAAGTGCGAACAACGCATCGAAGAAGCACCTACGGTATGCATGTTCGTGGGCACTCTTGATCCGCAAGCGACCATCTCGCAATTCATGATGTTCTTCAAGCCAACTACTTTCCAGGACTTGATTGACAAGTTGGCCCAAATGGACCAGATGGGACATAAGCCATCACCTCCAAAGACGGACTCTCGAGATGAAAAAGGGAAAGGAAAAGCAACTTTCGTCGCCAATACTCAACAACAGCCGAGCAACTCAAAGCCGGTTGTTCGCCAAAACAACATGCGTCCACGCCCATCCCTCGAGGAGAGACTGGGACGTCCTTACTCGTTTCCTCAGGATAAAACGAGGAGACTGTTCGAGCTGGCAGTGCGCAACAGACTCATCAATCTGCCGAGTCCAAAACGTCCGTTGCAGCCAGGCGATATCAACGATCTTAATTACTGCGCTTACCACCAAGCGGTAAGCCATCCAATCGAGGATTGCTTCGTCTTTAAGGGATGGATCGAGGATCAGTACCAACAAGACAAATTTGTGCTATTCGAAAACAGGAAGGTGAACCCGCCACAGCCTCACACTCCTAAGAAGACAAACACACCAGGGGCAACATGCTCTTTTGTTGAGGAAGCTCCATGGGAGGTGTCTCTTTCGGCCAAGACCAAAAGGATGCTGAATGATCTTCAGACATGCCCGGCGATCAGATGGAAGAACCCGTTGGAACCTGAGATCATCAAGGGGATGCTGAAGCCGTGCCCAACTTCAAATATTAGGGATGATAGCCAAAGCATTCACACCCAGCCGTCGAAATCTTCGAAAAAGAAGAAGAAATCCAAGAAGCCCGTGAAGCCTGGCAACAAGCGCACGGACCTGCAGAAACAAATCGACGCGCTAGAAGAGTATAACCAAAAGGCACAGACTCCAATCACATTCCAAGAATTCCTCAGCCACGTCCTTGAAGACGGAGATGATGACAAAGACTCGTCGGATGAACCTGAGGATTATGTGGCAAGCTACCATGTGATCTCTCACTCGTCAATAGACGATAAAGAAGCTCCTTGCACCGAGAGACGGGGACAGAGCCTGAATCGGAACTTCTGGGGCCATCAGATAAAATGATCGATGCATTCCTAAACGAAGATCTCCTGAGAAGTAAAGCTGATCGGGAGCGTGAGATGGCCATATTTGAAAAGGCCAAAACGCCAGCGACTGGACAAAAGGGTCGAAACACTCCCACCAGATCAAAGTACATCCGCCGCAAATGAAAGCAGGATCAAGACAAGGAAACGATTCGCCAAAGCCATATCGATGGGAATGAAGCTGCCCTCTTTCGGAGAAAATTCTTCTGGTGGTATACATCTTGATGAAGCGGACGTATATCCTAACTTCTGCTTATATCATCAGAAGATCGTACATCCTACTGAAGACTGCAACTCCTTTAAGTGTTGGTGGCAAGAATATGTCGCTCACAGGCAACACTTCAACAGGACAAAGCGTGAAGCTCGTAGACGGCGGAAAAATGTGACAAATGAGCATAAAAGAACTGCCGGCAATTGTCATAGGGTTGATCCCGAAGGACTGCGAGTTCTCACCTTCGGGAGAGGCTTCGACGAAAAAGTAGCCCTCGGCCCTCTCTTCAAGGAATCCATCTCTAAAACGAAAGAATTGAGAAGTTACGAGAACATTCAGCCGTGCAATCGCACGCTACCCGGAAAGAATCCCGGACCCGCAAACAAAGGATCGAACAAAAAGGATAAAGGGAAGGAAAAAATGGCCTTCGTCGCCAACGCTCAACAACAATCGAGTGACCCTAGACCGGTTGTTCGCCAAAGCAACAAGCGGCAACCCTCTATAAAAAGTTGAAACGTCCTTACTCATTTCCCCGGGATGAAACAAGGACGCTGTTCGAACTAGCAGTGCGCGACGGGCTTATCACTATACCGGAGCTGAAACACCAACTACAACTGAATGATATCAAAAATCCTAATTACTGCCCTTACCACCAAGTATTAGGACATCCGATCGAAAACTGCTAAGTCTTCAAAAACTGGGTTGAAGACCAGTACCAACAGAGCAATTTCGCGTTATCCGAAAACTGGAAGGTGAGCCCGCCACAACCACATGTTCCGAGAAAGATGGATATTCCGGGGGCATCATGCTCATTCATAGGGAAAGTCTCATGGACCGAAAAGTCCGTAAACTAAAAATCCGCCTCAAATACGGCAACGACGGACCGAAACGTCCTTAAACTAACAGTGGACCGAAACGTCCTTAAACTAACAACAGACCACTATGTCCTAAAACTAGCTGTTGAACGAGATGTCTAGAAACTACGAGGGATTGCAGCATCCCTGACAAAAAAAAAACGGTATGTTCATAAGCAAAATGGGCACGGATGAAAACCCGAAAGGGCTCCGTGAGTAATAACAGCAGGGCTATCGACGAGTATTTGTGAAAACCCGAAAGGGCGAAACCTCGTTATAAAAAAAAGGAATAAAAAAAAAACAAAACGGTATGTCCATAAGCAAAATGGGCACAGATGAAAACCCGAAAGGGCTCTGTGAGTAAAAACAACAGGGCTACCGGCGAGTCTTGTGAAAACCCGAAAGGGCGCAATCTCATTAGAAAAAAAAGAAAAAAGAAAAGAATAAAAAAAAGAGAGAGAATACGGTATGTCCATGAGTAAAATGGGCACGGATGAAAACCCGAAAGGGCTCCGTGAGTAAAAACAGCAGGGCTACCGGCGAGTCTTGTGAAAACCCGAAAGGGCGCAATCTCGTTAAAAGACACTTACAGGGTCCTCTCGACCTTGTAAGGAGAAACCACCTGCGTGAGATCCTTACGACTCACAAGGGAGCAACACACTTAGGAATCCTCACGATTCCTAAGGAGAAATTACACTTGCGAGATCCTCACAACTCGTAAGGAGAACTCTCTTATGGGACCCTCACGGCTCATAAGATTTGAAAGTCTTAAGTTACAGAGACCTGAACCTGTTCTTAAGCAACCCCCACAACCTCCGATACTGCCCTACAAGTGGCTCGATACTGACCCTTATATACAATCCACGGGTGCGAATAAACATTTTCCTAACCAAGTCCCATCCGCGACTAGGGATATGTTCGCACGGCGAATAACCCTTGTGAGTCCTCTCGACTTATAAGGAGAAAACACTCTGGTAAGATCCTTACGACTTACAAGAGATCATATACTTGGGAATCCTCACGACTCCTAGGGAGAAAACACACCTACGAGATCCTCACGACTTGTAGGGAGAAATACCTTTGTGAGACCCTTACGGCTCATGAAGTCAAAAGCCTTAGTCGACAGGATCCTAACCCTGTTTACTAAGCCATCTTTGTTCGACCTCGACAGAGGCAAATGATGATTCGCTCCTGGCAATATCCCAGTTGTAGCGGTGCTGATGCCGAAATCGGTGTCTAATTCCAAGCTTGCAGCGAAAAGCCAACGGGCCACACATGCATACGAAATAGCCGAAATGATGGGGCAACTTGCAACAAAATCAGCAAGTAAAAATGTATGTATGCAAAATAGCCAAAATGATTGGGCAACTCGCAATAAAAAGCAGCGAGTAAAAATTAAATAAATAGCCGAAATGATTGGGCACCGCGAAAAATAGCCGAAATGATTGGGCAATCGCGACTTTCGCGATGTAAAAGCTGAAATGATAGAGCATCGCGGAAAGAAATAAAGAAAAATGAAATTTATGCCCTACAGGCGATATCACATCAATCCCTGTATACAATCCAGGGGCACAAACCAAGAAGGAAGCACACTGTCCCTCCCCAGGCTCCATCAGAAAGAGAGCCAAGCCTCGACGGTCACATCTGCATCTCAGAAGACCAACAATAGCGTTCTTCCTCCAGCAGGATTCAGACGCAACATCACCAAACGGAGCCACGGCTTAGTCCCTAGTTCCAAACCTTGATGGTTCATAGACAACCTAGAGATCATCTTGACATTCGTCTCGTTACAGCAGACGCAATGTCAACAACGGCGTTCCTTCGCAATCCAGCAGGATGTAGATGCAACGTCAACGAAAGACCTCACGGTCGAAACAAAACGGAGTGACGGCAAAATCCTAGCTCCACCTCAGCATTCGTCTCGTTACAGCAGACGCAATGTCAACAACGGCGTTCCTTCGCAGTCCAGCAGGACGCAAATGCAACGTCAACAAAGGACCTCACGGTCGAAACAAAGCGGAGTGACGGCAAAATCACAGCTCCACCTCAACATTCGTCTCGTTACAGCAGACGCAATGTCAACAATGGCTTTCCTTCGCATTCCAGTAGGACGCAAATGCAACGTCAACAAAAGACCTCACGGTCGAAAGAAAGCGGAGTGACGGAAAAATCCTAGCTCCACCTTAGCATTCATCTCGCTACACCAGACTCAATGTCAACAACGGCGTTCCTTCGCAGTCCAGTAGAATATAGATGCAACGTCAACGAAAGACCTCACGGTCGAAGCAAAATGAAGCAAAGGCAAAATTCCTAGCTTCAAGGCCTTGACGGTAACTCATATAAAACCTGAGAGACTATCGGAGATCGTCCCACACCAGCACGGAGTGGTCACCACCTCGACATTCATCTCGATATAGCAGACGCGATGCCAGCAAAATGAAGCAAAGGGAAAATTCCTAGCTTCAGGGTCTTGACGGCAACTCATATAAAACCTGAAAGACTAACGGAGATCATCCCACATGGAGTGGTCACCACCTCGACGTTCGTATCGATACAGCAGACGAGATGTCACTACGGCATTCTTTCCCCAGTAGGATTCAGACGCGATAATCAAACAAACGGAGCCACGACAAAATCCGTAGTTCCAGACCTCGACGGTTCACCAGCAACCTAGAGACAATCGCGACATTCGTCTCGATACAGCAGATGCAATGCCAGCAAACGAAGCGAAGGCTAAATTCCTAACTTCAGGGTCTTGACGACAACTCATATAAAACCTGAAAGACTATCGGAGATCATCCCACACCAGCGCGGAGTAGTTATGACTCATCGGGGCTCTCCAAAATGAGCCTAACCTCAAGTAAAAAGCGGCATGGCAAAATTCCTAACGCTTGCTCTTCCGACGGTCAAACAGCCTAGGAGGATTGCTTGAAGACGTCTTGTCCAGCCCCCGAAGGGATCAGAGACACGACAGTCGCAAGGCTACTCAAATATCAAGGTTGCCTATCGAGGAATACATCAGCCGACGCGACGGTACGATGGACAAAACCCTAGTACCACAGACCTTAACGGACCTCTGTCGTAAAGAGCAGAGGTTAACTGTGATGTTAGGATATCCTTGCGAGAAATGCTCGATTTGTCTCGACTCGTGAGGTAAAGCCTTAGGCAGCGGGGATTAAAAAACCTGTTTCCTAAGCACTGGGGCCCTACAAGTTGGTCCAAAACGGACCCTTGCATACTATTCACAGACCACACTCTCCAAAGTCGAATCTCGACAAGGAGGGAAACAACCACTTACGGGCCCTCTCGACTCGTAAGAGGCAAAATTCTCTTATAAGATCCTTACGACTTATAAGGGAAAACGCACTTAGGAATCTTCACGATTCTTAAGGAGAAATTACACCTACGAGATCCTCTCGACTTGTAGGGAGAAAAGTCTTTATGAGACCCTCACGGCTCATAAAGTTGAAAAGCCTTAGGTAGCAGATCTGAACCTGCTTCCTAAGCCATCACTACTCCTCGAAGTATTCAAGACGGAATGTTCTATATCACCTACAGGCTACGCTTACTTAAGGAATATGCCAATAACAAAGCAGAAAATAAAAGGAAGGAGGCAAAAGATTTGTCATTCATATTTGGAAAATTCTTACATCAATAAAGACAATAAACAAAAACAGCCTTATTGAAATGTTTACAAGGGTATAACCTCGGCCCCAGGGCATGGATTGAGGAATTCAAAAGTGACCTTGTCCAGAATCTTCCAGGCCTTTCGAACCATCCTGGTGTGCTTTCTTTCGCGATCACAAGCGTCGGGATCCTCACGGATGTCCTCCTCCCTCCGATAAGCAGCAAGTATGCAGACTGTTGAAAAGCTTGATGCAGAAGATCTATAAGGTTATCTCGCCTTCTCTTTGAGATTAGGCTCATCAGATACACCGAGTGCACCTTATCCTCGGCGGCATCCAATGCCCTAAGTGGCACACCAGTACAGAATAAGGGAAGCGCTTCCCAGATGGCTCCCACGATAAGCTTCAAGAGAGAAGAACGTCGAGGAAGCAGTTGACCATTGTATGCGTCGAAGCGACTCATGATTTCAGCACACTCAGCGTTTGTGAATTCTCGGTCCTGAGAACGGCCGAGTCGGCGGATGTCTCTGTAAGAGATGATCTCATCAAGGTCATACATGTGGGTGTCCATTACTCCTGTAAAGGAAAATCAATAAAATTAGCAGACAGATTGATTAAGCAAGATGATATAATTCGTCAAAAAAAATAAAATGCCATCTTTAATCTTCAAGATCCATGAAAAACTTTTAAGAGTTCTTCTATATGTTTTGGAAGGAGCAAAGCTCTATTAATGAATTAAGAAAAAACAAGAAAAATCATTTTAGAGAGCAAAGCTCTATTAATGGAACCCTAATGGGTTCTCATTAGTTCTCTTTAGATCCCTTTAGACCTATAGAGCAAAGCTCTGCTAGTGAAACCCTAAATGGGTTTTCTTTAGATCAGAGATCTATTAAGAGTAAGGCTTTTAAAAAATTAATTTAATCTAATTTAATTTTTACCTAAAAATTTTCTAGAGTTCTAACTCTTAAAAGTTCTTGAGCGAAAGAGCAAGGCTCTGAATAAAAATTCTTATGAAGAAGATGGTAATCATCTGAGGACCAAAGGTCCTATTTATAGGCATTTGAGAGCCGTTTCAACTCCCCAAAAGTTGATCCAACTGTTGAGATGCTACCACCGCCGCACTCACGTTCGGGGCCACGTAAGCGCAACGGTGGAGGGGAATTTGTTTCCCACAATCAGAACAAAGCTCTGTTCAGATTCCAAGGCGGGAAATGAAGCGACGCTTCTGTTTCCCCCAATCAGAGCAAAGCTCTGTTTCAAAATTCAAATAAAAATGAAGCAACGCTTCAGATTCCTTGCGCTGCGCACAGAGCGTCACGTGTCAACAGCAGACACGCCAGCGCCAGGAGCGCTGCGCCCAAGGCAGGGCACCCCCAATCAGAGCAAAGCACTGTTTCAAAATTCAAATTTTAATTGAAGCAACGCTTCAGATTCCTTGCGCTCTGCGCTGCGCGCCACGTGTCAAACACAGGCGCGCTAGCGCAGTTGCGCTAGCGCAGTTGCGCTGCGCTCTGCGCTGCGCGCCACGTGTCAAACGCAGGTGCGCTTTTAAATAATAAATTATTAATCATTCAGAATTAAAATTCTAGAAAGATCTTTCCAATCTTATTAAAATAAGAAGATTATCTTCTGTAAAACAGAGGCCTTAGGATCAAAGATCCAACGGTGGGGAAATATCCCCAGATCAATCAGAGAAAGATCTATATAACTAACTTAACAAACCAATTGGCCCTATATAAAGGCCCCTAGACTCTAAGATAGAGATACAGAAGAGAGAGAACCCTCTAAAAAAACTTTGAGAAAAAACTCAAAGAGAAAGAAAAGGCAAGCCTTTGAAGAAAGAAGATCATCTTCTTCATCTTTAAAGGTAAACAATTTAATCCTTGAAGAACAGAGATGAAAACAACTCACAAAAAGAAGAATCTCTTCTAAAAAGATCAAAGATCTAAGAACAAGATCAAGATCTTCAATAAAAAAGAAAAAGATCAAAGAAAGATCTAATCATAAAAATTAAAAGAAGCAATTTACTTCATTCACAGATCATTTGATCTATATAAAGGCACAGCCTTTTGAATGAGAATAAGAACCATTGGTTCTTGAATCTTGAGGTAGAACCTCTTTTGAGAGAACAAGAGAACTTGTTCTTTGATCTTAATTTGATCAAGATGCGCTCTGCGCTATTGGACAGTGCCTTGCACTTTTGAAATGCGTCTTTGCGCTCCTTGGATTGGCGCATTGTACCAGAACGCGTCACGTGTCAACCACAGAACAATCTGCGCTTTGCGCTTCAAAATATAGCGCACTGCGCTCTTGAGCTGGCGCACTGCACCAGAGCGCGCCACGTATCATTCACTGGCGCAGCGCACTCAGAAAGCACATTGCGCTAACAGAATTGCGCTTAGCGTAGAGTGTGACACGTGTCACCTTCGCATGCGCTAGCGCATTGCGCTCTTTAATTGACGCAATGCGCCTGATAAGCCACGTGGCGCGCTATCAGACCACTAAAAATGCTATGCAAGGCAGAGCCCAAGTAAAGGTCTAACAGGCCAAATATAAATACTATCCATTTAATTACAGAGCCCAATACTATGCATTATTAAAAGGGTCGAGCAATAAAAGCTCAACATCAAGAACAATAAAATGTTCAACTGAGCCCATATGCTCATAAACCTTCAAACAGACTATAGTCCCAAATTGGACTATAGATCTCCCAACCAATAATGGTTCGAGGGTACATCTATGAACTCCTCTGATATTTGTCGTTGTAATCCTTCAACTTCTTCAGAGAGGTGACGGGTCCCGACAGCCATACATTCCACAGACTATGTTGGACCACCATGTCCTTAAACTGGTAATCGACCGCAATGTCTCTAAACTAGACAATAGAGTCCAAATGCTCTTTTGTTGGATCTAAATGATCCTGTTAAGTTGATCTTAGTCTGGAAATTAGACTAACGTGTCCTTAACAAACGTTTAAGTTGATCTTAGTCCAAAAATGAGACTAACGTATCTTTCAACCAAAACCCCAAACCCAAATCTAAGAAAATATGGATTTGGACTAATCCACGCCCTACGGGCGACAGCACAAATTAGTCTCCGTATACAATCCACGGGCAACCGAACACAAAACAAACACCCACGACACGAAGTGACCATCTGGAGAAGGAGAAAGTTATTACCGCGATGCGGTAGCGTAATTAACTGCAGGGGCTTACGCCTGCAGGGAAGAGCGTCCCCACAATCAAAAACCCCTCAAGCGAGAGGGAATCTGACAAAGTCTGCTACATCGGTCGCATCCGTTTAAACCTTCGATATATGGTGCCATAAATCAACTTGGCATCTTCGGAGAGGTGGACGGATAGCACCAAATAGCATCTACCCCAAGATTCAGGCAAGACGGTTCGTCTTTCCCGGTTTCCGGCGGTAAACACAAGGGATCGAACAAAAAGGATAAGGGGAATGAAAAGGTGCCTGAGGATATCACCCTCGATGACCGAGTCGTTGAAGAGCTGGCAGCCAAGGACCCGCCCAAGAAAAACAAGGTAGATTACAACGTTCTGGCACACCTGAGGAAGATACCCTCGCAGCTAAGCATTCTCGATGCCCTCCTGCTATCTAAAGAGGCAAGAGATTCTTTGATCAAGGCACTACAAGAGCCCGAGCAATTCCAAGCTTTCATTACCGAAGAAAAGATTAAGGACGAGCTGGAAGAAGTGCACACAGCTGACATCACTTTCGGCTATGAAGATCTCCTCCTCGGAACGTGTGAGCATAACCGTCTCCTATATATCTCCGGGTATTGCCATGACATTAAGATAGGGAAGATCCTAGTTGACAATGGGTCCTCTGTCAATCTCCTAAATATGAGGGTGCTAAAAGAAATCTGCATGAGCGTTCAACACCTCGCTCGGGATAAAAATCACTATCTCCGGATTCAACTCCCAGTCATCACGGATGCTCGGGTCTGTAATACAGACGTTACGCTTTGGGCTGCTCGTCACTGATATCAAGTTCCACGTCATTGACGCCAAGACTTGCTACAACGCTTTGCTCGGCCGACCTTGGTTACACGAGTACAACATTATCCCTTCTACCCAGCATCAGTGTATGAAGTACTTCAAAGATGGGCTTGAATACACTGTGACTGGGGAGCTGAACCCATTCTTCGTAAACGAAGTCCGAAAGTACGAAGATGCAAAGTACTTCTTATAAGACTTTGAAGACACGGAAAGATACCAAAAACCTGAGGATAAGCAAAAAGCTATCACCACTATTCCGGTCTTCGGGAGCGATACCGAGGAGGAAGAAGAGATAGTCTATTCGGGACCTCCCCGATACAACAAACCGGGACCGTCTACCCCTATTCTGGTCTTTGGCAGTGACTCTGAAGACGAGATCAACGCAGTATTCTCGGCTCGTCCATCGGTGCAAGCCTTCATTGGAGATGATCAGAGTTTGCAGATCGCCATGGTTCCGCAAGAGCATTACAAAGAGCTCGACGCACTTGATACCTATAATGTACAAGAACTGCAGACGTTCTACGTCCCTCCCAGGCGAAAAGATGAAAAGGCAATCCTCTTTTATCGATCCGCGGAAACCAAAGTGGAGAAAGAAATCTGGCATGGCGCCGATTCTACACTTGACAGGCTCCAGCTCATCCGTCTGCCCAGATATTATACAGAAGGATTAAAAAGGATGTTGGGACGCCAAGGCGTACCCTTCAAACAGACTGCTCGACAAGCTCAGTTCTACAACAGGATCCGGAACGTCCCCGGAACTCAGCGAAAATTGCCCAACGGGAGAATGGAAACGATCGGGTTTGGATATGTTCAATCCAAGAAACGGGAGCGATTCCATGGCTGCTACGTTATACATGACTTTGATGAAGAAGGAGATGCACTGTTAGAAGACGCTAACCCTGAACCAAAACAAAGTCCCGCCATGAAAGTGCCAAGTCCGTCGTTCGAAGAACAGATGGATAAGCTAATAAGGGAAGCGGGTCAAAAGGTCCGGGATAACCATAGCCGCGAAATGGCCATCTATGAAACAGCCAGAACGCAGCGCCTCCTTCAGCAGCAGGCTACGAAAAACGACGATGCCCTTCGTCGCCAGCCTGTCATACGGAAGACTCAAAGCGGAGGCAAAAATAAACAGAAGAACGGAAAAAATGTTCGACAGCAGCAAAGCGGGTTCAAGAAGCCTCGCGATCGAAAATTGAGCAGACAGGATCCGTCTCCAATAAAGAAGATGGGTCGAGCATATTCTTTTCCCCAAGACAAGACAAGAAATATATTCAGTCTTGTCATTAAATATCAGATGATTACCCTCCCGGAGTCCAAGCATCCTGAACAAGCAATTGAGGTGCATCACCCAGATTATTGTGTTAGTGTATATGCCCTAGAGGCCATTACTGTATCATACTAGTTTGTATATTACTTAATGGAAGCTTGGGATATTCACCTTGTATAAACAATCTTGCTCAATATAGTAGTATGCTACTTGGTTTGTTTCTACTTCAATGTGTACTTGTGTTTATTTTACTATATCACTTATACGCATTAGTGGAGCCCTTAGGATCTTTGCTTGATTACCAGCGTTGTGATGGCAGTCACACTAGTGGGGGCTGGGTAATCTATAAGCACATCCTTATACAGGTCCCTAGTCGCAGGACTGTCGAGACAGGGCATCGATACTCCGGAGTAGACTAGCGTATGCGCTTCTCATCCCAGTGTGGGAGATGGTCTGTCCCACAGCCATCAGTACGTCGTACTAGAGATAGTATACGGGTGCTCGTTAGGTTACGAGTACACTGGACAGGACTCGTCGGGAACTGACAGGTTGGTATTATACCTATCGTCAGTCATCAGTTCCCAGGTGACATGAGTACAGCTTAGTCCGCTGACTTGACACTAGCACTTCGCCTCGAGTGTGTTCCCACTGCACTTTGATCACTACCCTACCACGGCTCAAAGGAGTCGTGCAAACAGGTGGTGGTTGGGTGCAGTCCCGAAGCACTTGGAGGCAGTGCCGGTTAGACAGGATTCGTCTCTCCCGGTATTGGGGGTTGACATCGCGCTGTGTCTAGGAGAGCCATTACACGAGTAGTCCCTGGCCAGGGCAAGCGAGATACACTGGTAGGTTCCAGTGTTATCTCAGGGTGTTTTGGGCTTCACTCCGACACGACTTGTACCGCTATTGGGGGACTGACGTTTTACCGCCCCCTAGGCCCGACATGCGATGTATCAGACGAACAGACCGGACTGTACGGAGACTGTCACATTCAGACTCAGTAGGAGTACAGATGGGGTTTCACCTCGTCAGCCTTCTTGTCGGCATCTACCTGGGGACCGTTACGCACAGCTAGTGCCGCTTGCGGTCTGTGGTTAAACCCACTGCCAGCGTAGTGCCGGGTCTTTAGAGTCCCACACAGAGGGTATTCGCCTCTGGGCAAAACAGAGTAGAGGTCGCATGGTTTTGCGACAGGGTTCGTTCTCATCCGCGCACTTGTGCACGTTTGGAGTCCGGACGGATTATACTGGCAGGCTCTGGTTTGAGCCAGATACTGGTATATGTTTTGGGGGTTGCTTTTATATCTCGGTATTCTTGCTTCTCGGAACGAGAATGCAGGTGTGTATGCACAGTTGCTTGAGGCGGAGGATGAGATTTTTCATTAGGGTTTCGGAACGGGTGCGTATGCACAGTTGACAGTTATCTTTTTCCAAACCCTAATGGATTTATGAATTATCTATTAATAATAGTAATTAAATGAGAATTATGTTATGGTTGATTTTTGTTGACTTATTGACCTTGGTTGACTTGTTGACCATTGACCACCATCATGCTTTGAAAGATCCTCCTTGATTCATGCTTACACTTCATTTAAAGAAGCATGATAGTGGTCATTCTAAATTACCATCAACTATTCTTATTTTGAATTATTATTATTTAGATAATTCTTTTCTTTTGGCATTATGGTTGAAAGAAAGAAAAACCTAGCTCATTATCTCATTTAGCTTCTCTCTCCTCTCTTCATCTTCTTCTTCCTCAAGCTCAAGGTGAACCCTTCTCATGTGTTGAGAATCCATCACCTTGAAAAGAAAAACAACCCTTAGTTACTCTCTACTCATTCTAGGATCAAGGTTTAGCAAGCCGGAAACCCTAGTTCACTCAAAGATCGAGGAAGAGCCCAAAGGTTGAACCTTCAAGGTGGATCCATCTTCGACGGAAGAAGGCGACAAGAAGAGAACCATCAACCTCTACAAGGTTTGAAGAAGAAGGAGTTCAAGTTTAGGTATAACCTTCATCCGAGTAGCTAAGACTCTTTAGCTTGTATGCTAGTTTAGTTTAGACACGATCCCGACCTTGTTTAGTCCATGTTGCCTCTTGCGATAAAAATTTGTTTTTTATACCGTTTCCGCCTCCCCGTAAGAACCGGGGGTCGCAATATGGACTTACAGTGGTATCAGAGCCTAACTAAACTTAAACTAGCTTGGTAGTGAAGTGTAACGAAGTTCGGAACCGAAAAAGTCACAAAACCGGAAAAACAAAACCCTAAGTTTCTGTTAAAATTTTTTCTGCTCTAAATGAAAAACTTTATACTCTTAAATTCGGCTCAGGGTTTTGTGTGAACACCCAAGAAAAACGATACCCTAATTCATCCAAACCGCCGCGCTTCCGCCGCACGAGGTAA
The DNA here is from genome assembly GCA_030015575.1 of Agapanthus africanus. Taxonomy (NCBI): domain Eukaryota; kingdom Viridiplantae; phylum Streptophyta; class Magnoliopsida; order Asparagales; family Amaryllidaceae; genus Agapanthus; species Agapanthus africanus. Next base: position 9,993,891 of record JASDDO010000022.1, read on the forward strand.
GCATGTGCCGCGGAAGCGCCGCGCTTTGTCGTCTTCTGTGCATCGTTTTTCGTGCAGTGTGTTTGTGTGTTGGTTTTGGGATTTTTAAAATATATTATATATGCCCAGATTTTCCAGAACAGAAATTTGCTTTTGGGGTCCTATAATTCCGTATTTTTCCGAACTTCACTGCACTTTGACTATGATGGTTATATCTGTGATGCTTGCATGTATTGAACGTCGGCTAATCGCTATAAGACGATTAGTCGGGGTTATACATGATCTGTGTTTGATATTGGAATGTGTATATGAATGTGTTGGACTGTCGCGGGTGAATAGCCGGGGTTGGATGTGAGATGAGCTTTTGTTTTTCTTTCATTCATTGTAAATGTAAATTGATGTAATAATTATTATTTGTTTGGCCGCACAACCGGGTCGGGGTTGTAGCCGTCATTGTATAATTCTTTTTACTGTTTTTGCTCCTAGGATAGACCCATGGAGGGGGTGCACAAACTGCCGGGTACTTGGCGGGTAGTTTGCCGCACCCGTAGGGGTCTTGGGTGGGGTATTGGCTATTCACCGCGACCGTGTTATCCGCTTTTCGTTTCAGGCTCGAAAGGATTGCGGATTGCTAGTATATCCAATGTATTCATCTGTGATCTGTAATGTCTATCATTGCTTTCTATTTAGGCGTTGCTTATGTTTTACAGCCGCGCTAGCCCAGCCCCCGCTCTGTCGTTAGTTAAGTAACCTAACGAGTGATGACGGGACCCCGTGGCGAATGCGAATGGCATAAGCGTACGTCATATTTTGGTTGTTTTCTGCAATGGTAGGTTTTAAATGATGGGACGCATTAAAAGTACTAATGCAAGAATATCACGCATTAAAAGAACTAATGCAAGATAATAAACCAAGTTAAAATCGTTGGAACATTTTCGAAAAACCACTCGGTTCTTTTCAAAACTAACTTTTAAATGCGGAGCTTGAGCCACTCCTTCTAAAAGCTATCTCGTTCCATCGATTATATCAAGTTCACTACGTTCACGGTTTCGCCAAAACCATTCGTAGCCCTCCGTCGTTTCGTATGAATATTCAATAGTATTCAAGCTATGTTTGTTGACCTTCGTCAAGGCATAGAGTTTGGTAGCTGTTGGGTGTTCATATGTGGCATAGATAGATGCGTTGGTTTGGGACAGTCGTGTTGCCTTGTTGACCTTCGTCAAGGGTATATACGGGTGGGCTCAAATTAACCTGGATAATGACGGGCAGAACTTGACATGTGACTTATGATTTGTTGACCTTCGTCAAGGTCATAAGAGCATGGGGCAAAAATCCACATCGGGAGTTTCATAAGTACTGAAACTTGCTAGATTTGCATACCATTTGGAGTGTGGTGATTCTGGTAGGATTCCTTCAGTTTCGTCACACGATGATATTTGGATCCCGATCCTACTGTGAGTATATGCTACTCCTCGGGAAATTTCTCACTAGACGATCAATGCTATAAACCTAGTAGGTGCCTAGAAAGGTGTCAGCGGGGCTACGCCCCCAGAGAAAAGAGGTTATTTAATTAAGGAACTTCGCGAAAGCGTTGGAAAACCTCCCTCGAAGTACCGACACTGGCCTGGCTGAACGGTTAAGCAAGTATTGCACGGTGGGATTGATCCCGGCTAATTCTTCCTTTGTGGTTTGAGGAGGGATTCGAGAGACAGTGGGAGCCATCCTGTTTAGACAAATTAAAAACCATTCTAAACTTGCAAGAGCATCGTGCTAAAGTGTTCCTTCTCTCCCCCCTGCAGCGACCAAATCGAAATGACTGGACTTAAGTTGATTCTAGATAAAAACATATTGACAGGGCCAAACTACAAAGATTGGCTCAGGAATGTCAAGTTGGCAATCACTTACGACAAGCTGGGGTATCTTCTTACCACCAAAGCTCCCCCCGTCCCAAGTCCCACCTCCAGCGTCGCGGATAAGGAAATCCGTAAGACTTGGGAGATTGACAGCGCGAAGGCCAGATGCCTCGTACTTGCCTCGATGGACAACGAACATCAGAGGAGGCACGAGAATATGGATTTGGAATCCATATTTCTCCATACAAAAGAACTGTATGGAGAGCAGTCTCGTATCGCAAGATACGAAGTGTCGAAGAAGTTGTTTTCGACAAAGTTGGCCGTCGGATCATCGGTAGCGGACCACGTGCTTAAGATGATTGGCTACACTGAGGAGCTCGCGGAACTTGGGACCACGTTGGACAGTGAACTCTACACGGATATAATTCTCCAGTCCCTTCCATCCACTTACGCCCAGTTCATACTGAATTTCAACTTGCAAGAAAAGGAAGTTGAACTTTCAGAACTCCTCAACATGCTGAGGAGCGCAGAGGGCACCCTACAGAAGGGTAGGGAAACACCCGCTTTGTTTGTAAGAGGATCTTCTTCCTCTAGGTCCAAGGCGAAAGCCAAGGGAAAGAGGAGGAAAGCCCCCGCCAAACCAAGAGGCGGTGTTAGTAAAGTGGGTACGAAGGGAAAAGAATTGGCAACAAAGATTGCGGGGAAGCTTGTGGGTAAAGAGGAATGCTTCTATTGTCACAAGAGTGGACACTGGAAGAAAGATTGCAGGGCTTGGAAAGCCAGGACACAGGAACTGAAGCAGGTTGCGGCTTCAGCTTCAGGTGTGTATGTTATTGAAAACTGTCTTTCTATAAACTCTACTTCCTGGGTATTGGATACCGGATCAGGATCTCATATCTGTAATTCATTGCAGGCGTTGAGAAAATCGTAGGTTTTTGAAGGAAGGTGACATGACCCTCAGAGTTGCAAACGGAGCTAGCATGGATGCTAAAGCCGTGGGGGACTATCACCTGGGAATGTCAGATGGGCATGTTTTGGTTTTGCGTAATTTCTTTTTTGTACCCAACGCAACTTGTAATATCATTTCTGTATCTTTGGTTTCAAAAGAAGGTTATGAATTTGCGTTTGTAAGTAATGTTGTAAACATTCACCTTAATCAAGTTCTGATTGGGTCAGGTACACTGAGCAATGGTATATACGTATTGAACCAACCACAGATTTTCAATGTCCAGAATACACACAAAAGAAAGTCTCCAGATATTAATCAGGCTTTCTTATGGCATTGTAGACTGGGTCACATCAATGAGACACGGTTGACTAAGTTACATAAAGAAGGATACTTGGATCCGTTCGAGTATCAGTCTTATGCCACTTATGAATCTTGTCTCATGGGAAAGATGACAAAGACTCCGTTCACTGGACACGGAGAAAGAGCGAGCGAGCTCTTGGGACTCATACACAGTGACGTGTGTGGTCCAATGTCTATACATGCGCGAAGCGGTTATTCATACTTCATTACTTTCACAGACGATTTCTCTAGGTATGGACATGTCTTCTTAATGAAGCACAAATCCGAAGCCTTTGAGAAATTTCGGGATTACAAGAATGAAGTTGAAAAACAAACAGGAAAAAGTATTAAGATTCTAAGATCGGATCGAGGTGGAGAATACTTGAGTGCCGAGTTCCTGGACTATTTAAAAGAGAATGGAATTCTCTCTCAGCGTACTCCTCCATACATTCCGCAACATAACGGTGTATCGGAAAGGAGGAATCGAACCCTATTGGATATGGTTCGTTCCATGATGAGTAAGGCTGAGTTACCGCGATCTTTCTGGGGCTATGCACTAGAAGCAGCTGCATATATCTTGAACAAGGCTCCCACCAAGACTGTGCCTACCACTCCATATCAGATGTGGAGTGGGAAGAAACCCTGTCTTAAGTACCTTAAGATATGGGGATGTCCAGCTTTTGTAAAAAAGCAGCATGCGGACAAGCTCGAGGCACGATCAGTACAGTGCAAGTTTGTGGAATACCCAAAGAACTCCAGGGGGTATCTGTTCTATTCCGCTGAGGAACAAAAGGTTTTTGTTTCTCAACATGCCCGCTTCTTGGAAACTGAGTTTTTGGAAACTCAGATAAGTGGGAACGCAATAGAACTGGAAGAAATTCCAGAAACACAAGCTATTACTGAAAGCTTGGAAGAGCCAGTAAGTTCGAGAGAACAGGACATTCCTATGCCGCTCCGCAGAAGTAGTAGGCAGTCTCATCCGCCCGAGAGATACTACGGTTTTCTCATAGACGGGGATAGAGAGGATTGCATCATAGATTATGATGAGCCTACTAGCTTCCAGCAGGCCGTTCAGAGCGTTGACTCGGTAAAATGGCTGGATGCAATGCGGACCGAAATGGAGTCCATGTACACCAACAAAGTATGGACGTTGGACATTGCTCCAGATGGGGTAAAACCCGTAGGATGCAAGTGGATCTTCAAAAGGAAGATTGGTGTAGATGGACAGGTTGAGACCTATAAAGCTAGACTTGTAGCAAAGGGTTTCCGTCAAAGACCTGGCTTGGACTATGACGAACCCTTTTCTCCAGTGGCTATGCTGAAATCCATTCGGATCCTTCTTGCCATTGCTGCCTTCCACGATTATGAGATTTGGCAGATGGACGTAAAGACCGCTTTTCTAAATGGAAATTTAGAGGAGTGTGTCTATATGGATCAGCCAGAGGGTTTCATTCAGAGTGGGAGCAGCGGAAAGGTGTGCAAGTTGCTTAAGTCCATCTATGGACTAAAGCAGGCATCGCGGAGTTGGAACATCTGTTTTGATGAGACGGTCAAGGAATTTGGCTTTATCAAAAATCCAGATGAACCATGTATCTATAGTAGATTTGTAGCGAGAACTGCAGTATTCCTCGTTTTATACGTGGATGACATTCTCTTAATAGGAAATGACATTCCTATGCTACAATCTGTCAAGGGGTTCTTGTCACACAGGTTCTCCATGAAAGACCTGGGTGATGCCTCATACATCCTGGGGATCCGGATCCATCGTGATAGATCCAAGAGGATATTAGGACTTTCTCAGTCCAGGTACATCGACACCATAGTGAAAAGATTCAGTATGGAAGATTCCAAGCGCGGTAACCTACCGGCTTGTCACGGGATCACCCTCTCTAAAGAGATGTCTCCCAAGACTGATTTGGAGAGGGATCGCATGTCTATTATACCCTACGCTTCTGCGGTAGGCTCTATAATGTATGCGATGTTGTGTACCAGACCGGATGTAGCTTATGCACTGAGCGTGGTAAGCCGGTATCAGTCAAACCCTGGGGAGAAACACTGGATAGCGGTAAAGAACATTCTCAAGTACCTGAGAAGGACTAAGGAGATGTTCTTGGTGTATAGCGGAAAAGACCTCCAGATCGAGGCCTTTGCTGACTCCAGCTTCCAGAGTGACAAGGATGATTCCAAGTCCATGTCGGGTTTTGTCTTCACCCTCAATGGAGGGGCGGTATGTTGGAAGAGCTCCAAACAGGAAACCGTTGCAGACTCGACTATGGAAGCGGAATACATTGCTGCATCTGATGCCGCAAAAGAAGCTGTCTGGATAAGGAAGTTCTTAAAAGAACTTCAGGTGGTTCCGTCCATTGTTGACCCAATACCTCTGTATTGCGACAACAATGGGGCTATAGCTTTAGCAAAGGAACCCAGGTCCCATCAGAGATCCAGGCACATCTTGAGGCGGTATCACCTGATCAGGGAGATCGTGGATCGCAAGGAGATCGAGGTTCGGAGGGTTGCTTCAGAAGAGAACACTGCAGATCCATTCACCAAGGCCCTACCCCAGACTCAGTTCGAGCGGCTGATCGAGATGATAGGTCTTCGATACGCCAGTACATGGCCTTAGTGCAAGTGGGAGATTGTTAGTGTATATGCCCTAGAGGCCATTACTGTATCATACTAGTTTGTATATTACTTAATGGAAGCTTGGGATATTCACCTTATATAAACAATCTTGCTCAATATAGTAGTATGCTACTTGGTTTGTTTCTACTTCAATGTGTACTTGTGTTTATTTTACTATATCACTTATACGCATTAGTGGAGCCCTTAGGATCTTTGCTTGATTACCAGCGTTGTGATGGCAGTCACACTAGTGGGGGCTGGGTAATCTATAAGCACATCCTTATACAGGTCCCTAGTCGCAGGACTGTCGAGACAGGGCATCGATACTCCGGAGTAGACTAGCGTATGCGCTTCTCATCCCAGTGTGGGAGATGGTCTGTCCCACAGCCATCAGTACGTCGTACTAGAGATAGTATACGGGTGCTCGTTAGGTTACGAGTACACTGGACAGGACTCGTCGGGAACTGACAGGTTGGTATTATACCTATCGTCAGTCATCAGTTCCCAGGTGACATGAGTACAGCTTAGTCCGCTGACTTGACACTAGCACTTCGCCTCGAGTGTGTTCCCACTGCACTTTGATCACTACCCTACCACGGCTCAAAGGAGTCGTGCAAACAGGTGGTGGTTGGGTGCAGTCCCGAAGCACTTGGAGGCAGTGCCGGTTAGACAGGATTCGTCTCTCCCGGTATTGGGGGTTGACATCGCGCTGTGTCTAGGAGAGCCATTACACGAGTAGTCCCTGGCCAGGGCAAGCGAGATACACTGGTAGGTTCCAGTGTTATCTCAGGGTGTTTTGGGCTTCACTCCGACACGACTTGTACCGCTATTGGGGGACTGACGTTTTACCGCCCCCTAGGCCCGACATGCGATGTATCAGACGAACAGACCGGACTGTACGGAGACTGTCACATTCAGACTCAGTAGGAGTACAGATGGGGTTTCACCTCGTCAGCCTTCTTGTCGGCATCTACCTGGGGACCGTTACGCACAGCTAGTGCCGCTTGCGGTCTGTGGTTAAACCCACTGCCAGCGTAGTGCCGGGTCTTTAGAGTCCCACACAGAGGGTATTCGCCTCTGGGCAAAACAGAGTAGAGGTCGCATGGTTTTGCGACAGGGTTCGTTCTCATCCGCGCACTTGTGCACGTTTGGAGTCCGGACGGATTATACTGGCAGGCTCTGGTTTGAGCCAGATACTGGTATATGTTTTGGGGGTTGCTTTTATATCTCGGTATTCTTGCTTCTCGGAACGAGAATGCAGGTGTGTATGCACAGTTGCTTGAGGCGGAGGATGAGATTTTTCATTAGGGTTTCGGAACGGGTGCGTATGCACAGTTGACAGTTATCTTTTTCCAAACCCTAATGGATTTATGAATTATCTATTAATAATAGTAATTAAATGAGAATTATGTTATGGTTGATTTTTGTTGACTTATTGACCTTGGTTGACTTGTTGACCATTGACCACCATCATGCTTTGAAAGATCCTCCTTGATTCATGCTTACACTTCATTTAAAGAAGCATGATAGTGGTCATTCTAAATTACCATCAACTATTCTTATTTTGAATTATTATTATTTAGATAATTCTTTTCTTTTGGCATTATGGTTGAAAGAAAGAAAAACCTAGCTCATTATCTCATTTAGCTTCTCTCTCCTCTCTTCATCTTCTTCTTCCTCAAGCTCAAGGTGAACCCTTCTCATGTGTTGAGAATCCATCACCTTGAAAAGAAAAACAACCCCTAGTTACTCTCTACTCATTCTAGGATCAAGGTTTAGCAAGCCGGAAACCCTAGTTCACTCAAAGATCGAGGAAGAGCCCAAAGGTTGAACTTTCAAGGTGGATCCATCTTCGACGGAAGAAGGCGACAAGAAGAGAACCATCAACCTCTACAAGGTTTGAAGAAGAAGGAGTTCAAGTTTAGGTATAACCTTCATCCGAGTAGCTAAGACTCTTTAGCTTGTATGCTAGTTTAGTTTAGACACGATCCCGACCTTGTTTAGTCCATGTTGCCTCTTGCGATAAAAATTTGTTTTTTATACCGTTTCCGCCTCCCCGTAAGAACCGGGGGTCGCAATATGGACTTACATATTGCTCCTATCACCGAGCGATAGGACATCCTCTCGAAGACTGCTTCACATTCAAAACTGGATAGAAGACCAGTATCAGCAAGGCAGGTTCGCTTTATCCAGCAGTCATGCCCCGCTTCCCAGTGTACGGCGAAGGAGACGCGACGAGGTCCGCTATGTATGTACTCAGAAGTACATACGCTAAGCGTATCTAAACAATATAAAAGTAAACCACAAGAGACAAGAGATATAGAAATAACAGCAACTTTATTAATAACATTCTTTTGTACAATGCATGAAAAGTAAATACAACTGGAATGAAAAGCGATGCCTAAACAGTGGCATAACAGGAAATAAAAATACTGAATAGAACAAGGTACAATGTCTAGAGCTCGGGGTCTTCGTGAAACTGATACAAGTCTTCACCGGTGGGCTCGATCTCTGCCGGGTCCAAAACACCTGACGACATTCAAAGAAGAAAGAAATAGAATGTCGTCAGCGAATAGGTCGCTCGGTAAGTCCCAAAGATAAAGAAGAATTAGAAAAAGACAGAATAAGAGGATATCTTTTAAAGTTGTATACTATTGTTGTAATGTTATGTTAACGCTGTTTGTTTGTAACTTGGTAAAGAAGGATGCCAGTGTATACGAGGGGGGTCTCTATATGCTAGAGACCAGGGCAAACGGAATGTACAAGGAACCGTTAAGCCACGGTACAAAAGCAACGGAATATAGGTTAGGTGTCTTAATCTGACCACCTCGTGCCACCTTTAACACCTTCCGTACCAATCTACCTCTTAAACTCCGTAGTGTTTTGATAGTATTGTTGTATTGTATTGTGTAAGTTGGATGACTGACCAAAATCATGATATCAGTAAACAGATTGTAACTGCATAATCAGGTAAATGGAATAACGGGATAATGGATGTATATCCATGGTTTGATTCAGTCAAATTTTATAGATTGTTAACTGGATTCTGGGATTCATGTATACATATTGAGTTGAAATATTAAAGAATATAGATTGACTTGAATCATATTCACGTCAGAAATAATCAGAATCAAACCCGAGTCAGACTAAAAGAAATGTAATTTGAAGTTCTATAATTGTTAGGGTCCTTATTGTAAATTATAAAAACTTGAGGGGGTTTTATGTAAAAATACTTTTGTATAGTTTTCAAGATACACCCCAAGTATTTATTATTCGTCTTCTTATAGTTATAATGAGTGTGATTTTATTTAGTGATATTTCTAGTGAATATATCCTAATAAAGGTATTAATTTGTAATATTGATTTATTTGAAATTCATGGTATTTTAATGTAACTTTTAATCTTGTAATTTTTAGGAAAAGGTGGAAACTTTATCTTATAATAAAATAGGTGTTTAAATGATAAATATACATATGTTTATACAAGAATAATTTTTTAATAAATATTTTAGTTTCCAAAAATCTCATTTTTCTTAAATGTCGTATTTTAAACCTTTCGAGACCGAATGCTCCTTGCGGAGGTCTGAATCTCGCACTACTAAGCCCGAGGGTGCACGATAAACCGTACTATCCCTAACGGGTTCCCCAAAGATGGGTTGTAGTGGCGCTTTGCAAAGATTTAATAATACTAATCATTTAGAAAATGGTTTTATAAAGATAATGTATTTATTTGTAAAAGGTGTAAATTTCCGTATTTTAGATTCTAGGGTTTCCTAAGCCAACTAACCTATTTCTAAATGGTCTAAACGACAAGTCATTAGAAGCCTCAAATCGCCTCTTCACAGCCAATTGCGGCCAGGTAAATGCCAGGTGAGTAGGAGGCTCTCCACTACAAGTAGTGGACCTAATTAAGTAACCAGTCGCCTTAGACACACTTGCCTAGACACCACAAAATCAGGTTTAGATAAACGATCGATGTCCCAACTTATCGTATTTCCTATTAAAAGATATTGCATTAAAATTGTGTACAACTTAGAACTTTTAGAAAAGGTTTATATAGAAAATGGTATTTTAATGTAAAATCTTGTTTTATCGTATTCTAAGTTTTCAAGGTAGCGTGTTATGATTACATATGAGTGTGTGTGGAGGTAGGTCATTACCTCGTGATCTATTTTAATGTATAGTAAAGTTTATGGGTTAAATGTGATAAACCAAACATGGTGGTATTTTTAAGTGAAAGAATACGATATATTGCAAAAGCTATCATTTCATGTGTGAAAACATGTTCAAATTGATTTTTAAGTGATTAGTAGTCAACATGAAGATGTTTAAGCATTACGGAATTAGTGATAAGTGAGTTTTGATAGAAAACCGAATCGGAAATCGGTTTGTTCCGATTTCCGTCGGGTTTGAAAAGTCGTATTTTATTGGAAGAAAAGAAAGGTAGAAAAGAGGGACTTACGGGTTTGGACAACGCTACAGAGTGATAGGAAGGTAGTGGGTTTGTCGGTGCGTCAAAACATCGTGAAGAGGTCCTAGTACGATCGCCGGGATTTCGCCGTCGATTTCGGCAGCGCTTCGCCTTTCGCTCGTTTTCCGACGTACCAAGTTCTCTTGAAATTTTTAGAAAGTGGACTTAGGAATGTAGGGTGAGAGGGTAGAGGGTATGGGGGTTTATATAGGGTTAGGGTTTTAATTAAAAAAAATATAAAAAAATATATAAAAATTCATTAAAACTCATTAAACCTAGGATTAAAAGGGATTTATTGGCCAAATGATAACCGATCCAAGAATTTAGAGTATGCAGGAGGGTGGACCAGGTCAAGACCCAACTTTTCTCTGTTGGTGACTCGGCAGTCCGGCCAAGTTCGGCCGGCGGCGCCGGACCGAGTCGGCCGAGTCGCCGGCAGGCGGCGCCGAGTCAGGCCGAGTCAGGGGTCCAATGGCCGGGGATTTTTCGGGGGTATAATTTCAGCAGTGCAAGGTATTACCAATGAGCTACAAGCTCCTTCTTATAATTATGGAGTGAAATAAATACTTAAAGAGATATCAGCTGCAATAAATACTCCAAGTATACATTGAATTTAAATCAATTCTTTATACATTAAAAATGGAGTTGTTACAGTCTACCCTCCTTACAAAAATTTCGTCCTCGAAATTTACAACTTTTATTTGAGAACTAGTTTACAAAGAGGTGTGGATATCTAGTACGCATTTCATCCTCCCTTTCCCAAGTGGACTCTCCTGGAGTGTCTTTCCTCCACATCACTCGAACCAAGTTAACTTCCTTGTTCCGAAGTGTCTTCACTTTCCTGTCCAGAATTTCCACAGGCTGTTGCTCACAAGACAAGTCGGGCTGTATAGTGAGCTCAGAATGATCAAGTACATGGCCGGGGTCACTCACATACTTTCTGAGTTGGGATATGTGGAACACATTATGCACTCATTCCAATGAGGGTGGTAGCGCTAAACGGTATGCCACTTCACCGACTCGTTCGAGTATGTCGAACGGTCCAATATATCTCGGACTTAGCTTACCCCGTCTTCCAAATCGGATCACTCCGCGGTTCGGAGATATCTTCAGGAATACGTGATCTCCTGGCTGGAACTCCAAGTGTCGTCTCTTTGCCTCAGCCCAGTGCTTCTGTCGATCTTGGGCTATGCGCATCCTTTCCCTGATCGTACGAACCACATCAACGGTTGATACTATCATCTCTGGTCCAAGAAGTTCCCTATCTCCGATGTCGTCCCAACTTAATGGCAATCGACACTTCCTTCCATACAATGCTGCAAAAGGTGTCATTCCTATACTTGCTTGGTAGCTGTTGTTGTACGAAAACTCCACAAGATGTAGGTGATCTTCCTACGATCCCTTGAAGTCTAGCATACATGCTCTAAGCATATCCTCCAAGATCTGAATAGTTCGTTCCGACTGTCCATCTGTTTGTGGATGATAAGTCGTGCTGAAGTTCAGACTTGTTCCCAAACTTGCTTGCAGACTCTGCCAAAATTGCGATCGGAATCTGGTGTCACAATCGGAGACAATGCAGACCGGTACTCCATGAAGTCTCACAATTTCCTGTATGAGTTCATGGGTATCAGAGATAGTACATTATGAAGAGTTTTAAATCTAAATTAGATTATTACCTCCATGTACTTCTTTGCTAGTGTCTCAGTTGATTGGCCAACTCGAAATGGGATGAAGTGAGCCGACTTTGTGAGTCGATCCATAATGACCCATACAGTATCGTTACCCTTTATGCTGGGAGGAAGAGCAGTTACAAAGTCCATCGTGATGTGTTGCCACTTCCATTCTGGGATTGGTAACGGTTGAAGTAATCCAGCAGTCCTGTGATGTTCAGCCTTTACTTGCTGACACACCAAGTATTTTGCGACACGCTTCATTCCATGCCACCAATAATTCTGACGTAGATCTTTGTACATTTTGGTACCTCCAAGATGTACTGAATAGGGAGGGCTGTGAGCTTCTTTCATTAACTCTTCCCGAACAGGACCTTTTGGTACACACAATCTGCTGCCGTATCTCAAAGATCCGTCTTCATGGATGATGAAGTCTGTTCTGAGTCCATTCTCCACTTGTTCTATGATCTTTTGCAACTTAGCATCACTTGCTTGAGCTGCTTTGATCTGATTGACAATGGTTGATTGAACTTGTAAATTCATCAAATTTGAAGCATTACCTGGCATGACTACTTCAATCTCCATCTGATGCAAGTCTTGTTGAAGCTTCCACTGAGCGGTGAGATTCATCGCTAATGGTTGGCGACTAAGAGTATCAGGTACTACATTCACCTTCCCTGGGTGATATTGCAATTTGATGTCAAAATCCGCCATGAGTTCTAACCATCTTCTCTGCCGCATATTCAACTCCTGCTGAGTAAACACGTACTTCAGGCTCTTATGATCTGTGTAGATGTTCACTCCTTCACCAAGTAGATAATGGCGCCAAATCTTGAGAGCAAAGATGACGGCTGCCAACTCCAGATCATGCGTCGGATAATTGCGCTCATGAATCTTCAGCTGTCTTGAAGCATAAGCCACAACCTTACCATGCTGATGTAGAACACATCCTAATCCCTTACCGGATGCATCGCAATGCACTTCGAATCCTCCAGATTGATCCGGTATGACGAGAATAGGTGCCGATGTCAACCTTGACTTGAGTTCTACGAAAGCTTGTTCGCATGCTTCTGACCACACAAATTTTTCATCTTTACGTATGAGATTGGTCAGGGGCGTTGCTATCTTCGAAAAGCCTTCAATAAACCTTCTGTAATATCCAGCTAAACCCAAGAAACTTCGAATATCCTTCACTGACTTTGGTGTAGGCCATTCGCTAACTGCCGAAACTTTCGCTGGATCCACAGAGATTCCTTCTCCTGATACGATATGTCCAAGAAAACCAACTTGCTTTAACCAAAACTCGCACTTGCTGTACTTGGCATAAAGCTGATGTTGTCGAAGAGTTTCTAGGACAATTCGTAGATGTTCTGCATGTTCTTTCCGACTCTTAGAATACACCAGGATGTCGTCAATGAAGATGACAACAAACCTGTCTAAATACTCCCGGAAAACTTGATTCATAAGGTTCATGAATATTGCGGGTGCGTTGGTCACTCCAAATGGCATCACTAGAAATTCGTAATGTCCATAGCGAGTTCTGAAAGCTGTTTTGTGAATATCAGCTTCGTTGACCTTCACTTGATGATAACCTGAACGAAGATCCAATTTAGAGAAAACACAAGATCCACTTAGCTGATCGAATAAATCATCGATGTGCGGGAGTGGATACTTGTTCTTTATAGTGACTTCGTTCAAGGCTCTGTAATCGATGCACATTCTGTATGAACCTTCCTTCTTCTTCACAAGTAATACAGGTGATCCCCAACTTGAAGTGCTAGGACAAATCCATCCTTTCGCCAGTAATTCGTCCAACTGTGTTCGGACTTCCTTCAAACCTTCCGGACTTAAACGATAGGGTGCTTTGATCACCGGTTGTGCTCCTGGTACTAAATCAATACTGAATTCAAGAGCTCGATCGAGAGGCAAACCTGATATATCGTCAGGAAATACATCGTCGAACTCTCGAACCACATCTGGTCTTGATTCTTCCTCTGCTTGAGCTGCTGCAACTACTGCTTCTCTTGGCTTCGCTTTGTAGGTACTTGGCTCCAGTGTACGGTCTCCGCTTTTGAAATAGAAGACCGGATGGTCTGGGATCTCGAATACTACCCTCCTTTGACGACAATCTATGGTAGCATAAAAAGTTCCAAGCCAATCCATTCCTAGAACCACATCGAAGTTCGGTATGTCCAGCACTTTGAAGTCAGCATAAAACTCTCGACTGCAGACGACGACTGGACACAAGCTGTATCCCATAGTTTCCTTTAGAACGCTATTTCCTGAACTGGTATTCCAGCTGGATACAAGCGGTGAGACTGGAATCGCATGGGTTTGGACAAACCGTTGCGACATAAAGCAGTGTGATGCTCTAGTATCAAACAGTGCAAGTGCAGGGATTGAGGATACTAAGATTGTACCTAAGGTATGTGGGTATAGAAAGTATGTAACTAAGTAGTAGAATAGAAAAGCAAAGTTTGAAAAGAAAAGTTTACCAGTGATGACTTGGCCAGTGGCCTCAGCTTCTTCCACGGACATCGTGAAAGCCTGGCGCCTTGGTACATTCCTCCTGGCCTGAGGAGCATTCCTCGGAACGTTCCTTTGAGCTTGATGGAACTGACGAGGAGGTGGTGCAGCTTGTGGTCCTCTGGGTGGTGCAGGTAGTGCAGGTCTGGGAGCAGGTGCCTGAAGAGCTGGTCGCTGCGGATAAGTAATTGCTGGCCTGGGTGCAGTAACTGGGTTCTGTCTTTGGGGACAAGACCCAATATCGTGAGTAGCTGAGCCGCAGACTAAGCAAAGGCAGTTGGCTCGACGGCAGTCCTTCATCATATGTCCAGTTCTCTTGCAGTAGGTGCAAAAGACTGGGCTAGGACGATGGGTTGGTACTCCGGGTCGCCTTGGCACGAAAGGTGGTCTGGACGAGGCTCCATCTGCCATCTGGTTGGCAGGGCGTTTGACTCCTGCAGACTGAGGTCTTCCCCTTGCTTTTATCACTGTCTCATAACTGCGGGCAGCTTCTAGAGCATCCTCATGAGTCAAAAACTTTCCCGTGGCTAGAGCAGCCTGAATCTCCGTGTCCAGTCCTTGTTGAAAGCGACGGGCTCTGATCTCGTCCGTCGGTATCAAGTGTGCCGCGAATCTGTTTAAAGATTGTGTTAGCTGTGTAGTATGTGATATTTAAAAAAATTGAACTATTGTGACATATCTTACCGGCTTAACATGGTGAATTCAGCGTCGTATTCATCTACTGATTTGTCCCATATTGAACCCTGTTGTAGATGAATGAACTGCTGCTCCATTGCAAACCTGGCAGTCACAAGGAAGTATTTCGCGTCGAACTTCTCGCAAAAAGTCTTCCATTCAATCGGCTGTACCAGACGACTTTCTTCCGCCTTCCACCAGTTGCGAGCATTATCCGTGAGCTGTAGTTTCGCCACACGGACCCAAGCGATGTCTGGTACTTGAGCTGCTTCCAGATCGTCTTCGATGCTTTATGCCCATTCTTCCGCTTCAAGAGGGCTACCTTTTCCAGAGAACTGTTTAGGATGTAAAGCCCTGAATTGCTTTACTCCCGATGCGTCGGTCTCGGGATGGTTCAGAAGTTGTTGTTGTCCCTCGAGAAGGCTGCGAATCGCCTCAAGTAGAACTGTTTGCTCGGTGAGTGGTGCAGAAACAGCTGGTGCGAGAGGTAGTGTTGGAGGTGTGTTATTGACGTTGGTGCTGGTGTTGTTTGGGGAATCCATAACCTTGAAGAAAAATTTAGGTTAGAACAGATGCAAATACATGAAATGATAAGATTCAAGGAATAGAAATTTGTAAGATTCAAGAAACATGAATTGTAAAGAATGTTTTAGTTGCGGGTTCTTGTGTTATATTGCTTAGGTTGTTCACGCAGACCAGAACTGCATGATAGGGATTCATACAGCTCTGACCTGCATGGGCCACCAACAAAACCTGTCACGCCCCGCTTCCCAGTGTACGGCGAAGGAGACGCGACGAGGTCCACTACGTATGTACTCGGAAGTACATACGCTAAGCGTATCTAAGCAATATAAAAGTAAACCACAAGAGACAAGAGATATAGAAATAACAGCAACTTTATTAATAACATTCTTTTGTACAATGCATGAAAAGTAAATACAACTATAATGAAAAGCGATGCCTAAACAGTGGCATAACAGGAAATAAAAATACTGAATAGAACAAGGTACAATGTCTAGAGCTCGGGGTCTTCGTGAAACTGATCTAAGTCTTCACCGGTGGGCTCGATCTCTGCCGGGTCCAAAACACCTGACGACATTCAAAGAAGAAAGAAATAGAATGTCGTCACCGAATAGGTCGCTCGGTAAGTCCCAAGATAAAGAAGAATTAGAAAAAGACAGAATAAGAGGATAGCTTTTAAAGTTGTATACCATTGTTGTAATGTTATGTTAACGTTGTTTGTTTGTAGCTTAGTACAGAAAGATGCCAGTGTATATGAGGGGGGTCTCTATATGCTAGAGACCAGGGCAAACGGAATGTACAAGGAACCGTTAAGCCACGGTACAACAGCAACGGAATATAGGTTAGGTGTCTTAATCTGACCACCTCGTGCCACCTTTAACACCTTCCGTACCAATCTACCCCTTAAACCCCATAATGTTTTGATAGTATTGTTGTATTGTATTGTGTAAGTTGGATGACTGACCAAAACCATGATATCAGTAAACAGATTGTAACTGCATAATCAGGTAAATGGAATAACGGGATAATGGATGTATATCCATGGTTTGATTCAGTCAAGTTATATAGATTGTTAATTGGATTCTGAGATTCATGTATATATATTGAGTTGGAATATTAAAGAATATAGATTGACTTGAATCATATTCACGTCAGAAATAATCAGACTCAAACCCGAGTCAGACTAAAAGAAATGTAATTTGAAGTTCTATAATTGTTAGGGTCCTTATTGTAAATTATAAAAACTTGAGGGGGTTTTATGTAAAAATACTTTTGTATAATTTTCAAGATACACCCCAGGTATTTATTATTCGTCTTTATAGCTATAATGATCGTTATTTTATTTAGTGATATTTCTAGTGAATATATCCTAATAAAGGTATTAATTTATAATATTGATTTATTTGAAATTCATGGTATTTTAATATAACTTTTAATTTTGTAATTTTTAGGAAAAGGTGGAAACTTTATCTTATAATAAAATAGGTGTTTAAATGATAAATATACATATGTTTATACAAGAATAATTTTTTAATAAATATTTTAGTTTCCAAAAATCTCATTTTTCTTAAATGTCGTATTTTAAACCTTTCGAGACCGAATGCTCCTTGCGGAGGTCTGAATCTCGCACTACTAAGCCCGAGGGTGCACGATAAACCGTACTATCCCTAACGGGTTCCCCAAAGGTGGGTTGTAGTGGCTCTTTGCAAAGATTTAATAAATACTAATCATTTAGAAAACGGTTTTATAAAGATAATGTATTTATTTGTAAAAGGTGTAAATTTCCGTATTTTAGATTCTAGGGTTTCCTAAGACAACTAACCTATTTCTAAATGGTCTAAACGACAAGTCATTAGAAGCCTCAAATCGCCTCTTCACCGCCAATTGCGGCCAGGTAAGTGTCAGGTGAGTGGGAGGCTCTCCACTACAAGTAGTGGACCTAATTAGGTAACCACTCGCCTTAGACACACTTGCCTTGACACCACAAAGTCAGGTTTAGATAAACGATCGATGTCCCAACTTTCGTATTTCCTATTAAAAGATATTGCATTAAAATTGTGTACAACTTAGAACTTTTAGAAAAGGTTTATAAAGAAAATGGTATTTTAATGTAAAATCTTGTTTTATCGTATTCTAAGTTTTCAAGGTAGCGTGTTATGATTACATATGAGTGTGTGTGGAGGTAGGTCATTACCTCGTGATCTATTTTAATGTATAGTAAAGTTTATGGGTTAAATGTGATAAACCAAACATGGTGGTATTTTTAAGTGAAAGAATACGATATATTGCAAAAGCTATCATTTCATGTGTGAAAACTTGTTCAAATTGATTTTTAAGTGATTAGTAGTCAACATGAAGATGTTTAAGCATTACGGAATTAGTGATAAGTGAGTTTTGATAAAAAACCGAATCGGAAATCGGTTTGTTCCGATTTCCGTCGGGTTTGAAAAGTCGTATTTTATTGGAAGAAAAGAAAGGTAGAAAAGAGGGACTTACGGGTTTGGACAACGCTACAGAGTGATAGGAAGGTAGTGGGTTTGTCGGTGCGTCGAAACATCGTGAAGAGGTCCTAGTACGATCGCCGGGATTTCGCCGTCGATTTCGGCAGCGCTTCGCCTTTCGCTCGTTTTCCGACGTACCAAGTTCTCTTGAAATTTTTAGAGAGTGGACTTAGGAATGTAGGGTGAGAGGGTAGAGGGTATGGGGGTTTATATAGGGTTAGGCTAGGGTTAGGGTTTTAATTAAAAAAAATATAAAAAATATATAAAAATTCATTAAAACTCATTAAACCTAGGATTAAAAGGGATTTATTGGCCAAATGATAACCGATCCAAGCATTTAGAGTATGCAGGAGGGTGGACCAGGTCAAGACCCAACTTTTCTCTGTTGGTGACTCGGCCGTCCGGCCAAGTCCGGCCGGCGGCGCCGGACCGAGTCGGCCAAGTCGCCGGCAGGCGGCGCCGAGTCGGGCCGAGTCAGGGGTCCAATGGCTGGGGATTTTTCGGGGGTACAATTTGGTATATTTACTTTTTGTTGTCCAGTACATATTTTGTGAGTTATGGCCTTTTGACCGTTGACTTTCCAAAAAAAATAAAACAAAATAAATACAAAAATAATGTGGGGCATGGGATTTGAACTCTGATCGCTTGGTTCAGCAGTGCAAGGTATTACCAATGAGCTACAAGCTCGTTCTTGTAATTATAGAGTGAAATAAATACTTAAAGAGATATCGGCTGCAATAAATACTCCAAGTATACATTGAATTTAAATCAATTCTTTGTACATTAAAAATGGAGTTGTTACACCAGCAGCTGGAGGGTAACCCCACCACAGAAGCATGAACCGAAAGCCACATATGCAGCGAGAGTAGAGCCGGATCAACATCGGTCTTGGACGCAATCTCGTACATATCACGTGATAATGATGTCGGAAGAAGGAGTGCCCGAGGATATGGATGACCTCTCCTGGTGCTTTGAAAACGATGATGACGAAGTGATCTCAGAGTTTCCACCGGCACCAAAAAAACTGGAAGATGGGATACATACTACGGCAGATAACCTCAGAAAAATCGACTTGGGGACGGCAAACGACCCACGGCCTACGTTTATCAGCGAGCTGCTGTCTAAAGAACAGGTGGCTACATGCAAAGACGTTCTCATGCAGTATAAAGACTGCTTTGCATGAAACTATTCTGAAATACCGAGACTAGATCCAGAAGTAGCTGTGCATAAATTGGCGATATCTCCGGACATCAAGCCAGTCAAATAAGCGTCAAGAAGAATGCGGCTCGAACTTGAAATGATCATCAACGCCGAGGTCAAGAAGCTAATCAACTCCGGCTTCATCCAAGAGGTTCAGTACCCTGACTGGATTGCCAACATCATCCCAATGATGAAGAAAAATGGAATGGTGCGCATCTGCGTAGACTTTCGGGATCTCAACAAAGCATGTCCGAAGGATGAATTCCCCGTACCGGTTACCGAGCTGATGATAGACAACACGTCCACTCACGAAGTTTTATCCTTCATGGACGGCTCATCAGGGTACAATCAAATAAAGATGCACCCGAAGACCGAAAGCATACCGCTTTCCGGACCCTGCTAGGCATATTCTGCTACAAAGTGACGCCTTTCGGTATGAAGAACGTCGGCGCTACCTATCAGAGGGCTATGAGGAAGATTTTCGATGACCTCATACATGAAGTCGTCAAATGCTATATCGATGACCTTGTGGTGAAAAGCAAATCGCACGAGGAGTATTGGGAGCATCTAAAAATAGTGTTCCAACGTCTTCGGAAATACAACTTGAAGATGAACTCTCTGAAATGCGTGTTCGGAGTTTCCTCGGGCAAATTCCTAGGATTCATCGTACGACATCGAGGCATCGAAATAGACCCTTCGAAGATCAAGGTGATCATGGAAATGCCCCCGCCAAGAACTCTCAAGCAACTGCGGTCTCTCTAAGGGAAGCTCGCGTATATTCGGCGGTTCATAGCCAATCTTTCCGGCAAATGCCATCCCTACAGTCACTTGATGAAGAAGGGAACCCTGTTCGTTTGGGATCGCAAATGCCAAAGCGCACTGGACGAAATCAAGCAATACCTGCAGAATCCGCCAGTACTGACCGCTCCGGTCAAAGGAAAGCCCCTCATTCTGTACACAACCACCCTTGAGGGTTCCTTAGACGCGCTATGGGCACAAGAAAACGACCAAGGGAAGGAGAGAGCCCTCTACTATTTGAGTTGAGTGCTCCTGGGGGCAGAAAACAATTACTCCCCCATTGAAAAACACCACCTGACATTGATCTTCGCGATAACGAAGCTCAGGCATTATGCGTTGTCGCATGAGGTCCATCTCATATCAAAGGTGGATCCTCTCAAATATTTAATGTCAAGAGCCATACTAACAGGGCGGCTCGCTAAATGGGCCCTACTCTTAATGGAATTCTCGATAACTTATCGACCTCTCAAGGCAGTGAAAGGCCAGGCCATCGCCGACTTCCTCGCCGAGCATCCTATACCTGCCGATTCACCCCTAAATTGCGAATTGCCAGACGAGCACGCATTTGACACAATCGATGGGGAGAAAGGAGAGAGTAACACCAGGTGGGAACTCTACTTCGATGGGGCATCTTCCATGAAGAAGCGAAAGCACAGATCCTCCATAATCAAGTCTGGGGTCGGCCTCATCTTCGTGACTCCACAAGGAGGGATAATGCGCTTTGCCTTTTTCTTAACAGAGCCGAGGACAAACAATAAAGCCGAATATGAAGCTTTGATAGCAGGACTTGAGATCATTGTCGACATGGGGATCAAAAACCTCCTCATATACGGAGACTCCCAGCTGGTCGTTAGCCAAGTAAACGGCGATTATCAAATGTGCAAACCAGAGTTGATGAAGTAAGGCGAGAGAGTGCAACAATTGCTGATTCAAAGTCCTGCCCACGCCCTGGAAAGCATACCGCGTGCGGAAAATAGCAAAGCAGATGCGTTAGCCAAACTTCCTAAAGAACTGGCTGACGAAAACCTCGATGACGTAAGGATCGTTGTGCAAAGTCGTCGGGTTCTCGCACCGGCAGAAATATCTCCGGAGTCATCCGAAGAAAAGGGATCGACCGAGCAAACGGTCTTACAAATAAAAGACCAGGCAAAGGCTAAGGATTGGAGAGAAGTCTTTATAGACTACTTCAAATCCCGTCGAACACATGAAGATGCGTCCTCAAGACATCAGCTCATAAAACGTGCTCTATCCTTCGTCTTCATCAATGACACTCTATATAAGAGATCATTTGATTCTCTATGGCTAAGATGCCTGGGACCTGAAGAAGTAAGGAGAGTCGTCCAAGAAACTCACGACGGACTCTGCGGTTCTCACCAAGTCGGGCCGAAGATGAAACTGAAGATCAAAAGGATGGGCTACTATTGGCCCACAATGATCCAAGACTGCCTCGAATACGCGAAGCAGTGCCACTCGTGCCAGATTCATGGGGACTTTATCCACCAGCATCCAAATCCGCTACATCCAACGGTGGCTAGCTGGCCATTAGAAATGTGGGGAACTGACATAATCGGGCCCATTGAACCAGCATCGTCCAGAGGACATCGGTTCATACTGGCGACAACTGATTACTTCTCCAAGTGGGCAGAAGCAGTACCATTAAGAGAAGTGAAGACGGAGAATATTCTCCATTTCTTCAAGACACACGTCATCTATCGGTTCGGTACTCCGCGACGGATTATCTCCGATAACGGGCCGTCCTACAGAAGTCAAAAAATCAGCCGCTTCGCACAGCAACATAATATAGGCTGGAGATACTTTTCGGTCTATAATCCCCGAGCTAACGGTCTGGCTGAGGCTTTCAATAAGACCTTGACGAAGATCGTGAAAAAGACGGTGTCCAAAAATAAAAAGGACTGGCATGAGAGACTGCATGAAGCTCTCTAGGCGTATCGAACTACGTTCAAAATGGCCACAAACACAATGTCGTATACATTGGTATTCGGCGCTGAAGCAGTACTTCCCTTAGAGATAGAGCTACCCTCTCTACGAGTGGCGGTCCATTACGAGCTAACAGATGAAGAGAATGCTTATCTTCGCCTAGAGGAGCCCGATGCCCTCGATGAAACTCGTCTTATGGCGCAGCAAAACTTAGAGGCTTACAAAGCAAAGATGACGCGCTCATACGAGAGACTGAGTAGGCCAAGAACATTCCACCAAGGCGAACTCGTGATAGTGGTCAAGAGACCTATGATCCCCAATCGTGCCAAACGGGGGAAATTCGAGCCGAACTATGAAGGCTCGTACATCATAGACAAAGTCTACCAAGGTGGGGCTTACTTGCTCATGGATATGCATGGTGAAAGACCCTTCAGGCCAATAAATAGCCGGCTCCTGAAAAAATACTACGCCTGACGAGTTACGGCCTAGATTAATGATAGATGACGATGCTTATGTCCGCTCGCTATCTTCCCAAGCCCAAACTCTATAAGTAGTAGCCAACGAAACCATTGTAATAACGTACCGTAATGTCTTTAAACTAACAACAGGCCGTAATGTCATTAAACTATCAATGGATCGAAACGTCCTAAAACTAACAACTGACCGAGATGTCTATAAACTACTACGGACTGCAGTATCCCAAGACTGACGCAAAAAAAATGGTACGTTCATAGGCGAGATGGGCACGGATGAAAACCCGAAAGGGCTCC
The DNA here is from genome assembly GCA_030015575.1 of Agapanthus africanus. NCBI lineage: Eukaryota > Viridiplantae > Streptophyta > Magnoliopsida > Asparagales > Amaryllidaceae > Agapanthus > Agapanthus africanus. The sequence continues at coordinate 10,016,703 of JASDDO010000022.1, forward strand.
GTGAGTAAAAACAGCAGGACTACCGGCGAGTTTGTGAAAACCCGAAAGGGCGCAATCTCGTTAAAAGACACTTGCAAGGTCCTCTCGATCCTGTAAGGAGAAAATACCTGCGTGAGATCCTTACGACTCACAAGAGAGCAACACGCTTAGGAATCCCCACGATTCCTAAGGAGAAAACACACTTACGAGATCCTCACGGCTCATAAGGAGAATTCCCCTTTGAGACCCTCACGGCTCATAGGATTCAAAAGTCTTAAGCTACAGGGATCTGAACCTGTTCTTAAGCCTTCATACACCCCGATTTTGCCCTACAAGCGGTTCAATATTGACCCTTGTATACAATCCAGGGGTACGAATAAACATTTCCCTAAAAGAGTCCCACCAGCGACTATGGATATGCTCACACGGTGAACGACCCTTGTAAGTCCTCGCGACTTATAAGGAGAAAACACTCTTGTAAGATCATTACGACTTATAAGGGAACATACACTTAAAAATCCTCACGATTTTTAAGGAGAAAACGCGCCTACGAGATCCTCACGACTCGTAGGGAGAAATACCTTTATGAGACCCTTACGGCTCATGAAGTCAAAAACCTTAATCGACAGAATCTTAACCCTGTTTGTTAAGCCACCTTTGTTCAAACCGACGAAGGCAGATGATGATTCGCTCCTGGCAATATCCCAGTTGTAGCGATGCTGATGCCTAAATCGGTATCAAATCCTAAGTTTTTTCACTGCAAATGATGATTCGCTCTTGACAATATTCCAGTCGCAGCGATGCTGATGCTAAGATTGGCACCAAATTCCAAGTTCCACACTCGCGATAAAAATCAGCGAGCCAAAAGTGCATATGAAATAGCCGAAATGATGGGGCAACTTGCAACAAAATCAGCAAGTAAAAATATATGCATACAAAAATAGCCGAAATGGTTGGGCAACTCGCAATAAAAAACAGCGAGTAAAAAAAATAGCCGAAATAATTGGGCACCGCGAAAAATAGCCGAAATGATTGGGCAATCGCAACTTTCGCGATACAAAAAGCCGAAATGATAGAGCATTGCGGAAAAAAAACAAAAAAAATAATACATATAACATGAAAATTTTGCCCTACATGTGAGATCACATCGATCCCTGTATACAATCCAGGGGCACAAACAAATAGGGGAACCATATCATCTCACCAGGCTCCATCAGAAAGAGAACCAAGTCTCGACAGCTACATCTACAGCCTGGAGACCCACAACAGCGTTTCTCCTCATTCCAGCAGGATTCGAACGCGACAATCAACCTCGGAGCCACGGCAGAGTCCTTGGTTCCAAGTCTCGATGGCCACATTTACAGCCTGGACACCCACAACAGCGTTCCTCCTCATTTCAGTAGGATTCAAACGCGATAATCAAGCTCGGAGCCATGGCAGAGTCCCTAGATCCAAATCTCGACGGTTCACAAACAACCTAGAGACCACCTCGACATTCGTCTCATTACAGCAGATGCAACGTCAGCAAAGCGGAGCCATAGAAAAGTCCCTAGTTCCAAATCTCGACGATTCACAGACAACCTAGAGACCGCCTCGACATTCGTCTCGTTACAGTAGATGCAACGTCAGCAAAGCGGAGCCATGGCAAAGTTCCAAGTTCCAGGACTCGGCGGTGCACAGAAAACCAAGAGTCAACCCCTGGCCCCATATGGCTAAAGTCAATCCTGACCCCGTATGGCTAAAGTCAACCTGACCCCGTATGGCCAAAGTCAACCCCTGACCCCATGGAACACGGCTAAAGTCAATCCTGACCCCGTGGAAAACAGCAAAAGTCAACCCTTGACCTCCCCGTCAAAGCAATGCTTTGATTCGGGAGCAGGTCAACTCATCAATCACTTACGAGTCCTCTCGACTTGTAAGGAAGAAAATTCTCTTGGGAGATCCATACGACTCTCAAGAGAAAAACACACTTAGAAATCCTCATGATTCCTAAGGAGAAAATACTCCTACGAGATCCTCTCGACTCGTAGGGAGAAAAATATTTATGAGACCCTCATGGCTCATAAAGTTGGAAAGCCTTAGGAGGCAGATATGAACCTGACTCCTAAGCCATCGTTGTCCTACAAAGATATCAAAATAGATTATCCACAAAATGTATTTGCTAAAAGGGACACACCACCATGAAAGAAAATATGTCTTTTATTAATGAATCAAAATGAATACAAAGTACAATATATAAAAGAATCAAAAAATACTCTCATTCAGGAGTAAGTACAAAAGAAGAATAAAAAGAAACATGTACATTTGTTTAAGCTGGCGGACGGTTTAATAGATTCGTCAGTTCATCCTTCTTTCGCTGGGTCTCTGTAACATTTCAAAAAAATAAAATATTATTTTTGGGAATTTTTATAATTTAATATTATTTTAATGAATATTTTATTATTTCGGTATGATTAAATACCGATAAATGGGAAAATTTTGGAAAATTTTTGGAAAACTCTAAAATAGGGTATTTTATGGAATTATGCCATTTTTAAGTTTTTATGGTTAATTATATGCTAATTTAGTGCTAATCGCGATTAAAAATCGCTAATCGGGTTTTCAGCTTTTTGGTGCAAAACATGCACATATCATTTTTCCACACTTGTTACATTTTCTTACATGTTCTGGGTGTATGGTTGCCTAGGGTTACCATTGGATGAGAAGGAATAAAGGAAAAAGAAAAGAAAAGAAAAAGGTATGGTATGATGAAGGTCAATCCTTTTGTTTGAAACCATCCCCATCATTTCTTCCTCTCATCTTCTCTCTCCCCCCTAGTGAGCTGCTGCTGCTCCTGCTCCTCTTCTCACTCCCCTCCTCTTCAATCCCCCAAAAACACCATGGATCTAACCCCAAAACCCTATTCCCATTTCACAAAAATCGTTCCCAAGCTCGAGAGGAACACCATGGACCAAGAAAGAATGGATTTTGAGGACTTTGAGCAACTCAAGAAAATTCTTGAGTTTCCAAAGGAGGTAATTTCTCCACCATTAGTATAGTGTTTCAATTCCTTGCGCATTAATACTTGTTTCATGTCGATATGGTGTGGTTTGATGGACTTTGGAAATTTCAAGTTAGGGTTTAGGGTTTGATTTGAAATCAAAGGTGAATTGAGGTGTAGTTAGGGACTACAACCCCTGGTGTGATGTTATATTGGACCAAACCAGAGATTATAACCCAGAATACGGATTTACAGAAACGATATCGGGGAAAACTGTAAATCTGTGAGTGTAATTGGAAATCTGCTATCACCCAAGCCACCTGAAAATAATTTTAGTTTGACAGTAAGATGTGCAGGCACTTAGGAACCACCACACAAAACCCTAGCCCCCACCTCCTTCTTCAGGACGCCAATAAATCCTTTCTGGCCGCAATTTGCGGCCAGAGCAGGTTAGAAACCTCTCGTTTTTGCTTCAGGGCCCTATCTCCAGTAAACTTGACCCTTGGCATATGCAATTTTGACTGATTCCATCTAGGGTAGAATCTGGGGTAGTTTTCTTGTGTTGGCGCGTGGTTTACGACTTGTTTTAGCATGGATTTTGGTATTTGGTGATTCATTTTTGTCGGATGGCGTTTGAACGTCAACGGCAAAGGGTTATTGATCATGTTTGCATGCGAGAACATATGTTTTTACCTATGGGCATAGCGTATGCCGTTTTGGTTTCCGATGTGATTTTCATGTGCTTTAGCGTTTGTGATATCCTTGTAGGTACCCCACGTAACGTCGAGGCGTTGAAGATAAATATGGCGACATCGGCATCGGCACACAATAAGCAAGGTGAGTAGATTTATATCTACGGGGAGAAGTCGGGTGGATGGCGTATAGCACCCCCGCAGTCCGTGGTGATGTATACGAATACGTATGCACACATATATTTATTATATGTTGTTTGAGTTGATTGATGATACAGATGGATTTTTGGTTTTCTTGGATTGGTTTAGTGTAGTTGCGAAACCCTAGAGTAGTAGTTGCACCTACACACACACGCACACACATACTTGCATACTTTTTTCTTTTACCTGTGCGTATATGGAGATATGTATATTTACACATGGGTATGGGACTATGTGTTCATATACTGGATTTAAGGATAATACTTGGGATTTGAGATGAGTCGATGAGATTTGATTTGAGGCCGTGAGATCGGTGATTTGGCAGGGTTTGTATTTGAGATACGACATGACGTTGTAGCGGGTCCTTTGACGTGGTGTTTCACACACGTGCATGCATACTTAGATGGTACCAGTATTGTACTACACATAGATCAGTACCCGGATTATGATCTTTGATAAAGAGGATACCAGAAGAATAATATGATGAATGTGATACTGACCCATACCCAGATCTGGGATGCCGTACGACGGATTTACATACGAGCTATATATTGATGATAGATCCGCACTCTTGACTTGGGGATGTCTTATTATAGATATCGTATCGGATATGATACTATTGAGGCGGGATCACCGACTAATATATATGTATATATATGTATCGATTCAGATGTTAGGCGGTTTTCTTACCTTTAGTTCAGCTTGTTAGCTCAGCCGTATAGTTTAGTGTAGTTGTTAGACTAGATTAGACTCCTACCATTTCAAAACTAACGAATCGCGTGTATTTTAAAAGACAGGCCAAGGGATTCTATGGATATTTCAAAGGACGTATCTTTTCTTAAAAACACCGTAGCCCTTATTTTCAAAACACCGCGATCCGTGTTATTTTAAAAGGCGCTACTGTATGACTTTTATTTATATTAAATGCAGATTATTTATCGTTGTATCTAGTATTCAGCTCCTGCACATTATTGTTGTTCGCTCCGCATCGCATACTTATATTGTGATTTATATACCATTATTGATACCATGCTATTAGGACACCAGCACCATTACCGATGATGCGTATGCTCCACGGACACTTACTTGCCGGCTCACACACATCATCATCGGTAATTGCCATGTCACACACACTTAGAAAATACTTTTACATTGACATAGCTTGTTAGTTATTAGTTTCGACATGATATTAGTGTACTTGCCTTATATGCCAGTTTAGACATTTCAGTTATTACTTGCTACTTCATGCATATTGTTATTCACTGTTATGCCTCATTCATGGATTTTTATGCCTACATTCACTGTTTTATGTGCTATTGGTGATTTGGATTCGGATTTTCATGAGATTTCCTGGATTTGGGGGAAAACCGCAAAAACATTTATAAACTTCTTTTCTCTCTCTTTTTAAATGAAAAGTGCGGTTTTCCCATGATGTATGAGTCGTCCACCATAAGTTTGCTGATGGATTTCGAGACCCGATTCGAGGAGTTGGATGAACCGTTTCGGGTACATGGTGGGCCCGGTCAGTACCCCGGGGCAAGAAGGTCGCAGATGATGGCGTTGAGCCTGGCAGGGGAGCACTACCGACCGGTTATTTTACCCGACGCGTCGGATATCCGGAGGATACCGTCGTGGTCTTGTGATGGATATTAGGGGCCAGTCTGGACTGACGGCGCCCTAGATAGTGAGATTGAGATTTTGAGATATTGAGGTACCGAGCCTGAGATATTGAGATTGAGATTTATGTTTTGTGTCGATGCTAGACACTGTTGATGCTGATTTCATTATGATACCTCGTTTTAAATATACAAAAAAAAATCTCACTAAGTTATGAAAGCAGTTTCTTCGTTTTCATGTATTCTATTTTCATGCATTCGTACCTCATCAATATGATATATTGCTACTTGAGGCACTGACACGAGCACTTGGTATTATGGTTGTTTGGAGGTATACCCTAGCCATTGTTATAGGCTGCAGGTTATATATTTGAGGATATATTATGATCGTATGACCTAGGATTGCGTTGTTCATGCGATTTCTATTTATAGATGTTTTCTACTCACGAGTTGGCAACTCACCCCCGTTGTGCCACAGTTTCTTGCAGGTTTTGCCGTACAGGTTTCATTACGGCTTTGCTGGCACTACTTCCATTTCCGGGTGATTTGCTAGTAGGTGGGTTCACTTGTATCGTGACCATCAGTATACTTTGTATATTATTATTCTGTTGTATCTAGAAGTTCCATCAACCAAACATGTATTTATTTCAGAGATAGAGACAAGTGATGTTTATTCTTTCGACCTTAGAGTCGCACGTTGTATTTCTATGGATTTCATGTTGTTTTGAGTTTCCTTTTCTGTTGTGATCCTCGCCCTTCGGCGTTGTATATTATTGCTTGCGTGGTTGTGACCGTCGATTGACGAAGAGCTAGCTCCTGCTTGGGGATGCCTTTATTCATTATATATGCTTTATCAGGTTTTGTACCCGTTTGGGGTCTGTTTTTACAAAGGAAACTCTGCAGAAATTTTTAGAAAAGACTTGCGATTTTAAAATGCATATTTCGGCGTATGTTGCAAACTACTTGATTTAAATTGGTTTTTCCTTCACTCTACTACTTTCTTTGGTTTGGATTTCTGGGTTTTCGGCTTACTTAGATTACGTACGCCTCGAGACGTTTCGTAATTTAAGTGTCAGTCATGTTCCGTACTTTCGGGTCGTGACAAAGTTGGTATCAAAACGTTAGGTTTTACCTTCGGAGCGTAGGATGACCATTGGTTGATGGAGTATGTAGCTTGAGTAGAGTGACGTACCGTACGTATGTTCCGCGGCATATTTACGATACGCTACTCCACTTAAGAAGCCTTAGGATGTACATTTCTTTGTTCGGTATTATATTCATTCATGATCTAGCCTCATCGGTACCAGTTATGATTTTGCTGCCACGATTACGGGCAGGGAGAGCTACGGCTAGAGTTGCGGTCAGCACGAACTCGTCACGAATGAGGACTGACCAGGGCGTAAATTCCGGCGACACACGATTGCAGAGATGTGTCTTTTTATGGTGTTTTCGCGTCACGAGCGTTTGACGGATCGTTGTATGAGATTTCTCGGTCGTGCAGATCAGCACCAGAGGATTGAGCCACTGATAGAGGCCAGCCAGATTTTGATGACAGTTGATGTATTGCGTATTCATGATGATTGAGGCACCATTCAGCGTGCAGACAAGTGAGCCAGTTATTGCTGCGAACGACGAGATATCGCCCAGGTATTGGAGCTATTACAGTACGAGTTGTACTAAGAGATGATAGAAGGTCGCTAGTCACCAAGGATGAATGACTAGGACATGTGATTCGTTCGCCTACCCCGATGCAAGGTCATCAAATAGGTTGATTCCAGCTAGAGACAACTTCACGCGGATACGCTGAGAGTCGACAGAGACGATCGAATGTCAGAAACCTATTATTCCAAGTTTAAAGTATTCGGAAAGACAAGCAGGCAATGCTATGGACCCTCTAGAAGAATGAAACCCTAACTGAACATAATGAACGTGTGAAAGCCTTTGAACCTTAGGGTTTGCGGCAGTTCCGCGACGCCATTAGTGAGGCTTGGGTTTGCCCTTCTACGGCTGGACCACCGATGTTGTGGTATGTACTCGATACTATTAAACTGTACCCAAGATGTTGAGCTCTTGGGGGATTATGAGGTTTTGACGAATCGATCGGATGATTCGACTTCATTCGGATGCTAGGTGGTGAGATGCACTTTTTGGGAGACTCCAGATACGAGGATAGCCGTTGGAGCTCAGTCCATGCAACCATGACGAGACGAGTCTGAAGCAGTCGACATTAGAGGAAAGTGGAGTAAGAGGTTCGTACAAGATCTAGATAAGATGACATTCCACTCCGTCGACATCAGAGATGCGATACGCATGCCGAGTAACTGTACTTGGATATACCTTCCAGAAGGAGTCGCGATGAGTACGCAGCCATTCCGGAACAAGAAACAGATATAGTAAAGGACGATGACTTTCGGAAAGTTCGGCAGAGACGAGATTTGGGAGAGACCGCGACGGGACCTTTCTGGAATGAATTACGAGAAGACTTGGACCTAGGAGTGGTCATGTTACGCACACCAGCAGGACAGAGTTCAGAATCGTCGACAAGACATGCTATGAGTGACCACGACAGTTGGCCAGAGATTCTTGGAGGATGTGCTTGAGCGGGACTATTCCGCCATACTTGATTTCGGTATTTTGGGCGATCTATTCGCATGATTGATTTTGATGATTGAGTTTCACGATATTTGTTTTCATGCACCATGGTTGCACCTACTGAGTATTTACGATTTTTGCACAGTTATGGCACTTGATGTCACGCCCCGCTTCCCAGAGTACGCTAAGATGGGCACGTGACATAGCCAACCATGCTACCTGTGGATAGGAAAAATCCTTCCACAGCCACATTACGGCTGTAGAGATATCAAGAACAGGAAAGTAAACCAACTATCTAGTACATGCCCATAAGCCAGAGTAAAAGAGTTAAGAAATAACAATGTGCGGAAGCCAAAAGGTACAATAAATGAAACACCTGGAAGTGAAACAACATACTGACAGGAACTTCACCGCTCGGTCTAACAGCGGCAATACTCCTGATCAGTCTGCATCAAGGTAGAAGAATCTGGGCCATGCAAAACCCAAACGTCAGCGCATCAAGTCATCAAGTAATAAAACACAAACAGGGTAACAGGCAATGCAATATAATCATGAATGAAAAGCAAGTGTAACAGTAATGTAAATCAGGGCAGTGAAGGGTAGTGTGTAGTGAGTAAACTAAACTGTTCTATTAGGTTATCTACTCTCAAGTCTTTGAAATCAATTTGATGAATCATCGATGTAACTCAATAGTATCTCGTGCATGCCCGGGACCATGGTCTATAGACTCTCGGGCTGAAACCGAGACGTGCCGCTAGGCACTAACAAGAAAGGAGTACAGACCAACGATGTCAGCATCACCGTCACGAGGCGAGCCTACCCTCAAAAACTGATCAGTATAAGCGAGCAACCGTCGAGTTACAAGTCAGGATTTCATCATTGATTTCCCCATGCCCCCAAGTTATATGTGTCAAGTCAGGTATTCCGTAATCAAGAACTAATGCCAACACAGGATCAGGTAAGAGCAGGTTTGTCTGGATAGACAACAGGAACGGTCCGTGAGGACTACATGTCAGGTTGGTTGGCATTAGGCACAAGATCAGATAACAGGTCAAGCAATGGTACATCAGGTCAAGTCAAGTAGTGTACGGTACCATGTCGGGTCAAGTAATATGTGTGTAGCAAGTCATGTCAGGGTGTACAAGATATCATGTGGGTGCTCATACTCAACTAACATAATCATGGTTATAAATGAACAAGCATGGGTACCAACAACACAATAAATTAGCACATGTAATAGGTTAAGCAATATGCACAGATTAAACTACTCAGCTGTACGGTTATCAGTTTGTGTTTCAGAGATGATTTCAACATTATATAAATACAGTATGACAATTATGGCTGTTAAATCATGTTAACAAGTATTAAGAAATTCTAGGGATGCAATGATTTATAAATAGGTTAAATGGATGAAATCACAGCTAAAACAGGTTAAAATGCACACGAGTGTCCGATGGAGTAACACTATAGAAAGAATACCATAGGCTATGTCAATAGTTAAAATATGATTAGAATATATAAATGTGGTTATCTGGTTTAATAAAGTAAAAGCAAACGGTAGGTTTCAAGTCTGGAAACTAAAAACGACATAACGCGACATCGAACATGTAAAAGGGAAATCATGGTACTAGAGTTAAACTACGGGTTTAAAGTGCCATCAAATGTATATATAATATATTAATTAGCATGTAGCAAGTTTTACTTGCCTCGGGGATCCACAGATGCACGACACGCAGCAAGAATGCGAGAAAACGACGGAAAATCTCCATCGGGTCGTCTGGATCGTCAGCGTCACGTACGGCTCCGACGATAGCGATCGACAATCCTATCGAAGTACTCACGATCCTCTTTTGCTAAATTCAAAGGATCTCAGTTCGATGATCAGGGAAATGACGATGAAACGATGCAAAGATCAAAGCTTTGGATCTCTGCTGGGGCTCAACCTGAACTAGGCTTGGGTAGTGATGCGGCCAAGGAACATAGCGATACCGGCGATAAAGGCTTCGTCAACAGTGAGGGTTGATGCGATGAGTTTTTGCTGCGATAGGATTGGCGGCAAGGGTAGCGATGTTGGTGGTGCTCCATTGGTGAAGTCTCGCCGAAAGAGATGGAGTCGTGGGTTAACATCGGTGAGGCGGCTGCTGTCGATGATGGGATGATAGTTTGAAGGTGGTGTTCCCAGATCGGTGGCTACTCGAGGAAGACGAAGGTGTCGATGGTTGCAGTGTTGGGAGATGAAGGCGTGGGGTTCTGCGTTGCAACGAGGGTCTCAGTTTGGGATGCAGGAGAACAGGAGAAGGGAGACTGGGCTGTCGCCAAAGAGGTTAGAACGCTGGGTTTCTTTTGGGTTGAATAAACAGAAGATGACAAGGGTGATGGTGAGACACCGGTGAATGGAGGGGTCGGAGGCGACTGATCGGCGATGGTGTTAGGTTGGGTAAGGGTCTCGACATAGTGATGGGTTCAGGGAGAAGGAGGTAGCAATGGTAGCTGAGGGGTTAGGAGCGATGAGATGGTGGAGGCGAGGTCGAGGGTGTGAGGGAGACGACGACGATGAGGAAAGGCCGACGAGATGGTCGGTCGATAGATTTAGTGTTCTCGCAAGTGGGTGTGCAGGCTTAGGAGAATAGAGGGATGCGTGGAAGTGAGTACGAGGGTGAGGAGGAGAGGAGAAGGTAAGTTCGGAGACTGTGGTAATCTGGGGCGCCGGAGGTGATGAAGGGAAGATGAGAATTAGGGTTAGGGTTCGTTGAGCTTCTCGTCGTGGGGATAAAAGAAGTGAAGAAGAAAGAAGGGAGGTGATGCTAAGGCATGAAGGAGGGTGAGCGGATCGCGAGGAACGGAGATCGCGATAAGAGAGAGAAGCATGAGAGGAGAAAGAAACTTGTCTTTTGCGAGGCGAGAGAGAGAGACCGCGAGAATGAGAGAGAGAAGGAGAGAAGAGAGAGGAGGGGGGGAGAGAGAGAAAGGAAGAAAGGAAGAGAGAGGCTGAGAGAGGGAGAGAGAAAAGTGGGGGCCACGAGAGAGAGCTGGAAAGAGAGAGAGAGAGAGAGTTGGGATCAAAAGATAAAATATTCGTTTGTTAATTAGTTAAAGATTTTTAAAAGATTTTAGTTAGCTGAATGTTAAGATTTCAAATTAATAATATATTTAGTTAGGTATAAAATTTAAACTGTTTAAACGAAATTAAATATTAAATAATTTGAATTTTGGCGGGATACAAAATATTCCAAAATACGCCCGGGTCGGGTCTAAAAATTCAGATTTAAAATATGAAAAATATATGCGACTTCCAAATTTCAAAATGAATGCTCAGGTAATGAAAAAGTATACCCCCAAGAACGGATGCACGTACGTGCGCCTAGCCATCCAAACACGTCCGTTTCACTGAACGGGACGAGAACAAGATGCGCGGATGCTACCACGGAGTTAGGGGTATCACGCAAGCCATGTTATGTAATTTAAAATATTTTCTGTGACTTAAAATGTTATACGGTAAAATATGCAATGCTAGATGAAATGCCAGTATGCAGTATACATGAAATACACGTGTCTAAGTAACAAGTCAAGATAATCTATAAATATGAATCAAACAAGTTCAAGCAAGCGGGTCAGGTCGAATGCCCAGTAACATGTAAAGTACTATTCGCACCCAAACACGCTAAATCAGGAATAGACCATGGATAAGTAAAATACTGAAACTGGAATTGGTATAAATGAACTCGGGTGTTACACTTGATATCGTTTTCGTGCCTTGGTTTCTCATGTTTATGATTTTATGGGCTTCATACAGTTGAGTTGATTTTGTGCATATGTACGCACACGATTTGGTTTTTGCACTCGGTATAGTTCATATATGCTTGCAATGCAGTGATACGCATTTTGTGCACTTAGATGCACTGGACTTCGATTTCGATTGTGATGTTCGATATTTGTTTTGTGCACCTTGTGCACTTGATTGGATTTTGCACTTGTTCGGCGCTTGATATTGGATTTCATGATTTCGTGCATGATGGATGCACCTGATTTGGGCTTTCGCACATGTTTGGCGCATGTTATGAGATGCGATTTTTGTGCACACCAGATGCACTAAATCGAGAGTCTTCGTGCATGTCAGATGCATCTGATCTTGCTGTCAGGCACACACGTTGCCTATGACAGATGTTTCGTGCACACCCGTTGCACCTAGATATTGTTTTGTGCACCTATATGGCACATATTTAGATTTGATTTCCGTGCGCACCAGACGCACAGGGTTTTCATATGCACATTTTGGGATTGATTTCTTGTGGAGCGGTACGTTTTATGATGATTGCTATGAGTTTTTGCACTGAGCAGGACTAGTCAGAGGACAGTACCTGAATATATTTTGCATGCACTGATCGTTTTCGAAGGGATTTCCAAAAGCGAGCTATAGTCTCAGTATTTACCTACGTGTCCGATATGACACGAAACGTTTAAAATAAGGAAACCCTTCTAAATTGTTTTCAAAAAACGGCGGGACGTGCATATTAAACAAAGGATATATATAGAGAGTTATTTTCTTACAATTGGCGTCCGCTACTGTGCAGTGTTATGCGCATTGCACAGCGACTTTAAAAGATTTGGCATGCATTTCCTCCAGATATTTGCATGTATAGATTGATATTTACATGTATAGTTTCGAGTTATATCATATTGGTTTTGCTTGGATTTGGCCTTCGTATCTTTACCTTGACTCCGATGATTGCGGGACGCTTGACGGAGTTTCGATTTTGAGTTATCTGCTCACTACTCATGCAAATGCATTGCGCTATGATGCGTTTTATGTATTGATGATTTCGGAGCCCCGACGACTTGGACTTTCATTTGAAATGTTTTAGAATTTGGGGGTTTAAATTTAAATTCGGAGACCGAATTTCTTTAAAGGGAGAAGATTGTAACATTTCAAAAAAATAAAATATTGTTTTTGGGGATTTTTATAATTTAATATTATTTTAATGAATATTTTATTATTTCGGTATGATTAAATACCGATAAATGGGAAAATTTTGGAAAAATTATGGAAAATTCTAAAATAGGGTATTTTATGGAATTATGCCATTTTTAAGTTTTTATGGTTAATTATATGCTAATTTAGTGCTAATCGCGATTAAAAATCGCTAATCGGGTTTTCAGCTTTTTGGTGCAAAACATGCACATATCATTTTTCCACACTTGTTACATTTTCTTACATGTTGTGGGTGTATGGTTACCTAGGATTACCATTGGATGAGAAGGAATAAAGGAAAAAGAAAAGAAAAGAAAAAGGTATGGTATAATGAAGAGAGAGAAAGAGTAGGTCAACCCTTTTGTTTGAAACCATCCCCATCATTTCTTCTTCTCATCTTCTCTCTCCCTCCTAGTGAGCTGCTGCTGCTCATGCTCCTCTTCTCACTCCCATCCTCTTCAATCCCCCAAAACACCATGGATCCAACCCCAAAACCCTATTCCCATTTTACAAAAATCGTTCCCAAGCTCGAGAGGAACGCCATGGACCAAGAAAGAATGGATTTTGAGGACTTTGAGCAACTCAAGAAAATTCTTGAGTTTCCAAAGGAGGTAATTTCTGCACCATTAGTATAGTGTTTCAATTCCTTGCGCATCAATACTTGTTTCATGTCGATATGGTGTGCTTTGATGGACTTTGGAAATTTCAAGTTAGGGTTTAGGGTTTGATTTAAATCAAAGGTGAATTGAGGTGTAGTTAGGGACTACAACCCCTGGTGTGATGTTATATTAGACCAAACCAGAGATTATAACCTAGAATATGGATTTACAGAAACGATATCGGGGAAAACTGTAAATCTGTGAGTGTAATTAGAAATCTGCTATCACCCGAGCCATCTGAAAATAATTTTGGTTTGACAGTAAGATGTGCAGGTACCTAGGAACCACCACACAAAACCCTAGCCCCCACCTCCTTCTTCAGGACGCCAATAAATCCTTTCTGGCCGCAATTTGCGGCCAGAGCAGGTTGGAAACCCCTCGTTTTTTCTTCAGGGCCCTATCTCCAATAAACTTGACCCTTGGCATATAAAATTTTGACTGATTCCATCTAGGGTAGAATCTGGGGTAGTTTTCTTGTGTTGGCGCGTGGTTTACGACTTGTTTTAGCATGGATTTTGGTATTTGGTGATTCGTTTCTGTCGGGTGGCATTTGAATGTTAACGGCAAAGGGTTATTGATCGTGTTTGCATGCGAGAACATAGGTTTTTACCTATGGGCATAGCGTATGCCGTTTTGGTTTCCGATGTGATTTTCATATGCTTTAGCGTTTGTGATATCCTTGTAGGTACCCCACGTGACGTCGATGCATTGAAGATAAAGATGGCGACATCGGCATCGGCACACAAGAAGCAAGGTGAGTAGATTTATATCTACGGGGAGAAGTCGGGTGGATGGCGTATAGCACCCCCGCAGTTCGTGGTGATGTATACGAATACGTATGCACACATATATTTATTATATGTTGTTTGAGTTGATTGATGATACAGATGGATTTTTGGTGTTCTTGGATTGGTTTAGTGTAGTTGCGAAACCCTAGAGTAGTGGTTGCACCTACACACACACGCACACGCATACTTGCATACTTCTTTCTTTTACCTGTGCGTATATGGAGATGTGTATATTTACATATGGGTATGGGACTATGTGTTCATATACTGGATTTGAGGATAGTACTTGGGATTTGAGATGAGTCGATGAGATTTGATTTGAGACCGTGAGATCGGTGATTTGGAAGGGTTCGTATTTGAGATACGACATGACGTTGTAGCGGATCTTTTGACGTGGTGTTTCACACACATGCATGCATACTTAGGTGGTACCAGTATTGTACTATACATAGATCAGTACCCGGATTATGATCTTTGATAAAGAGGATACCATATGAATAATATGATGAATGTGATACTGACCCGTACCCAGATTTGGGATGCCGTACGACGGATTTACGTACGAGCTATATATTGATGATAGATCCGCACTCTTGACTTGGGGATGTCTTATTATAGATATCGTCTCGGATATGATACTATTGAGGTGGGATCACCGACTAATATATATGTATATATATGTATCGACTCAGATGTTAGGCGGTTTCCTTACCTTTAGTTCAGCTTGTTAGCTCAGCCGTATAGTTTAGTGTAGTTGTTAGACTAGATTAGACTCCTACCATTTCAAAACTAACGAATCGCGGGTATTTTAAAAGACAGGCCAAGGGATTCTACGGATATTTCAAAGGACGTATCTTTTCTTAAAAACACCATAGCCCTTATTTTCAAAACACCGCGATCCGTGTTATTTCAAAAGGCACTACTGTATGACTTGTTCTTATATTAAATGCAGATTATTTATCGTTGTGTCTAGTATTCAGCTCCCACACATTATTGTTGTTCGCTCCGCATCGCATACTTATATTGTGATTCATATACCATTATTGATATCATGATGTTAGGACACCAGCACCATTACCGATGATGCGTATGCTCCACGTACACTTACTTGCCGGATCACACACATCATCATCGGTAATTGCCATATCACGCGCACTTAGAAAATACTTTTACATTGACATAGCTTGTTAGCTATTAGTTTCGACATGATATTAGTGAACTTGCCTTATATGCCAGTTTAGACATTTCAGTTATTACTTGCTACTTCATGCATATTGTTATTCACTGTTATGCCGCATTCATGGAATTTTATGCCTACATTCACTGTTTTACGTGCTATTGGTGATTTGGATTCGGATTTTCATGAGATTTCCTGGATTTGGGGGAAAACCGCAAAAACATTTATAAACTTCTTTTCTCTCTCTTTTTAAATGAAAAGTGCGGTTTTCCCATAATGTATGAATCGTCCACCATGAGTTTGCTGATGGATTTCGAGACCCGATTCGAGAAGTTAGATGAACCGTTTCGGGTACATGGTGGGCCCGGTGCGGTACCCCGGGGCGAGAAGGTCGCAGATGATGGCGTTGAGCCTGGCAGGGGAGCACTACCGACCGGTGATTTTACCCGACACGTCGGATATCCGGAGAATACCGTCATGGTCTTGTGATGGATATTAGGGGCCGGTCTGGACTGACGGCGCCCTAGATAGTGAGATTGAGACACTGAGATTTTGAGATATTGAGGTACCGAGCCTGAGATATTGAGATTGAGATTTATGTTTTGTGTCGATGCTAGACACTGTTGATGCTGATTTCATTATGATACCTCGTTTTAAATATACAAAAAAAATCTCACTAAGTTATAAAAGCAGTTTCTTCGTTTTCATGTATTCTGTTTTCATGCATTCGTACCTCATCCATATGATATATTGCTACCTGAGGCACTGACACGAGCACTTGGTATTACGGTTGTTTGGAGGTATACCCTAGCCAGTGTTATAGGCTGTAGGTTATATATTTGAGGATATATTATGATCGTATGACCTAGGATTGCGTTGTTCATGCGATTTCTGTTCGTAGATGTTTTCTACTCACGAGTTGGCAACTCACCCCCGTTGTGCCACAGTTTCTTGCAGGTTTTGCCGTACAGGTTTCATTACGGGTTTGCTGGCACTACTTCCATTTCCGGATGATTTGCTAGTAGGTGGGTTCACTTGTATCGTGACCATCAGTATACTTTGTATATTATTATTCTGTTGTATCTAGAAGTTCCATCAACCAAACATGTATTTATTTCAGAGATAGAGACCAGTGATGTTTATTCTTCGCCTTGGAGTCGCGCGTTGTATTTCTATAGATTTCATACTGTTTTGAGTTTCCTTTTCTGTTGTGATCCTCGCCCTTCGGCGTTGTATATTATTGCTTGCGTGGTTGTGACCGTCGATTGACGAAGAGCTAGCTCCCGCTTTGGGATGCCTTTATTCATTATATATGCTTTATCAGGTTTTGTACCCGTTTGGGATCTGTTTTTACAAAGGAAACTCTGCCGAAATTTTTAGAAAAGACTTGTGATTTTAAAATGCATATTTCGGCGTATGTTGCAAACTACTTTATTTAAATTGGTTTTTCCTTCACTCTACTACTTTCTTTGGTTTGGATTTCTGGATTTTCGGCTTACTTAGATTACGTACGCCTCAAGAAGTTTCGTAATTTAAGTGCCGGTCATGTTCCGTACTTTCAGGTCGTGACAGTCTCGGTTTCATAATTTGTTATTGCTATGAGACGGGCCTCCGCTTGAGACTGTTGGGCCTGGTACGAGGCGAGCCGACTTTCAAACTCCTTTTCGGTAACTTTGTGAGCTTCAACCATCTCGCGAGTAAAAATGACGGTTTTATCAATAGCTGCCAACTCCCTGATAGCTTCTTGAAGCACCCGCCAAAGGTCATACGCACGAGTGGTCTTGGCCGTGAGTTCAGCTTGAAATTCCCCCAGCGCATTGGAAGCCAGCTCCCTCTCCGAAAACTTTCGGTTGAGCCACTTCTCACATGACTGTAGATTTGCGGCGCACCGTTCAACCAGCCCCCGCAAGCTCGCCTTTGCAGCCACGACCTCTGAAAGAAGGCGCGTGCACTCAATACTATGTAAGCAAGCCTCCACCTGACGAAAAAACTCGACTCAAACATGCACCAATGTTTCATCATGGTAAGCGGCAAGAAAGGGAAGAGAAATGTTGGCTTCAGCAACAAATTCTTCGGCCGGGATCGAGCTACCAGCACGAAGATCTTCGATGAGAGCCGACAAAGAGTGAAGGCTTTGCTTCGCCATCCGTTCAGATGCCCGTAGGGCATAAGGGCCAGGTGGCATAATGATGCGAGATTCCAGCGGGGTAAGAATGGGCAAAGCTGTTAAGATTTATAAACAATCAGCGAGATTTGCAAACAAAGAGTAGATAGAACAACGTCGAAACTTTGCTTACCCACAGTCATGCAAGAAGGGTTTAAAAGATCCCCAGGCCCGTCAAGGATCTCAACTTCGTCATCAGCTTCCAGAACTACAGAAGACATTAGCATCGTTATACGAAATAATAGTAATGCCATAAGGAGGGGCAAATAACACTAACCTTTCCCAGAAGAGAGAACGATGTGTTGCGGGGATATTGCCTGTGGAGCGGCCATCTCGAGCAAACGCTGGAAAGATTTTCTGGGGATAGGTCCGCGATGGACGCCGCCAATCTTCGTAATTCTGAAAAGACGGAAGGATTCAGATAATGAAGAGATAATTAAAATAGAAGATAGAAGAATACCTTCGATACTCCTCCCGCTTTGAATAGGAGGGATAGCAGCTTCGGCAGCCTCCTCCATACCCTCAGGCACATCATCGAAGACATTTGCTGGTGTGATGGCTATCAGTTGAGGAGTAGCAGCCACCACTTCAGGGACGGCGATCTCAATTACCCGTTCCACCATCTCCAGGCTATCACCAGAAAGGTCCACTAAATCCATGGCCGGTAAGGACACCTCTTCAGAGTAAACGGGCACAGGGGGAACAGAAGCCGCTAATGGAAGCTCTAGCGCAGGAATAGCAACTGTAACGACCCCTTCCACACCTACTGGTGTCTCATCGGGGATATTTACAGAGTCCACAGTCAAGACGCTACTTGAGCTCAGATTCTCTGGCATGGCCGAAGTCCCTGCAAAGTTTACGAAGATAAGAAGACATAGAAAGCAAAACAAATTACTTGCCAAAGGGAAAATACAGAAAAACGTGCATACCGATACGCCAAGATGCCTCGAGTATAGCTTTTTCAAGCCGACGTTCCTTCCTAAGAAGGTATGCTCGCCGGGGTTCTAGAGTAGATTCATGGCCGCCAGTCCACAACGACAACTCATCTTCAGAAGCGGCAGAGATAGGCTGTTTGAGGGCTATCTCACCTCCCTGCTCCAGAGGACCTATAAATACTCGCCGTCTAGATGGAGGATCTTCGTAGAATATTACGACATGATATGAACTTTTCGAGATGCGCACGTTCTCGGTCTCATCCTGGGAACGCCTTATAGCCTTAGCCAATTGTGCGGCTTTCTCGACAGATGAACCTGGAAAAGGAAGACCATCATTCGGATCTTGCATAGATATTGGTTTGTCTTGAATGATAGGTTCGGATTCCATTAAAAAGTCAAGCAGACCGGTGACTGTCTTCTTCCTCCGCTTCGACCTGGAACTAGCGCTGGAAGATGATCGCTTCCTTCCCTTCGGCGCTTTGGTGCGACGTTGCCCAACCTCACCTCCAGTATCCTCTTTTGGCAGTGCTACCGATGATGACATTGCAATCGATGACGCCGCAACCGATGGAACTGCTACTGATGCCTCATCAGAAGCCCTTGCCTGAGCTCTAGTGCGCATCGGCATACCAACTGTGGGTGGAGTCAGGCCCGCATCCACCGCCTCGGGAATAAGGCACCAGTACCCCTCAAGGGAGGGCGAACCATTGTCCGCGGTCGCGGCGAGACTCCCATAGCCTGGATCGGGGTGGGAGTTCTATATCTAAAAAGTATCCTCTTCTCCTCATCAATGATGGGACCAACTCGGTGGCGGTACCAACCCGTAAACCCCCCCCCCCACACACACCTTGGAATGCAGTCGGCCTCAGGGATCATGAAGCGAGAGCCGGTGTTCAGCCGCATGAAGTGATGAGTGGCGTCACGAACAACTTCCAAAGACGAGCTGTGCTCCACTATGAATGCCTCGAAGGGAACACCCTGGTTATAACCCAATTGCCAGGCAAAGCGGTGTGGATTATACCGCATAAAAAGAACCGCATCGTTTTGACGGAACACCAAATAACCCGGTCTGATCGAATATAAGTGCATGGCTTCCCTAGGCTTCAAGGATGGTGCTCCCTCTTTCGATAAATCAAACAGTTGCTGAATAGGTCCCGAAGGAGCAGAGAGGACTCGATCATTGAATACCATCCCGCCTTCGTTGGCATAAGGATTAAGTAGCACATGAAGAGCCCCTAACTGAGTCGGATCAGAAGCAGAAGCATCCACTAATCTCATGAGCCGCGGGAAGGTATAAGCATCATAAAAACCCAGTCTATGGTGCGCAGCGAATGCCCCTAACACGTGCATCTCAATCCACGACGTAAAATAATGAAGAGAGAAATTCACCACATCCACACCCGGGGTCGAGGTATTGGCCGCAGTACTCAGCCCATGGTACAAGTGCGATAACCCTGCAATGCCCACGGCTAGTCGTGTCCTTTCGGCAATGCGATGAGCAGGATAAATGACCGAGGCTTTCATAAAGCGATGATGCGTTGGAACGACAAACCAACTGAGCCAAAGGATGATAAAACCGACGAAGAAAGTTTCTTCATCTATACCGGGAGCCGCAATCGACTCAAAAGGTACGGCCGACAAGATTGGGATGTAAAACTGTGGCAAATCTTCTTCTCTGGCTGGTAGCTTATTTAGCCCAAACCCAAAGGGGTCGTTAATATTCGCGAACTTCGGAGCCTCCTTTGATAGGACGTCTCCACGAAGGAAGCAGGCGATAAAACTCTTAAAAGTGACGCCATGTTCTTCTGACTCTGCGAACAGCTTCTCGAAAATACCCAGAGTCTTGATTAGACTTGGATACTTGTGACGGACAGCATTTTCGGTCGACAAGTCGTCAAGCGTAGCAGGCACAGTTGCGAATGAATACTCGTCAGGAGGCAGCAATTCTTCATAAGGCGCTCCCCTGATCGGCAGACTGGAGATCTCGCGAAACTCTTCCAAAGAGATCGAAACTTCGCGATCCCCTAACAAGAAAGAGATGGTGGAAAGATTCTACTGATTTAGGAAAGCTTTAACCCACCAAACATGGGGAGACTGATAATGAAAGAGAGACGCGTACACCGCCTGATAAAGCCCTACCTTCTGCAGTCGCGCACGATGAGCGGACAAGATATAACGAGCCCAGAGAAGATAGCCCGTTGGATGGCGAGGGGTAAGCCCTATCTTATAGACTTGTCCCCAGGGCTGGGCTTCACCTTGGCAAATACGACGCCCTAAGATGTCTATGGCTGGCAAAGGGTGGTTTGGTATCCCAGTTGTCAACGGCTCAAGCCGGCCCGTAGGAGTCCAATCCAACACTTCCACGGCAAAGGCAGTCTGCAGACGCTCCATCGGTAAGAATGAGTGGAGAGGCTCTGTTGGCACCTCGCAAACAAAGCTGCGGCGGCCCCGAATGATATGTCAATACCAGGTTCCCCACAAAAGCAGGTTGGTGCAATCCGGGTCATGAGCCCTAATCATTGCCACACTTCTTCGTTAGACGGTGATTGAGGAAAAGCAGCCTCAGAGCGGGTAAAAGGAAAGTATGGAAGAGAAGCCATTGTTCCTGAAATAAGGGAAGGGAAAACTGTTGATGAAACCCACACGTGTGTGTGTATGTCTGTGTGTGTGTGTATAAAGACAATGAAAGAAAACAACAAGCAGCTTATTTCATGGGACCATTGATTGCAAAACACATGAGCCCTACAAAATCAATATGGCGGTTCACTAATGATGAGGCAGGATAATCATTATGAGAACAAAAGGAAGATTCTCAATAAATGAATAGTGGAGTTCAAATATCTCTGCACATTCCCTCAGGGAAAAGCCCATCATGAACTCTGTGCAAATCAAACAGAATCTCTCCTAAATATTTTTTGTCAAGAACAACTGAGGATAAAAATCCCAAGAAGCCTTCTTGTTAGAACTAATTTCTCTGAGAGAATTAAATTCCTTTTGAATAGAAGAATTAAATTCCAAGAAAATTTTCAGAGTTGAGCTCTTTGGAATGGAATTAAATTCCAGAAGAAAACAAGTACCATCATCAATCCCCTAAGATCAGAAAAACGCCTAACATTGGGGGTTTACTGCCTAAATATCGTGCATTCTTAGAGCTTGGAAAGATGAGTTTTTATTAAAGGAAAAAAACCCTTGGTGTGGATTTAAAATCCAAAGAGAAGTTTATAAAAAGTTCCTCGGTCGTTCAAAACCATTACATGAAAAAAAGATTCTTTTTTAGACAGAGTTAAACTCTGAAATTTTTTGAATAGAGAACTGAGCTCTGAGGAAGAGAATTAAATTCTCAAAGAAATTGAAAAAGGAAGAAGATGAAGGAATGGAGGCGTTGCTGATGAGACCGCTGCATTTATAGGACGTGATAGGAAACGGTCCATCTTCCCTGATCCCTAGGCAAATCCAATGGCCACAAAGGTGATAGCGTTGCACTCACGTGCAAACACGTGAGAACAACGCCGTGGGGGCATTTGTGCCCTCATGGGAACTGAATAAAATACAAATAAAGCAGCAAGGAAAACCCCTAAATGGGGCATCACGTGCTCACACGTGACCGGGCCTCACGTGCAAACACGTGACCTTTAATGGGCAGATTCTATCTACGCCTGAATGTGTAATTGATAAAGTCGCATGCCAACACATGATGGGCTCTTGAACCCACTGAATTAATAGAATTAAATTCTAATTAAAGGGAATTAAAAGCATTTGTTCCCTCATGGGAACTGAATAAAATACAAATAAAGCAGCAAGGAAAACCCCCAAAGGGGGCATCACGTGATCGGGTCTCACGTGCAGGCATGTGACCTTTTACAGGCAAAGCCTATAGGCGCCGAATGAAATAAACAATTGGAAATGCTTAATCAGTGGGGTCACGTGCCAACACGTGATGGGTTCCTGAGCCTTTTGAACTAATAGAATTAAATTCTAATTAAATTCTTAATCAATGGGGTTACGTGCTAACACGTGATAGGTTCCTGAGCCCTCTGAACTAATAGAATTAAATTCTAATTAAATGCTTAATCGGTGAGGTCACGTGCCAACACGTGATGGGTTCCTGATCCCTCTGAACTAATAGAATTAAATTCTAATTAAATGCTTTATCGGTGGGGTCACGTGCCAACACGTGATGGGTTTCTGAGCCCTCTGAACTAATAGAATTAAATTCTAATTAAATACTTAATCAGTGGGGTCACGTCTGAACAAGTAGAATTAAATTCTAATTAAATGCTTAATTGGTAATGTAACATGTCAACACGTGATAGACTCTTAAACTCTCTGAACTAATAGAATTAAATTCTAATTAAAAGGAATCAAAAACCCTAATTAGAAAAATATTTCCCTAGATCTTTCCAAACAAAAAATATTGCACTATGTAAAAGGGAGCACCGTTGGATTAAAAATCCAATGGTGATTAAAAAATCACCAATTTATAGAAAGATTCTGTACAAGGAAATATTTTCCTAAAATTTGTTAGGAACAACAAATAAAATATCTTATGGATTAAAAAATCCAATGGTGAATAAAATTCACCGAACGGTCTAAAAGATCATATTGGTTATAAAATCAATCAAAGATCTCTCAATGAGAAATTGCCTGAACAAACTGATTCTTTTCTTTCTCCTATAAATAGGAGACAAGAAGAGAAGAGAAAGGAGGGATATACAACAATAGAGAGAGAAGACAGAAGAGAAAAAAAGAAGAGGATTTAATTCTTCAGAAAGAAAAGAAGATCTCTTCAGAGAAAAAAAACTCTGGGTAAGAGAAGAAAGGAGTTTATTCTATAAGCTCCCACAAAACAAAAGAGAATTTAATTCTCAAACCAAGAGTTTAACTCTTCTAAATAAGAACTCAGTTCTTCCTCTGGTTGAAGATCTGCAGAAGCAGATCTCCCCATAAATTGAGAATTTAATTCTCATCGGGAAGATTCTGTCATGCAGATCTAAAACCTAAGGAAAGACCTAAGTTCAGAGAATTCTATTCTCCCACAAAAACATATAGGAATTTAATTCCTCTAACAAGGATAGGGTTTAATCCCTAATATAAGAACTTGGTTCTTCCTCATGGTGATAGATCTGCGGAAGCAGATCTCCCCATAAAATTGAAAAGTTAATTCTCATTCGGGAGATTCTGCCATGCAAATTTCCGAGGAATTAAATTCCTATAAAAAAAAGAAGAGAAGAGAAGTTAGTAAGGGACTTGAAACTCAGAATTATATGCATATTGATGATCACGTGGTAACACGTGACCCCCTTTCTTTGAACCAGAAAAAGAGATTTCCCAAAGTGTTTAACACTTATTTAAAAGGGAAAAGGGAAAACAATAAAGACAGTTTCTCTTTTAGGGTGTATCACGTGCTCCCACGTGACCCTTAAAAAGCTCCTCAAAACAAAAGGGAGTAAATCCAAGACAGATCCTCTTTTAGGGTGTATCACGTGCTCCCACGTGACCCCTAACAAATACTTTTAATATCCAACGCATGGATACCCATCGCGTGCCCACACGTGATGGTCATAAAGGTCAAGTGTTTAACACTTATATGCATATTCTGAGAGTAAAATAAAAGAAGCAAGGCCCAATCTTCAGGCGCCTCACGTGACCCCACGTGAGCGCTTCAGTTTTAGTGTTTAACACTACTTTAAGCGCCTCACGTGGGAGCACGTGAGCGCCGAATGTACTCTAGTGTTTAACACTATATTCGAGCCAATCTTAGCCCAAATTAGCTAAGTCTTCGAGAGGCAAGATCTCCTGAAACTGAACCCCAACTATACTCTTTTCTTCCAAAATTGATCATCCCATATGACATTCAAAGTAATTCCCAGAGCCTTTCAATCAATACTGGTTCAAGGGCACATCTCTTCATACCTCTGATATATGTCGTTGTAATTCTTCAACGTCTTCAGAGAGGCGGAGGGTCCCAATAACCAATAACTTTTGGTGCATCCCCAAACAGTTGAACCAAAACCACACAGACTATGACGTCTTTAAACTGGACTATAATGTCCTTAAACTTTATGGACTGTGGGGTCCTTAAACTCATAGACTATGATGTCTTTAAACTTTACAGACTATGATGTCTCTAAACTCCATGGACTATGATGTCCTTAAACCCACTGGACCGCAAAGTCCCTAAACTAAAACAATAGAGCCCAAATTCTCTTTTGTTGGATCTAAATGATCCTGTTGAGTAGATCTTAGTCTAAAATTAGATTAACGTATCCTCAACAAACGTTTAAGTTGATCTTAGTCTCAAATGAGATTAACGATCCTTAAACCCAACCCAAATCTAAGAAGATACGGATTTGGACTAATCCACGCCCTACGGGCGACAACATAAATTAGTCTCCGTATACAATCCACGGGCAACCAAAAATAAAACAAACAAACACGACACGAAGTGACCATCTGGAGAAAGAGAAAGTTGTTACCGCGATGCGGTAACGTAATTAACTGCAGGGGCTTGCGCCTGCAGGGAAGAGCATCCCCACAATCAGAAACCCCTCAAATGAGGGGGAATCTGACGAAATCTGCTACAACGGCCGCATCCGTCTAAACCTCCGATACACGGTGTCATAAATCAACTTGGCATCTTCGGAGAAGTGGACGGATCAAACCAAATAGCATCTGCCCCCAAATTCAGGCAAGACGTTTGTCTTCCCGTCTTTCAGCGAAGAACAAAAACGAATACACAACAAACGCATCATTAGAGAGTGATTCAAGATGTTCAAGTTAAAACCAATATATGATACTCGATGATAATATAAAACTTTTATATTCTCGTCGATACTCATATATGAAACTCAAAGCGCTACCTAGTCCCCGTCTATCGGTTAACATACGTTCGATGTTCGTCGTGACATAGAACTATACGAAGGTTGTTAAATATCGGACGATATACCTCGGTACTAACAACCAACGTGTAGTCTATGTGACGAGAAAATTCAATCGTATGATAACCGATAGATTTGTCCCGTGTGGACAAGTTAGGAATGCATAAAACAAACACCTGCATTCACTTGTGTTTTCATCCATTTCGAGTTATTTCGTCGGTACTTTTCCGCTGGTTCTCCGTGTACAAAGATAGATTAGATGTTCATTTCAACGTTATTTCACATCTTTGAAATGATTATCTATTCTATTACAGTGTACTCGGAGAACAGCGGGGAGGTGCTGCCGAAATTTTTTCGAAACAGTTGAAAGCACAAGCGAATGGGTGTCTGCTCTATACATTCTTAATGGCATAGAAGCCTTACCCCCGACAACCGAAACACACACATACAACACGAATACACAACAAACGCACACACAACACATACACACTAACAACCCTACACTTAAGCGACATCATAAATTGAAACACACATATATAGAATACAACTCATACATGGGTATCCTCAAATCTAACTTTGATTATCGATAATTTATTCTTTTCAATGACAAACGTACGCATAAAGCATATACACGGATTTACTTCTTTGTCAGTAACCATCCCGTTCTTAGATTTTTCAATATAGTCATCATAACCTATAATTTATATGTTATACAGTCTAACATGGCCTATGAATACGTCAAAGTTAAGAACTGGATTTATGTGGATTGGCAACAACGTATGCAACCTAAGTTTGTCGCAGGAGTTGCTGCTTTTATTGAATTTGCATGCGCACATAATAAGATCGTGATAGAGAAGATTCTCTGCCCGTGCGATAGATGTGGGAATAAGTACTGGCAGAAGGTAGAATTTGCAGAGCTTCATATCGTTAAATATGGTTTTACTAGACTTTATACAACTTGGCTATATCACGGGGAAAGAGAAGAACACAGTAATGCGGCAGAAGAAGAAGGAGACGACGATAATGCGGCAGGAAAAGAAGGAGAAAACGGTAATGCGGCAGAAGAAGAAGACGGTAATTTCTTTCCATCAGAAGAAATGGAGGATATGGTAGAGGCTGCCCTAGGTGAATATATTCGTACCGAAGATGACATTCCTTCCGATCAAGGACCGCGTGCGGATAAGTATGAAAATTTCATGAATGATACTAGAAAACCAATTTATGAGAATGCAAAGTATTCCACCCTCTCATAGTTCCTCCAACTTTTCCAGATTAAGTGTCTAAATGGATGGAGCAACAAGTCATTCACAATGCTTCTTTCGTTCTTGAAAGATTCTATGCCCCCAGGAAATAACGTTCCCGACAGCTGGTACGGAGCCCAGAAGATGATGTCTGATTTGGGTCTGAAGTGTGAGAAGATTCAAGTATGTCCTAAAAATTGCGTGTAGTACCGGAAAGAGAATTCAGATTTGAAAGAATATCCAACATGCGGAGAGGTAAGGTATAAGCCAAAATATTCTGATAAGAAGCCCGATATACCTGTCAAGATAGCACGATACTTTCCCATAACACAGAGGCTGCAGAGGCTATTCAGGTGCAAGAAAACAGCCGAGGCAATAATTTGGCATCACCGTGCTCCTCCAAGTGAAGATGGAAAAATGAGTCATCTAAGAGATTCACCGGTATGGAAGGATTTTGATAGGAGTCACGCAAAATTTAGTAGTGATTCTCGCAATGTCAGGCTCGGACTGGCAAATGATGGCTTCTGCCCATTCAACTATATGGCTGGAAGCAACGGCACATGGCTCGTTGTAATGATAGTTTATAATCTATCGTCTTGGTTGGCTATGGACCAATCATACTTTATGATGCCTCTTCTTATCGATGGACCAAACTCACCGGGAAACAATATCGACGTTTATCTCCGACCTCTGATCGAGAAGTTAAAATCTTTATTCATTGATGGTGTAGAGACTTACGATGCAAACACAAATACAACCTCCATACTGCATGCGGCTTTAATGTGGACAATTAATGACTTTCCTGCGTATGGAATGCTATCAGGTTGGCCCGTACATGGTCACAAAGCATGTCCTCATTGCCATCAACATACAACATCGAAATTCTTGAATTTTAGCAGGAAGGTTTTTTATTGCGGCCATCGACGGTTCCTGCCTCTAGACCACCCCTACAGGTTAGACGCTGTTCACTTTGATGGTCATCAGGAGCTTCTTGGACCTCCAGCCATATTGTCCGGAGAGGACGTGACTGCTCAGTGGGATGGTTACAATAATGTGACCTTCGAGATGGATCCGACAAAACATGTCAAACCACCATTCTGGGACAAGTTAAGCATTTTCTTCGAGTTTCCGTACTGGTCAACAAATTTAGTGTGTAATTGTCTGGACGTCATGCACATAGAGAAAGGAGTATCCGAGCACGTACTCAACTTGCTTCTTTGTAAAGACGGGAAATCGAAAAACAACCTCAATGCTCGGATGGATCTACGGGACTGGGAAATTAGAAGTGAATTGCATCCTAAATCGGTAGCGGGTAAACTAGGCAAGTTTGTACTTCCTAATGCCGCTTATCATATGATACAACCGGAGAAGAAAAGATTTCTGCAGGTGTTGCATGATTTAAAAGTTCCCACAGGTTTCTCAGGATCATTCAGCAAGAAAATAAAAATTGTGAAAGGCAAGATCGATGGGCTGAAAAGTTATGATCACCATGTTATTATGGAGTACCTTCTCCCATTAGCCCTCAGGACTTCCCTCCCCGAATCGGTTGGTCTAGTAATTAATGACCTATGTTGTTTTTCAGAGAATTATGCGCTAAAACACTGGATGTTGTGACGCTGGAGAAACTAGAAAATTCTATTGCGTTGATACTTTGCAAGTTTGAGCATATTTTCCCACCGTCATTCTTCGATATCATAATACACCTGACGGTTCATCTTGCAACTGAGGCTAAGTTAGCCGGACCAGTACAATATCGATGGATGTATCCCGTCGAGAGGTACGTGGAATTTTTCGTTTCGCGCAATTTTTAAAATTATTCTTGTCATGTATTCCCGTATTTATTTATTTAACATATTTTTCTTTAGGTACCTCTACACTCTTAAAAAGTATATACGCAATAGAAATCGACCAGAGGGTTCTATCATGCAAGGTTATCTTCTAGATGAAGCAACCACATTTTGTCCCCGCTATCTGGATGAGAACATTGAGACGAGACTTAACCGGGCTCGAAGAATTCAAGACGGGCCATATGGTAAAGCCGATTATAAGAGGGTAGACACTATGTTTATCAACAAGATATATCGGTTTATCCTCCTCAATAGCGCATGTCTTGAAAAAATTAGAGAGTAAGTTTTTTTGGATTAATTGTTATATTTGTGTTTGTGTGTATATGAAATGATATAATATTAATGTCATAATTTATTGTCGAGAACAGAATTCATTTTAACGAGGTACGTGAGGGGCATCCTGATTGGAACGATGAACGATTGGAAAAATCATCAGGATAATTTTTGCGATTGGGTTGCAGATCATGTAAGTTATTCGAATAACATTTTATTTTTATCAGTTTTAATCTAAACTTATATCGTTATGTATTTGTTGTAAAATTCTCAGTTTCCTAGTATGGAGGTTGCATATTATAAAGGATTCGGTGTCCTTAAATACAAATTCGAAGTTAAGAACATAGAAACATTTAGAACCACTCAGAATAGTGGGATTGCGACGGTAGGATCGGATGGTGTGATTTATTATGGATGCTTAAATTGTATACTCAGCATCCAATATCCCGGACGATCAGAACCCTTTTATATATTTCAGTGTACTTGGTACGATACACGAACCGATATGGATACGTGGAGAAGCAATCTCGGGACTTGGAAAGATGAATATGGATTGACCAGTGTGAACACACTTCAATTTTACGGTCAGGAAGATCTGTTTATCTTTCCGAACCAAGCGTTCCAAGTATACTACTCACAGTGTTTGAAGCATCCGGGATGGAGTGTCGTATGCCATTGGAAACCCAGAGATGTTTACGATGTCCCAGAATTCAAGAACAGCGATGAGGATGAAGAAGAGAGAAGACTTAGAGTGCTCCGACCGCCTGTTTCGAAAGACGGGTTGTCTTCGGCTGATCATGAAGTTACGTGGGTTAGAAATGATATGGATGATGAAATCCAAGTAGATATGTCTAATGCGTCCACGAAACAAAAAAGGTTATCAGTAATGTTATATTATTACTTCACATTTTAAGATCTATATATATATATATATATATAGCATGCATATGTAATGATTGTCTAATACGTCCACGAACCGTTTTATCTAGATTTGATGACGACGACGGGAGCAGCAAGTGGTGGCGGAACTCCAACCGCGGCACCGGCAGAGGCAGAGCAGATCTGCCGCCCGGAGAGCTGCGTAGGGAGATTCAGAGGGCTGGTCTTGCACCCCGATCGGAGACCCCTTCGGATGCCTCCTTCCATGTGGACTTTGCCACACCTCCAGGTATATTGCACGCATATTCATTTTGAATGTGATATTATAGATATACATGCATATTCATGTCAAAATTACTTAAATAGTCATTGTTTGATTTTCTAGTTGTTGGTGGTGCATCCACATCAGGGACTGAGGCTACTCCCGCACCTCCAGGTATGTTGCACACATATTCATTTTGAATGTAATATTATAGATATATATGCATATTCATGTCAAAATTACTTACATAGTCAATGTTTGATTGTCTAGCTGTTGGTGCGTCCACATCAAGGACAGAGGCCACTCCCGCACCTCCAGGTATGTTTGTATATCATATAGTGCATGTATATTGATTTAGAATGCTATATCATAAATATACATACATTCTTTTTGCTCTTACGTACTTACATCAGGGGCAGAGCCCACCACCGCACTTGCGGGTATGTTTATATATCCTATAGTGTATACATGTTGATTTAGAATGTTATATTATTGATTACGCATTCTTTTTGCAATTACTTATATAGCAATGTTTGATTGTCTAATTATAGGTAGTGCGTCCACGTCTGGTGTAGGGGGCACTCCCGACACTTCCATACCCTCCGCTCAGTCTGCAGGTTTATATGAATAAATATAAAATATTTATTCATTTTACATATCCTTTAAGAATAAACATGAACTTCCTGTAATTTTATCGATATTTATTTTCTAGTTGGAGGGGATGCGTCCACGTCTGGGTCACCGGCTGTTCCTCACCGGAGGAACTATCGTCCCGCTCGTGCTGCTGCCCAGGCCCAGGCTCATGCTTCTGTCGCCGGAGGTATATATCACACTTCAATTTTCGTTAAACCTTGATTTCTTAATACCACTTTGTCTTAATAGTGATTGTCTTGATATTTCTTGTAGACGCAGGGCATCCCCATCTCGAGAAGGGGACTCGAGGCCCGAATCAGTCCCACAGGCTAAGGCCCGACAGAACTAGGGAGAGGCAGCATTCCCCCTCTTCTTTACCCCTGATTATCGCTATACCGTCGATTATACCGAGAGGTTCGACCGGTATATGGGGGATGAGAGCCGCCTCATGAAGAAGTATCCATTTCACGTTGAGTGGGGCGACCAGCACCGGCGCTCATTCGCCATCTTCTAGGATCAGGCTCGGGTATTAATATATTTTTTCATTTGATCTATCCAATATATTTATTATTAACACTTGCAATTTAATAACATTATTTTTTTTTGTGTTTGCAGTTGGATTACGATTTTCAGCCTGTACCCGACCTTGATCACCCTGGGAGGGTGCTCGATCTTCACGCTCTGTACCATGGCCTGATAAAGAACATGCAATCGAAGGTCTGATACAATAGGAACGAGCTAAAGATCGACTGCTAATCCCAGTGGATGGCGACCCCCGAGGCAGAGAGAGCGGCCCTCCTACATACTCCGGCCTTTGCGAGGGTCGACGTAGATACATGGTCTCTATTGTGCCAATATTTTGACTCTCAGCGCAAACAGGTATGTATTTTAAATGTAATTCATTATTTAGTATATAATTTATTTTTTTGTGTTGCTTAATTAGAAAACTAAATCTGAATGTGTTGTGCAGAAACAGGCCGATCAAAATAAAGAGAATAGAAAGTCGGCGAAGATGGGTCGCCCCACTTATACAGGTGGCTCGAGGAATATTACCCGTGCCATGGAGTTATCGGTAAATTACAATAGACCTACTGTAATATAATGTAATATTAAGAGTTATTTTCTATTATATGTAAATTTTTTGCGAATTGCAGAGAGCTCAGACCCTGGCGCAGGGGGGTACACCGAGCGTGCTGTCCACGTATCTTGCCGTCCACGGCATCTCGACAGATCCCGCCACGGGCGAGTTTCGATACCCCGACACTGCTACCCAGGAGTATTGAGTAAATGTTAATATTTATTCAACCCCTATTTGAAATTTTTGTTTTGAAAAGTTCAAATTTAAATGATATACTTATATTTTACTGGTTAATGTGGGTGTAGGAGCGGGTGGTTGAGTAGGCGGAGGTATCGGGGATCGATTTTACTGGACAGAACGATCCGATGTTGTTGACCCCAGTCCTAGACGCCGCACACGGAGGGCACCACGGAGGTTGGGAGAGAGGCCGGGGACTGGGTCCTAGCAGGGCCCATGTGAGGTCGGACTCCACTCCGGCGGTTACTTCTTCTATCTCCCGTGAGCGACGTCTAGAGCAAGAACTTGACACCTTGAAGGCCACTGTCCAGGAGTTGAAGGAGATGATGGTATGTATACTGCTTAATAGTAAAATATTATGTCATATTATAGATAGCAATATATTCAATATTAGTACGTAGCCTGAGCTTATTTGGTTGTAGACTTAGCTTTGACTAATCATACATACATAGAACTGTCTAATTAAAATAAACTACGGTTTTCCAAACTAGATATCCAAACGAGGCCTAAGTCCCTAAGTATTCATAGATTGGGGTTTGGCAATAAATTGATAATGATACGAATTCGACTAATACACAGTTCTTACTCTTTTATTACACGCAAAACTGAACAGACGCGACAGGGTACTTCGGCTGAGGCTCCACATGCATCTCCTTCGGTTGCGGCTCCGCAAGCCACTACCTCGGCTGCGGTTGCGCAGACCACTCCTGCAACTCCACAGCCTGCTCAGACTCGCGCAGCTGCGGCTCCGCAAGCCACTACCTCGGCTGCGGTTGCGCAGACCGCTCGTACAGCCCCACAGTCCGCTCAGACTCCCGCACCATCCGCATTGCTCGAGTTGTTGACTCAGGATTTATCCGAGGAGCAGGTGCGCCAGATTACGACGATTATCAGAGGTGGAGTTGGACCGGGCTAGGGTAGTTTTTTGATTTGTATATTTTAAACATGTATTTACTTATATGATACATATTGTATATATTTTGGACGATATTGGTGGTGTTTGCGTGTTCATATTAATTTAGATTGATATCGTATTCTGCTTGTTAATTTCTTTTATATATTATGCGTGAGATGTTGATTATGAATACTGCGGTATATATTCTACTTGTTGATTACTTTCATATATGATGTATATATTATTATGCACAGGGCGAGGAAAAAACAGGCAGCCCTTTTTTATAAAAAAAAACCTGATAATATGTCCCTACGGATTAATCCGTAGGGACACACTTTGCCCCTACACATTTATCCGTAGGGACAAAATATGAGGATACCTGATATTTTGATCCTATGGACTCAGTAACTGGGGTCAGACTTGTCCCTACGGAGAAATCCGTAGGAACCTTAGCTTTCCCCCTACACATTTACCCGTAGGGACAAAATATCAGGATACCTGATATTTTACTCCTACACATCTGGACCTACGCATTAAGCCGTAGGGGCATGTATTTTGTCCCTACGGAGTTATCCGGAGGGGCAACTATTTTATTTTTTTAACCGATAAATTAAATAAATATTTTGTCCCTACGGTTTAATCCGTAGGGACATATGGACCTATGTATTAAACCGTAGGGGCAATGATTACCCCGTAGGGGCATGTTTGAGGCTATGACTTGCATCTGCGGCGTGTGCACCTACGGCGTATTTTTGTGTCCCTACGAATAAAGCCGTTGGGGCAATGGGTTGCCCCTACGGCCCCTATTTGTAGTAGTGCCCATCCCCATATATATATATATATATATATATATATATATATATATATATATAGTGTCTATTATACATGTCACGAGATTCAAGATTTGTAATTCACGAACTTCATGATAAAAACATTATAATAATAATACATCAATGGAAATATGGTTCAAGCACATATCTGTATGTGTGTGTGTGTGTGTGTGTGTGTGTATATATATCACAAATTAGCTCATACTAAAATAAAACTTACATTATGAATAATTTTGACCGTACAAATAAGCATGTCTTGTTGATACTAAAAACTACTCACATTATCATGATGCTCATATTAAACTGATCACCATACACGTTATGTAACAAATATTTATAATAATTGTCAAAAAATATAATGTGATGTGTAAATTGTGTACTAAAGCATTGCCATGTATGTACACAAATAATCCTAATAATTGTATTTATAAAAAGAATAACTTAATGCAATAGATAAACAAAAATGCACAAAATGCAATATAACAGTAATAATACCATATGATAGTATGAATACTATAAAGCTGTAATAATTACAAACATACCTAAAACAACGTTATTGTTGATAATCAATAAAAACAAAAATATAAAATAATTTATAAACAGTGGCTCATGTTGCCAAGGTCCTGAATACATTTTACCCACATAATAAAGCAAATTAAGATGACTATTAGAATGTCATCAAATGCACTATTGTAAAATATAATAATCTTATACGACTACTATATGTATACCAAACTATATAACTCCTACTACCATTGTATGCATATAAAATCAAATATTATATCAACCTGTGCTTTACAGATGCTGATTATAATCTATAAAAACTATTATGATGAACACTTAAAAAATGCTGTTTTAATATATTAGTCAAATAAAATGGTATCAATAATTTCTCTCTATGTGTGTGTGTCTCTCTCTCTCTATATATATATATATAACTCATAAAAATTTATCTATCATTACTACGAAACATAAAATTTATCTATCATTACTACGAAACATGCAAAGATTAAGGATCTTATCCATTAAAAATAATTATGTCAAAAAATATCTTGTCTAGATTTTCTTTGTTTTCAAAACTTTAAGATAAAAACCATAGAGACTATCAACGATAAATTCATGCAAGAGGAAGAAGGCGATGAGAGATAGAAAAGAAGATAGGGACTTGCAAATAAAGGGACGTCTAAGATCGTTCCTTGATAGGTGAAAGATACCTCGATTAGATTGAACGAGGGGGTGAGTTTTCGTCTTCCTTCGTTCAATTCTCTCATCAACGAACTTCAGATCGGAGATGAAAGAAAGGAAAGGGGAGAAAAAATTGATGGATTTTATGCTTTATTTAATGATTTAAAATCTATTTTTTCCTTTTTCTTTAGTCCCACATCGCCACGGCAACAGGGTGTTGCCGTCCTTATATATGAGAATATGTCTTAGCCTTTTGAAGTAGTTCAAGGACTAGTGGGCTTGGACTTCTCCACACATGCGCGCGCCTTCCGTCCTGAGCTCGGTTCGGTTCGTACGTGCGATTTTGCTTTTCCTTTTGCACAAAAAATGATTTTGTTTGGACCTGTTACTGGACCGTCGCAGCAGCCATGGGCTCATCTCCTCTGCTCTCCACTGCTGCTGCCTCTGTCCAAGTCGGATTTGGGCCACCTTTTTTCTTGTTGAGCGACGGGGGTCAGCGACCGATTCGACACTTCATCTTACTGCACTTCGGATGGAGTCCTTGTTGGTAGGGCGGTCATATCTTGGGAACAGATCGTCGACGAGTCCTGTGCTAGAGGCGGCGAATTCTGTTCTTCGGACAGCGATCATTTGGCGTGCTTCCGTCCCAGGCAACTTGGAACCTTTTTCTTCTTAATTTTGCTTATTTGTTTAATAGGGCGCATGCTTAGCAAATATAGTTAAATATTATTCCTTAAAAATTATTAATTTAATTTGTTTTTGGTCTTACTAGCAAGCTCACCCAACAACTAAGAACGGATTCTTTCCTATAATCTAATAGGTTGTTAATTTTTTTACCATGAACCTAGACATGTCTAAGGTTAACCTAGAAGACTTAGTCTCTGCCAGACCCGAAACTTTTGCTAGTCAACACGTCAAGCGTTGGCAAAATCGAATGCGGTACTGGCTGACCACTTTAGGTCTTATTTCTGCTATAACTTGTGAGCCTACCCCGTCAGAGCCACCATCTACTATCCCTGCTCTGACTTCTGCCCCACTTCCAGATGCCCCACCTCCAACTCCTCCACCACCTCCACCTAGGCCTACACCCTTAGAGATAGACTATCTATGCCATGGTAAAATCCTGTCTACTTTGTCTAATGAACTCTACGATATATATTGCCAAATCTCAACTTCGAAAGAACTTTGGGAAGTATTAGACTCGAAATTTGGACAAGAAGATGTTGGCCTAGAGAGGTATTCCTTTGTGAACTGGTTAAAATTCAAGATGGTAGAGATCAAAACCGTTACAAACCAAATCCTTGAATACCAAAACCTTATCACTAGTGCTAAGATTAAAGGCTATAACCTAGAGAAAAATGTACAAGTAGCTGCCTTCATTGAAATGTTACCTTCGTCCTGGGATGACTTTGCTAACAAGCTCCGTCATCGTCAGGGTAACCTTTCTTTGAACTCTCTTATCCAGACTCTTAAAACTGAAGATATTCATAGGGAGAAAAGTAAGGCTTCTTCTATCCAAACGAATATTGTTGAGACTAAAAACTTTCATAAGAAACCTTTCAACAAATTTCAGAAGAATCATAACCATAATCATAACAAGAACTACCACCAACAAAAGAACAAGCCTAACTTTAAGCCTAAACCCCAAAACAATGGCAATCATAAGGGGAACAAAGGTGAAAACTATTTTGTCTGTGGGAGGCCGGGTCAGTTAGCTCGGAACTGTAAAGACAGAAAAATTGGACCACCTACCAACCCCCAAGTGAACACCTTAACTGTGGGGGTCTCATCAACCGTAAACACCGACATGTCTGGCTTAATAACTCAAAACCCTGAAGTTAATACGCTGACTCTAACGACCGACTGGTGGTTAGATTCGGCTGCAAATGCCCATGTATGTTGTGACCGATCCTTGTTTTCTTCGTATCAGGTCGATACAGGACATTGTGTGACATGGGCAGATGCGAGCGCTGCAAGAATTGAAGGATATGGACGTGTGGACTTGAAGTTTACTTCAGGAAAAGTGATATCTCTTTAAAATGTGCAGCACGTGCCGAACTTTAGGAAGAATCTTGTTAGTGGAATAGTATTGATGAGACTAGGCTATAAGCTTGTATTAGAATCCAATAAAGTTGTAATCACCAAGTTTGGATCCTATGCAGGAAAAGGTTTTATTTGTGGTAGAGACTTATTAAAACTTTGTATTGTTGATTCATCTCTAAATAAATCTGTTGCATCTAGTTCTGTTCCACTAACTGTTCTTACTTCTGAATGCTGTGATATGTGGCATGCTCGTCTAGGACATGTAAACAAGAATACCATGCGTAGAATGATGAACTTAGAATTAATTCCGAAAACTCAAATAGACAAAACCAAGCGGTGTGAGGTTTATGTTCAGGCAAAACTGCCTAAACAACCTTTCAAATCGGTTAATAGTCAAACTGAGTTATTAGAATTAATTCATACCGATGTATGTGACATGAATGGAACTTTAACTAGAGATGGTATGCGATACTTTGTAACTTTTATAGATGATTTTTCTAAATATTGTTTCATCTTCCTCATGAAAACTAAAGGTGAACAATTTAAGAAATTTAAAATCTATAAGAACCTTGTTGAGAAACAACCAACAAGTTCATAAAAAGAATCAAGTCAGATCGAGGCGGTGAATACACCCCAACTGAACATAAGAGATTTTGTGAAGAACATGGTTTGATTCATCAAACAACTGCTCCTTACAACCCTCCGTCCAATGGAGTGGCTGAAAGGAAAAACCGGACTTTAGTTGACATGATAAACTCTCTTCTTGCTGAATCTGGTCTTCCCTATAGAATGTGGGAGATGCATTACTTAATGCAAACCACATTCTAAATGGAATTCCTTTTAAACATACCGATAAGACACCGTTTGAACTTTGGTTTAGTAAGAAGCCCAACTTGCAGCACTTTAAAGTGTGGGGTCACTTGCCAAAGTAAAGGTTCCTGAATTGAAGAGAAAGAAATTAGGACCTAAAACCGTTGACTGTGTTTTTATTGGTCATGTAGAAAACTCTAATGCCAACAGGTTCCTTGTAGTTAAGTCCGACTTTAATGATATTAGAGTTAACTTCATAATTGATGGTAGACCCGTAGATGCTGTCTATTTTGAACATGTGTTTCCTTTTAGAGATAAAGTAAATAAAACGACGGCTGGAAGTTCATCGACTATTGAGCCTTTTACCTCTCCTCCGATTCC
The DNA here is from genome assembly GCA_030015575.1 of Agapanthus africanus. Classification (NCBI taxonomy): domain Eukaryota; kingdom Viridiplantae; phylum Streptophyta; class Magnoliopsida; order Asparagales; family Amaryllidaceae; genus Agapanthus; species Agapanthus africanus. The sequence continues at coordinate 10,054,927 of JASDDO010000022.1, forward strand.
ACATGAAATCATGCATGATAATTTAGATGACAACTTAGAACACAGCTTAGATGTGGAACCTAGAAGAAGCAAAAGACCTAGAATAGAAAAGAACTTTGGTAGTGATTTTATCTCCTACCTTGTTGAGGAAGATCCTGCAACGTATAAGGATGCCAAGATCTCAATAGATGCTAGTTTTTGGAAAGAAGCTATTAATAATGAATTTGAATCTATTATGCAAAACCATACTTGGATCCTTACAGACTTACCTTCTGGTTGTACTCCAATTGGCTGTAAGTGGATCTTTAAGAAGAAACTTAAAGTAGATGGTACAATAGATAAGTTTAAAGCGCGTTTGGTAGCTAAAGGTTTTAGTCAAAAGAAAGATGTGGATTACTTTGACACCTTTTCACCTGTTACCAAAGGTGTTTTCATTAGAGTGCTTATTGCCTTAGCAGCCATTTACGATCTAGAGATACATCAAATGGATGTTAAGACAGTTTTCTTGAACGGTGATCTCAACGAGGAGATTTACATGGTTCAACCTGAAGGGTATGTGGTACCTGATCAGGAAAATAAGGTTTGTAGGCTTGTGAAGTCTTTGTATGGACTTAAGCAAGCACCTAAACATTGGAACCAGAAGTTTGATAGAGTAATTAAATCTTATGGCTTTAGTTCTAATGAATCTGATAAATGTATGTACTCTAAAGTTGTAGGAGATGCATGCATAATCATTTGCCTCTATGTTGATGACATTCTGCTATTCGGTTCAAACCCTAATATCATATCAGACACCAAGAAGTTCTTAACTAGTCAGTTTGATATAAAAGACTTAGGAGTAGCTGATGTCATTTTAGGGTTTAAACTCATTAGAAACAATAATGGAATTACCTTTTCACAATCTCATTATGCTGAATCTATGTTGAAGAAATTTGGGTACTTTGACTGTACACCAGTTTCTACTCCATATGATCCTCTGTTTCACTTAAGATCCCACTCTGGTCCACCTGTAAACCAATCTTTATATGTTCAGATAATTGATAGTTTGTTGTATCTAGCTAATGGTTCTAGACCTGATTTATCTTATGCTATAGGTAGATTGAGTAGATACACAAGTAACCCTAATGCTGATCACTGGAAAGCTCTAGTGAGGACATTTCGATACCTAAAGGGTACTTTGCATGTTGCACTACACTACACCTCTTTTCCTTCCACCATGGAAGGTTATACTGATGCTAACTGGATTTCTGATTCAGATGAAACTAAATCAACTAGTGGCTATGTGTTCTTGCTAGGAGGAGGTGATGTTTCTTGGAAGTCCACCAAGCAAACAGTCATAGCTAGATCAACTATGGAAGCAGAGTTAATTGCTTTAGACTTAGCTAGTTTGCAGGCTGAATGGCTTAGACTGTTTTTACTTGATATTCCTTTAAATGTTAAGCCATTACCTGCTTTGTCTATACATTGTGATTGTAAAGCTGCTATTGATAAGGCCAGACAATCTAAGAGTGATACTGGCAAACGTCACTTGAGAATCCGTTTAGAGGATATCAAGGATCGGATCGCACGCGGTGTGATCTCACTTGATTTTATGAAATCGGTGAATAACTTGGTAGATCCTCTGACCAAGGGGCTAGGAAGACAGCTAGTCCAATCCTCATCGAGGGGGATGGGTCTGTTGCCCACCATTTAGACACCGTAGTGGATACCCTACCATTCCAAGTAGAGATCCTATGAAGTTTAGTTCAAAGGGACAACGAGCTACTAGTGTGTCTACTTGGAGTACTGACTTTTTAGGAGTATATCTCCAAGACCCTCTCTATGGTGATAGTGCTCCTGACTGAAACGGTTAAGGAAGAGCCATTGCTCTGAATATGTTCAAGGCCTTTATGGCAGGGTGTAGGTCCGTTCAGTGCACCCTTGGAGAACATTACTATGTGAGTGTGTTCCTGAGGCCGGGACTATGTGAATTGCGGGCATTCTCTAGAGCACTCATGAGACAAGATCAGCGCATGGCCGAAACGCGCTAGCCGACTTATGAATCTGGTCTCGTACCCTATATTTAGTTGTGTGGCATGTGGAAATTCGGTTCAAAGGGTCTGGTTCAAGACCTAGTTCACCACGTCTTTTTTGAATGGAAATGTGTCATACTAGGTGAGGTTCAAGGCAAAAAAGCACCTCATTGATATGCTAAGTATTATGTCGCTCAAAGTGTCTTTTTGTATTTCAACTACACTGAGTTTTTAAACCATGTGGGGGATGATGGATTTTATGCTTTATTTAATGGTTTAAAATCTATTTTCCTTTTTCTTTAGTCCCACATCGCCTAGGCAACAGAGTGTTGTTGTCCTTATATATGAGAATATGTCTTAGCCTTTTGAAGTAGTTCAAGGGCCAGTGGGCTTGGACTTCTCCACACACGCGTGCGCGCGCCGTCCGTCCGTCCGTCCCGATCCCGAGCCTGGTTCGGTTCGTACGTGCGTTTTTGTTTTTCCTTTTGCACAAAAAATGATTTTGTTTGGACCCGTTACTGGACCGTTGCAGCAGCCATGGGCTCGTAATTAAGAGTGTACCGTTGAAACTTTAATGCATGCGTTTATGCCCGTTGGAGGACAGAGACGTTGGGCCTGCATTAATCTGTGTATTGATGAGCAGTAATGGGCTTAATGGTTGACAGTAATGGGGACGCCTATATAAGGAGCACCCCTTCTCTTTGTTTTCTCTTGGTTCAATACACAAAAAAACGGCTCTCCTCTCATCAGAGCTCTCCTTTCCACTGCTCTGCTCTGCTCGGCGAGCTTTCCACTGCTCTGCTCGGCGAGCTCTCCTCTTCATCTGCTCTGCTCTGCTCATCTGCTCTGCTCTCAGCGAGCTGCTCATCTGCTCTGCTCTGCTCTTAGTGAACATCTGCTCATCTGCTGTGCTTATCTACTCTTCTCTCAGTGAGCATCTGCTCTGCTCTCAGTGAGCATCTCCTCTGCTCTCCACTGCTGCTGCTGCCTCTGTCTAGGTCGGATTTGAGCCACATTTTTTCTTGTTGAGCGACGAGGGTCAGCGACCGGTTCGACACTTCATCCTACTGCATTTCGGGTGGGGTCCCTGTTGGTGGGGCGATCGTATCTTGGAAACAGATCGTCAGCGAGTCCTGTGTTAAAGGCGACGAATTCTGTTCTTAGGACAGCGATCATTTAGCGTGCTTCCGTCCCAGGCAATTCGGAACCTTCTTCTTCTTAATTTTGCTTATTTGTTTAATATGGTGCATGCTTAGCAAACATAGTTAAATATTATTCCTTGAAAATTATTAATTTAATTTGTTTTTGGTCTTACTAGCAACCTCACCCAACAAAAATTTCGGAGTCACGGTGCTTTTTTATTTATTTTTGAGTTACGGGTAGAAAAAAAGATCAAGGGATTAAGATTTATTAAAATCCTATCAATCCCCAAATCAAAATAATAAAAAAAACACTCAAAACAAATATATCCAAATAACAAACAACTAAATTAAAATAAACTAAAATTTATTTTTACTTAAAAGAAAATATTTTCTCTTCTCTTAAAATATTAATAAATATTTTGCTATAACAAAAATATGATATTATTTTAAAACTTTGGAATTTAAAATAAAATTAAAATAATTCAATCGGGTTCAAACACGCAACCTATGGAATAACGATGCAGCGTCTCAACCAATAGGATTCAAGTAATGATCATACATATATTCAAATATAAATGAATATACACCGAGTTTTAAAAGAAATGACTTTATTATAATAAATAAAGAGTATATGGATTTTGCGGTGCTAGTCAGTACACACTTTACATTTTTATCCACGTATCCATGCATGATTATCTTTTGTCTTTTGTTTGTATATGCATGGTTTTTGTGATGATCATAAAATGATATGACGCATCTTTCCGACAAAATCACTGTGGGAGAGCTTGATATTTAGTGCCTGTGTATAAATGTTTGCCCAAAAAAGTTGGAACTAGACCTGTCAACGCCCTAAAGCAGAATATTCATCCCATGATTCATCAATGATGAGTGTATATAGTTCTCACATTAAATATTTTAACCTTAAAATTTTTAGCATTGCACATACATGGATCCAGGGATGACAATTTGTAAGGATCTATTTGAAGGCTCCGTGTATTATTGTAGTGGCTACGGATGTGGGAAAATAGGTATCATACTATTGGATACGAGGTAAGCCCCGGATCCTCGAGGCAGAGAAAACTCCCGATTTTCTTCAAGTATGGAAACCGAATGCAAGACACGGAAAAATGTCTTTAAATAGGGAATCCCTTGCAAATCCTAATAATGCATTAGTAAAAAGTTCCTGATTGGAAGATTATTTAAAAAATTAAAAATAGCTAAACTGGTAAAACAACCAAATTTACGAGAGAATTTGGAGACGCCATGCATACTCAAAACGACCTCAAAAGCAATCAAACCGGACCACTAACACCCTCTTTTTTGAAATGGCATACAAATAGTGTTTCTTCGTGCCTGCATCAAAAGTCATGGGCTCCGGCAGTCAACCCATATATATATATATATATATATATATATGAGGAAAGAGGTCTAGGAGGGAATATTCTCCTATGGCGTCGAATAAATACCTCCTCCCTCATTTTTTCCGACGATCGGCACTCACCATCTTCATCGTTATCATCTAAGATGTCGGTACACTAAATTTTATGTGATTCTACAACTTTTTCACCATTGATTTAGTGGGTTCAAAATCAACGGTTTACCGACTATATAACTTTTTATATTACTAAATTAAACGTGAAAAAGTTGTAGAATCACGTGAAATTTGATTTACCCACATCTTAGATGATAACGATGAAGATGAGGGAGGGTATTTTTCGACGCCATAGGAGAAAATTCCCTCACATGGCATCTTTCCTCCATTATCCCCCCCCCCTCCTCTCTCTCTCTCTCTCTCTCTCTATATATATATATATATAATGAAGAAAATATGCAATAGAAGAGAAAAATACACCCTCCAAGATTCTAACACTTTTTCTCCTTTGATTTAGTGGGTGCAAAATTAACAGTTTACCGACAATAGAACTTTTTACATTGCTAATTCAACGGTGAGAAAATGGTAGAGTCACATGAAATTTGATGTATCCACATCTTAGATGATAAAGAAAAAGTTAATGGGCGCCGGGAGCCACAAAAAATCGTTGAGATTGTATTTTTCGGATGTCAAAGAAGGAAATTTCCTAGTAGGGCCTCTTTCCTACATTATTATCTTTCTCTATATATATTTATATAGAGAGAGAGTAACAGAGAAAAGAGGCTTTAGAAGAGAATTTGGTTAGATGGCGTCAAAAACCTATATTCTTCACCATTTTATTCAACGATCGGCACATATTATCATCTTTATGATGTAAGATGTGGATACACCAAATTTCACATGATTGCCCCACTTTTTCACCGTTGAATTAGCAATGTAAAATGTTCTATTGTCGATAAACCATTAATTTTGCATCCACTAAATCAACGATTAAAAAATGGTGGAATCGCTTGAAATTTGGTGTATCCACATCTTTGATGATAAAGATGAAGATTATGGATATCGATCATCGAAAAAAATGTGTTTTTTCAATGCCATAGAAGGAATCCCCTCTTATGATACCTTTTCTCCATTATTCTCTTATATATATAAAATTCCGTGGGAAGACTTTTTCGTTATAAGAGCCCCTAGGAAGACTTTTTCGCTATAAGAGCCCCTAGGAAGACTTTTTCGTTAGGTGGCGTCAAAAATTCTTATTCTTCATGATTTTTTTTCCGATGATCATCATCTTTATCATCTAAGATGTGGGTACACCAAGTTTTATATGATTTTACATCTTTTTCACCGTTGAATTTGCGATGTAAAAAGTTATATTGTCTGTAAACCGTTAATTTTGCACCCACTAAATCAACGGTGCAAAAGTGGTAGAATCATATAAAATTTGGTGTATCCACATTTTGGATAATAAAGTTGATGATTAGGTGCCGATCGTCGTGAAAAAAATCATGGAGGATGTATATTTTTTCGATGCCATAAGAGGAAATTCCTTCCTATGGCACATTTTCTTCATTATTCTCTCTTCATATATATATATAGAGAGAGAGAGAGAGAGAGAGAGAGAGAGAGAATAATGTAGGAAAGAGGCCATGAGAGGTGTGTGTGTGTATATATATATATATAGAGAGAGAGAGAGAGAGAATAATGGATGAAAAGACCCTAGGAGGCTTTTTGTGTTAGGTGACGGCATAAAGTACGTCATTCATCATTTTATTCGACGATCGGTATCTTCCGACTTGATCTTCATTCTCGAATTTATCGATACACCAAATTTCATATGATTACAACATCATTTCACCGTTGATTTAGCAATGTAAAAAGTTTAATTGTCGGTAAACCGTTAATTTTACACCCACTAAATCAACGGTGAAAAGGTGTTGGAATCAAATCAAATTTGGCATATCAATATGTTAGACGATGAAAATCAAGATGGTCGATGCCGATCGTAAAATAAAATGGTGGATGACATGATTTGTACCGCCACCTAAGACAAAAAGCCTCTCAGATTCTCTTTGCTATAATGGAGAATAGATGCCGTAGAATGGAATTTCCTGGCGTCGAATAAATACTTCCTCCATGATTTTTTCCGATGATCGGCACCTATCATCTTTGTCATCTAAGATGTGGATACATCAAATTTCATATGATTTTACCATTTTTTTACCACTAATTTAGTGAGTGAAAAATCAACGGTTTACCGACAATAGAACTTTTTACATTGATAATTCAACGGTGAAAAAAATAGTAGAATCTCATGAAATTTGGCATATCCACGTCTCAGATGATAAAGATGAAGTTGATGGGTGCCGATCGTCGAAAAATATGATGGAGGGTGTATTTATTCGACATCGTAGGAAAAAATTCCCTTTTGGCATATTTCCACCGTTATTCTCATATATATATATATATATTCTGGCCGAAATAACACATACCGAAATGACACATCATCAGGCGGCCTGCTCTGCATCAGGAATATATATGTATTGTATCCGAGAAACAACGGCGGATGATAGCCATAATCAAGCATTATAATTTGTGTGTTTCTTGGATCTTAATATATAAGACTCACAACCTTGACTAATTTAAAAACCTATTCTTGGGTTAATTTTCTACATAAAAGGTATTCAAATCTAGCCATATATGAATGCTAGCTGTCCATTTGCAAAGAACAAATAGTTGAACACGTAAAAGAAAGAAAAGGAAAGGTCTATTCAAGATTTTCTGTCTCATTAAAGCAAACTATGAGCAACAAACATTTGTAGGCCTCGGTTTAATATTTTTGGGAGCTTGTCTACACAGCTTTGAGTTTGGCAAATGTATTGTCTTTTATCTCTAGTTGCATGATTGCCAATCCCCCCTCTTTCTCTCTCTCTCTCTCTCTTTATATATATACAGATATAGATATAGATATAGATATAGATACGTAGCATCACAGATATATCGTGTTGCTACGAGCCTACATACGTAGCATCACATAAACCAAGCTTTCTTTGTGTTTGGCTACGTTTCCTTTTGGAATCTTTGGTGAAGATTCCATCTCTTCTTTCAAATATATATAATTTAGTCATCCAATTTCAGTTTCATTTGGACGACTAAAGTTAAGACAGATTGATCCATTTATTAATGGAGCAAAAGACAAGAAAGTTAGATCTACTCTATTTTGCTTTCTTCGGACAACTTTGGGATTAACATACTACGTCAGTAGCGGTAGTTTGCCGCCACATAAAACTCTTAAATATAAGGATTACTGGTTTGCTAGTATATTTTAATTTTTACTACTTTGCACATGCCATATTTTCCCATGATAACCAACAAAAAACAAGATGAGAAAAGACAAAAGGCTATCATATTGTTATTATAATTAGAACCGCCTGCGTGGGGGGTGTGTAATCATATACTCATCCATCCAACGAATCAGATTGGCTGTCTCATTGTCTCATATATACTCGTTGATCCAATCTAGTCTTTAAATTTTAAAAACTAGCAAAATACTTCCGATCGATGCAATTTTTCCTCTATTTACTATTTAAGATGTGTACAACAACTTAAACAGAGTGGATCGTTCGTAGACGCCGCACGAAAATATTCGTGAATTTGAAAAACATGAACCCGCCCTAACGGATCCACACTATATATACATACATGTTAGGATCTTATCAATAGGATTTGAAAACAAATCCTATTTTTTCTTTGCCTTTGGATTTGTATTGAGATATGTGTTATTAATAATGTGATTATATAAAAGAATGAATGCTCCTCTTCATAATTGATTGCACATGTCACAATACAAATCCAAAAACAAAGAAAGTTGTAGGATTTGTTTTCAAATCATTTATATATATATATATATATATATATATATATATATAGAGAGAGAGAGAGAGAGAGAGAGAGAGAGAGAGGGAATAATGAAGAAAAGAGACTTTACGGGCTTTTGTTAGGTGACATGAAAAAACTACACTTTCCACCATTTTATTCCACGATTGGCATCTATCTTCATCTTTATCATCTAAGATGTGGATACACCGAATTTCATGTGATTCTATCACTTTTTCACCGTTGAATTAGCAATGTAAAAAATTATATTGTCGGTAAACCGTTAATTTTGTACCCACTAAATCAATGATGAAGAAGTGGCAGAATGACATGAAATTTGGTGAGTCTATATCCTAAATAATAAAGATGAAGATATGAATGCCGATCGTCGAAAAAAATCATAAAAGGTGTATTTTCTCGACGCTATAGGAGAAAATTCCCTCCTAGACGCCTTAATTTCCTCCATTATTCTCATATACATATATCTCTACTATATTAATGCCAAAGAAGGGATGCACAGAGCACGTGCGAAAAAAAACCCTCTAATTTTCTGCTATGTTAGCAATATTGATGTGTCAAAAATTGGTAATTTTAATTTATATTATACTTGAAATAAAAAAATAAAATATAAAAGTTTTGGAGTTATTGTTACCATCTATCCATAACAAATTCCCCACAACTGAAAAATTTTAGATTCGTAATTCTCCCCATTCTCATCTCTCCAACTAATTCTTTAAAAATCTTTTCAAATTTTTGTGATGTTAAAAATATACAAACATGCATCACACGTACAACATACTAGTATATATATATATGAGAATAATGTAGGAAATGAACGTAGCGGAAGCTCACAACAAAATAGTCCTAGAGGGAGGGTGAATAGGACTAAGCTATCGATATGCCCAAATTAAAAAATATATATCACACTTGCTAATAGAGAACACAATTGCAAATCTTAACAAATGATATACCAATATGATAAGAAGCTAAGCAAACTACAATTGTGAAACAGTGAATAACAAACAAGCAACCAACAATATCAAGTTAGGAGCATATAAAGCGAGTAGGGAACAAGTATGCTATTTTTAATTTATGCATACTTGCAAGCAATTAGATACAAATATAAATGGCAAGTAATAAAAGAGATGTAGAGAAATTGCAAACTCAAGGTACAAGATTTTTAGAGTGGTTTGGAAAATCCCCTTATCCACTATCTTTAGGCGTACGAGCTCGTTCCACTAAACACGTCTTTTTCTTGGAGAAAAACACGTTGCCCGCAAGCAGTACACAACCCCGTTTTCGGTGGAGGCCAAACCAACACGTCTCCTCAAAAAACTACATATTGTTTGACACTACGAACAATACTTTCCTTACAAGCACGTCGCTCTTCTTTCTACAAAAAATCTCTCCTCTCTTACAATGGCAATTTTACACTCAAGATCCTAAATACAAAGAAAGAAGGGATTACACTTGAAGCACAATACTTTTGATAGAATTTCTTTTAAACTCACTCTCTAATACGCTTTCCGAGTATGGATAATCAATTGAAGCTCTTGATCTTTTGTGTGTGTGGGAGATGATTGAAATGCAAATCAAAATTCTTTTTCTCTCACAAGATGTGGGATTTTTCTTCTGAAGATCACTTGGATATTTGCAATAAAAAAGCTCAAGAAATTGAGTAAGTGATGCCAAGAAAAAACCCAACCAAAAACCTTATTATAACCTAAAGAAAAACAACTTAAAATCAAATGGGGACATGCGGTTTAAGCACACGACAGATGTCTGACGACAAGATGGGCAGACGTCTGTCCTTAAATAAAACAAATCTCCAACGGCTATAAATGACTACTTTTTCAAACATTTAACACTGTAAACGTTTGTCGAATATAGCTTCAGACGTCTGTCATGATTTTTCAAAGATGGCCAAAAAAAGTACAGAGAACAAACTGACGTCTAAAGAACAAATTGCAAACGTTAAAGAAGAAAAGATTTTCAAAAATTTTGAACTGCATACGGATGTTGCCTATATCTTCAGACGTTTTTTCCTTTAAAAAAATTCATTCCAATGAAAGCACATAAAACAAACAGACGTCTGAAAAAGTATTGACAGACGTTTGTTCTGTCAAAAGTTTTAACGCAATAAAAGCATAGAGAACAACCAGACGTTTGTTCTGGTAAGCTTCAGACGGTTGTTCTCTTAAGAAAGTTCCATCCTAATGAAAACACAGAGAACAGACAAACGTCTCAATAAGCAAGGGACCGACGTCTGAAGCAAAAAAACGCATGAAAACTGATATTTCTGATATTTGGAGTTTTGTAAACACACGGAAAGACTACAAACGTCTGAAGCATATAGGGATAGACATCTGAAGTGTAAAATCTCATAAACTTGTGTTTTGTGATGAAAATCAATTTTAAATCGAAAACCCCAAAGTTCATGCAATGTAAAACGTTTGTGCAAGCGTGTGTAAGTGTTCAAGAGCTCTAATTGATATAAATCATATTTTATAGAATACTTACAAAGATTCTTATGTCGGTATCATAAATGCTTCGAATTCTTGAATCTACGTCGTCTCGAGCTCTCGAACTTTGACGTGGGCTTGAACTTGGCTTCATAGCTTCAAACTTGGACACGCCACTCACAAACGTTGGCCGATAAATCTTCAATTTGAATTCGACTCATAACGCTTCAAATTAGGATTTGGCTTCTTGGTGCAACCCTTATTTGAGATACGTGATTTCAGGGCCCTAAACGTAGAATTTTGCGATTTCGAGAGACGTCAATGATGTCTGCGGCATATTCATTGACCCAGACGATTTTGAGAGAACTTCGATTTGGCTGGTGGAATGTGCGAATCGGACAAGATTTGACAGTTAGGGCTACATCACTTCTTAGCTATTCGTAGTATGATCTTAACAAATTGAGAAGCACTCGTCAGTATCCTCCAATCTCCATTAGATATGTCGTTTACGCTCAATTTTCTCCAACCTCCATTGTAGAGCTTCGTCTCGAGATATCCGATAACCTGAAATGCAATTTCAAAGACCAAACTCATCATATAAGTGTTATGAAATATAAGCAAGTTAATAAACACAAGTAAATCAACATTCATTGTTTTTTATATCACAATCATGAATGGTATATCAATATCAAGATACAACTCAAACTCAAAGTATGAGATATATATATAAGAGAAGCAAAATATAGATCACATGTATATACAAATTCATATTGTGAGTTACCAAAAAAATGAATGAGAGTAATATATTGATATCAACAATATAACTCAAGTATAGCAAGAGATATTGATATATTACTCGGTATACACAAGATATAGGATATGCAAGCTAAATATCAAGTGTATACAAGTTTGGTGTCGATATGATAAGTAAGATAAGCAAATGACACTAAATGAACTATTCATATTTGAGCTATCATCAAAACTAAATAAATAGATCATCGAAATCCATAAGCTATCAGGAAAGAGGCCATAGGAAGGAATTTCCTTCTATGGCGTCGGAAAAATACATCCTCCAACATTTTTCTGACGATTGGCATCCATTGTCTTCATCTTTATAATCTAAGATGTGAATATACCGAATTTCACATGATTCCGCCGTTTTTTCACCGTTGAATTAGCGATGTAAAAAGTTCTAATGTCGGTAAACCGTTAATTTTGCACCCACTAAATCAATGGTGAAAAAGTGATAGAATCACGTGAAATTTGGTGTATCCACATCTTAAATGATAAATGCCGATCATCGAAAAAAATTGTAGAGAACATATTTTTTTGATGCCATAGTAGGAAATTCCCTCTCCACTCTCTCTCCCTCTCCCTCTCTCTCTCTCTCTCTCTCTCTCTCTCTATATATATATATATATATATATATATATATCCCTCAGTCATTGTGTCACGAATGAAAAAAGTGTGCTACGATGAAAGGGTAGCTAGGTTCTATCAGGAATCTCTTACATATGCATATAGCACACATCATGACCAAGGTGCATGCATGTGATTCTCACAAAACTAACTCACCTCCTTTCTAGATATACGTATAATCAATCGTGCATATGATTTTGTGGTCATGGGACTAAATAAAACAACTTTTACGCTAGTAATTACTTGTCAAAACTAGATACAAGGACCGTTAAGTTCCTTAGTCATTCGGTGAGTTTAACATGCAATAATGACGTCCAGTGTATCTGATAATATGATGACTTGCGTGGCGCTTAGTGTACATGCATGGTTACAGTAGTTGGATTTGTAGTGTAAACATCCAGTGTATTGGCTACCGCGGCACAATTTCGTTGTGGTTTATTTCGCTAGTGTCCTAATTGACCCCGTTCACTTTCAGTGAAAGAAGAAGAAAATGTTTTAAGAACGAACAGCTTGACTAGTTTTTCATGAAAAGAAATGGAGGGAGTGTACTGGTATAATATAGAATATTGATACATCAATACTGATATACGATGCTGGTACTTGTATATCACTGATATACTGGTTTACTTTATCAGTCACATCATATATGCGAAATTGAGAACCCGTGTGGATACTAGTTTATCACAGATATACTGGTTTACTTTATCTAGTCCTAATATGGTGCTAGTTGTGTTACTATAATATAAACCTAGGTTGCATTATGAATAGCCGCTATATACATTACTTGGTACATATCTGCTAAAACCTAGAGTCATTCCTTCAAACACAATACACTAGGAGAACTAATAATGATAATTATGTAATCATCCATCATCACTTGATGAAAACTATCGCTTCTTATGAATGATGTTATCAGTGGATGTTTTACTGTTGGATGGCATCTTTATACTACTACAGACATTGGAATTGGGAACGGTGTTAACCGTCCCCTGCTTGGGGCACGACTGACCTAGTAGGTCGTGTCCCAAGAAGGCCGTCCGTAACGGGAAAAAGCGGACAGAATCTAGATCCATGAGACCGTCCAATTTACTTTGAAATGTAATATTACGGTAGATCAGATGAAAAGTGTTTAATTATAGTTATTTTGCAATTATTCGTTGAAAAGTACATAAATCATAGGGTAAGCTACACTAAAATACCCTCAATTATCGTGTTTTTATACTAACATACCTTAAAGTTCCTTTGTTACAATGAAATACCGTAAGTGCTACTTTTGAGGGTATTTTACCGCAAAACATTCTCTTAAAAATCATAGTTAAGGTATTTTACTGTGATAAGAAAATTTGAGGCATTTTAGTGAAAACTATGATAGTATAGGGTGATCAAGTGTAATTTATCTACAATATAAGATCTTTAGCAGATCTATATATATTTAAGGGCATGAAAATCAACATGAAAGGCCATATGAATTCTCTAATTCAACAGTAAAAAATGTTTTTCTATCGTAATTTACATGTACACGCTTGATGATATTGTGTATCTTGTATATTTCCATTAAAATTAGCATTTTTTAAAATAATCACACTATGCTAAGATTATATGGAAACTAGCTAAAGCTAAACCGTATTGTTCATCTCAAATTTGCAAACCAAGATCTTTTTGTAGTAATCACCACCTAATAGCTAAATTTTTAAATCAAAAATATTTAAGAGGCAGGGTAAAAATATCTCAATGCTTATTTTTCTCTTGATTTAGAGAGCATTACATACACACAGCATGCATGCTCACAAAATCATTAAAAGGATTGCTTTAGTGCCTTCTTCAATTCAAATACCTTGTCTTAATGACCTTAGTGCATGTGATCCAAATGTTATTGCAATTAACCATTATACTTTATCAATTAATTAACTGACGAAAGAATTTCAAGTCCATCTGATTAATATCCCAATAACTATGTGATGTCCATGCATTAATCAACAATCTTTTTTTCTTTCTTTTTATTATTATTATTTTTTAACACAATGGTAGTTTCTACTATATACTAGTTGATTTTATTATTTTATAGACCTTTAGACCCATGACATTTCCTACCAATTATCTCAGTTATATTCTGAAGCTTTGTTGTGTCCTATATCTGTACCTAGGTGTATTGCTGGATTCCTTACTCGCACTAATTTAGATTTAGACGGTTTTGTTACAACTATGAAAATATTTATCACATTTTGAAAACATAATCATGTTATAAAACTTACTCCTGTCAAGATCAAGATAGTACACTGCAACTATACACAATGTTTGTGACTTATATGGAATGTGAGGTGTGCATGCCTTGTGCTGCATTAATGAGGGTATCAGACTTTAGTGCAACAAAACCAGTTACCACACCCACCCACCCACACACACACACACACAACAGCTCCAACTCAAAGTATATAGAGGCAAGTAAGAACGTCGATATCACTAAAAACTTACAAGATTCATGATGGCTCTTTGCTCTGAGAAAAGCCTTGGTGTTCGCAAAGGCGCATGGACTCACGAAGAAGACCTCCTGCTGAAAAATTGCATGGAAAAGCATGGAATTGTCAGGTGGAGCCTCATACCAAAAAGAGCAGGTAATTAGCTAGAGAAACTCTTGATTTTAATTAATATACATATATTTTCCATTTCAGAGATCTTACTATAATATCTACGGGTATTGAATTAAGGTCTAAACAGGTGTCCAAAGAGCTGCAGGCTGAGATGGCTCAACTATCTTTGCCCGAGTATCAAGCGAGGGACGTTCAATGATGATGAGGTCGACCTCATCATCAGGCTCCACAAGCTCTTGGGTAACAGGTAAGAAAAGAGAAGCATCAGCCTCTGTTGCTTGTTTCTTTATTATTTATATTTTGAAACTGAAGATATATATATATATATATATATATATATATATATATATATATAGCTTTCAGGTTTCATGATAGATTCTACAGGTTGGCATTTTGTTTATTAGATATTTCTTAAACTTACCAGCTTTCAGGATCTGTTATGTCGAAAAGAAGAAAAATAAAACCCATAAGATATGTATAGATAGATATTGTATAATCTCCATTAATAATAAAGAAAGATTATAGATATTTGTGTAATATTTGCCGAAGCGTAGCTTCTCAGTAGCTTCATAGGTGTCCAAGAGATACATGTATGTGCACCAACAGTAGAATAATTTGTGCACCAACAGTAGAATAATTTCTGAAACAAGGGGCATTTGTAGACACTAGGGGGGTTATTGGTTTTGGATTCTAAGGTTGGATTTGGAATTTCTAGGACTTTAATTTTTAGTGTTATTAGTTTTGGACTCGGATTTGGATTTTAAAATATAGCGTTGTTGGTTTTGGACTCGGATTTGGATTCCAAAATCTAATGTTATTGGTTCTGGAATTGGATTTGGATTTTCGAAAATAATGCTATTGGTTTATTGAACTTGGATTTGGATTGAAATCTTAAAGTCCAACTATATAAAGTAAAGCAATAAACATAATAATGATAAAAAAAATGTCCAGAAAAAAAAAACTGTGGAGACTTTTTTGTGCTTTGAGACATCTGCACCCTTATGAACACTTTCAAACCTTAGAAAAAACTTTTTTTTTTGTATTCTTGATCTCATCTCATTTTTATTTATGTTTTGATTGATTATATTATATTTTGCAACTTCTTCATATAACCCTAAAAAGGTGTTGATATCATCTCATTCTTATCAATTGATTGATTGATTAGATTATATATTACAATTTTTTTCCATGCATGATTTCAAGCAAACAAGACTATAATTTGATTGATTTTTGGTGATTTAGTTTCAAAGACTCATAATTTAGGTTAACAGAGAAATTTGCCAACACATTTTTCATTGCTCAGGTGGTCGCTGATAGCGGGACGTATTCCAGGTAGAACTGCGAACGACATTAAAAACTACTGGAATACTCATTTCAACAAAAAACACAAAGCAAAAGACAAAAAAGAGAGAGTCACTACTCAGGACAAGGTCTTTAAGCCTAAACCAAACGCCATCCCCTTAAACTGGAGCTGGTCAAAAGATAGAACCGAAGACCCTAGGGGCAAACACCATCAAGAAGAATCTAGCTCCTCGAAACAACAGTTATCATCAGAGAATAGTGAACCATGCTTAGATAGTACAGATACCGCTGAGGGTACAGTTCCGATAGTCCCTTGTATTACTGAGAATGAGATGATGCCAGAAGAACTGCAAGCAAAACTTGCAGTAGATGACTTTGAAATTCTCAGAAATGACGAGTTTTTTATGGAAGGATTTAATGAATGGGAGGGCATGGGTTATTGCATGGAGTTTTGGGGAGATTTTGGGGGTATATGAGATTACAATGACAAATAATAACTGTTTTTCCTTTTAATTTATTAAATTTTTAAGTGGCCGACTAATTAATTGAATTTACATACACAGGCATTCATCAGTCTGTATATTTGATCTCTTGCATCTCAACCCATATAATGTGAAATATAAGAAAAAAACAATACAGAACAAATAGCATTCCAAAAAGATCGAGATCGAAGGAGCACCTGACACAGGATTCAAGCTCTAATATCACAGCTACTAATTTTTCAGAATGGCCCCCGAGGGAATCTTGCAGAAAAACTGTAAATAACCAGAAAAATATGCAATTAATAAACATTTTAAACATTCACACCATTATTACATCATGAATGAGGGAAATTCTCAATCATCACATTACATGAACATCGTTTAAAAAATAAACAAACCATTCATTATTTGTTCGCTTCAGATTCTTTGCCTTTCACACATCATATAAGAGGCTGAATTTCATAGCAATTGGGGTTAACATGATCGCGCCAGCCAAAGCAGCTCCAAAAATACGATGAGAAATTGAATATGTAGCACTCAGCTGTGGCTTCTTAAGAGCCAGATGAGGTGATAATGGACGGTTTGAAAAGGCTCCTTTTGAGGATTCGGATAGAACCCGGCTACTATGAAGTGCTCTGCTACGATGCGGTGCAAAGCTTGACATAAAAGGCTTTGTAGAGGATGGGGCTCTCGAGCACTGAAGTCCATCCATCATTTGGCATTTTGAACTGGTGCCAGCAAGATAACCTGTAGCCCAAATAAAAATTGTTCATCACCAAACAGAAGTTATTTGTCACATTTGCTAGCATGAGGAATTGTGTTTAGTTTCATGCCGTAAAAAGTAAGGACCACGGACTTTTGGCAGTGGCAAATGACAGTACATGATTTGTTTCTCATGGCGTACCTCGGAGTGCAAACGGAGTATTCATCTTCAGCTTGCACAAACCTGAAGTTAAAGAACAGATGCCGTCAAATTTTTATTTGACTGATAAAGTTGTGATAAAGGGGGAATTTTTAATGAATTCCCAAGAACAAAATTTGATGTTACAATGAACAGCACGAGGCTATATCCTATATGACAATACACAGTGCAGATGGATAACTACAGCTAGAAGAGTAACCAACTTCAGCTAAAAGAACATTTCCATTACGTGATTTAATTTCAACTTTTATCATGGTTTATTTCCTCCCTACAAAATGCTAGCTATGTTCCCCCAAGTATTGACACGCTTTCATAAATAAGAACATATTCATAAATCTTATTCTCTTAAAAATCTCTACCTTCTAATCGATATATATGAATCAAACTTCTCATACTTTATTTTATTTGTTCATAAAACTCACTCGTCTCCACCTTTTCTAGTCACATATATTCCCGTTCCCCTGTCTTCCTCTCATTCCTGTTCCTCCTCCCTTGCTCCCCCATGAATAGACCCCCTTGACTGTATTTCTAACACCTAACCTTATTTCATTAATATTTAACTAACAATGTATATGTTCTCCTATTAATCTAGTTTGCTACATAGCTTATGAAACCACGGTCTCCATTTAAGTTAAAACAGGAGCAGGATTTCTAAGCATACAAAACACGGTTTTAAGAACCAAGAATTCACTTGTTGAAGTGTAGTTTGGCAACACGGATTCAATCATAAGTTAATTGATGCCTAGTTCAGCAACAACACGGTCTCGTCGAACGGTCGAAGTTAGAGCGAAGCCCTGGTTTCAAAAACCCAAATGTCACTTAGGTCGAGTTATTGTTTTGCAGCAAATGATCAAGCTTAAGTTATTAAGACCTTTTGAAACTCTAAATAATATCATAGTATGGTAGTATCAATAACCAAGGCTTCGTGGAGTTTGGAGCCTTCCAAACCCCAGCTTTGGAAACTCCATTTTGGTTGCCAAACGAAGCAAAGTTTCTATTTGGGAGTTTAATCTCAAAAGTTAAAACCACATAAAACGAAGGTTCTGGAAACAATAACCTCACTGCCAACAACAGCTTACATGACCCAAATATACATCGTATAATAACACCGTTTCCCCTAAATCCCTAATCATGCTTCTGATTTACTAACCAGAGTGGCCCGGTCCCTAAACCAATTTGCTTACTTAACTCCAAATCAATTTCAGTCTCTCGCAATCATTTTCAAACAAAGCATACAGCCCTAAAAATAATTTCCAAATATGATTCAAATTATTGACGAAATTATGATGCGTCTCTAAACAATGCTTCAGGTACTGTGTTCGCTGATCATATATCAATTCGAAGATTTAATTCTCATTCTATCATTTCATTCACAAATGCCAACAATAAACAAGCAAACCGCAAGGTAGCTTTTTTATTTTAATTAAAAGAAGAAGAAGAAAAATTGAACCCTAGATTACCTTCAGGAGCTGCAGATTTCGATTCCGCCGCCATTGATGAATCGATCTCAACAAAACCTGCGGAGATATTGAAATCACAGAGCAATTATTACAAAGGAGTGCCTTAATTTGTGAACAGACCTAGGATCAATTTGCCCAGACAATTTAATGAAAAAATATAGAATTAAACTTAATACCTTTCGAAAACCCTAGATCGCTGTCGATGGAGTCTTTCTTTTTTTCTTTTTGGTTCGATTTATGTTTCGTTTCAGATTTATGCATATGCACCCTTCTCATTACAAGATCTAAGCTTTTGACAAAAAACTTGCACATATACCCCTGAAAATATAAGATTTAGTTTTGGCAATTAATTTGCACAAATACCCTCGGACGACTTAAATTTCCCTTGAGTAATTGAATTTTGTGTTTGTTTTGATATAAAGTACCACTCGTCCTAACTGTATATCGCATACTTTATGCTCTTACAAATTTACGATTTTTTTCTTGCAATGTCTTATATAGATGATCCGCTCCGTTCAAATACATCTTAGATATTGTATGGACGAAAAGATCATGATGTCTGAATGTGATATGTTTCCAGAAACGGACCATTCATAAGATGTGCTACAAAAGAGTCCGAAAAATATGAAATAGCATGACCATGTACTAACGTATCCTATTCTTACTTACCGGTATACTCGGAATCTATAGCAATATCGAGCAAATCTACACACGCAACAATAGAAGTACCCGAACAATTATGGGACAATTCCAATAACTGTGTTTTTTTATTGTATAACCTTTTACATACAGGTATACACTTCAAACAAAAAAAACCGAAAAATATTGAGAATAATTGTCATATGATATACACGGGACCGAACAAAGAACAAACAACAAAGCTTCTTTATTTATACAAAAGCATGGTTGTATTCATGGTGATAGAAGTTCCTGTAAATGAAATGAGCGAGCCATTTCGACGCCAGGAAAAAGACCAAAGCCATCAAAACAATTGCAGTTCTCGTTACTGTGGAGACTATCTTCTCTTTTGCGGCCGCTAAGATTCCGATTGAAGCTATCGAAATGACCTGAAGACAAACCTCGTGCACTTTCAAGCACATTAAAGCAGCATGGCAACTGCTACAGTTCACCACATGGGTCCAGTATCTGAAATGAAAGAAAACATATATGATTTTGAATTTGGTTGTTTAATTGGCTTGGTAATCGAATAAAATCACAAGTAAATAATGTTAATCAGTTGATCTTGATGAGGCGTTCGGCATAGGAAATAATTAATATGGAGAGTATTATATAAATAACATGGCTAATAGAAGGAATATTTTCTGTTTCCGCCATTTTTTTTCTTGCCTTAGGATCAGAATATAATTTCCTATAGCAATTCTATCATCTATGCCTCTTTATTCCAGTTTTAGTGTATGAGAATTCGGAGAGTCAGTTGTTTATTAAGGATTATGGCAAGCCTCTCCCTTGTATCACAGTATTGTTGGTCAAATACTCAATACCACTTACGAGAGGGTTGGCGGCATCTTGCCGACAACTAATCATAAAAGCTTTATCAAATCTTTCATCAAAACACTGCTTCATAGCTGACCCTATTTTCATGTGAGAAAAGTTGTGATGACGACGACGACGACGACAAGAAACTTCTTGAATTATAATCATTTTTCTAGATTGTTAACTACCAATCTGGGGCGGATCTACATGGCCCAACAGGGGCAATTGCCCCCCAATGAACTTTTGCCAAAAAGAAAAAGAAAAAGAATAGAAATAAAGTATTATATTTCAGAATATATTTTTATAAATACATATGCTATAAGGATCAATATTGGAGTCTAGCCTAGGTGGTACAGTTAAAAGAATTCCCTAGAAGACAGATCATGGGTTCAATTCCCAGTAAGTATTTGCATTATTTATTTTTTATACTTCATATTAATGGTATGGTATCCAATATGCCTTTATAATATAATGCAATGGCCTCTCACATGGGCCAATGGGGCCCGCTGTTTATTTTGCAGTTAGGCCCCTGGACCCCGCTGGCCCCATGTGAGAGGCAGGTGCAGTTTTGGGCCTGCAGAGTCCCTCCCCGTTTTCTCTTATAATATGGAAATATCTAGTCTAATTTCAGATATAATGCATTCTACTCCGACAAATGAATATTTATAACAACGATAATCACAAATCAACAATTCATTTTGCCTTTTTAGTAATTACCTATCCATAAGTTGTTCTCGAGGAGAAGTAGGGGGAAGAAGACCAGTAAACTTAGCACCCCAAT